>OZ012699.1:15171800-15351800 GCA_963942565.1 Maea johnstoni | reverse complement strand
TATGTATATATATTTATATATATATATATATATATATATATATATATATATATATATATATATATATATATATATATATGTATATATATATATATATATATATATATATATATATATATATATATATATATATGTATATATATATATATATATATATATATATATATATATATATATATATATATATATGTATATATATATAAAAATATATATATATATATATATATATATATATATTGTATGTATATGTTACATATGCATATTTTCCCTTGACGTTCCTTGTTGCTCGCTGTTGTCAAGCTTCATTAAGTTCATTCAATATATCTGTTAGTTGTCTCAGTCTTTGCCTTCGAAACCTAAACTATAGTTGCGGAAAGGTGGTATTCAGAATAAACGTCACTGACCTTAATATCAATTGCAATGCTTATTCCGGAAGTACCGGACAAAATGATAAGACATATATGGCTATTCAACAAAAATAAAAGTACAATTTCGAACAATCGAATTTGAATAATAAAGATAATCATAGCGCTCGTTATATTATATTGATAAACCCAATAATGGTCACAAATTGTATGTTGTATCTGATTAACGTTTATCTATGTTAGGCCACTCCAATTTAATTACTTGTCTTACGAGCTTTGATTGGAAAAAAATTCCTTCAGGTTACAGGGATTAATAGATTGATTGATTTTATTTAGTTGAGAATAGGTTGGTAGAAACATATCGCTACCAGTCCTAGTCAGCAGACTCTATAAAAAATAAAATAGATAAAAAAGTCACATTTTTCAACCTTTTTTTTATTCCAAAACGGCTCATTTCCTACCTCCTGAGCTTGTAAGACAAGTAAATAAATTGGAGTGGCCTTATAGACCAATCAAGATAAAATGTTGTTTTCATTGATTATTCTTTTATGTTTTAATAATGTAATCTAGAAACTTTCAATTGTCCATAATATGTGGTCATGTCTTGCTTATTTTTTCACTTTTAAAAATATGTTCTCTTTTTAGATTTGATACATCTATCTTTGTTAAAGCTTTCCAGTTTTTCGTACGCATACAGGATGAATAAGCTTTTAACTTGCATAAAAAGACATACATCCATACATACATCCATATGTATATATATATATATATATATATATATACATATATATATATATATATATATATATATATATATATATAAATATATATATATATATATATATATATATATATATATATATATATATATATATATATATATATATATATATATATATATATATACATATATTGATTTAATATATATATATATATATTTATATATATATATATATATATATATATATATATATATATATATATATATATATGTATATATGTATATATATATATATATATATATATATATATATATATATATATATATATATATATATATATATATATAAACTAGTATATATATATTTATACATATATTTTGTTTCGAGAGTAGGATTCCTTGTAATATACAAAATTTGAATGGGAAACTATCACAAAAAAGAAATGCCATTTCCTTTTGAAACTTACAAACATCGTAACAAACAAGGGCAATCTTTTTTATGATAAATTCAAATACCTACCTACGTAAACTTGCTATCAACTTACTTGTCATATTGATGTGTTTTTCAGGAGCGAGTTCGCATAGCCATCTCAGACAAACAAGAAATGAAATATCAAGCTCCATCAGTTATTCCATTTAGTGTATCCACATCGCTATGACGCTGATGAACTGGACTTCTGGCTGGTATGGTCGCCATATATGGAGTATCTACATCACTACGAAGCTGATATACTGAACTTCTAGAAGTACAAACAGGCTGGCATGGTCGCCATATTAACGTGAAATACTGTGTATCTAAAATACTGTGTATGGTGTATCTACATCACTACGAAGCTGATATACTTAACTTCTAGAAGTACAAACAGGCTGGCATGGTCGCCATATAAACGTGAAATGCCAATCAAAAGGAAGGAAAACAAGAAATGTGTTTTTAAGTCGCTTTCAACAGCCTAGGTCATATCGCATCCTAGAACTGGGTGGAAATTCCTTTCTCTTCATGAATAGTTCCAAGGGGGTCTTTCAGTTGCACAAGGACCATAGACAGCAAGTACAGACATTCAATTCCTGCACCAGTCGACTGGACGTCTGCCACTGCCTGGTTGTAAAACACCAACGGATAACATGTAAAAAAATAATCCATGTACACGAGCTGCCCACGCATTAATGCAGGAATTACATGTCGGCACTGTAATGTATCCACATCACCAAGACATTGATATACTGAACCTCTGGCAGTACAGACAGGCTGGCATGGTCGCCATACATTATCTTGAAATACCAATCATCTATCCCGTGTAGGTGTATCTAACTATCTGAGATGTGCACACGCAGAGAAACACTGCAACAAGTTGTATACGAAGGAGTAAATTGGTACATAGCGATTGGGAAATCCTTGAAATGCATCAAAAGTATTTCTATACAGTTATAACTGTGCAAACCAAATTGAAATCTGTAGTAGGCATATGCTTATGGTGGATAATCGAAGTGGGCCACAACTTCTGCATGGACCCTGTGCAGGCATGTGAGATACAAAACGATATGTCAAGATTTGATACGATATGATACAGGTATGATACGATATGTCAAGATTTGATATGATACGATACAGATATGATACGATATGTCAAGATTTGATTTGATACGATACAGGTATGCTACGATATGTCAAGATTTGATACAATACAATACAGGTATGATACGATATGTCAAGATTTGATACGATACGATACAGATATGATACGATATGTCAAGATTTGATACGATATGATACAGATATGATACGATATGTCAAGATTTGATACGATATGATACAGGTATGATACGATATGTCAAGATTTGATATGATACGATACAGATATGATACGATATGTCAAGATTTGATTTGATACGATACAGGTATGATACGATATGTCAAGATTTGATACAATACGATACAGGTATGATACGATATGTCAAGATTTAATACGATACGATACAGGTATGATACGATATGTCAAGATTTAATACAATACGATACAGGTATGATACGATATGTCAAGATTTGATACAATACGATACAGGTATGATACATCTACATGCTGCGTTTTCGTGGCATGGTCGCCATATAAACATAAAATATGAAGTCCCATCAGTTATAATAGTATGATATACAGTACAGACATTTAATTCCTTGACCAGTCGTCCGGATGTCTGCCAGTATCTTGCTGTACAAATTCACCCATGTCGAGAAAAAAAGCACATCAATGACCCAAGTAACATGCGAATCAAAGCAACGTTCAGTTGTGAGGTCATCCATGCATTCATTCAGGTGGTGATCATACGTACGGTTGTGTATTATGCTCTGGCATTTAGTGCAGGAATTAAATGTCAGCACTGTAGTGCACCTCTGACAGTACTTGTTAGCACATCGGCATGGTCACTATATAAACATTGCAGCATATTTGACTGCACGATACCGCAAAACATGATGCTTTTACAATCGGGCACAGAACCAAGGTATTAATGATGTTTCGTTGTGCGGGTGATTGCCGGACCTACAGGCCAATGATACGAAAACATTGCAGTTGTGTGGAATTTTGATTATCGTCACTTTTTGCCATATATAGGCTTATTCCTAACTAGCCAGTTGTAAGTGGCGGGGAAAAACCACTGCCTAGCACCAAGTCACTGGTGACTTTTTCACATGCCGCAGCCGAGACTCGAACTAGGGCAGTGATGGAAGACAGAGAGTAGTCAATGGCAGCCCTTTCAACCACCAGGCCATCAGGGCAGGCCTGCGAACTTATAGGCCAATGATACCAAATATCAATAAGTGTATGTGGAACGATACAACCTCTACATATTATCAACATCGCCATTGGGTGCGTGATTGATTTGATTTCTCTGAGTATTCACAGTAGGAATGAATACAAAGGTAAACAACGTGAAACAGCAAAGGGCCCAGAAAACTACTATCCCCCTTTCCCTAGATTATAAGAATATCCAAGGGTCTGTCTGAAAAGTTTGTTTGGTCCTGGATACTTTCTAGCGCCTGTACGAACAAACACAGCGGGAATTGCAACGTTTTTGAGTGAAGCGTTTATGGTACAGTAAAGACATTTTATTCTTGCACCAGTCGACCGGACGTCTGCCAGTACCTGGTTGTTCAAACACCCATGGACAAAATATCAAAAAGACAAGCCAAGGACGTGCACGATAATGGCCCACGTACATGTAGCTCCGATACAAGCTACGTTAAGTTGTGATGTCATGGACCTGTGGGAAAATGGGTGGCAATCTGGCATGCGGTCGTGTATTTTGCCCGGCTTGGCCACGCTTTTAGTGCAGGAATTAAATGGCAGTACTGTAGCAGTCGAGACAATCCCGATTAACAAAGAACTTGATGATGTTACATTATAATTATAAGAGATCTTTAATACGATTACTGTTATTATTATTCCCACGAACATGCAATCATTAGTTAATGTTACTTATTATGCTGTAGCAGAGGATATATGCGAAGAAAGTTGGTAAAAAGAAGACATACGATTGTTTTAAAGTGTACTTATGTTATATGGTGGTAGAGTCTAAATCCCCGCAGGCGTCAGGTATGGCGCCATGGAAACGAATGGAAACTTGTGATCTTGGAGTACCATACCTAGGGTTAGGTTTAGGCTTAGGAATCAGGTTCAGAGTTAGAGTTACCGGACCCTAGCCCAAACCCAACCCTGGCCCTGATTTCTAGCCAAAAACCTAACCCTAACCTTAGGTAGGGTATTTCAAGATTACAACTTCCCATTCGTTTCCATGGCGCCATACCTGACGTCTATGGGGATATAGGCTCTACCGAATCGGTACTATTCATTTTCAGGTTTGTATTTACGCCTCCAGATGGCGACGTGGTCACCGAACAACTTTAGTTTTAAGATCCAGCAGGCCTAGGTAAACTACTAAATAACTAGTCCTCATGGAGTGAACATGAAAGATGAAAATAAAAGAATAAAAATGTTCATATGAATTTACATCGCCACATTGAAGCTTTGAGAGCAGTTGCAATGACTGTAACCAACCATGGCTAGTCCATTCCAGTAACTAAATTGTTGTTTAAATATGTGATTTGTAATTTGTATAAATAGAAAATGTTCATGACGCTCTGACCGCAAAAATGTCATACCCAAAATAACCAAAAGATTCTTTGATATGCAGTAGTGACATTTGATTCCTGCTCTAATCGGTCGGTTGTCTATAAGCGATTATTTGTCTGGTTGCTCCATCATATCCGACATCCTTGGAGGAGAGAGAGAGAGAGAGAGAGAGAGAGAGAGAGAGAGAGAGAGAGAGAGAGAGAGAGAGAGAGAGAGAGTTTGGCATGCATATTTATGACAACACAGCTATTCTAGGCTGTGACGTCACTGGCGTGCGGTCATATCTATGTATAAGCAACCAGGCGACGAACAATGCTTTTGTGAAAATTAACAAGAGTAAAGGGTGTACATGATTTCATGTGCGGTCTTACTATAAAGCAGTGACGTCATAACTCCTAGCCAATCAGATTTTGTTTTGATATTATTTTTATTGTAGTGTTTTGTTTGTTGTGTGTTTAAATGATTTTCGTATGACGAGATGCAGTGGAAAGTATTGGCGACTTAGAGTTAATGAAAACAAGATAGCATTATCTTAACACTGAAACATTGTTGTTTTTCCCAAAGAAATGTACGTATAGCTATCTATCTACACGTATAAATATAAATATATATATAAATATATATATATATATATATATATATATATATATATATATATATATATATATATATATATATATATATATATATATATATATATATATATATATATGTATATATATATATATATATATATATATATATATGCGGATCCTCTAAAGATGGCAATAGGAATGTCAAATTATAGAGGAATCTGTCCCTTAACACTATGGAAAAAATGACATCTCAGTGGGGGTAACATGATGGAATGGATCCCCGATCACGAGGGAGAATGGTTTTCCCGAGGGCGCAGCCCGAGGTAAACCATCCTCCCAAGGGGATCCATTCCATTAGTTTATCACCACCGGTATGTCATTTTTGTTTTATCAAACCGAACAAACCACACAATATCACAAAAAGTTCTCGCTGACCATATCAATCCACTGCTGGTCGTCCATGCGGGGAAAACACCGTCTGCTGTTTTTGATGAGGTCAAGGTCACAGATGGCTGACAACTCGCACTTTCGCCGCTAGGCTTCACTAGCAGCGGTAGGGAACTGTTCATGAGAAGTGAGAGAATGTGTACCACAGGGGTTTCATATTGCCTCGCTGGCACAACAGCATGGACCAGAGGCCCTAAGTATAAAACGTAACGTAGTGCTTGCGAGGTGCTTGTGGTTAAGAATACAATAAGGGAAACAAAAGACTTTCCAGCCACAAGCACATCGCAAGCACTACGCAGAGCTTTATACTTTGGGCCCCTGAGAACCTCAGTTAGCCAATCTCGGCTTGCGACCTACACTTGAGGTATGATAATAATTATGATGATGAATAATGAAACACCTTTGCAACCTGGCTTATTGTTAACCAAATCTCTGCAATATATCTTATCACGTTTTGCTTGATATGTACGTGTTTAACTTATGAAGATTTCACTGTATCCTGTGAGAAATACTGAGATTAACGTACAGTTCATTTGGTTGCTGTACACCTCAAGTTGTATAGGCAACTCAAACGATATATATATATATATATATATATATATATATATATATATATATATATATATATATATATATATATATATATATATATATATATATATATATATATATATATATATATATATATATATATACACACACACACGGTTACTCTCAATCTTATGTTTGCTTTATTTAGACCCGTGTCCATGTAAAGGGACTCGTAGCTTCAATTATGTTTTGTAATTGATTTCATTGATGTATGCATTTTCTATCAGACCTGCCAACTTAATATGTGCTTGCAAGTTACTTGCATGTTCCAATAAACATTTATAACTTTTGTGATATCCGCTCTTTTGTTTATTTTAACCCATTTATGCCCAAGAATCCTTCCAGAAATTGTCATATATATATATATATATATATATATATATATATATATATATATATATATATATATATATATATATATATATATATATATATATATATATATATATGTATATGTATATATTGGCCAGAGATTGCAATCTACAGAAAGAATTGACCCACTTTTTGAATTACATAATTACATTAACGACAAGCAAACCTGATACTAGATATAGTATTCAGAAAAAATGAAATACACTAGCTCTCATTTGCTAATAATGTACATTAACTCTTATTTGCAGTCAAATAAAATACATTAGCTCTCATCTTCTCATTTGCTTTGCAAAAATGGGTAACGTATAGAGTAGGACCTTTGCAGCCAAAAGTGTGCAGTTGGACGAACGTCACCGAGCGTGTGGCGCCATCTACCCAGCGGATTGGTCACCAGTTTTCTATTCCGAGATGCAAGCAGACATCGGTACAAAAAGCAAACTTCTATACATTAGAAATGATAATATATTTATTAGATGGTCATTGCTTGTAAAGATGTATTCAAAAACAGTAAAAACTAGACAAGGAGTTGGCTAGCTAAAGTATGCATACTAAATAGAAAGTGATATATATATATATATATATATATATATATATATATATATATATATATATATATATATATATATATATATATATATATATATATATATATATATATATATATATATATATATATATATATATATATATATATATATATATATATATATATATATATATACCAAGCTCTAAGAAACGACTCGAGTATTAACCGATAAATTGAATGATGTGTAATTTCAGTCATACCCGGACAACTAACAGCTGGTCGACCACAGTGTCTGAACAGCTTATATTAGCTAACGGAAAGTTCGAGGGTTACCCAATTCTTAGTTATTGCTATTATCTACCGTGCTGGTTTTCGAAATACTTAAATTCAGGTATACCTGTAGTCTGTACGGTTACCCTGTATCTATATTTATGATTTTGACATTTCTTTTCCTGAGTTCTGGTTTATTCAGTAATGTTCATTTACTTCAGTAAGCTTCATTTAGTGTATGTTGTTTGTGTTTATTCTTATTTTCTTTTTTACTATTTTGTTGTATGTTTTCATACACTTGATTTATGGTCAATGAACTTACATACATGCTTCACGCTTCAAGTGATCTCGGTCACCTAAGAGACCTGAAGACTTCATGTCTCCACGTCTCTCAGGCTGGTGACCTGATCTTAGACCATAGATGTAGAAAAGAATGGATATGTAGCGAGAGACCAATTACTATATGCGATATAATGAAGGGTTGGACACGACAAGGCTTTCAGATCTGGCATCAGCGTGAGGTCACGAGGGAATAAGGACCAATCAGGGCTCTCGTATGATTTACATTACAGAAAAACCCGTGCGCCAGCATCATCTGAGCATGCGCAGAGCATGACTTTTGGGCTATTGGTTGAGGCTAGCCTGTTCAGGTTGACTGACTGGTTTCATATCCACTTGTTTTTATTTATCTAATCTTAGAGGAATAGACACAATCGACATTCGTGACCCGATCAACAGGCAACATTTAGTCTAGAATTTAGCCTGAACACCAAGCATTGATATCTAATATTGATAAAAATAGAGACGAAAAAACGATTATTTCTGATGTTTGTCCACGAGTGACTTGGTGGTGAAAAGTATCTCACCAGCCAGGGGGGAAGAGGATCGGACGCACCACCCTAACCACCCTCCCCCCCCCCCCCCCCCCCCCCCCCCACCCCGTTTTGAAAAGCATAATTTTAGTTTTGGTAGAGTTTGGTGGTTCTTAGAGGTAGATGATTTCATTCGCCAACTTGTTAATTTTTAATCGCTTCCTATACAAATTAAAGTTGTTAGTAAACCTCAGACAATGTGGAGTCTTTGTCTCTTCCTCTCATTAACACCCCCCATTGTTCAGCCTGGGAAGGCAGGAAAGGGTAGGGGGAAAATTGCATTTACCCTGATTGACTGAATAGGTGATTTCAAGATTACGGATGTAGGGGTGAATCTGGGAGTAGATTTCTCTGGGGTGAATCCATGGAGACTGTTCACAGGATGAAGGTGTCTAGACAATGCTCAAGTCGTTGATTTTGGTGTCCGAGGCAAGAAAAACAACCAGTTCGGATTCGTGTACACAGGTGGCGTTGTGGTGGAAAGGAACTCACCAGCAAAGGGGGGTTCGGACGAACTACTCGAACCCCCCTGGATTCGCCACGGACATACCCTTATAGGAGGTGTTGTAATATATATATATATATATATATATATATATATATATATATATATATATATATATATATATATATATATATATATATATATATATAATAATTGATATTTGATATAGCGCCCTTTCCACCTATAATGTTCAAAAGCGCTTTAGAGTCATTGGACAGTTGTCATGGTCCATATAGTCAATTAAACTCCTTTCGAAATAGCAATGTTTTCAGCTGTTTCTTGAAGTTTTGCACACTATCAGCTGCCTTGATGTTGTCCGGGAGCTCATTCCAAAGGCGTGGTGCATAGGCACAGAATGCTCTGTCACCAAACCTTTTCAGATTAGTGAGTGGTATCTGTAATAAGTTCTTGGTGTTTGATCTTAGAGTCCTTGTATTGGCTTGTTTGACTAACAGTTCCCTCAAGTATAGAGGGGCACATCCTTGCATGCATTTGAAAGTCAAAAGCAGAATCTTGAACACAATCCTTTTCCTGATGGGCAGCCAGTGAAGATCTTTTAGAACTGGTGTAATGTGATCATACTTTTTGGAGCCACTGACCACTCTAGCAGCATTGTTTTGGACTTTCTGGAGCCTGCATAGCAGCTCATCATTGATTCCACAGAGAAGTCCATTACAATAGTCAAGGCGTGATGTCACCAGTGAGACAATGGCACTCTTGGTTGTATCAGTATTAAGAAATTTTCTTATTTTCCCAATGTTCCTAAGGTGGTAATTTGCAGACTTGATATTTTTTGATACATGTGCAGACATATTCATGTTCGGATCAAAAACAGCACCCAGATTACCGACCGGTTCATTCAGAACTGGTACTATATATATATATATATATATATATATATATATATATATATATATATATATATATATATATATATATATATATATATATTAGCGATAAAAAAACAATTGGGATAGCGCAGCTAAACCTCAATAGATCCACTACTCACTAAGCTGCTAATAATAGTTCTTTTTAGACAAGTGGTCTAGCGGGTTAGTCAGTTCATCACAATAATATAACTGAAACCTTTAATAAACTATTTCTCAGAATTTTCAAAATATCACTTTTAAGGAAAGCAATATCTCATACGGATGACCATCTGTATGATTATTCTAAATCCAGGTACTTCGGATCCCTGACGAGTGTAGCCTTCATGTAACATGGTGAGAAATTGTAAATGTATATGTAGGCTGATCTGCCGATGCAGTCATATGAAATGTGATTATGTAAGAGAAGGGTTTTGCAATATGTGCGACCAATCTGCAGTGGAAGATGTGCGACATATTCTCATGCAATCTCCACATCTACAAGTAGGCTGTTACCGTATGCCCTACACGTATAACATTCTTAAAGAAGTTATACGAGCTAAGCAGGTATTTGAGCAGAAAAGCACGTACGTTCTTTGGTGGTGGCTTGGCAGAGAAATATATGATATATCCCGATATGGTACACCCCGGGGTGTGCGATAAATGGAATTCATCCGATACCAGTGGGGGCAGAAATGGAATAGGATAGAGGCCGCCAGGGTCTAAACTTAATTTTTGTTTGTAGTTTAAGTGCTGTTTAATAACCCTAACCTTTCGGTAAGTTTGTAATTGTGTCGAGATACATGGTGTGTATATATATATATATATATATATATATATATATATATATATATATATATATATATATATATATATATATATATATATATATATATATATATAAATAGGTTACTTCATGGTTGGGGGTGTGATATGGTTTTTATCGCGAGTGGCTGTGTGATATCACGAACGAGTGAGCGGAGCGAACGAGTGAGTGATATCATACAGACACGAGCGATAAAAACCATATCACACCCACAACCATGAAGTAACCTGTTTATTACATGCCTATTTACACTCAAAGAAACAAACTAAGGAAGAAATTATGTAACCTGTTTATTACCCGTGGGTCGCGCGTGTATGAGCGCTCTGTCAAACATTGAAGAGCATCTGTAACAGCATATGTATGCGCAAATGACGTGACAGTAGTTTTGCCTGCCCATCCCCTCATCCTGAATCCTCAGCAGTAGGGAAGCTTGTGAAATTACGATGCATTACAACTTTAATCACGCCTCTTCTGGGCGAAGCGGGGCTTCCAACAGAGCTGCCGCCATCTTGAATAGGTCAGGCGTCTTGAAACAGGTCATGACGTCATGGGCCGGCCAACAAAGGACTGACGTCATGAGAAGGACACTCAACACAGGGCATGCCGTTCTTCAACAATAGACTAACAATAGGCCAACAATAAAAGGTGTGATATGGTTTGATATGGGTTTTTTTCACTTGATATGGTTTTTTTTCACTTGATATGGTTTTTTTTCACTCCGGAACATGTTGTATCAATTTTACCACATGGCCACAACAATGGGAATATAGGGCAAGCATGTGATAAATATATATATATATGTATTTGTAAACACACACACACATATATATATATATATATATATATAAATAGGTTACTTAATGGTTGTGGGTGTGATATGGTTTTTATCGCGAGTGGCTGTTTGATATCACGAACGAGTGAGCGGTAGCGAACGAGTGAGTGATATCATACAGCCACAAGCGATAAAACCATATCACACCCACAACCATTATGTAACCTGTTTATTACATGCTTATTTATACTCAAAGAAACAAACTAAGGAAGAAATTATGTAACCTGTTTATTACGCGTGGGTCGCGCGTGTATAAGCGCTTTGTCAAACATTGAAGAGCATCTGTAACAGCATATGTATGCGCAAATGACGTGACAGCAGTTTTGCCTGCTCATCCCCTCATCCTGAATCCTCAGCGGTAGGGAAGCTTGTGAAATTACGATGCATTACAACTTTAATCACGCCTCTTCTGGGCGAAGCGGGGCTTCCAACAGAGCTGCCGCCATCTTGAATAGGTCAGGCGTCTTGAAACAGGTCATGACGTCATGGGCCGGCCAACAAAGGACTGACGTCATGAGAAGGACACTTAACACAGGGCCTGCCGTTCTTTAACAATAGACTAACAATAGGCCAACAATAAAAGGTGTGATATGGTTTGATATGTTTTTTTTTCACTTGATATGGGTTTTTTTCACTTGATATGTTTTTTTTTCACTCCGGAACATGTTATATCAATTTTACCACATGGCCACAACAATGGGAATATAGGGCAAGCATGTGAGATATATATATATATATATATATATATATATATATATATATATATATATATATATATATATATATATATATATATATATATATATATATATATATATATACTTATCTCATGATTGGCAAAATTCGAGGCTTTTGATTGGTCAATTTGCCCATGATATGAAGCTGTATCTTGGACCAATATAACTTGTGGTTGCTCATCTAAGGCTGTATTAACCTCTCAGAATCCTATATCAACCTCCGAACATTCTTATATTAACCTGCTGCTTTTTAGGTTAGGGAGAGTTGAGCATTGCATCAGATGATTATGCCCATGATGCAATTCCTAATTCTCCCTACCCCCTAAGTGCATGATGCAATAACCAATTCGACCAAACATTGCGGGATGGCTGCCCCTGTAGCAGACAATGCTATGCTGCTAGAATCAAATTGTATGTATGTATGTATGTTCATTTTTATAACCAATGCAGACGTCGAGGGGGCAATCATGAGATATAGAGGTTCCATCACTAGTTGATGGAAAGAGGAGGAATCTTGCACGAGTGAGTGATTTTGTGTCTTGGGACGAGGCTTGCCGAGTCCCAAGACACAAAATCACTCACGAGTGCAAGATACCACCTCTTTCCCTCCACGAGTGATGGAACCTGTTTCTCCTTTTTAAGGAGAAATTTACACGTTTTAACATGAAGTTAACTAGCTAAACTAGGTCAGCCAAAGGTCGCATGTGCAATAGTTCAACAATGGTAATACGCGTTTGTTGTGACGTGCACCGTTTATTTTCCCTAGAAACTGGCGCCAGATCACGTACGTGACGCTTGTTCAAATCCACGCGCGCTATTGTTAGGTCTACCTTTCACCCAGCAGCAGTGACCCCTTGATTGAAATTGAGGGATCTGATTGGACAATTACAATATAATATAATGTACACAAATGCCAGAGGGCTAAAAGGGAAACTCCCAAGCCTGCTGCAATATATTGATGAGGAAAAACCAGATGTGGTAGGACTTACAGAGACATGGCTCAAACCTGGAGATATACTCAACATACCAGGATATGTGGTTGTGCGAGCAGACAGGCAAGAGAGGAGGGGAGGAGGAGTTGCATTAATCCTACGGAAAAAGACCATACAAGAAACGATAATAATAAAAAGCACAGAGAATGAAAACGAAATGTTGTGGATAAAGACTAAAGTGAGGGGATGTGTGACCACAATAGGAGTACTGTATGGGAAAGTGGAGAGTAGATGCACCATAGAAGAACTCAAACAATACTATGATATGATTGAAATGGAAGTGACAAAATCTGAAATAGATAAAGAAGACCTAATAATAATGGGAGATTTGAATGCAAAGATTGAGAGTGGTAGGAAAGATAGGAGTGGAAAGCTCCTAGAACAACTAACAAAAAAGAAAAATCTTGAAATAGTCAATAATACTGGAAAATGTGAAGGACGGTGGACCAGAATTAACACAAACAATCCAACAGAGAGATCAAGCATTGACTATATCATATGCAATAAAACTGTGTATGAAAAAATAGAGGGAATGGTGATAGATGAAGAAAAGAATAATGTTCTGACAAAATATCACATAGAGGATGGTAAGACAGAAATAACTGAGTCAGATCACATGATTATATCCCTAACTATGAAAAGTAAAAAACAAAAGGTTAAAGAGACAAAAAAGGAAAAGTGGGACACCAAAAATGAGGATGGATGGAAGAAATACGAAAAACTAACGCAAAATAATACTAAACTTGTGGAATGCAGTGATGGGAGTGAAGATCTGGACAAAGTGTATGCAAGATGGATGAAAGAAATTAAGGAAATACTCAAAAAAATGCTTCAAAAAGACAAGAATTAAAAACAGAGAGAGAGCAAATACGAGTAAAGAGATAAGAGATCTTATGACTGAAAAAAGAGAACTGAAAAAGAAGTTGACAGAGCAAATAGGAAGACAGGAATGGAAAAAACAGTACGATACAAAGGAAAGAATAAAAAACATGAATGAAAAAATAGCAAACGAAATTCAAAATATGAACACTGAGAAAGCAAAAAGAATCCGGCAACTTATAGAAAAAGCTGGAGGAGTGAAGTCAAATGAATTTTGGAAAATAAGACAAAGGATCAAACCAACTAGTAAAGAAAGTGCCCACATGATAGTGAGAAATGACAAAGAATATGCAGATGCAGAGGAGATAAAAGAGGCTTATAGAGCACACTACAAGGAAATTCTGCAAACAAGGGAGATCCAGGAACAATATAGTGAAATTAGGGATATAGTGGAGGAGAAATTTGCGAGGTATGTAAGGAACGCGGAGGAGAAAATGGAGCCAGAGATCACAGCTGAAGAAGTTGGAGAGACCCTTAGAGATCTCAAAGATAACAAAGCTCCCGGATGTGACGAAATTACAAATGAAATGCTGAAAAGAGCTGGTGGGAGTGTGAGCACATCCCTTGCAAGTATATTCAACCGAATAATAAAAGAAATGAAATGCCCAAAACAGTGGAGACAAGTTAAGATCAAAAGCATATATAAAAATAAAGGAAAGAAGGAGGACCTAGCTAACCAAAGAGGAATATTCCTGACATCAAATGTACAGAAGGCATTTGAGAGAATAATTCTAAAGAGAATATATGATGAAATAGACAGATCAATGACTGAGTTCCAAAATGGAGCAAGAAGAAACAGAAGCTCAAATGAACACCTATATACAATGAGAGCAGCAATAGATTACTATGAATATTTCAATATTCCGCTGATAATGCAGTTTTATGATCTCGAGAAATGTTTTGACAGACTGTGGCTCAAAAAGTGTATGACAAGACTATGGGAAAGTGGAGTACAGGGACCAACCTGGAGGATAATATATGAGATGAATAAAAGTGCAGAGATAAAAATTGAGACACCAGTCGGTGAAACAGAGCCAATACAGATATATGAGGTGGTGATGCAGGGGACGGTGTTGGCGGCACTGATATGTGCAAACATGATTGACACTGTAACAGAGACTATAAAAAATGTTGGAGGTGGAATCAAATTTGGAAAAACAAAAATAACATCACTGATATTCCAAGATGATATCTTGCAGCCCGCAGTTACAGGGGACACGGCACGGAGAGCAGCGATAGCATGTGAGACATTTCAAGATGCAAACAGAGTGAGATTTAACATGAAGAAGACACAAATGATGACATTGAGAGGAAAAAAGGGAAATGGGAACAAAATTCAGATAAACAAACAAGAGATGACAGAATGCACAGAATATAAATATCTTGGAGATCACCTAAATGAAAAGAATAACTACAAAACCACGATAGAGAAGAGAACTAAACAGGCAAATATTGACAACATGGAAACAATGGCAATAACAAGAGAAATGAACATTCCAGAAAAAGAAATACAAATAAGGCTAAAACTACTACAGACAATAACTATACCAAAGGTTTACTTCAACAGTGAAACCTGGACTAACCTCACAAAGTGGGAAATGGAAAAAATTGATAGCATAGTGAGCGGTAGCTCAAAAAAGCTAATTGGACTACCACGTACAACACCAACTCTTGGTATCTACGCAGAAACAGGTATTGCTCCAGCTAGACACCATATAGCTCAAAAGAAGCTTATGCTGCTACACAGAATAAAATCGGGTGAGCCACAGAAGCTGATCAACAAAATATACGAGGAACAAAAAGAGATGGACCTACCCAAGTGCTGGTACCAGGAAATCAAAACAATAAAGCAGAAATACAAACTAGATGATATAAGTGACAATGAACTGGGTGCCATGAGCAAAGCAAAATGGAAAAACATTGCCAAAAAAGCAATACAAAATGAACTTCAGAATGAACTAGAGAATGCAAGTGAGGTAAATAAGAAGTTAAGAGACATAAAGATATTTGGAAAGAAGGAATATATAGACTCAATGGAGTCTAGAATGGCTAGACTGGCTATTAGATATAGACTAAACATGACTCGACTGGCCACAAACTACAAGGCGGCCAATACAAACATGTGCTGCCCTCTATGCAAGAGGGAAGAGGACAACTACGAACACATGACCAGGTGCTCAGAATATGGTCAAATGGACAATGTCCTAAAGCTGTCGGAACTGTACAGTGAGGATGTGCAGGAAGTGAGACGGGCAACGGAGGCAATAAAGGAACGCATGGACTATAGATGCGCCCAACCTGACAGCTGAGACTGCCAGGACTCCAGAAAGTGGAGAAGGGATTTGAGAAAGAAAGAAAGAAAAATTACACTGGTTTGACCTTTAACCCCATTGAAGACAGCCCATTGAGGACAACTTATCCTTAACTGTAAAACACACCTCAGAGTGGGAGAAAAATTCGTTATCAACTGTTTTGGAGTATGATACAACTTATATCTCGCAATCAGAGGCTGCGCCTAGGGTGATACAGCCCTCTGATTGCGAGATACAAGTTGTATCATACTCCAAAACAGTTGATAACTAATATTAATAATAATGATAATAATAATAATAATAATGTATATATATATATATATATATTATATATATATATATATATATATAGAGAGAGAGAGAGAGAGAGAGAGATATAATATATATAGTATATATGTGAGTGTGAGCGTAATGTTTGTTTTTCTTATTTGTATTTTATCTTTCATGCTTTTCACATGGTTAATAAAGATACATACATACATTACTTTTCAAACGAATCTTTATATATATATATATATATATATATATATATATATATATATATATATATATATATATATATGTATATATATATATATATATATATATATATATATATATATATATATATATATATATATATATATATATATATATATATATATACATATATACACACACATGGACATATATCGACTCCAGAGACGTGATTGAACGTGTATTCCCGCATTAAAAGCGCACTTAATTGAGCAATAGAACCCGTGGGGGGGGGGGGGGGGGGGGGGAGGGGGGCACTTGGGTATTTAGGGGGGCGCATACGTTCGTTATCAAAATTAAAAAATACCCTTAAAGCACTGATTTCTGGCCAAAAAAGCACCCTTATTTTAATAAAACGCTGATTTTTTTTCCACTAAATAAACTCCCCTTCTTTTATCAAAACACTGACATTGGATGAACGGGAACACGCATTTTAACTTAAGATGTTTTAATCCTCTGCGTGTTTAGCGGCAGCAAGTGGCGGCAGCAGACTCGGAAGCTCAGTCACTTCGGGAGTCACTCGGCGTCAGAGCCGCGTATATTTCTTGAATTGTAAGGGGATTTTGACCCCCATACTTCGAACCTTGGTACAAAAAAGTACCCTTCTTTTACAAAATCGCGGACATGCGGAGGTCTTAAAAAAAGACCCCTTCTTCCGCGAAATACGTAACGCAGGTGCGGTCCCCCACTGTACCTGAGTGCCCCCCACCCCCCGGGCAATAGAAAAGTGTTTTGTTTGCCATTTCGTCTGTCCTCGCGAACATTCCCCAAGTATGGCAACGCGAAGATAGGTAACGCACCAATTTTGCCTGGCAATTAGTCTTTCTTAATGAGAGTATATATGATGAACTATTGCAATAATGGCCCCCCGTAATTAAGATGTAATATCCTGGGGGTCATTAGTCTCTATATCTATATTACGTCATTACGTCCTACCTATCTAAAAGAAGATTAGTTCGATGTAGAGAAAATACGATATACTCACACGTACTTATACGTGCATGTATGAATGTATGTATGTAGGGTGTATGTGTGATCGCACATAACATATTTTATCTAATATTTTCTATGGCTCAAAAAGTGTAGATAAACATGCCATAGAACTCACACTTTTCGAGGGCTGTGCTAAAATTGAAAATACCACACACAGTTTTTTGAAGGTTGTGTTGCGCTTTTTTTATGAAGGTCTATTATTCATCGTCGCTTTTCTTCG
Organism: Maea johnstoni; assembly: GCA_963942565.1. Classification (NCBI taxonomy): domain Eukaryota; kingdom Metazoa; phylum Annelida; class Polychaeta; order Spionida; family Magelonidae; genus Maea; species Maea johnstoni. Next base: position 15,333,259 of record OZ012699.1, on the reverse strand, counting down.
TTTTAAAGGAGCTCCGTTAATGTATGGATTGAGTAGTAAAATTCTAACTCCTTAAAGTATACAGTATTTCATGGCGTTTTCATATTTCCTTACCTTAGCACTTAAGTTCTTTGTTTCGTATTTGTATTATTCCAATATCTGTGTATGTTTTTGCCCTGTTGCGGATCAGTCAATAAATTCTATAGTTACTGCATCACGCACAAATAGAGCACCTAAAAGTTAAATTGCCTTTTTTTTTGAATTTGCGAATTTTTCAAAGAAGTGGTCTAAATTGTCCTTAATATTTTTCTTCCTGCACGCAAACCTGCACATGTAACCATTAAATTCCCCAGAAGTGTAGTCATAGCAATACGGAGAGAAGGAGAGCGCACAATATCCAACTTTTGCTCCGTTCAGATTACATAACTAAAACTTTCAAAAACAACATGAGAAAATGAGAGATTTGGTACTTACTTCATCGTCACTTTTTTCTGTAATATATTGCGGCCAATTCGTGACTAGCCAGTTTAATATTTTAAGTGGTGGAGGAAGCCGGACTGTAATTCAATCATGACTTTCTCATATGAACAAAATGGGCTAGTCCTATCTCTGTACTAAAACCATCAGTTGCAAACTTGTCAAATTTAAGCAAACTCGTTAACATTTGATACCCAAAATTCAGGTTTGAAGTATGTTTTGTTGAAATTCAATGGAGAGGCCAAATAATTTTGTTTTTGTGCAGGCGTACGAGGTTCTGTGTCAAAATTGGCCTATTTTCTAGCTCATTGATGGCCTAAACGGTCACAGTGGCTTCTTTCTAATTAGGTACTAACCCTTATGCTGCCAGTGGCTAATTAGGCCAATACAAAAAGATGCAAAAAACTTTGAAAATGACTGAAACCCTGGAATATGGGTACTCGTTTGAAAGTACTCAGCGAGAGCTATCCAATGAACACCAACATGACAGGGTTCAGATGATTTTCAAAAATCTGTGCGTCCTTGTGCCTTAGATGAAGGTAGCCTTAGCATTGGAAGGGTTAAAGGGATTTTGGATTGATGTCGCCCTAATAAAAATGACACGAAACAATATCTAGAACTGGTTTTGGGACTTTTTTCATTTAGTATTATTTTCACTCCTATTTGCTGGTTACTTATTCTGCCTTTTAAAAGCCCATGTCCAATATAAGCGATGTGTGACCAGTGATGTATAAACGGTCAATACATCAGACTACCAGCCCGTACAAAAAATTTCATGCATGAAAAGATTGTGGCATGAAAATTTCATGCATTAAAATTACAATTTGTTTTCCTTGCACGTAAAATGAAATTTTGGGGCAAAATTTTAATTTTCATGCATGACCTTTTAATGCCATAATTTTTTCATGCACAAAACTTATTGCTTATGTGGTAACTTGCTCATATGCCAACAGTTATGAAAGAAGTTGTGGTTCAAATACTGATATTTCAAAACAATTTGTGAACTACTTCAGTGCTTCAAAGAATACCAAACTGTGGTTTAGATTTTTATAAGGCAGAAGACACGAAAAAGAATATATTATGCACTGCTTTGTCTTTGTTACATTTACTTCAGGAATTTGCAAATAACTTGAGGTTAGTAGGTGGTTTTCTCTGGATGCTCTGCTTTCCACCAAATATACGCACTTGGCTAGTGAGGATTTATCCGTATCTTGGCAGAGAAAGTGATGATAAACATCGTTTACCGTTGATTTAAGCTTTGAGACAACTTTGGTTCAAACTGAGGTAAGCTGATTGCCAATTGAACAGCATTTCCACTACCTGTACAACTTGTATTTTACACAGGCATTTATTTTTTGCTATTTTAGCGCTACCAAAATTAGCACCAAAATAACATCCTTCAAATATATATCTTTATAGTAATATAATTCGAGTGATTGAAAGCGCAAGTTTAAAGAAGCAAAAATACCTTCAAGCAGGGCAGTAAAAACGAAAATTCTAGCCTTCCAAATTATAACTGTATACTGTAAATTTGGAAAAGATTGGGTTATTTTAATTTTTGCGTTTTTTAGCGTTTAACCTCGGACACAAAATCAAAATTTGCAATTATAAGTGCTGCGACTTTAAGTGTATATCTGGCACTCCATGTTCTGGCCAATTCGCAAAGTTAAAAAACGCAAAAATCGATTTTCTGTAAATTTGCAGAATTTACTCTACACAATCTTTTGTGAATCTACAGTATTCAAAACATATTTGGATACAAGTAAAGAAATCAAATCACACACAATGGAGTCTTCATCAATTTCCTAAGTTGTTTGTATTTTATTTCATTTGTTTGCCCGTGAAAAAATTCCCAGGAGCAAACCATACCCTTTAGTACGAGGAATACAGTAGGAAACATTGATCTATATTGCCTCATTTATGAGGCCATAAAAAAGTATTTCTCATCGCCAGAAAAATGGAAACACACTTAGGTATCCAGATATTTAAAATACCTATACTTAACCAGACTGTGGAATCCTGCCACTTGACCCCTGATTGCTCGAAGACATCACAAGTAGCCTAACAAAATACATTAAGGAGAAATGTTATTCATAACACAACTCTCCTTCAAATGTATTGTAAAATCATTATCAATTCCAAAGTTGATATCAAACGTGTTATAGCTCCAGATGACAATTTCTGGATCAATCCTTAATAATTAATAGGTTAAATAACCAAGAAGAAACAAACAATAACATTTTATATATTTTCCTCTTCTCAGAGATGTAGCTCAGGGATTGGCTCGATATTCTGGGCACATTTATACAAGTCAGAAGTTAAGGTGGACCAACAGTTTACAGATATCTAAAGTTAAGGTGGACCAACAGTTTACAGATATCTGAAGTTAAGGTGGACCAACAATTTACAGATATCTGAAGTTAAGGTGGACCAAACGTCTACAGATATCTAAAGTTAAAGTACACCGACAGTCTACAGATATCTGAAGTTAAGTTGAACCAACAGTCTTCAGATAACTGAAGTTAAGGTGGACCAACAGCTTTTGAACATCAATGTTAAGGTGGATCAACAGTCTGGAGAAGACAAACTTTGAGGTGGACCAAGAATCTGGAGATGACCAAATTTAAGGTGGACCAAGAGTCTGGAGATGAGAAAAGCGCAACTTCTTTTTGGCCTAAAGCCGACCAATAAATACATATACAATTAGTCCTTCCATGCGCAAGGACAGTGGCATGGACAGAGAAAAGTCGTTTACAAAAAACAAGTGATCGATCCAGATACCACAAATTACCTACAGAAAAGTCCATCAAAGCTCATAATTCCTTCCTACAAAAATAGATGCTGTTGAAAATACCACTCTACAATGCCGAGGATAGCAAAGACTCTGTTTTACAAAAACATCCAGGATTAATATTCTTATTAATATCAATATCATTATACGACCATTCATTGATATACAGCACTCAGCGCAATTGGCTGATTGGCGAATAGCAAAAAGGTGATATGTGAATATTCGTTGTGTGAAACTTGGTGAAGACGTTTGCTGATTAACATTGCATCAATGTACACATTAACACAGATTAAGGTGCGTGGGTTGCTTGCTCCATTTCCTCTCCCGCTCAGCTACCTCCCAGCTTCCATAGAACACCGTACCCTTTTCTAGCCCCTAGGAGCTGTGGGTGGACCGAGTTCAACGCGGTTGCCCTAAGCAAAGTTCATTCTGTCAAAACCTAGTTACATTTCAAGCGTACCTATAATTTCACATAATTTGATAAATTTTTTTTTAAGAAAATGCCACATTTTAAGAAAATTTTGAAAAAGTTGATTTGAAACATATTTGATATATATATTTTTTGAAAAAAATGCCACATTTAGAGGAAATTTTGATGTAAACTTCTCTTGGTGCACTAACAATACAAATTCCCTTGAAAAAGTTGGCAAATTAACTCTACTGGGTTAATATTTAAAATGATCACACCAAATATACACCCTAGGCATTGGTGGGATAATTATCAAACCTGCAGTTAAAGACTTTTGAAGTTGCCTTAACCCATTAACCAATAGTAATGGCAATGATAGTGAGTGGTCTTATGTTGATTGCTATGGATTTGACTAAATTCCCATGCAAATATAATGGACTGCCTTGATGGTTGTGTGATCTTAGGTGCCGCCACTGGCTGCTGGCTATCTCTCAAAACTGCCTAGGGTTTGAATACCAGCCGGGGCATCTGGGAAGTTGCCAGTGACTTGAAGTAAGTTGGTGGTTTCACTGGGTACACCGGTTTCCTCCAACACTTACACTTACGACTGGCTAGTCAATATTTAGCCTAAATATGTCAGAAAAAGTGACGATAAATGAAATTCCAAATTCTGTGCGTTTGTCACAGTCACGTGGTTGCTGCAAAACATATGGCCATGTCAAACCCATTCATACTCACAGCGACCAAAAAGCAAGCCCGACAATTTTGATGAAATCTTGCAGGCAGAAGTATATTTAGGAAAATATTCGCTGGAGAAATGTTAATCAGGACAGTAGCAACAATTCTCCTTCAAATATTTTGTAAAATCAATCGCAATTTGTGAGTTATCGTCATAAGCATCTTAGATCCAGACGACAATTTCTGGAGGAACTTTTAAGCATTAATGGGTTGAATACCAACATGCGCCCGGGAGCTTGAACATGATTGTCTCCTTTTCTGCACATACATAGACCAAAGCTTAACATCACAATACTGTTACCCATAAAACTCTGTTACACCAATACAAATGAATTGCATTCGAATGAAAATATCGTTGTGAGGAAATAACACCTGTATCAACAATACATGAAATGCATTCTAATAAAAACATCGTTGTGAGAATGTCTAATCATCCAACATTTTACTTCTCATGTAGAGTGAGCAAGACTTCCAAAAAATATTCTATGATACTTTTAAAGATGAACTCTTAACCCGTTCCAATGCTGAGGCTACTTTCGCCGTAAGCACAAGGATGAAGAGATTTTTGGGAACCATCTAAACCCTGTCATGTTAGTTTTATCAGATAGCTCTCAGTGAGTACTCTCAGATGAGTACCCATGTGCCAGGGTTTCAGTTATTTTCCAGGTTTTTTGTGTCATCTTGTAACGGCCAAATTAGCCACCAGCAGCATAAGAGTTAAGCATGATTGGTTTAACTCATTCATGCCAGGAGATCTCAACGACAAGTGTTGTCTGGAATTAAGATACTTTCGAAAAATAACTTTCGAATTATTCATAAATTGGACAAATATATCAGGGAGAGTTATTGGTTAGTTTCTGATCAAAATTTCTCCTTCAAATAGTTTTTGAAAAATGTTTTTTGTTAGAGAGATATCGCCAAGATAGTCCGGTGGTTTTAGCCGTTATGGGCAAGATTGGGTTAAATGACTCTGAGTGTGTCATCTTTTACCTGTTAGTTAAGACCACCTGTCTAAACAAGCCACTAAGAACATGTTCTCTAAGTGGTCTCTTTCAGTCTGACTGTTAGTGTGTCATATCAAATATTACTTAATTTGATGAGTTAATTTCAAAATTGCCGAACAATGCGAGCAGTTCAAATGCAAATGGGTTGACAGCGCCATCTATTGCCATGCTTTATAACAATATAATTTGACATACTGGAAAGGGGCGTAAAGAAACACTGCCCACTTGTTCAACAATCCTTCGATTTTTTTTCAAATTCTTTTGGTACTGATCTTGTATCATCATTCATGGAATATACAGACTTTTCGGCATTCTCTTCATGTATTGGCAACTGAGTGGTACAAGCGAGGGGCAGAATTCGTCATCGTGCTATCAAAGCTAAGAAAGCCGAATTTCCGGATGACCTTCCCAATCGACCGAACCTATCATACCATTGTTTCTAGGCAGTCTGTGCCTGACACAACTCACACTTCTTCTTCTATTCTCAACCCAAATCTCACAAGCTGAACGCAGAGTCCATCTGGCAACTTGGGGAATATCTCGAAAACGTAAGGACTAATGAAAAAAAAATTGAACGAAGTTTGCTTCTCATAAGACTGGAAACAACTTTCGTTCAAAAGTTTTCGTCGAATCGCCGCCGTTTTTGCGATATCGGCCTTCTCGTCAGATACTTTCCTCTCTCCGACCTCAAAAAACGTAATAATTGTCTGCTGTGGAGGAATTCATTCCGGAGTTATCTCAAGTGCGAGTATGCTTAATATATATTCTCTAAAGTGCTTCAACTTCATTTTCCCTATGTGCAGAATTGCGAGAACCAGACCAAATGAAAATCAGCAAATACCATTAATAAGCTCCGCAACAACAACAACAGCAACGAAAAAAACAACAAAATAACATACAAATTAGATTGACTTTTGCAAGGTTTGTGAAACAAACAAATCTTTAACACTCATAACCGTTACCCCCTTTGTTTTGTTTTTTAAAAAAACAAACTTTTCTCTGCAAAAAAAAAGATATGGTGTTCTACATCAACACATTTTTTTTTAGTTCCAACAGATTCATAATCATATAACAATTTCTTTTTAACCTCTCAAGAGCCATAATGCATTTTGTTTAGATATGGTACAACAGGTTAAACGAATTATTAATCACAACATAATTACAAATTTAAACCCCAACTTCCCTTTAACACTTCCACTTAAATGGTGTGATGTATTCTTACAAGGATCGATTTACAGAATTTAGTTGATTCAGACAGAGATTCGGCGGCTATCAAATATTTCACCCCAACATATCCACTTTATTAGAGACACCTTGCATTTTCCAGAAGTAGTGTCTTAGATCTAAATTGCGACACAGATTCAGAAACCAACTCACTTTTCAGGAACATTTCCCCTTATTTCAAGAATTTCTGATCAATAGTGCATATATTCCCAGAACCGTAGTATTTCTGCGGAACAGGTTTAGGATCTAAAATTGGTTTGTTACATAACAATCATGTTATATTAATCTTTCCAGTCGTTAAGGCTGATCTGCTTTAAAATTAGATCAAGATTCAAATTCCACAACTAGGGTTTGCCACAATTTTGAAAGGGAAATTATAACTTTTTGGGTGTCCAATTCTTTCTCAAGCGTGACAATGATAGCTTCAGATTACAGCCCTAAAACATATACCTTGAATTGGTTAATAAAATGATTAACATCTTAAGTAATAACTTGAAAGGCATCGTTCCACTGTCATAAATCTTTTAGGAGTATAACAAATAAACAATATTACAAAGTGATTCATTGCCTTCTTTTACATCTTTGATTTCTTTTTCCTGAAACTTCCTCCCATTAGAATTGTCATCTCTTCATAATATCTTAATAAATAAGAATCTGTCAGTTTGTATTCTTTGATTGACATACGACTGTTCTCTTTTTGTTTGAGAAAATTTCCATGATGTCATATTGCTTTAAATTTCTCTAAAGAAATCAGTTTGCGAACGACAATCACGCTTGGCAGGAACCTGTTTATAGAGTAAAGTGACGTAACAATGGAATAAAGGGATTAATTAGCGAAGTGAGGTGATAACGTAATTAACGAACTGGCGACATCACATGACCATCCCTTTTAATTAGCAAGCACCATAATTAGCTATCAGGTCAAAAGAAAAAATGTCTTCATTAAACTCGAAATTTTACCTTGGAAAGTATGCACATAAATCATGGCCTAAAAATCAGCATTTTTGTTCAGCAAATTGCACCAATATGAACTGATGACATTACACGCCCATCCCTTTTAATAAGCACACACCTTAATTAGCAATCAGGTCAAAAAAGAAATGTCTCCATTAAAACTCTAAGTTTTACCTTGGAAAAAAGGTACAAAATCATCATTTTTGTACAACCCATTGCACCAATATCATGTCCTGACTATATTGGTAATATATATTTCATTTTTCAGGAAAAACTAATGTAGAAATTCTTACCAATTGAAGCTGGGAATACCATGTAATGTGCAGTAGTTTTTTTCATAGGAAATTGACTGTATTTCCATGGAAGTTTGGTCATACTCAGCAGGGGAGTATGGATGAAAACCCAACTAACATTTTTCCTTCAAGTACTAAGCGGATGTATATTTAATTACAATTAATGATCGAAATAATTCTTTTCAAAAGTATTAGACACCCACTCATCACTTGTCAAGGATAGTTATAGCATGAATGGAACAATCAGGCTAGCATCAAAGTACTCTTAGACATTTGCACTAAAAATTACTTGAAGCAGGCAGCATGGTTGAAAATTTAACCCTTATGCTGCTGGTGACTAATTTGGCCAATACAAAATGTTGCAAAAGCCTTAAAAATGATTAAAACCCTGGCAAATAGGTACTCATCTGAGAGTACTCAGTGAGAGCTATCCAATGAATACCAACATGGCAGGGTTTAGGTGGTTTTCAAAGATTTTTGCGTTTTTGTGCCTGGGATGAAAGTAGTCTCAGCATTGGAAGGGTTAACATATCACACCATTGAGAAAATGTTTTGATATTGAATCTTACAACGAAAATTTGAAAGGTGCTAATCCCTTGTATTATTTCCAGGTTCTAAGAGTCGTGAGTGACTTGGAATTTGGTGGTGGTTTTCTGAGGTACTTAAGTTCTCCAGAACTAAACACTGGCTTGTAACAGTTTATCCTTATGTGGCAGATTTAAACCAAACTTCCCAATTTTGCTGTTGATTGTAAGTTGCTTTGGGCATCTTAGAAAAGAGCTTTCAAACATCTTTAGTAGACAATATTGAAATCATTATCATTATTATTATTGTTATCGTTATTACTATTATCATTATTATTATTATTATTATCAATATTATTATCATCAGTCATTATTTCTGTTGTGTTTTTAAAAGTTATCATGCTTTCCTCCTCAACAAGTGATACAAATGCACTTTTTCAATGCTTTTTCTTTTACTCAAACTTTAGATTTTCCTAATGAAAGAGAAGCAATGAAGGAATCTGGAAGAGTTAAACATCCCACAGTATGAGAAAAACTACGAAATACAGCCCTGCAAAAAAATCTAATAAACAGATTGGTATCAGTTAAGAGAACGTACAGCAAAGGAAGTGCGACGCAATTCATGAAATTGCAATAAAATTGAAGAAAGTTATACCCATATATACTTGTATATACAAAAAAAAGATGAGAACTCTGTACATTATCTTTCCAAAACAAGATATTCCATATTACCTCTGTATCGCAATGTGGATATTAGCATATTAACTCTGTATCGCAATAAGGATATTACCATATTAAATCTGTATCGTAATATGGATATTACCATATCACTATATTACCTCCATATCACTATATGGATAATACCATATCAACTCTATATCGTTATATGGATATTACCATATCACCTCTGTATTGTTATATGGATATTGCCATATCCCCATAATACCTCCGTATCATTATATGGATATTAACCATATTACCTCCGTATCGTGTGCATTTTCATCGGGCTCACAAATATTGCTGCTCTTTTCCTAGGAAGAGCCGAAAAGCCGACAAGGTTCGAGGTAGCAAATCTATACTGTCCCTTCCTTGACAGATTACTCTGCAAACGCATCAAATTTCCTAATATTGACATTTCAAAGACACCTAGTATGTTTGGCACAAAGCAAATAACAACAGACAGAGACATGGAAAGGAGGAGGTGAGCTTCCAGTAAAAGGGGTTTGTACGACTGCCACTACTTAGCCCTTTTAAAATGCTGAGGCTACTTTCGTCAATGGCAGAAAAATGCTAAAAGTTTTCAAACCAATCTAAACCATGTCATGTTGGTACTCATTGGAAAGCTCTCACTGAGTGCTATCAGATGAGTACCCACATGCCAGGGTTTCAATCATTTTTGATGATTTTTGCATCATTTTGTATTGGTGAAATTAGCCACCTGCAGCATCAGGATTAGCAAAATTTCTGAAGATGATAGTGCTAAATTTAACAAATAAGGTCTCTGGGAGGCAAGCAGTATCGTTAAAAATATCGTTAAGCTATCAAATCGTTAAGTATATATCAATATTGTATCGTGAAAATTTCAAAGGTGCCATTCCCTACTTCATAGCACATCTCCTTTCCTTTCCCTATCTCTGTGACAACCTGAAATACAAACAAAGGATTGAATAATAATAAGGAGCGGGCCATTTGATCTGGTTCTGCGGGTAGAGGAAAACCATCTATAAAACAATAACAACAATAAGTCTACCATGCAGCAGTGGGAACTTCTTTCTGTACTGTCACGTAGTGCTGGGAATCGTTGGAAAATTTCAGCTCGATTAATCGTCCAATTTTCCAATGATTAATTGATTATAATCGATTATCATCAATGTTAATATGCCAACTTGCCAGTGTCCAATACATGGCTGATTACTCCACAATTTTGAATGCTAAATGGTCAGGAGCTCTTAAGTTCATGTTTATTACAATAATCTTTTACTTTAAAGCATGGTCTTCATGGTAAATAAGGCCCCTTTTGAATGAAAACTTGACCATGCGAGCAGAGAACATAATCTAAAACGATCAATCTTTTGTTGAAATGATTGATTAATCAGAAATCATGGCAAAACAATTGATTAATTGATTATACCAATGGAATCTTGACCATGTGAGCAGAGACAGAGAACATAATCGAAAACGATCAATATTTTGTTTTAATGATCGATTAATCAGACATCTTGGCAAAACCATTGATTAATTAATTGATTATATCGATTAATCTTCCCGGCACTAGTAGTACCGTGTGCTGTATTCGACTACTCCTTGCCCTTCGCCGGCGACGAATCCACGCTAGACTGTAACTGTCGTATACTCGTTTCCTGCTGCTGCTGCTGCACGGTAAACATCTCTTTGGGTGGCAGCAGCGGCGCAGTTTTTGAGGATGCTTCGAGACTGTCCACCGAGCATTTCTGCAGGGCCTGGATGTCCAGGTCCAGACTTTCGTGTCTTGTGCGCGTCGTCGTCCCCGTCGGAGGTTCGCTTTCCTCCTCAAGGTCCAGCTCGATGCTCTCAACGCTTGTGGACGACCACGGCGCTGTGGCACCACTCCCGGCGCCCCCACGTGTGGACGTCGCCACCTCGAAGCTATCCATGCTGGCCACGGACATGCGCCGCGCCTTGGACTCCTCAACATCCTCGCTCTCCGTGCTGGCGATCGACCACTGCCGCGAGCGACGATAACTCTGAAACGGATCCAGATTATCCGCCGTCGTCGGACTGTCCTTCGACTGCTCCAGCTCGAAGCTATCCGCGCTGGAACCTGACGGATTCCGACCCTGGTTGTCCGCGGACTCGAACGAGTCCGCGCTGGAGAGCGAGGATTTCTGAAAGTCTGACGATCCCGAGGACGAGCTCCGTCTCCCTCGCCGCACCCATTGTTTGAGGTGGATCCTCATGTGGCGCGTGATCATGTCCCGGCGACACGCGGCGTAAGGGCACTGCGGACATTTGTAAGGTTTCTCCCCGGTGTGAGTCCTCATGTGCGTATTAAGATGATCGCTACGGCTAAAGACCTGACCGCACGTCTTGCACTCGTACGGCTTGAGGCCGGTGTGCAGACGCATGTGCCGCGTAAGCATATCACTGCGCGAAAAGGCGCGATTGCAAACCTTACAAAAGTGTACTTTATTGTTGTCCGAGGAGCGTACCGTTTCCGTCGGCAAATGTTTCGCCATGTGCTTGGCTAGGTTATCGTACGTAGGAAATAACTGCCCACATATAGAACAAAGATATGACATGCTCCCGTCTTTGTCCGCCTTCTGTTCGTAATGGGAGTAGATTAACTCGTGTGAGCCCGTCTGAGCGGAGGACACCATCTCGGCCTCAGAAAGCTGCTCGGAAGTCGACGGCGAAAAGCTTCCGTGGGGAGAGGGCGCCACTGACTCTTCCGAGCCGAAGCTGGTGTGCAGAGTGGGCATACTGAGCGCAGTCATGCGAGGCATGCTGAAAGAGAAGTGCCGGTACCCTGCCTCGGAGAGCCGATAAGGACTCTTGATGTTGGGGAACACAAAGGGTCTGTCCATAAAGACGGGACTGTCCGAGTAGCCAGGACTCTTCAGTTCGTGGTGGCTCCAGGATGGACTGAGCTGCATGCGACCCATGGGCGAAAACGGGGACTGCGGGAGCGAGCGAAAACCCGTCCAGTGTGGAGAAATCGGAGAAATCGGCGGTCGCCGCATGACAATCTCCGTCGTGCACATTGCGGTCGGAGAGGCTTCGTCAGTCTCTATGGTGACCTCGTGTTTGACGGGCAAAGAAACTTTTTTTACCTCTTTACTGGAGAGATCCAGCGGCACCGCTTGGCTCGGTGGCGACCCCTGGTGGCTGGATTTTGGTGACTCGTCGTCTCCGCGTTCCATACTCTCGGTGCTGCTCTGCCGCTCAAGTGTCCTGTGTCGGCCCTCTCTTCCAGACGTCGCGGTGGCACCGGGAGATCTCTCGATCTTGATGGGCGAGCCCGTCACGACGTGCGATTCCTCCTCGATGCTCTCCTGTTCCTGTTCTTGACTGAGCATGTAACGAGCCTGTAGGTACTTCTTGAAGCTCTTCTTCATAAAATGGTCCTTCTTCTGCCCGGCACCTCCTCCTGCTGAGGGTCCCCCTACTAGTGACTGCTGGTCCTCGCTAGATGTGTCGACCATGGGAGCTGAGCGCTGGTCGTCGCCGTCGCCGCTGTCACCCTCCCTGGTTGTGATGCTGACTTCAGCAGCAGGGGGATGATGCGGAGGAGGAGGAGGTGTCGGCGAGGAGATGGTGATGGGGATGCTGACATGGAGGACAGGTGACGATGAGGATGCGGACTCCTTGAGCGATGACGATGACTTGGGCTTGCTGGTGTACTCCAGAGTAATGCTCTTGGTCCTCGGGCTGCGGGCTGCCGAGTGCGGAGCCTGCTGCTGTGGATGCAGAAGATGATGCTGCTGCTGATGACGCTGTTGCTGGGCAACAGGAGACTGCCGAGTGACAGTCACCTCGGTGCCCGATGCCATCGACTCCACACCGACGTTGATCACGCGGGAGGTACAGCGACGCACGTCAGACTCGCTGCCATAGCACTTCACACTCTGCTGCTGATGTTGACGAGGATGGGCATCGCCCCCCGAGGAGGACGATGTAGGAGACTTCTCGTCGCTACAGCTCTTCATACGAATCGACAGCATGCTCCGACTGCGCGGGAACATGCTCGGTCTGTGCGAGGGCTGATCGCTTTGGTAAAACTTGCTTACATATATGGGTCTTCCCACTGCGGCAGGGTGATGGGGTGGGGGTGGGGGGTGAAGGGGGTCAGGAGAGGGGGAGGTGGAGGAGGAGGGCTTTGGCTCGACAGTTTCCTGAGGATCTCCCAAGCTGATGTCCAATGAGGTTCGGTATAAAGACCCTGTCATCTCGGTCTGATATGTAGGAGAGGAAAAGCTCATCCGATTGGTCGATGTTGAGGCACTTGGTGACGGAGTTGTGACCGTGATAGTCAATGATGTCTCTTTTTTAAATTCCCCTTGTGAGGTACTTTCCACATATCCTTGCTTCGAAATCCCCTCCTCCGAATAGCTAGTTTTCAGTGGAAACCCACCAGTGGTCGCAGTAGCAGTTAATGTACTGGTGGTAGTATCCGGATACATATAACCCTCCAAATAACCACCCTCTTCAGAAAGATCCGGTGAAACTGAATACCCATCCGGCATAACCTCCAGATAGGGCACCCCGTGTGCCGAAAACCCTTCTTTGGGGTAGCCCATGGTGAAAGGATACCCGCCAATAGTTCCTGGTCTGTCGACGATATCTACATCCGCCGCCGTAACAATATCCTCCTCAGTCTCGGAGAGCAGCTCCACAAGATTGCCTTCCTCATCTAAATGTTCCGATTCCTCGGTGTACCCGGGTGAGGGGTTCTCGGGCGGTGCGGGCGCGGGCACGGGCGCGATAGGGTGTTCCGCGATGCCCGACGCCAAACTCCCGTGTGTCTTACGCTGGTCGTCGGTGGCTTCAGCTTCCTGAGATGTCGCGGGGTCCGTGCCCATCATTCTGAACCACTAGATGGCGTGCCCCTGCTGCTGCTGCTGCTGCCGAAAAACGACAACGTCACATCTGCAGAGTCGTACCCCGTGACCATGGACATCCTTGTTGACACCCCAGTTCCTTCGGTACATAGCACGAAGACAACGACGACGATGACACTTCTTTGCGTGCACCTGACAAAAATATTATTGCCAGTTTAGTCCTTTCAGCACATAAATAATATTGTCTTTTTCTTAATAGTCATTTACTCTTTAGTCATATAGATTCTTTAAATAGCCATCAAGAAATCATGACACGAATATTATTGTCAGATGTTTTCAATTCTCTCACCCGGTTTAACTTGTACTAAGAGACTTTATTGTCACAAATGTTTTATAACTTCAGCCTGTGAGTTCCAATGTGGGATGATGGTGGTTCAGATACATTCTGTTTTAAGCGCTTGTTCACTTTTGAGGAGCAGACAAAAGAATATAGTTGCAAGATTGTTGTACTCCGAGGGAAGTCACAACTTAAATCCTTAAGTGAAGTATTTTTCTTGATTTTTTATCCAATGAAATGAAATTGTTGAGAATTTACCAATTATTCAAATCGTTCTAGTGGGATTCCTTTAAACACAAGCTTTCCAATAAAGACTGTCAAAACGTAGAACTCTTTTCACACAGAAGATGAAAGCTGCACTGTTTGGGACAACCAAGTACGTTCAGAGTTCAGAGTTCAGAGATGGGGTCATCAGTCCAGAATCGTGACAAATATATCTCTGCATGAACATTTTCCTATAATTGACTATAATTGAACACCATGGGAGTTCTTAAATAACCATGTAAGGAGAACTTCCTGATATATGTCCCCAGTTCCCACTTAATGTGACAAATATATCTCCACATGTATTATTGTATTTGATTTTTATACCTTGGGAGGTCCATTTTATGCTGACAAGAGAACAATGCAAAGGCTTCCAAACTAAGTCATCAGTTTTCAGGTGTCGTGACAAATATATCTGCGCAATTCTTATTTTTGATGTTTTTACAATGTGGGGGATCCAATCTACTTCTGTATTATTTTCACGCAGTAATTGAACACTGAAAAACTGTTGATTGCTCTAGAAAAATGACGCATTATTTTTAGCCTTTGCACTCCCACCTATGTGACTTTCCGTTGTATTGAAAGGCCTTTTCTCATAACAAGATTGCAGGTTAGTGACAGTCGTCAAAACAAGGAAATAACTTTTCTCTTGTATTTTTCTCTCCTTGGATATTTTTCAGCTTAGTGGTTCCATATATTTCACTTTCCTCAAGTTCATGACATCTTCAGTTTACGACTATAGAAAACATATGTGTTTGAATTAAAATAAAATCTCTTGTCATATATTTTTCTGCAGAACTGCCTCACAATTGCTTCACCTTCCTCGTGAGTTCCAGTTGTGGTTTTAGATAAGACATCAGAAGGAAGGATTTTTTACATAATTTCTTGTGTATGATTTTTCCCTAGCCTTTTGGTTCCATGTAATTCAGCATCCTAGAAGTGTTTGAAGGGAATGTCAGTCTCCCTAGCAACGCGGAAAAGAAGCCGAATTCAGCGCCGTTGATTATCAGGCCCATGATAATAATGCGCCAATGGGCCTTGAAGCCGACCCTCAATACCTCCGGCTGCAGTGAGATGGCCAGTTTTCAACATACAATAAACTGTATCATTGAGTAGCAGAAGTTGAAGTTCGCCGTACAATGGTGATTCCTCCAGTTATAATGATTTGAACTGCGTGATAATTTTGTCCTCTATTAGTGAAGTTGTAGTGGCAGTTGAAGTAGTAGCAGGAGGAGTAGTACTTTTGCGATACTGCACAGGACCTCTTTGAATGGTAAGGGCGACTGTTTCTATAGATTGATATTTCCTTGGGCCTCTTTCAATCTGAAAAGAGAAATGAAAGAAAGTCAGTGTTGTTTATGTTTTAATAGGTGAATTATCAACCCTTTCAATGCTGAGACTACGTTCGGCCAACACACAAGGATGCAAAGATTTTTTGAAAACCATCTAAACCCTGTCATGTTGGTATTCATCGGATAGCTCTTCAGATGAGTACCCATGTGCCAGGGTTTCAGTCATTTTTCAGGATTTTTGCATCATTTTGTATTGGCCAAATTAAGGTTAAGATGCCATGATATTAAAAGCAAGTGTAACAGCAGAAAAAAAATGAAACTGCAGAAAAATAATTGAGAAATAATAATTGAAATTAGCAGAGAAAAATCTACAACACCAGATCAAAACTTTTGTATCAGGGTATGACTTTTGATATTTGTTATTTTTAGATTGCCCATAGGTCAATCTGACAAAAAAAAGGGATTGCCCTTCGGAATTTCTGGTTGTCCCTTGGTGCATCAACATCTGGAATCAAGACATATGGCATGCAGGGGTTAGGCTTTGGTTAAAAACGCTAAGAGACCAACGGACTTCAGGTTTTCAAATCGCCATAGCCCAACATAAGATCTCATAGCCCTAGATTTTCTAAATGCTGCAGTCTTTCCCTTAAGGCCACTCCAATTTGATTACGTGTCTTACGAGCTTTTTTTGGAAAAAAAATCCTGTCAGTCTCCAAAAAAAAAGAAAAAAAAAGTCATCCTTGGTGTCTTACGTACGAAAGTGGTTTTGAAAATTTCTGTCAGACTCCAAAAAAAAAAAAAAAAAGTGCAAGTTTTGAGAATATTCTTTGTAAGTGTGATTCAATCAACTACAGGAAGCTATCATTGCTGTAGTAGAGTCTCAGACTTGAGGAGGTATACCTCCCACCCTTCAGGTTACAGGGATTAATAGATTGATTGATTTTATTTAGTTGAGAATAGGCTGGTAGAAACATATCGCTACCAGTCCTAGTCGTCAGACTCTTAAAAAAATAAAATAAATAAAAAAAGTCACATTTTTCAACTTTTTTTTTTATTCCAAAATGGCTCATTTCCTACCTTCTGAGCCCTTAAGACAAGTAAATAAATTGGAGTGGCCTAAACAATTTTTGAAGGCGTAAGCTATCTTTTCACTGTTCTATAGCATTTTGGAATTTTACCAGAGGACAACTGATGTGTCAAATGGTGTTTCTATCTGATTTTATCATTGATATTGCTCTTAGCATGATCTTAAAATGTCACTTCCTTATAGCCAGCTGGGCTACAAAGGCAAATATTGCTATAGCCCAACACAATTTTATGGGGCTTACTGTCTAGCTGGACCCCTGGCATGGGTACTGTAGACCATTAGAAAAGTAATTTCAGGCCTACAAAAAAGTTGTTTGTTTCCTGTAACCCTACCCTAACAAGTTTTTATTCAAAAAAATCCCTACCCTAAAGTTTTTATCGCCCTCCCAACTCCCTGAATCAACGTAAAACATGCATAAAAACACACATTTTTGACCAAAAAAATAATGCAAAAAAATTTTTTTTACCGACCTACCTACCCTATTTATTTTCGGGCCGTTACAGGAAACAAACAATTTATTTTTTTAGGCTTCATGGTGAACGTCAACAATACATCTATTTACAAAATCATTGCAAACTTTTTAGTGAACTAGTCTAGTTAAATGGATTCACTGTGTAGTCCCTGAAACATGGGCCAACTTCACATAGGTGGTTCCGGCACGAAATCCATCCATACACATTCATACATCGTCTTTGCCAGCAGGGCGTCTTGCCATGCATCATTTCAATTAACCCTCAAAACCCGACGACACCCATTTTTTTTGTGAAAAAAGTTCTTAAAATGCCATTTTCAAGCATACAATTGAATCTTTTTCACCTCAATATAATTCCCATGACATTCTAAAAGGAAATCATGCCTTATTTCCATAAATAAATACATGTTGAAATCTGAGTATATTGTGGATTCCCTTGAAAAAAAGAATGCCAAAAAATGAAAACAATTCTCAATTTTGGGAACCCATGCGCATGCAGTTTTTAAATCCTGGATAAGACTGCATTTGTATCATATGTAGTCACAAGTGATGTTACGATTATTCGGAGATCTCACTATTTGGGGTGTGCGATTATAATGATCAGTTGTCATTTAGGATAATCAACTTTCAAAGTGATCATCTCCACTTACGATGATCGATCATGACACCATAGGGAGATGCTGCATGTGGCTACTTAGTATCTACAATTGAAGTAATCTCCACAATTCTAAAACAAGAAGATAGATTTACAAATTACTAAATAAAAAATGTTAGGCTTATATAGTATTGCTTCACTATGTACAGCATATACTGTAGAACACATAATGTTATAGCATCTGTTTATATATAGCGTACATAGCGTGTGGTTCCCCTCCGCTATATATAAAAACGCTGTACTTTTTCCTTACTGTACTGGCGCTGTCAGCGGCGGCTACCGTCGCTAACATAAAGATACGCTAGCCTATGATGCGAAAATTCCCCAATTCGCTATATTTGGGACACGCGTCATATATGTGTTCTACAGTACTTCCTATCTACCATCAATCTTTAAGTAAGTTATAAACATTGATCATCGATGTCCCTGCAAGTTCGCACGAAAAACATCTCTGATTAAAAACTGATCATCGATAAGATTGCTGATCAGTCTTTGAAATCAGGAGTGATTCCAAAAACTTATCGTATGTGACATGAATTGGAGTCACATGAAATCTATTAGCACCTCTGTCAGCTAAACAGGACAACATGCTCAAAAGCATGGAATATCAGTACTTGATTGAATTTATTGTAAAACAGTTGTGAAACTAAAATGGAAAATTAGAATCAACATGTTTTCTTGTCGTGACTTAGATCCATTTATACTTTTTCAAGAAAGTAGGAAAGTGCACTCAATGACAAAATAAACACTCTCCAATTAAGGTAGCTTGTGGGGTTAATTTCTTTGAATGTTTTTCCTCTACACTGCTTTTATTTGACAATTTAGCCTATACAAAGCATATAAAAGCAGGATATCTTGGCATCATCTGGACTTCCAAACGCTCAGAAACCACCCCTCAGGCATAGTCTTAGCAATTTAATTGAATCGTTTTCCCATGACATTCTATAAGGCCTAAAAACCCGACCGACCCTACCATTTCATTGCCGACCCTACGTCTTTTACCTCCCGTCGTGAAACTTTTTTTTTTTTTGTAAACTATGATCTTAACTACACAGAAAGGAAAGCAGGGCAGGTTTACAGTTGCACAAAGCACATGCAGCACACCAAAGCAGGCATGTCTAGGGCTAGGTTGTGTGTCATCCCCTACAGAAGAAGAAAAGAAACATAAGAAACAAGTGACAGGAAACATAAGTGACAGGTAACATAACTGACAAGAAGCATGTGACAATGTTAATTACAAATACACAATGTAATAGGTGAATGAAATGTTTTTTTTTCAGCATTTTTCCAGGACACCTACTGCTAAATACAAAAAAAAAAAAAAAAAAAAAAAGATTTACCTACCTACCTACCCTATTTCTTTTGGAACCGTTACAGGAAACAAACAATTTTTTTTTTAGGCCTAAGGAAATTATACCTTATTTCAATAAAAAAAAATCATGTTTATTGTTGGAATCTGAGTATATTGTGGTCTCCCTTGAAAAAGAGGATGCCAAAAAGTTAACAGAATTCTCAATTTTGGGCACCCAGTTTCTAAATCCAGGATAAGACTGAATGAACTTTAAGTAGAAACAAAAAGACCTTTATATCAAATAGGTACTGGAAAAAAGTATTGAAAATTCTATAAACATAACTTGTAACAAGAAATTGATACTTCTCGTCTCGTCTTCTCGTCTCTATTCTCACAGACTTACTGATACATTTCACATATATGTGCCTCCTAGTAATTATCCAGAAATTACACATATCTGTTCCCTAGTGTTGGGCCGATCATCGATTATACTCGATAAACGATCGGATGCCTCTATTTTACTGATTTATCGATTACAAAACTGGCAATCCATAATAATCGGAAAAGGTGACACCTCACAACGATTAGTATAACTGAATGACCAGCAAGTTGTCAGCTTTCTTGCTATGAAACTAATACTTCAAAATAAAGTTAGTTGCTTGCTAATTGAAAACAATTGTCATAGGCTGTCACTTTAAAGTTTTACGCTCTAGACCTCTAGTACCCAATTACTGAAAAAGTGTCAAGAGCCGATTATGATCGATAATTGATCTGTCGGCTGCAACTGATTATGGATCATGAAACTGCAACCGATTCCCAACCCTACAGTTCTCTTAAAACCTTGAATATCTTTCCCTATTAACCAACTAAATACCTCATCAGGGTGTTCCTTGAATGATGCGTACAATGAGTCGTACATGTAATGTCACGTTAACTCTATTAGCACCTCTGTCAGCTAATCAGGACAACGTGCTCAAGAGCACATGGAATATATCGGCACTAACACTTGATTAACCCTTCCACTGCTAAGGCTACTTTTATCAAAAGCACAGGGATTCAAAGATTTTTGAAAAACACCTAAACCCAGTCATCTTGGTATTCATTGGATAGCTTTCACTGAGTTCTCCCAGATAAATACCCATATGCCAGGGTTTCAGTCATTTTCCAGATTTTTTGCCTCATTTTGTATTGGCCAAATTAGCCATGAGCAGCGAATAAGGGTTAAATTCATTGTTACTGGAAAGAAAAATTAGAATCAACATGTTGTCATGACTTAGATCCATTTATACTTCTTCAAGAACGTACTAGGAAAGTGCACTCAACGACACGGAAAATAAGCACTGTCCAATTAAGGTATAGCTTGTGGGGTTAATTTCTTTGACTGTTTTTCCTCTACACTACTTTCATTTGATAATCAACCATATACAAAGTATATATTTCCTAAAAGTTTTTGAGGAATACATAAACCCATCCACTGCCAAGGCTACTTTCGTCCAAAGCACACGGATGCAAATCTTTTTGAAAACCATCTAAACCCAGTCATGTTGGTATTCATTGGGTAGCTCTCACTGACCACTTTCGGATGAGAACCCATATGCCAGAGTTTGTCATCTGGTTACTGGCTGTATTATAGTGTTGACTAATTATGATATATTATGCCCCATAATACAAACATTTTCTTACTTTTTTGTTGGGAGGGGGGATGTTAGGCCCTGCAACTATTTCCATTGGACTTTTTTTAGAAGGAGATCAGCATGTTGTCGATACATGTATTTTTCTATACCCAAAAATCCAGGATTGTGACTGAGAAATCAGTTTCTCTTCCATCTTGTATCCACCAATTATCAGTTCACAGGCACAAACCAGCACAGGCACCGACATAAGTACTTGCCCGCTTGCCCGGCGGCAAGTGAATTTTTGGAAAAAGGGCTTTCAGGCAAGTACATTTTAGTTTGTACTTGCCCAAATGGGCGAGCTGATTTTCTGAGCAGTCTTTACAGATTTAGAATATGGCAAAATTACATAGAAATATGCAAACAATGAATTATAACACAATTAAAAGGAAAATGGTTTTCAAATCATTAAATCCACAATAAATAGTACATGCCGTTCTAGCATATATATTAAAACCTATTACGGGCAAGCCAAAAATGATGTTGGGCAAGTAAAAGTCATTATATGTAACTACTTGCCTGGCATGGCAAGTTACTGCTGAAACCTATATGCCAGTGCCTGCAGCAGAATTGATTAACCCATTTACTGTAGAATGGCTAATTTGTCCGTGTGACAATTTCCCCTAATTTCTCATTTTTGGGTGTTTCCGTTTCTAATATTTCCGAAAAGAGGACATATGTTTTTTTCTGTTTTTAATTTTCCCGTTTTATGTAGACCTTTAATTGTAGTATACCAGAGAGTAAATATTAATGGGTACCTGCACGTGCAGGGCCTTAATTGCAGCAACGCACGTGGTGATGGGACTATATAACCAGTCTAGAGAGGCGTCCAGAAATAGATCAACGGCGATGTCATCTGTGAAGTGGCACATAGTTGAGCAGAAAAAAACAGGAAAATAAAACACACAGAAAAATAAGCCATTCTACAGTAATTCATGCAGTCACATTATCTATTGCATGTGACTCTGACCCATTAGCACCCCTGTCAGCTAAACAGGACAACGTGCTCAAGATCTTGAAATATCTGCACTTAACACTTGATTAAATTCATTGTTTCTGGAATGGAAAATTAGAATCAACATGTTTTCTTAACGGTGGTTGTTGTGACTTGGATCTATTTATACTTTTGCAATGACTCAGGAAATAAACACTGTCCAATTAAGGTAGCTTGTGGGGTTAATTTCTTTTCCTCTGTTTTTCCTCTACACTGCTTCATATTTTACAATTTAGCCTAAATAAAGCATATATTTCCTAAAAGGTTTTTTGATGAGGAATACATTTAGCATCACAAAAGTACACTCCCAGCAGGTAGAAAGAATTTTGGGGTAAAAAACTGAAAAATCTAGACTAGAATCACTGGCTTAATCTACAACTCATTTGGTTACTGGCTATTTTAGACTAATTATGTCATATTATGCAGCATAATACAAACACTTTCTTACTTTTCTGTTGGAGGGGTGGGGGGGGGGGGGGGAATATTAGGCCCTACAAATATTTCCATTTGACTTTTTGTTAGTAAGAGAACGGCCTGTTGTCAATATTATTTTATACCATGAAATGAAAAAAGAAAATCCGGGAATGTGATTGAGAAATCAGCTGAAGTGTAAATTGGCATCTTTGACACAATAGGCTATATATTAAATGTAGTTGGTATAAGGATTTGAAGTAGATTAGTGGCTAAATCTGGACGGGCAGATATTTTGGAATTGCTGTATTGGACAGGCACTTTTGAAATCCTGGCTAAGACCCTGCTTACAGTATATCTAGTAGCTGTCAAGCGCAGGTCCCACTGTCACACCTAGAGCTAGAACTGGTGAGGGGAAATTGTGATCAATAGCTTATACCATCAGTAGCATCAGTGATTCTAGTACCTGTCAAGGGCAGGGCCCACTGTCACACCTAGAGCTAGAACTGGTGAGGGGATATTGTGATCAATAGCTATCATCAGTAGCATCAGTGATTCTAGTAGCTGTCAAGGGCAGGGCCCTGTGTCACACCTATAGCTAGAACTGGTGAGGGGATATTGTGATCAATAGCTATCATCAGTAGCATCAGTGATTCTAGTAGCTGTCAAGGGCAGGGCCCTGTGTCACACCTATAGCTAGAACTGGTGAGGGGATATTGTGATCAATAGCTACCATCAGTAGCATCAGTGATTCTAGTAGCTGTCAAGCACAGGTCCCACTGTCACACCTAGACCTAGAACTGGTGAGGGAATATTGTGATCAATAGCTATCATCAGTAGCATCAGTGATTCTAGTACCTGTCAAGGGCAGGTCCCACTGTCACACCTAGAGCTAGAACTGGTGAGGGGATATTGTGATCAATAGCTATCATCAGCAGCATCAGTGATACTAGTACCTGTCAAGGGCAGGGCCCTGTGTCACACCTAGAGCTAGAACTGGTGAGGGAATATTGTGATCAATAGCTATCATCAGTAGCATCAGTGATTCTAGTAGCTGTCAAGGGCAGGTCCCACTGTCACACCTAGAGCTAGAACTGGTGAGGGGATATTGTGATCAATAGCTATCATCAGTAGCATCAGTGATACTAGTAGCTGTCAAGGACAGGTCCCACTGTCACACCTAGAGCTAGAACTGGTGAGGGGATATTGTGATCAATAGCTATCATCAGTAGCATCAGTGATTCTAGTACCTGTCAAGGGCAGGTCCCACTGTCACACCTAGAGCTAGAACTGGTGAGGGGATATTGTGATCAATAGCTATCATCAGTAGCATCAGTGATACTAGTAGCTGTCAAGGACAGGTCCCACTGTCACACCTAGAGCTAGAACTGGTGAGGGGATATTGTGATCAATAGCTATCATCAGTAGCATCAGTGATACTAGTAGCTGTCAAGGGCAGGGCCCACTGTCACACCTAGAGCTAGAACTGGTGAGGGGATATTGTGATCAATAGCTATCATCAGTAGCATCAGTGATTCTAGTAGCTGTCAAGGGCAGGTCCCACTGTCACACCTAGAGCTAGAACTGGTGAGGGAATATTGTGATCAATAGCTATCATCAGTAGCATCAGTGATTCTAGTACCTGTCAAGGGCAGGGCCCTGTGTCACACCTAGAGCTAGAACTGGTGAGGGAATATTGTGATCAATAGCTATCATCAGTAGCATCAGTGATTCTAGTACCTGTCAAGGGCAGGGCCCTGTGTCACACCTAGAGCTAGAACTGGTGAGGGAATATTGTGATCAATAGCTTATACCATCAGTAGCATCAGTGATTCTAGTACCTGTCAAGGGCAGGGCCCTGTGTCACACCTAGAGCTAGAACTGGTGAGGGGATATTGTGATCAATAGCTTATACCATCAGTAGCATCAGTGATTCTAGTACCTGTCAAGGGCAGGGCCCTGTGTCACACCTAGAGCTAGAACTGGTGAGGGAATATTGTGATCAATAGCTTATACCATCAGTAGCATCAGTGATTCTAGTAGCTGTCAAGGGCAGGGCCCTGTGTCACACCTAGAGCTAGAACTGGTGAGGGGAAATTGTGATCAATAGCTATCATCAGTAGCATCAGTGATTCTAGTAGCTGTCAAGGGCAGGGCCCTGTGTCACACCTAGAGCTATAGAACTGGTGAGGGAATATTGTGATCAATAGCTATCATCAGCAGCATCAGTGATTCTAGTACCTGTCAAGGGCAGGTCCCACTGTCACACCTAGAGCTAGAACTGGTGAGGGGATATTGTGATCAATAGCTATCATCAGTAGCATCAGTGATTCTAGTACCTGTCAAGGGCAGGTCCCACTGTCACACCTAGAGCTAGAACTGGTGAGGGAATATTGTGATCAATAGCTATCATCAGTAGCATCAGTGATTCTAGTACCTGTCAAGCGCAGGTCCCACTGTCACACCTAGACCTAGAACTGGTGAGGGAATATTGTGATCAATAGCTATCATCAGCAGCATCAGTGATTCTAGTACCTGTCAAGGGCAGGGCCCACTGTCACACCTAGAGCTAGAACTGGTGAGGGGATATTGTGATCAATAGCTATCATCAGCAGCATCAGTGATTCTAGTACCTGTCAAGGGCAGGTCCCACTGTCACACCTAGAGCTATAGAACTGGTGAGGGGATATTGTGATCAATAGCTATCATCAGTAGCATCAGTGATTCTAGTACCTGTCAAGGGCAGGGCCCACTGTCACACCTAGACCTAGAACTGGTGAGGGGAAATTGTGATCAATAGCTATCATCAGTAGCATCAGTGATACTATTAAGTACTGGGGATTTTTTCTAGCCTCTATTTAACAGAGACTGTTATAGGAATGAATAATTAATTCTTCTGCTAAACACATTCTGCAAAATATGTTTGTTTAATATACCAGGGACGTTATATATCCCCTTGCCTGGATATGCATTACATAAGTGTGTATTAGATACATCCATTGATTTCAGGTGATGAGTCGTCTTACTTGGTAACTATTGCTTGAAGGCTAGCCATAATTAAGCCAATAAGTGTGCTATTCTGGGATTTTATTCAGCTTGTCTAAGGGGCAACCTGGAAAATTCTTCACCAAATTCTTCTAGTCTCAAAGTACCAGCTTTTTCGCCTGAAGGGACTGGGCTCAACATTAACCCTAATGCACTGCTGGTGGCTAATTTGGCCAATACAAAATTATGCAAAAAACCTGAAAAATGACTGAAACCCTGGCATGTGGGTACTCATATGAGAGCGTTCAATGAAAATGAATACCATGCAACAGCAGGGTTTAGATTGCATTTCAAAAATCTTTGTGTCCTTTTGCTTAGGACGAAAGGAGCTTTAGCAATTTGGAAGGGTTAACAAAAATGTTCCTTATCCCACCATGGCTGGTAACCTAAAATTTTTACTACCCTTGAAATATTTTTGCTTACCCTGAAAATTGATGAAAAATGTATGAAATGTGCCAATTGATATGACAACAGGTTATTGTTTGAGTCATAATGCATAATTATATTGTTGATTCTCTAAAACTAACCAATACTTATTGAATAGGGAAATCTGACAAGTGTGATCCATTTAAATAGAAGTAACAACCTTATTCAAGTATATTCTTTGAAAAAATACCCAACACACCCTGACCATTTTGGTAACGTCTAACTGACAAGTGCATTTTTTGAAAAATATCTGAATGGGAAAAGTTGATCAAAACCCAACCTGCAAATATCCTTCAAACATTTTGTGTATATTTGTATTGATTCCTGGGTTATTCTCAGGGCCTGACACTTAGATTTCAGGCTAGGGGCCCGAAAAGGTCTTTTGATAAAAAGATTAGTGGTCAAAAACAGGATTTCTGGTTATTATACTATTTTGGGCCCCTAGTCTGAAAAATCTAGGGGACAACAGCAAAATCTAGGGGCACATGCCCCTGGGAAAGTCGAACCCTGATTCTTATTGTCAACAGTATTCATAATTGTAGACAACATTTGTGAAGGTGATCTCCAGACATGAATAGGTTAAAGCAGGGCTAGTTACCATAACTTTTAGTAGCCCTAAAATATTTTTGCTAGCCCTGAAAATTGATGACATAAAATGTGCGAGATATGCCAACAATTTTCAATATTAATAACAAAAACTTTCAAATAGTGACCTACCCCTAGCTTCTGTTGATAACATAAAAAAGAATGCAGTGTATTGTGCTGAATTTAGTTTTTTTAGGCCAAGGAAAAAATATTGTGTTTCCAGTAACAGTCTGAAAAAAAAGGGTAGGTAGGTCAGTAAAAAAAATATTTTGCATCATCTTTTTGGTCAATAATGTGCGTTTTATGCATGTTTTACATTGATTGGGAGATGGGAGGGCGGAAAAAACTTTAGGGTAAGGATTCTTTTTGAATAAAAACATGTTAGGGTAGGGTTACTGGAAACAAACAACTTTTTTTTAGGCTTTATCATCCAGGCAAGCAGAGCCAGAGGAGGACTTCATACTTCTTTTGTCGCTGATATTCTTATTCCATCTATTCCCTTGGAGCTACTGGCATGTAGAATTTACTAGCCCTGCACTTTCAATAACTAGCCCGGGCTACGGGGCTAGCCTTAATGTCAAGCCCTGTAAAGCGTATTGTAGAAGTCCTGAGGGGTTAAACAGCTCCCTGCCTTTTTCAGGCTACGATCAAGACCCAGGTTTCTGGGAATTTTCTATTTGCAATT
Source organism: Maea johnstoni (assembly GCA_963942565.1). NCBI lineage: Eukaryota > Metazoa > Annelida > Polychaeta > Spionida > Magelonidae > Maea > Maea johnstoni. Next base: position 15,306,112 of record OZ012699.1, on the reverse strand, counting down.
ACTCACATCAAGAATATCCTGTTGTTGCAACAACTGCTTTCAATAACATAACCCACTGTAGCTCAGCGCACTGACCGCTTGATGTGAAAGCGAATATTGAATATATTGACACATTTTTTTTTTCATTTTATTTCATATCCTTCCATGCAATCTCTTTTCATGTATTTTTAGGATTATAAAATCATGCTGGTGGCCTGAGATTAAAAAGAAAATTCTATGTATTTTTATTTATTTGCTAGTAACTATACTTCCAAATATATATGATATATATACACGCACACACACACACACATATATATATATATATATATATATATATATATATATATATATATATATATATATATATATATAGGCTCGATAAAATAGAAGTTAGCATCTAAGACAAAAAATGAAATTTCTAGTAGAAATATAATATCTTATATTCTGGGAAAGCTGTATGATATATATACATGTATATATATATATATATATATATATATATATATATATATATATATATATATATATATATATATATATATATATATATATATATATATATATATATATATATATATATATATATATATATATATATATATATATATATATATATATATATATATATATATATATATATATATATATATATATATATATATATATATATATATATATATATATATATATATATATATATATATATATATATATATATATATATATATATATATATATATATATATATATATATATATATATATATATATATATATATATATATATATATATATATATAGGCCAAATATATAATGTAGCCCAGATCCTCTTGTCTATATTTCAAAAAGTTTTAACTGTAAATGTTCGTAATTCATTTATTACTTGGCTACTTTGATATCAATTGGTAAAGTGTACACTTTGAGCACTGTCTAGACACTGAAAATGCAATCAGTCTCCATTCACCCCTACATCACTAATCCTGATGCCATCCCCCTTAATTGGGGTAGATGCAATTTCCCCCAGTCGTATCCTTCCTCTACAGACTGAACAATAAGGGGTGTTAATGAGAGGGGACAGTGGAGGAAAAACAGAATCCACATTGTCTAGGATATATCAACAACCTTGATTGAAAACTGACCAGGTGCCAGCTTAGGTGGTGAGTGAAAACATCTATCTCTGAGAAATCAGAAGCTAAACTGATGCTCTTTAAAACTGTTTCAGCTGAATGATGTAAAAGTTCTAAACTTCAATGTTAAATCAAAAAGAACCAGTGTTTTAATAGTCTAACATTTTCCCTATGTAGAAGTGGTCCCTATAACATACTCACAGACAAATTGCCATCTCTTACCTACCTACAGAGACATAAAACTCACTCTCTGCTGCCATATGATTCATATAGTCCTCCCTTCAGTACAAATGTATGTCTTTACACCAGTACACTTAACTTTTTTTTTTATTAAAGCAGAAAATTTCACCATAGTGTACTCTTTTAATGAAAATTGTTGATACTTAGGAAAATTGTGATTCCCTAACAAATGAAAGGTGTGATTCTGTAACAAGACCATGTCACATTGCCAATTTAAGAATATGTGCCATTTTTGGGGTTGCTGTTGGAGCGGCAGAAGATTGTTCATTTTTAATGTAAAATACATTATAAAAGGTCCATTTTTAATGCCACCTTAAGCACTTATTAAAATGGATAAATTGTTCACTTTTTGTACTGGTCAACATTTATGAAAACTCCTGAATTTTATGGTAAATGCCCTGGTTTTGTTTGGCTGATGTTTATGATGATCTCTATAAGGATTTAGTCCAGTCTGCACATTATCCTGAACGGCTAGCCTGCTCCTGCCAGGTTAATTGTCAGACTGATTTCTCCATGGCAACAGGGTAATTACTAGCTTAGGATTCCTTGTGAAACCGAATATTCTTGCTAGCCAGTGGTTATCCTTAAGTTTAGCCACAAATGTCGATTCACCAGATACGCAACCAGCAGGTCTCGCTTAACAGCCGGGCAACAACTAATTCCCCAGATGTTAGGAGCCGCTCAAGGGATGCGTTCTGCGCATGTTGGTGTGCAACTTACACTGAAATCTCAATTCAGAGGTTAAGGATTCCTTGTAAGAGAAAATAGCCCGGATCTAACCCTTTCAATACCACAAACGCATTAAGGGCTTGTGGTAACCATGCATGCATATGTGTGCGCAAGATAATTCAAATTCATTTTAAGAAGAGCTTAGCACGCCAATCTAAAAGTCCCCCATACATAACTCTAAAATGAAGGCATTTGGCTGTCAGTATGTTTTATTATACCTCACTTGAAGATCGTAAGCCTTGATTGGCTAACAAAGGTTGGCCATTCCATCATGTCCACTGATGGGCTTCATGTCCACCGTTGTCACTAGTGACGCCTAGCGGGGAATGTGTGAATCACCAGTCATCTGTGACCTTGACATTATAAACATTGTTTTTTATTGATATTTCACCAAAATGGGGTTTGTTCGGTATAATAAATCAAAAATAACATGCCAGTGTGGGTATCCTGATGGAATGTCTCCCCTCGGGAGGATGGTTTCCCTCGGGCTCAGCCCTCGGGAAAACCATCCTCCCTCGGGGAGACATTCCATCAGGATACCCACGCTTGCATGGCATATTTGTATAATGCCACATGCCTATGAGGAACCAGTTTTTTTTTTTAAAGATTGTCAAAACATGAACAACCTTGTATATAATTTGGCATGAGACTTATGTGAGGAAAATTACAATTTGGACTCGCATGGGTTAAAATGAATCATTCATAACATGTTGGTTTCAATTAGAATCAAGTGACTAATGAAAATCTTAATTAAATCAATGCAAATTGTACCTGTCTTAATAACATCTATGGTACTGGGGATTTAAAGATAAAGAAATATCTGCAAAAATAAAGCAATTTGTTCTCCCTATGGAGACATCATAGAGATAGGAGTATCAGGTGGCAGGTGGTGCCATCTATCTACCATATCTGGTACTAAGCCACACTGCTCACAGAAGGGAAAGTCAACTATATTTAAAGATCAAGAAATATCTGCTAAAAGAAAGCAATTGGTGCTCCCCATGGAGACATCAGCTGCATGTAAAACCTCTAGAGATAGGAGGGTCAGGACAGGTGGCGCCATCTATTATCTATATACCATACCTGGTACTAAACCATACTGCACACTGAAGGGAAGGTCAACTTTATTTAAAGATCAAGAAATATCTGCAAAAAGTAAGCAATTGGTGCTCCCCATGGAGACATCAGCTGCATGTAAAACCTCTAGAGATAGGAGGGTCAGGACAGGTGGCGCCATCTATTATCTATATATATACCATACCTGGTACTAAACCATACTGCACACTGAATGGAAGGCCAACTTTATTTAAAGATCAAGAAATATCTGCAAAAAGAAAGCAATTGGTGCTCCCCATGGAGACATCAGCTGCATGTAAAACCTCTAGAGATAGGAGTAGCAGGTGGTGCCATCTATCTACCATACCTGGTACTGTACACAGACTTGAGAAAGTCAACCTAATAGAGACTAGGAGTCTCGTTAAACCTGTGCGGCTGTGACCCTATTCCTCAATTGTGCAAAACTTCTCATTTAACTGCCCCAAAACCATGTCTCCCTCTATGGTCAGATAATAGAGCCTTCTCTGTGTATATCTATATCCATTCATCTCTCTCTCTCTCTCCCCCACTCTCTCTCTCTCTCTCTCACACACTCTCTCTTTCTCCCTCTCTAAGTCTCTCTCTCTCCCCCTCTAACTTAAGTCTCTCTCTCTCTCTCTCTCTCTCTCTCTCTCTCTCTCTCTCTCTCTCTCTCTCTCTCTCTCTCTCTCTCTCTCTCTCTCTCTCGTTTATGTTTTGGGCAGAGTCCTCGCAATGTAACTTAAATAGAGTGGCAAGGCAAGTGGAAACGCCATCGGGGTAAGTATATATATATATATATATATATATATATATATATATATATATATATATATATATATATATATATATATATATATATATATATATATCAAAATGGCATTGCAAGTTAAATGGATGAAAATACTAATATTCAAGAAAATTTTGTCACTGCCATGCATATGCTTGAAAAAAGATCAAATTCACCTCAAGAAGAGACTGGCTCACCAGTCAAAAAAGACCATGCCATTGAGCTTGAAAATTATCCAACTGGCGGCCAGAATGTTGCTCTTAATTAGAGGTTCAATTAAGGATGTCACATGACCAGGATCTTAGCCAGGATTTACGGACTGGGTGCCCAGAATTGGCAATTGTAAAATGTATGGGTGTCCTATTTTTCAAGGGAAATAAAAATATGAACCAGATTACCACCTGTATTTACTTGTTGTAATCTTATTGTATACTAGAGCAGCGCTGCACTCACCCCACTCACAAACTCGAGTGGCTCGAGCACTAGGGCAGGCGAGCCAAGCTCGAGCTGAAGTCATCAACTCCCGAACTCGTCTATATTTGGAACACAAACGTAATACAGAACACCTAACACAAACGTTCTTATTACTGCTTATCGCTGTCATGTTTTGTTTACAATCTCCAATAAATACAGGCAGTGTTGAGCATTATACTGACCTTTGTACCGCTCTATAGAAAGCAATATGTAAATATAGATATGTATTCTTCTATGCAAGCACATTTTAAAATGAAATAACCATGTAAATGTTAGCAATTCTCCATCAGTAAGTATTTCTCTCTTAATTGGTGGGCTGAATAATGAATAATTATTGCAAAAACCGCGCATCCATGAGAGATCATGAGCTCACGATTGAAAGTGGTGGTGAGCTCATGAGTTGATCTCCTTCTGTGAGTGCAGCTCTATTGTATACTATATACAATGTAATGAGATTTACATTGGGGTGAAAATAATCAAACATCTTTGCAGGGCTCGAAATTAAGTTTTATTCCAGGGCTCCAGCCCAAATGCTTAACTTCCAAAGCGACCTCAAGGTGTTGTGTATATAGAAACTATAACATCTTTCGGCTCCCTGCATACATCTGAGGGAGCCGTAGGAGAACTTAAGGGAGCCCTGGGCTCCCGGCACCCATTAATTTCAAGCCTTGTGTTGAAAATTAAATTTTGAGAAATTACTCAAATTTTTCTAGGGTGTCTCGAGAGGTGATTTTGAAGGGTTTGGGTGTCCTTGCCCAGATGCCCTGCTGGCAAGGGCTATGCCCTTGACTACATGGCAGAATGATTCTTATTCAAGATCATCAAACATTAACATGTTCAAAGGAAATGTATGTAAAACATCCCATTAAGCCACCTGTAAGGTTTTACTCCATTCATAAAAGGTACATACTACTTTCATCTTTAGAACTTTTAGAACCTAAACATTCAATCATTAGAAACATGATCTTGTAAGGTTTTACTCCATTCATAAAAGGTACATACTACTTTCACCTTTAGAACTTTTAGAACCTAAACATTCAATCATTAGAAACATCATATTGTAAGGTTTAACTCCATTCATAGAAGGTATACATACTATTTTCATCTTTAGAACCAGAACATTCATCTATTAAAAACATCAAAACATTTCCCTATTGTAAGGTTTTACTCCATTCATAAAAGGTACAAGTACTACTTTCACCTTAAGAGCAAAAACATTCAACAATTAGAAACATCAAAACATTTCCCTCTTGTGAGGTTTTACTTCATTCATAGAAGGTAAACATATTAGTTTCACCTTAAGAACCAAAACATTCAACAATTAGAAACATCAGTTTGTAAGGGTTTACTCCATTCATAAAAGATACACATACGTAACTACTTTCACCATTAGAACCAAAATATTCAACAAATAATTTTCCCTGGTTTACTCTATTCATAAAAGGTAGACATTAATCACTTTTGCCTTTAGAACAAAAAAATTCAACCATTTCCCTCTCATTTATACAAAATATACATCATATATATTGGGCTTTTTTGTAATACGCCGGTTGCCTGTGTCGTCACTCTAAAAGGGGCAGTACCTTTGCCCACGATAGGCTGTGATAGGCTGCCGGTAGTACACTACCTCATACTGTTGAGCCGCGAGTTCTACGCTGAACAGCATATGTGACTAACTGAGCCAGTAATGTAGCCATGCAGCGTCACTCACATTCAGCCCACACAATGTAAAAGAAATCAATAATGAAAAAAAACCCATCCCATCCCACCCGCCCCCACATTGCCTGAGCTGCTGACATTGTCCTCCTCCCCCACCCTACTACCGCTGCTACACAGCCACTGGCCCCCGGTGTAGGCTCTGCTTGCTTTAAGTAGCAGCCCCACCCACACAATAAGCTCTGCTAGCCTGAGTCCCATCCCACGGCCTGGCCAGTACCTGAACCACCCGCCCACACATACACACACACTCTCTCTTCTGTCACCAGACACTTAAGTGTTGCGCAAGCTCGCGCTAATCAGTATTAATCACCAAAATTTCACAGGCCAGAATGACATTCTTGAGTACAGGTTTTCGCTAGAATACATTAAGATGAATTAGGTACTTATCTTTCAATCACTATTCCTTGGAAACTTTTTGATACTTACCATAACACTATGGCTGCAATTGGTCATTAATTCATGAAAGGTAGTACTTTGATTAACGAATAATCATTCTTTAAAAAGTCAGTCTGATAAGAATAGACCACAATGACATATACCTATATTGAATATATATACAAGAGTGGTATCCTATGTACATACTAAGACATACACACCCTTCTATATCAATTCTACATGAAGAACAACTGGTTATCAACAAGCAATTGTCTAAGTGGTAAAAAGTCAAGAGTTATCCCTCTATTTGCATAGGTTCGTATTGACTATATGCCAACCACTTAACCCGTTAAGCACTTGGAGTGGAAAAAACTGACAACTTTGATAAAATAATAAAACAGTATATATTTGAAAAATATCTAAGGTGACTGCTAATCCCAACAATTTCCAGTCATATCATTTCACTAATAATTGCTTAACTTTTATCAAGATATTACTGAATATATCGAATCATGAGAATGCACTAGATGTTCAAGGATTAACTCGCATAGTGCCCTAAGGTAGGCTTAAGCCTAATGAGGACTGATTTTAAATGTACAATATGCATTGCCAAAGTGTGCGCAGAAACTTTTTTTCTGTGTAAAAGGAAAGATAACTTTCTTTCAAGTATCACTGATATGCAATACTACTATTAAGTATATACTTTTATGTTATTAAGCAGTGAGCCTATCTATGTAATGATAATGAAAAAGTTAACCCATTTATGCCTCACGTTCTCTTTGACAAGTTTCACATGCACCATCGGTGTAACATATTGAATATAACTTTGGAATTGATCATGAGAAATTCAAAACTCTTAGGGGGAGAGTTGTGGGTTGGGTTCTCATGGTCAGATTACCTTTAAATATTTGATAGCTGTCAAAGATACCACAAAATTAGTTAGGGTGTTAAGGACAATATTGGTCAATGAGTTAATAAGTTATGTCATCGTGGTCATCAACAAAATAGTATGGCTACTGACCTTGTAGAAGTACACCAAACAATACAAACAATTCAATGATACCAAGAACTAGTGTCATCCAAATAAACGGGACTTAAATTATTTCCATGCATTCCTTATTATAACACTTCTGAAATAATTTTAATTGTAATAACACTCAGTCCCTGAAATTAAATTGGAAATTACATATTTAGAATAATAAATATTTACATAAAATGACATCGCAAGTAAACACATAAGCAACTACTTTATAAGCTATTAAGGCCATCTGGGGTGTTTTGAGGATATTTAAGTTCATTATTTTCGCGAAAAAGTTGAGCAAATAGGCCTGTAAACAATCTAAATTGCTAAATATAGGTATGGGGGGCGGCCACGGATGACTCATAAATCCAATCCCGCAGCAGGAAAAACAATAACACTGCATCTATTACTGAAATGTCACAAAATCACTAAATAGTCAATAGTGACAACACGACTAACGTCGAGAACTACATATCTTAAATGGAATTTCGATATTTTCGGTTGTGGAATGTTTTTTCTCGGGTGTTTATATCGCCGATTCGCGGAAGTTATCACAGGAAAATTTCTGAGTAAAAACTACAACTCGACGAACTCTGTGACAGTCGCCCCCAAAACAATACCCCAATTCCACGAAACGAACGCGAACTTGCGTACGAAATTAGCATGAACATATCCCATGGGGTTTAACAAACCTGTTTCGGTCCAATTCCGGCGCTGTTAAATGTATTTTCCATCTCATTTTGGTATGCGCTCTAGTGATGTTCAAATTTCGCCCTCCTCCCACGCAGTGGCCATCTTGAAAAATTATGGTTGCGGTTTGTAAACCTATTTATTCATGCGCCGCAGTTTCGTATCTTACCAACTACGTTGTAGAGGATAAAAGACCAAATAAAAAGCATTTGCAGACGAGGTTAGGTCAGACGCATTGTCTGCAATGTGTAGACATTGGAAGGGTCGCCTCCGTCCTGCAGATTGCCCCAAATTGGGTCATTTTAGGTGAGAAATCTTGGGGAAGGTCAAATGACGTCATCTTCCGGGGTTTCCCGGGGATGAGTCATTCATGAATGAAGCTGCATGATAATGCGTGTGGTTCGCGCATATAATCACAAGGACAAGCTCGGTGCGCGTCAGGACACGGCAAGTCTGGGTTCTCGCCGGCTCACTGCAGCCTCCTTAAAAAACATCAGCGAATCGATGCGGCGCTAGGTACAAACGTTGAGCTGTGCACGGATGCCCTTAATGCACTTGCAGCACTTACAGTTGCACTGAGAGCCAAGCCCATAGTAGAGTGTTTGTTTACATCATAGATACATTGTATTGTGCATTGTATTGCGCCACGATGTTTATAACCAAAAAGAGGGATGGATGTTTACGTTCAACCTGGGGATGTATTTCTCTGGTTCAACTACCTAGTCAAAAACAGAGGTGAAATTATGATTAACTCTTTTGATCGTCTCAGTCTTAAGCCCCTTTTACACTAGCAGAAATTTTGCTGGCAACGTACTGGCGACCATTGGCGACGGGGGGCAATACGTGAGTTAGTAAGTATTTATTGACTATATCTTCGATATAAAAGATACATTGTACAAACTTGATTCAATAGAAAATTATGGGGGTAAAAATGTGGTGGCAATCCCCCGCAACCATCTTTTGCCACCACGTTGCGAGCAAGTTGCCAGCATAGTGTAAAAGGGGCTTTAGAGTAACGTGAGCTTTGCGTATCACCCCCGCCCAGCGACCATTTCACCTGTGTTTACATCTTTTAAATTTATAAAAGTTGCTTTGACCAAGCCTCACCCATATGAACTGAACATATAGGAGTATCTTAATACCTGTAAATATTTTGACGAAGAGCTCTTCCAGGAAAATCTGCCTGGAGGGCGGGGGTATGCTTGCCTAAGAAATAAACACCGGGAGGGGGGTTGGGGGTGGACCAGACCCAAAAATAATCATGGGTCGGGGAAGAGGGGGGAGGGGGTAGTCCCTCAGTGCCGTGTACTGACGGACAGCCTAAGGGGCAAGTGTCCTTTTCTAGGGGGGGGGGGGGCGGTTGTGCAAAAATAACAAAACGGTGGAAATTGGGTGACTGGGGTGTCTGTAGGAAAATAATAAAGGGGGGGGGGGGCGGTTACTTCGCATTCGAATACAACAACAGAGATTCACCGTGGCCCACATATACATACTATAGCCCCTATTGTAATACTACTATATAGTTATTAAGATGATAGTCTAGTACACCAAGATTATCACCGCTAGGTGGTGTCCTTGGCTGGCCCCTAAGAATGGATATCAAAACAAAAGATTACACATGAGCGGTGTTCGCTCCCAACGAACCTCGACCTAGCAACTTTCTTTTGTGGAGAACAAAGGGCAGGTCCCTTTGGGCTTTCCGTGTTAAATTGCTTCCAGATGACATGGCTGTCTGCTTTAACCATGCAGATTCATTCGGCCTAGACCATTTTGACCAAAATTTTCATCTAATTTTTTGGCTGAAAGTGAATAACGATACAGTCTCCGAAGCCAGTATTTTAGAACATGACAGATATAAGCCCCCTCTAGGTGCAAGGTCAGGTCACAGGTACCTTGAATTCTGACAGGACCTGAAAATCAGCATTTACTATGTAAACCACGTGCTGTCAGTAATTTTGAGGCTTATGAGAACATTCAAAAATGTTTTTAAATTACTCATCGTGCAAATCCCCTGTTGAGGTAGGACCTTGCACCTCACCAAAGACATGAATAATCATATGGTAGACTCTCATTTTCAAGTAAAGTGTAAGTCTTGACATTTTGACAAAAAACGAAACACATCCAGATATGTTCTTTAAGGGTGCCGCATTACCTCAAAATATTATGAAAATAGTCACTTATTGATAAGTTTACCATTATTCGGCAACTATGAGATGTAACCTTTACAATAGCTTAAGTGCCGTTGTCTTCATTAAACTCAGTTTTCAGATATTCAAGTTTAAAAAATGACCATTGTATCGAGTAGGGTTCTACCTTAAACAGCAGGGATCTACCGACTACGCAGACGATGCGAGACCCCTTAACCCATTGATGCTCAAAGTGGCCAAAAACAGCCTGACATGAAATCTTTCTGGCAAAAACATCGTATAGAAAATATGTGAAGGAGAAATATCAATTAGGACACTGCCGACAACTCTCCTTCAAATATTTTGTAAGATTCTTTTAAATTCAAAAGTATCTGTCATGAGTATTTTCAGATCCAGACAACAATTCCTAGAGGAATTTTAAGCATTAATGGGTTAAAACAAATCTCGCTCTTGCGCGCGAAATTGAATGCGACAGATCTCGCTCTGTTTTCCAGTCCCTGATCGAGTTTTAGCGAATGTGGTTCCAACATGAAAAGTCACAATCCACACGAGTAAACAGAACCAGCTCGCCTAAACGATTGTGGTTCGAACCAGATCACGTGTCTGGTTCGAGCCATGTGATTGGACACCATAGGCTACTATCTAATTCATGTTTTGTCATCGATGCTAACTTCAACTTGATCGAGACCAACTTTGTTAGACAGGGATATTTCATTTGTATACACCTATATCAGGCACCATTTTGAAAATAGCCAAGCAACCGATGCTTATCTCCATAGTTCATAGCGTAAACCAGGCGTGAACCACTATCGATGGGTGGTCACAACAGTTTGAACCAAACCACGTGACTTGGTTCAAACCTTAGAAGACCAACACATGGAATGGAAACCAGCCGGTCAACCTGAACATGCTAGCCTCAACCAGTGTCAATTAATAGTCGCTAATAGGTGCTCTGGGCAGGTGGTGGAGATAAGGTTTCTCTGTAATGTAATCGATGCGGGAGCCCTGATTGGTCCTTGTTCCCACGTGACCTCGTGCTGCTGCCTTATCTGCTAGTCCTGGCATGAGGCTAGCATGTAACTATAGGGCATATAGTAATTGGTCTCTCGTTACATATCCATTCTTTTCTTAATCCAAGGTTCAAACCGGGGGTGAAACAGCTCGCCAAAACGACTTTGGTTGCAACCAGATCACGTGCCCAAGGCGAACCGGCCTCGCCAAAACAAGCCCCATAGCAGCATATCCAGGGTAGAAGTGTGGCAGTAGCCGGCCGTGGCGTCTCAGGTTTCAGTCTCAACCAAGTGTGCCTGCAGGTAAATGGTAGTTGTAAATAGAGCTGCGCTCACGGAGGCAGATCAACTCATGAGCTCACCTCCCTTTTGACTTGTGCGCTTTTCAAAAAATACTTATTTTCCAGCCCAGCTATTACGAAATAAGTACTTACTGGTGGAGATTTGTTAACATTGACATGTTTATTTCATTTAAAAATGTGCTGACGAGGTACAAAGGTCAGTATAACACTCAACACTGCTCGTATACATCAGGGATTGTAAACAAGACATGACAGCGATAAGCAATCATAAGAAGGTGTGTTAGGTGCTCTGTGTTATGTTTGTGTTCCCAGCATAGACAATCTCACAGGTTGACCACTTCAGCTCGAGCTCGGCGAGTCTGCCTCAGTGCTCGAGCCACTCGAGTTGTAGTGGTGGGTGCAACTCTAGGTATAAACTAGTGGCGGGTCAATTTTAAACTTTTGAATATTTTCTAACTCGGGGGCAGCAGCCTAAGGTTGGGTTGCCTCAGGAAATATCCTTGAAAAATATTGGTTCTACCTCGTGGTTCGGAAGCCATATTACGTTTTTGAACAGCAAAACTTCCCGCACATTCAATTGATGCATGGCTGAAGTTGCAAAGCCCGTATTGCACTCCAGATATTAAGAGGTTAACATTCAAGCACAGGTTTCTTTGAGACGAACCCCATTAGGCATAGCCTAGATTTCTAGGCTGTGATACGTATTTTATCTGTCATGTTGTTTTTTTCAGTTACCAGGCACCAAATAGTCTAGCTGGCCACAGTGACCACTTTAGTTTACACTTATCTCACCAGGGGAATTATAGGAGCTAGTTTGAGTGTGACCATGGATATACATGTACACACACACACACACACACACACACACACACACACACACACACACATATATATATATATATATATATATATATATATATATATATATATATATATATATATATATATATATATATATATATATATGTATTTATCGGTGCTCGAAGGACGTAATCCAGCTGTATGAATATGACCTAAAACCTCGAGAGAGAGAGAGAGAGAGAGAGAGAGAGAGAGAGAGAGAGAGAGAGAGAGAGAGAGAGAGAGATCCACATCCACTCTTTAATTCATCTATGTCAGAGCGTCAGACTAGCTCCTATTGTATGGTTTCATTAAATGATGCTTTTCTCCGTTCTACTCTATACCTGTTGCTTAATGTATAGGTGTTAGTTCCTTTGACTGATGAAAGAGGGCGCCAAGGATGATCATTCAGAATCACACCAATCAGCTCGAAAGATATCACTGTGGGCCACCTGGTGAGCAATCTAAGAACTGAATCAGGTTAGATACAGTATTGTGTAAAAAGATGTAAAAATGCCTGGCCTAGGACTAAGCTAACCAAGACGCTGCCTGCATGAGAGCGATGACAAGTCCATTACTAGACTAACTCCCAGTCTATGATTTCATTGTATTATGCTTTTCTCTGTTCTGTTCTCTATCATTTGATTAATGTCTAGGTGTTAGCTCCAATGCCTGGCGATAGATGGCGCCAAGAAATCCAAATGAACCCATGCTGGCCACCTGGTGAGCCAATATAGAACTAAATATGGTTAGAATGGTATATGGACATTTGGTAAGCTATTAAAGAAGTGAAATAAATTTCTTGGCCTAGGACTAGGCTAGTGCATTACTTGCTTGGCTGCACATGCGCACTAAACTGTTGTATATCTCAAGAGAACAGTAGGTCTTTGATGATGACGCCCCCTCCCCGCCCAACACACGAGATGGCCACACACACACGCACTCGTCTGCGGTACTCAGACTTGCCAATCTCCGGTTACATAAGATCGTATGCTCTGTTCTGCCACGCACTCGCAGGTAGACGTTACCATGGAAACGAGACCCTGGGAAAACCGCGAGGGCAGAAAGTGCATCCGAGAAAATTGATTTAAAATAGGGTCGGCTTGTGATTTCTCAGTGCTCTTTCAGAAAAAAAATCCGGGGAGGGGGGGGGGGGGGGGGGTTGGATGGTGGTGGGTCCCATTTGGAACACCTCCCCACCGATGATTTTTTTTTCAAAAAGAACCCCACCTACAATGATTTTAAATTGTTAAAGACCCCCCCCCCCCCACTAATATTTATTTACCTCACCTAAAATGATTTTTCCAAAGGTTCCCACCTACAATGAATTTGAATATTTAAAAGACCACCCATCATTTCTTTTAAAACTAGCCCCATATACATCCTTACATTGACTGTAAATGTCACTTTCTTGCATTCACTTCTGAGCAAGATGGTAGACACTGCGGGTGCTTTTTAAGTTGGAGATTTGGTCTTAGTATGGATATATAGCGAGAGACCTATTACTATATGCGCTATAGTGGAGACCTGGCTATCCCAGGGGTCTCGAATCTGGCCTAAGTGTGACGTCACTAGAAGGCAAAGACCAATGAGGGCTATAATGTCGTTTACATTGCAGAAACTCGCGCGCCAACATGCGCAGAACGCGACTTTCGGGCTATTCGCCGCAGCCAGCCTGTTCAGGTTGACCGGCTGGTTTCATATTCATGTTTTTATTCATCTAAGATTTGATGCACAGTGGAATTTGAAGCAACACGCCTGCTGCCAAACCTCCATGGTCTTAGCCAATATTTGGAAAACTGGGTGTCCAAATAGAGGTTTCATAGACTTTTGCGTGTCCAAAGTGTGGTACAAAGTACATACTACTAATAAAATAAACTCATTTACAGATTTTGCTTTTTTAGGCCAGTAACTGCTTTGTGTATCTTATGAAAGTGACATTACAACTTCTACATCTTCTATCTTCTAAGAAAAGTCATCAGCAGCAAATTATGGCATAAATTTTTGGATGTCCAAACTGTCAAAAAACAGTGTTCTGGGTGTCCAAATGACACGCTGGATGCATAGGCGGCTAAGCCCCTGCGTGACACCTCTGCCTTGGATACTCAGCTCTGGAAAGCTGACTGGGATTTCTTCTATTATGCTGGTCTCCCACATACGAATTCAATGCGCGAACATACACAATCTCAAGTGTACGCTTGAAGTCACGAATTGCCGATAAAATTGCTGATTTTCTTCATTCGTGAGATATGTACGTTCAACTACGATAGTATACGACATCCCACGACAGCATGTACGATTGATGTACGACGACAGCATCAGATGTGCGATACTGTACGTTTTCTATCATACTAAGTCGTAAGTAGGCGAACATATTCGTAGTTGGCTACGGATATGAAGGTGCGTATGTATGCGAGTATGTGCGAATATGCACAACATAAACACGAATAATTACGTCATACATACGCATACTAGTATATACGCCAGTTGTACGTCTACTTACGACAATATTCGATTAATTACGAATATTTTTAAACTAAAAATGGCAAAATTCGTAAGTACACTACGATATATGGTGAAATCACTGTCAATTCGTGGCTTTGTAGGATAAATTTTGGCCTATAGCCTATTTTTTCATTCTGAAGGGGGTCATGTATAGTACAGTATTTTTGTCGCACCCAAAAGTTTTACATGGAAAACCTTTTTTAACAATTCGCTGCAATACCTACGAAAACCTAAGACTCACGGCAAACAACCGCGACAACCCACGAAAAACTGCGATTTTTTTAAATTTGCACCTTGTCGCACCATAAAAGTCGTATGTGGGAGACCACCATTAGTTTTGCTACAGTCCAGCGAATAAGTCCGAGAATGTGATCAGATTTGATTTTGGCTGTGAGAGTGACTGGCATCTTTATTACACTTTTATAACTTTTATCAAAACATTAACAGCCTCTAGCTGACACGAGGAGTGGGCTAGACTAGGTTCCTAGTCCCTAAAAAGTTGACATCCCCTCCTGTGCTTATCAAGCAGTGTGGTGTAGTACCAGGTATGGTAGATAGATGACACCACCTGATCTTCAGATCTCTATGGGCCAATTTCATTAAGCCACTTGATACCTGGTTTAAAATTAAACCAGGTCACAACTTGAAGATAGACCAGGTCTCAAAGTTAGACCAATTTCATTAAGCACTTAGTACCTGGTCTAAAGTTGAACCAGGTCACAAATATGGTACTAACTTTAGACCAGGGGAGGGGTGGTTTATATCCTAGTATGGCCTGGTCTTAATATTAATATGGCTGATATAAAGGCTATTTTTGAGTATATAAACTGGACTTAGCACATACATAGCCATTTCATGATTATCCTAGTACAATCATAACTAAAACACGTTTTCTTCAGAAAAAAATCATGCTTGTAAATTTGCATACATTATGTGATGCAGACAAATCTAACGCACCTTAATGCTAATAAAGTTGTACAGATGGCATTTGTCACGTTTCCCCCAAAAATGCTTTTTGTCATAGATTTGTCAACAAAAATGTCAGGTACCTCTCTCTTTGAAAAATCTCTCAAATAAAAAGAAAAAGAATAATACAGTTTTGGAGCAAACTAAGAAACTTGCCTTAGTAGTAAAATAAACCACTAGCATTTGCATTTTAAAGATATCTTGCTTCTGCACTTACATTTTGATATTCATAGATAGTTTGAGTGGTGCTGATACATGTCTTGAATTGCAGAGTGCAGCATTGAAGCATCTGACACATAAGTCAGAATAAATATCAAATCAATTAAAATTGACAATGGTAAATATTGCATGTATCAACTTTATCTTACATTCCATACTTTGTATTATCATTTTACATCATAATTGCATACAATACTTAATACATGTAATTTTCATTACAAAGAAATGATACCCTACGCTGATCATCCACTATAGATGCAATAGGCTTTGTTGAGGGAGTGAAGGTTTCTATTCTCTCAACAAGGGGTCCTCTACTCATAGCCTTTGTTATACTGACCACAAGCCCCTGTCAATGCCCAAAATAGAGCGAAAACCAAGGCCTAGATAGTTGAGACTAGGTTTGGTTGTTACCTGGTACTAACTCATTTAATGAAATTGGACTAAAGTTAGACTGGTTTAACTTCTAAACCAGGTAACAGCCAAACCAGGTATCAGAGTTGACACCTAGTCTAAGTTGGGTGGGTTTATCTCACCTTAATGAAATTGGCCCTATATGTTTTGTCATACTCAAACTGAATCCTGGTGAGATAAGTGTAAACTAAATTGACCACTGAAGCTACCTAGAATATTTGGTGCTTAGTAACAGAAAACACATAGCAGAAAAATACATATGACAGCCTAGAAATCTAGGCTAGGAGTGGGCCAGCAGAGCCGACCTCTTGAGATGTAGTCTGTGTCTATGTGTGTACATTCACTGCTCTGTCCTGACACATATAGTCCAATGCTGAATATGATTATTTACTTGGTGTTCCTCTTAAGTTAGTGGAACATTCCTAAACTGGTATGCCAAATGGTTAACATGGTAGCATGGATAACAGCAAACTAATGAGGTCTAAAAGTCACGCCTTTGTCAGACCCCTTGGATCTATTAACCGTCTACACCGTCCGCGTAGTGGGGAGATTCCCCCCGTTTGACAGTAATACTACAGGCAACTCTGCTTAATCCGGACATGTGTAATCCGGATTTTCGTCTAAACCGGACAGATTTGAAGGTCCCGGTCCCTTCCTTTACATACCATTCCTAAACGCATAATCCGGATTTTGCCTAATCCGGAAAGAAATTCAGGGTCCATATCAGTCCGGATTAAGCAGAGTTGCCTGTAGTACTAGTATGTATACAGAGGCCAGAGGCGCGGTGAATCTCTCTTGTCATCGTCTGACGCAAGGTAGGTAAACCCTCCACTGTTTAGCATTTTCTTACAACGCCCCCCCCCCCCCCACACACCCAAATCCAATGTTTATATTTAAGGTGATAATTTAGTACAGCAAGATCATCAGCACTAGGTGGTGTCTTTGGCTGGCCCCTAAGCATGGATATCAAAACAAAAGATTGCATATGAG
Source organism: Maea johnstoni (assembly GCA_963942565.1). NCBI lineage: Eukaryota > Metazoa > Annelida > Polychaeta > Spionida > Magelonidae > Maea > Maea johnstoni. The sequence continues at coordinate 15,288,502 of OZ012699.1, read as the reverse complement.
GAGTGGTCACCCGCCACGAATATCGACCTAGCTACTTTCTATTGTGGTACGACCACGATAACAAAGGGCGGGCCCCTTTGGGCCCTCCGTGTTAAATTGGTCCCAAACAACATGGGTGTCTGCTTCGACCATGCAGATTCCTTCGAGATAGACCATTTTGACCAATATTTTCATCTCATTTTTGGCTGAAAGTGAATAACGCTACGGTCTTCGAAGCCATTGTTTTAGAACATGACAAATATGAATCCACTCTAGGTGGTAGGTCATGTCATAAGTACCTCGCATTATGACAGGACCTGAAAATCAGCATAACTACGTAAACCACGTGCTGTTAGAAATCTTGAGGCATATGGGAACATTTTTTTAACACACTCATCGTGCAGATTCCCGGTTTAGGTAGGACCTTGCACCTTAACAAAGACATGAATGATCAAATGGTAGAGTTTGGTTTTCAAGTAAAGGGTGAGTCTTGACATTTTGCCAAAAAACGAAACACAGACAGTTGTGTGCGTAAAGGGTGCCACATCAACTCAAAATAGCAACGTATTGATAAGTTTATCATTATTCTGTAACTATGAGATGTAAGCTATACAATAGCATAATTGCCGTTGTCTACATTTAACTCAGTTTTCAGATATTTAAGTTTTAAAAATGACCCGGGTATCGGGTAGGGTTCTACCTTAAGATAAGCGTCCCTCTCCCTGGTCGATTTTTCTGGCGAGCCCTTAGTGTTTTTATGTCATGATGCAAAAAAGGTGTTGTTTTTAAATGACACCGCCTGCTCTATAGTCTACCCTCGCGCCCTGCCTGTTCTTTCTCCTATCCCAATGAGTGTGTTACTAGTATCTCACCCTACCCCCCCCCCCCCTGCTCAAAACCTCTATCCTAGTGTTCGGCATCACGCAGTTTCTGAACCCTGGGATTCTTAGCTTTCATTAGCCTAGTCCTAGGCCAAGACATTTCATCACTTCTTTAATAACTTACCTAATGTTTTCATACTATTCTTGGATGTTTACCCATATTTAGTTCTATATTGGCTCACCAGGCGGCCAGCATGGGTTTATTTGGATTTTTTTATGATTCTGACTGACCAGGGTGACCACCATTGGCGCCATTTATCAACAACAACTAAAACTAACACCTAGACATTGAGCAAAATGATCAGAACAGAGAAAAGTAAATCATAGACTAAGCTTTCATATGTTGTATGATGCTGCTTGGTCTACCGCCCGTTGGGGGCCATCCCCAAATATGGTCATTTGCTACTGCACCCTTTATTATGTACAAGAGGCAAGCTTAAATATCATCAATATGTCACAGCCAAGGGGGGGGGGGGGGGGGGGGGGGGGGGGGACGGGTACGTCACGATGCAGCCCAAATATGACAGAAAAAGTGGCATAAATTGGAATTTCAAATTCAAAGGGCTCAAATCATTGAACGATAATGTACGGTAGAAACGACTCACTCTTTACTTAAACAGATTGTACCATCTTATTAGAGTAGGATTCGAATGTACAACAACGACATTGGTTATGATAAAATATTTATTGATGATAAAATAGATATCTTTTACAATACAATTGGACTAGAATTTCTTGGATTATAAGTGTTAAATCGGGATCTTGGCGAGTATAGATTGATCCAAACGATAGAAGCAATATGGTGATAATAATGATACGTCTATTGATAAACAAATTGCGGCATTTTACAATTGATACACTCGATTTCATGCAGGTTTTTCCTAATTCAGAGTTTAAACGTCATTGCGATTCTTAAATCATCATCATGTACACACACACACACACACACACACACACACACACACATATATATATATATATATATATATATATATATATATTATATATATATAATATATATATATAATATATATCAAACTTTGCATGAAAATATGCCTAATTCCGTTAACATTTTTAATAGAATGTATCATAGATCCAGAGAACAGATGCCAAGGTTACAGCGTGATTGGCTATAAAGTAAATATGAGAAATATCTAAAATAATCTCACCCGTACCGAACTCTAGATTCAAAAAAAAAAGAAAAAAGGATTACGCCTAAGGAACTCATTCACCTCTAATAGTGTCTATACCATAATACTCTGTAAAACTTTCATGAAAAATACTTAATAAATATTTAAACTTTTCATTCAATTGTTAGATATATATACTTGACATGATAGGTAGAGAAATTACAATATGTATATAAGCTGCATATTAAGAATGTTAAATTTTGTATATTTACTCATTGGCACGATTGTATGCCAGTGTCAAAATATAGTGCCTACACTAGGTTTGTATAAGATTAGTTAATACTTTTTAGCTCGTATTTGATTATATGAATGTACATACCATAATGAAATTATAGATACACGTATATGGTATAATTTATACTATGATGCAAATGTGAATAACACTACTATAAAGTTACAGTATAGGTTACCTATAAATCCTCGATATAATGAATGTACACTTGGCATAAGTGGTAGTATAGAAAATAGCAATGCAATGTTTCTACCTACAAATTTTCGTTATGATGAAAACATTTATTGTATATATTATGATGGTGTGGTATTAGATAACTTCAAAGGGTAGTAATGCTATTAATAAGTCAGATACCAATATGTGTGAAACACCTACTATCACGTCCAGGAATTAAGTTCTTTAATGTCTGTTTCAGGCAGGCTGTGAATGTCTGCTCTATTAAATGTGTACATCATTCATAAGTTAGATACCAATATATCTCCGAAACAAATGCTATCCGTCCATAATTTCACGTTTTTAACGTCCTATTTCAGGTCTTGAATGTCTGCCTTTATTGCTTACTTGACTATATGTTCAGTAAAGTACTTAAATGTTTGTTGAAAATTGTCCTTTCTTGGTCAGTATTTTTATTGTCTCTCCTCCTACTTGGGGCTGTACGAGCTAGATACGCTGCTGGCTTGGTCAAGGGGAACTGGACACAGTTCTGGATCACTTCGGACACCGGTCACCCGCCTCGGACCCTAGAACAATACATGATGATTATTACTGAGGCATTATACCCTACAGAAATACATGGTATTACATAGGCATTATTACAGATACATTATCACATACTTATTATAGAGGCATTATACCCTACAGAAATACATGTTATAACAGAGGCCATTATTACAGATACATTATCACATACTTATTACAGAGGCATTATACCCTACAGAAATACATGTTATAACAGAGGCATTATCACAGATACATTATTACATACTTATTAAAGAGGCATTATACCCTACAGAAATACATGTTATTACAGAGGCATTATTACAGATACATCATTACATACTTTTACCGAGGCACCAACCCTACAGAAATACGTGGTATTATAGAGGCATTATTACAGATACATTATTACATATTTATTATAGAGACACCCTACAGAAATACATGGTACTACAGAGGCATTGTTACGGATACATTATTATATACTCATTACAGAGGCATTATGTCAAACATAAATACATGATATTACAGAGGCTTATTACAGATACATTATTACATACTTACTACAGAGGCATTATACCCTACAAAAATACACAGTATTTACAATAGACATCAGAACCTATGAGTGTTATTTATTACAGTGGCATCAAAGTGATCGAACCATGTGTATCATAGTTACATGATTACACATTTTTATCACGAACACAACAATCGTGATGACAATACACAAAGTTTATTATAGGGACATCATACTCTACAAGTATAGACCATATATATTACAGAGGTATCAGACTTAATGACGATACATATGATATCGGTTACAAGGGCATCAGGCCCTTGAAAACATATGCTTTGTATTTCAAAGAGGCCCTACACACACTTCTATTCAAAATCATTCCTTTGAGCTAGTATTGGATAAATCCTACTTACGGAATCTAAGCTGTAAACCCCATACGGTTCAGGAGTGTAGATTGGTCTTTTTATGGTTATCTGCAAATAAGAGATATTGATATTGTTCCTTGTACTATCTAACAATATTTGTATGTATGTTAAAACAACATCAGGTACCAATAGTTCCTAATATTATCAATGCTCGTGAGGACTGTGGACACGTACCGCATATCAATTAAATCACATATATCAAATACAACAGACAACTTTTATTTGTACTACTTATTAGAAGAGACAAACGATGGTGCAGGTGTGAACGACAGAAACAAAATTCCGCTGTTTCCTGGAAAACAACAGAAATTTCTTTCCACTGTTTTTCCAAAAACAACAAAAAAGAAACACACACACATTATTTTTCCCCAGTTTTCCAAGCGTTCCAAAAATAGATACAATATCATGCAATCTATGCGAAAACCCCATCTTTCTGAATTTCACTTCAGTCCATATCAAATATCGTTTTCACCCACTGCATGGAGCGAAGAGATATGCAGTAGATTAATCAATTTACTTGAACCTGCGATAACTGTGCTGCCATCTTTAGTACAATGAACATTAGGAAGATATCTAAACTACATGACACAATAACTTACTCTTCTGTTTGGGTCTATGTGGTCGAGTCGTGGCCATTTTGGTCGAAAGCTTGCTGATATGCTCCGGACGACGTACTCATCCCTTATCCGACCTATCCCTGGACTGGTCTCTTCCTCCAACTCAAAAGACAATTCCTACAAACACAATGCAAATATTTTCACATGCATTTTGTGTTGAAGGTGCGATTATACGTATAAAATTGTTTATATAGTTGAATGTACGTAGTAGTTTGTAAATCTGTGTGTATGTATGTATGTATGTATGTATGTATGTATGTATGTATGTATGTATGTATGTATGTATGTATGTAGGTAGGTAGGTAGGTAGGTAGGTAGGTATGCATGCATGCATGCATGCATGCATGCATGTATGTATGTATGTATGTATGTATGTATGTATGTATGTATGTATGTATGTATGCATGCATGCATGCACGTATGTATGTATGTTTGTATGTATGTATGTATGTATGTATGTATGTATGTATGTATGTATGTATGCATGCATGCACGCATGTACGTATGTATGTATGTATGTATGTATGTATGTATGCGTGCATGTGGGAAAAGATTTAAAGGGGAAAGTTAATCAGAACAATAAACAAAACCTTCATTCACTTATTTTGTAGACTTTCTAATTGTGGCCAGAATTAGCATAGATCCAGACTATAGTATCTCGAGGAATTATTAAGCTACCATGGGTTAAGCAAGAAAACACTTTATTTATCATTGCTGCTCCGATTTTAACCAATAGAATCACACCATTCGTACCGTATGATAAGCTGATGAATTGTCATGTCAGCCCCAGGGCTGATATGACATACAAAAACACGATGATAAACGAGGGATATACAGCTATATATGGGAACGCCATCCAGCCTTTTTCGGGCGATGGTCTTATCTACATTATACCTTTCTAAAGCTGTGGTCACACATATTTTACAACGTGTTATAAGTTTATTGGAATTAAAGGAATACAAATGCCTACCGAGTTGAATCCTGTGGCCCCTTCCATAGGGAAGTCTTCTTCACTCGATACCCGTGTCCTAGGGAGACGTCGCGGGGGAGTTTCAATATCTCTGTACAATGGCCAGTCAAATATCGCAGAACCGATTGATTCGATACTGCTATAAGGGTGAAAATGAAAAATATACATCAGTTGCACATCTATCTCGCATTACAACACAAGGCAAAGGCAAGAACTGGGGTGCGAACATTTTTTTTATTATACTAGCCAAAACAGCATCTTAATATAGAAAGTTATATGATATTATTAGTTATGCCCTGTTGGAAAGTGCGGTACGGCCTGATATCCACCTGAAGTCATCCATATCCCACGAGGCGGAGCCTAGTTGGATATGGATGACTGAGGGTGGATAGCAGGCCGTACCGCACTTTCCAACAGGGCGTAACGAATTTATCACCTGCTCTTTTATGGTAAGAAAAAAGAACAAATACATCTCATACGTACGGAAGCCTATTAGGACCACTAATTTTTTTTTTATTATTTTAATTTTTTTCCTTAGAAATCCGAAAATCTAAAAAAAAAAAAAAAAAAAAAATAAAATTGTCTCAAGATCCTAGTTCGGAAATATATATTTTTTAAAAAATATTTTTTTTGTGTTCCGCAATGTTACTAAAAATAGATAGCCAATCACTGCCTCGCTCGTGTAGCCTCGTCAATCACACTACACGCGCTTGAGGCAGCGCCGGCAGTGGCATTCTTGTCTGAACAACGGATAAATACACGTTTTATCTACATAATTTAGCCTGTGTTATTTTTCATTCATTTTTCATTCATCTGTATCTGTATCTGTATAGCTGATAATGCTCCTTAAGGAGAACTGTCACAGCTTGAACAGGCATACAAACACACACACACGCACATACATTGCCGGGACTGTCTGCGAGCATCAGATCGTTCTGGTTAGGACGTAGGTGACATGTCAATCTGCCAACAACGCGCTGGGCGTGTGTGTGCTAGATCAGGAGACTTGCCCCCCCTCAGGCTGTCCGTACCGTTCGCCGTGTATAGGCGAGGCTTGCAGAGCAACAAGCATAGGGCCGTAACGTTACGGCACGGAGGGTCTGTGTGTACGTGTGTGTTTGCATGTCTGTTCTTAATAAGTCAAAAAAAAATATTCTAAGACCGCTTAAAAGTACCACAATTTTTTTTTAAATTTTATTTTTTTTGCTTAGAAATCAGAAAATCTTAAAAAAAAAAAAAAAAAAAAAAAAAAATACCTCAAGATCCTTGTTCACAAAAATATTTTAAAAAAATAAATATTTTTTTGAGAAGAGTTACTAAAATAGTTAGCCAATCACTGCCTCGCTTGTGTAGGCTTGAAAGGAGTGCCCGGCCTTTGAACCAATCAAATCGCTCGTTTTATTTGGAGCTCAGTTTAGGTCGTCAAAACTGGCCCATACATTACGCTTATATATACCAGAATTGTGGATACCAGAATTGGTCCTTCAATATTCTGGTACGTACCACGATTGTCCAGTTGGGTATGTACCAGAATTTTTCCCACAATTCGTGTAAGTAAGAATTGTACTTTAGGAACAATTCTGGTATTAAATGAATTGTTTTCGAATTTCGGCAGTGTGACCTCTTTACGGATTTACACACGGAGATGAATGTCGCCAGAAGGGAGTATCGGCGCAGCTTGAGGAACTTAGGTCATCTCGATGATCTAAGCATGTAAGTTCCTTCAAGCTGCGCCGATACTGCCTTCTGGCGATTTAAAAAAAAAAATTGTGGTCCTTGTAAGCGGTCTTAGAATATTTTTTTTGACTTGCAAACACACACGCACACACATAGACCCTCCGTGCCGTAACGTTACGGCCCTATGCTTGTTGCTCTGACGGGCCTCGCCTATACACGGCGAACGGTACGGACAGCCTGAGGGGGGGCAAGTCTCCTGATCTAGCACACACACGCCCAGCGCGTTGCAGGCAGATTGACATGTCACCTACGTCCTAACCAGAACGATCTGATGCTCGCAGACAGTCCCGGCAATGTATGTGCGTGTGTGTGTGTTTGTATGCCTGTTCAAGCTGTGACAGTTCTCCTTAAGGAGCATTATCAGCTATACAGATACAGATACAGATAAGTGAAAAATGAATGAAAAATAACACAGGCTATTTCTGAGGAAAAAAAAAAATTAAAAAAGAATTGTGGTCCTTGTAAGTGATCTTAGAAATATTGTTTTTACTTAATAGAACAGACATGCAAACACACACGCACACACACGCCCAGCGCGTTGCAGGAATATTGACATGTCACCTACGTCCTGACCAGAACTATCTGATGCTTGCTAACAGTCCCGGCAATGTATGTGCATGTGTGTGTGTTTGTATGCCTGTTCAATAACGTATAATGAAAGGTAACACAGGGAAAATTATGTAGCTAAAACGTGTATCTATCCGTTGTTCAGACAAGAATGCCACTGCCGGCGCTGCCTCACGCGCGTGTAGTGTGATTGACAAGGCTACACGAGCGAGGCAGTGGTTGGCTATCTATTTTAGTAACTTTGCGGAACACAAAAAAATATTTAAAAAAAAAAAAATTCCGAACAAGGATCTTGAGACAATTTTTTTTTTTTTTTTAGATTTTCGGATTTCTCAGGAAAAAAATAAAAATATAAAAATATTTTTTCAGTGGTCCTATCTTTTTGTTTTTTTTAATTTTTATTATATTTAATTCAAAAAAAATAAAAAAATTTTAAACCTTTTTATATTAATTTTTATTTTTAATTTTTTTTTTCATATTCTTTTATTTATTTTTTTAAAATTTTAATTTTAAATTTTATTTCATATTTTTTTTTTGTCAGAGTGGTGATATCAAATTAAATTTGTTCTCCAAGTGGTGGTATTGAATTCTGCCGTGTGGTATTGAATCTGCAATGGGGGTATGGCTCCAGATCCAACACCTATCGACCAATCAGCATCAATAATCATAGCAGAGCAGGTGATAAGATATGATATCAATACATCACATTGTACGCTAAGGGGTGATAACGAATATCATAATTACAGAGGTTCGATATCAAATCTACATTGTGTGAACAGCTGCATGTCTGAAACCTATTGGCCAATCAGCATCAAGAATCACAGCAGATAAGGTTATATGATTTCATATCATGTCATAGATAGGAAACAATATATGAATATAGAAAACCTCGTTTAATTTGGGATTCGTCTAACTCAGAATCGTACGCATCCCGGACAAAAGTACTGGTCCCAAATCATTCCTATATACATTAACGTTAATATCATAACTCGGATTTTGATTACTGCGGACCCTTTTGCTTAGTACTTTTATATAATAATAATAATAATAATAATAATAATAATAATAATAATAATAATAATAATAATGATGATGATGATGATGATGATGATGATGATAATAATAATAATAATAATAATAATAATAATAATAATAATAATAATAATAATGATAATAATGACAATAATCATAACAATAATAATAATAATAATAATAATAATAATGATAATAATAACAATACTAATTCTAATACTAATACTACTACTAATAATAATAATATAAGCTTTAACAAAAGTCTCACTCAGTATGGATAAACTTAGAAGTCCGTGGAAAGCATGGTCTACTGTACATAAATACCAATAAGCAAATTAACAATGAATAAACAAAAGAAACAAAAAAATCCATAATACTTACGATTCACGTTTTTGTCGTTGTCGCTTTCTCCATACACATATGAGACAGATGAGGAGGATGAGGATGAGGAGGATGAGGATACCTGTGGACGCGCCCAGGATGGTAGCGAAGGCGATGGTGGAATCAGGCGCCACAATCTTGATCTCACATCTCTCACCTGTGTAGCCCTCTTCACACCTGGAGGACATATAGGAGTGGGGGGAAAACTTTAATGCATGAAAATCATAGGACAATTTAAGACAAAGTCTCAAATAAACAGTAGTGTGATAATAGTTATGGTTATGGTGATGGTAGTACTATTACATCCACTTCTTCTTCTACTACTACTACTGCTGCTGCTGCTTCTTCTACTACTACTACTACTACTACTACTACTACTACTACTACTACTACTACTACTACTGCTGCTTCTGCTGCTAATGCTATTGCTGCTGCGCTGCTGCTGCTAGTACTACTACTAATACTACTACTACTACTACTACTTCTATTTACAATATCAACATCATCTATACCATTTAGAAAAATGCCTTTACTCCTCAATTTAAAGGCATAATAAAAACCTACGTATTCACTCATTTCTGATACCAAATATAAAATCCACTTTGCAATCTTATAGGTGAAATACCAGTTTTTAAATTGGTAAAGTACATGTATTTTGTATTGGAACAAGACGAATAGATAAATTACTTTAAAAGTTTTTACCTGAAGTTAGATTAACAATAAAGTTGGTTACTTTAAAGTTTTAACTGTTTGAATAAATCTTTCAGGGGGAATCAAAGACGGCAAAATACTTTAAGGGGAAATGTTTATCAAATCACTAATTCCAACTCTCCATCAAATTTTCAAGTTACTCTTAAGCATTAATAGGTCAAAATGATTGATACCGCATCTAGTAATTTGGGGTTAGGCGTTGTTCGCCACCGGGTACTCCGGTTTCGTCCACCATTTACAACTGACTAGTCATAACTTAGCCGAAATATGGTAGAAGAAGTGACGAAAAACGAAATTCTAAATTTAGCTGCACTATGGCAGAAAAAGTGACAAAAAACGAAATTCCAATTTCCAAGATAGCGCATCTACTGAGATCACTCACCGACACTTTGGTTCAAAATCCTTGAGTACGCATGTGCCGTGTTGTCCGCAGTCGTAGCCGTAGCACTTGTAGACGCAGTGGGCCCCGTACCTGTTGCTCACAGTGTACTCACACCTGTAACCGCTCTCACAGATCGTCTCCACGTTACACACGTCCTCTATCTGAGACACTGTCACAACGAAACATATGGAAAATGTAACTCTCTCTCCAGAAATAGATATTGTAATGTAAACAGCTTTAAGGAACTCGTTGAAAAAGTTCTTTCAGACAGTAGTTCGTCTTATTTACATGAGATTGGTCTGTTTTACAGATTATGAAATATTTTAAGAATTTAGTTTCTTATGAAACGACCTTGTATACTCTACTTATAATATGAAATGTTCAGTTTTGTGAATATTTTCATTTATCTATTACTTTGTTATTGTTATCAACAATAACAAAGGACCATTGTTTTACACAAAATGCATGGCAATGAATGGCCATTGTGTGCCGAGAGATGGATGGATAGTTGGATCAATCCATTGATCGGTAGGTAGATAGATAAACAGACGTATCGTTGGATAGAGGGATAGATATACATATACTGTATATATATATATATATATATATATATATATATATATATATATATATATATATATATATATATATATATATATATATATATATATATATATATATTCATACACACAGTGAATGATATAAGAATGTGCCTTACCATAGCCTACTGAGTTCACCTCTGTGATGAGGTGCTCCTTGTCGATGCTATGGTTCCCCACTTTAACTCCAAGAGCCAGCCTTTGGCGGACTGTGCTATTTATTTGCTCAGCCAGGCTGAAGGTGTAGTTGGACTCTTCGATTTTCTCTCTCACCTTGTCCACAGAGTATCCAGCTTCGTAGTGGACAATGACACTACCGGAACTGGAAAAGAAAGGTAAAGATCAATTACAAGTCACCAAACAGGGACGCACAGGAAATTAGCCACTCAAAGTATTTCTAGTGCATATTTTGGATATGGAACTTCCTTATAGGTCACTTTTAAGGCTGTTTTTCTTTTGTTTCTAATTTTTTTCTTTATTTCCCTGTATGTCAACTATAACTATGCTCAGTACAAAAAGGTAGACAGAAATAGAACATTGGCAATACGTTAGATACGTTATATTGCAATGCTAATATACATATGGCAGTGTATGTGTGCCATGTAATGAGGTAAAATTGAACTATAACTTTAAAATATAGAATTAAATATACATATATATATATGTATATATATATATATATATATATATATATATATATATATATATATATATATATATATATATATATATATATATATATATATATATATATATATATATATATATACATATATATATTGAGTGGATCGATCTAGCCCATTTTCATTAGTAAAAAAAGCTTAACGTAAAGCGTTCTAAATCGGATATATTTCACACTGTAAGAAGGATCAGTAAAGATTCAACTACTCTGGAGTTTCATTGATCTGAAAATAATTGACCTTTGTATAATTTTGGTGAACATTGCATTAATTAGTTATTACTAGGTAAACATCTTCCCAAATGATCTTTCATTGATAAAGGATTACCCGCTTGACATATTAAGGTTGACCCCCAGCAGAGACCCTACAATATTTTCCAGTGAACATCAACGTTTTAAAGTAAGGTTTACCCATTCCAGTGAATGTCATAAAACTGCTATTATCTTTTTGGGTAAACGTCTGATGGAGGTTCAATCAAACATATTTCAATACTTCATACACCCAAACAAGAAGCTTCCTACTTTACTTAAGTATAGAATACATGTACACCAATCCAAAAATAAGATCAGAACATGTGATAGCATTTAAATAGGACATCATTTATTTATAAACTTTATGGACTTCTATTCCTTGTGTCATACTTCCTGTCTTACATATCAACCAAAGAACACATGTTTCCATTAGTCATGGTGATAACCTCAAACAAGGAAATACAGTAAGCATTGACCAAGATAACAGTTTTAAGTTACTTTAGCTGTGGCCGGCAGTTTGAGGTTGGATTATTAAGAGGGCTGTACTGGGAGGTTTTAGACTGTGTAAGGATATTGTCTCTGGTATTATACATATTTTCCATTATTAAGTGACTAAGTGTTGTTTGTAACATTTGATGTCTTTACATTTATACTTCCAAGGTGTGTTCTTCCTACATATTGAACACGCACTACCATGAGTTAGTACACTTAACCACGTTTCAGCATTTACTGTTAGTAGAAGGATTCTATGGACTAGAGACAGAAAAACAATCTTAGAATCTCAAACTATAAAAGTCAATTCATATCCATATTATGTTTCATTATGTAAACATGAAAACAGGAGTCGTTATAAACCCACCGACACCATTTTGAAATAAAAGAGAAGAGGAGAAAGAAGAGGAAGATAGAGAAGAAGAAAACATGCGGGAAAATAACTGTATTAGCCCTGTTTAGACAACAAAGAATAACCATATCAATAACTGGTCTGTCTTGGCAATGTTAATGTAGATGTATGTCTTATATACCTTATATCGTACTTGATATTAGTATATGTGAAAGGTCATGCATCACAATAATGAATATGAATCGCCCTTACCCCCAAAATGAATGTTAACCCCATATTATCAGGTTACATCTAACCCTAGGCAGGAAAGCATTATCCCACCACACAAAAGTAATGATTTACCTGCACTGCCTTTGAAGTCTGAAATGTTAACCCGGTACACATATGTCAGGGTTAAAATTTACCCGAATCAGGTGCATCTCCGTTGCACCCAAATAGGGCAAATGTTCACATGTAATTTTTACAGTGTATGTATCTATCATCTTTTTTTTCTGTCGTGGAGAAGGAAAGATATAGATATTAAAATATCCTGATTTTTGTCCATCTTTTGATAATCTCAAACAGGATATTTTCTTTCTCTTTGATAGTTTTAGTTTGGGAGGTTTTGATACTCTATACTTTATCATCCAATTCAGTAAGACATTCAAAGGGCTATTTCGTGGTATAGGTCCACGTTTCTGGTTTCATGACAGGAAATGGTCACATAGAACTTTTTAAAGTCACTAGTTACAACTTTCACCCTCAAGAGCACGCTCAAACTCCTATACTAAGCTGCAAGCCGGTGAATCATATACTTCCTTACCTAAATATACTACTTGTTTGTAGTTATTTCCAATAAAACCGCTTTTATACTCAATTTTCCACTGCAAGTGGAAATCTTTGAAGACTGTCTATTCTTGCGTTAACACTCCCTCCTACACTGCTACTAGCTGGCCGCATTTGACCCATAAAGATTGGGACCTGCACGACCAGTACCTGCCAGATAGAACGCGTTCTCTGGGGAGAGTGAACGACAGGAAGCACAGCGGAAGCACAGTGTGGCATCGTTGGCCACACAGCTCCACAAGTTGAGTCTGGCCGACGGTACCCTATGTGGACATTTTTCTGTAATGTTACCTTACTATTCTAGGAGTAATTTTATTTTGAGATTAACCTTCCCAATTATAATGCTTCTTTCGCCCAAAGCTTAAGGTCCCATTTTATTTTGAAAACCATGTCATTATGGTATTCATTTGAAAGCTCACACTGAGTACTCTTAGATGAGTACCATATGTCAGGAGCAGGGTCTTACCCAGGATTTGGAAACAGGGGGTCAAAATTGAGGATTTTTGAAATTTAGGGGGTCGAAAGTTAGTTACCCAATTTAAAAGAATGATCATAGCAACCTTATATATTGACTTAGCAAACAAAATGTGCTTCTCTGTGTCATTTAATGTACCTATTGTCTTCTAGGAGTGAAACTTTTGAAATATTTCCTTGGACTCAAACAAATACAGAAAATCTTGCAAAATACAACTGGGTGTCATGTTCCCACAAATCTTGTGTTTGGGAGTCGAAATGACTCCCTGGTGGTTGCCTGGGTAAGTCCCTGGTCAGGAGGATTTTAGTCATTTTCGGGTTTTTTCATCAATTTGTATTTTCCAGATTAGCCACCAGCGGCATAAGGGGTATTAGACCCTGGTAGTCAAGGAATTTAATATTAAGCACAGTACATAGTTAAGATTCTCGTACATCATGTAAAGCTAGACCCAGTACACGGTGTCTTGAGGCATGTTTCAGACTTATGATTATGGGAAAAGTAAGTGATAATTTTCGTTCAGAGGTTAATTCAATTTGGTTCAGTTGTATTTATGTTATGCGTTTCGTTCTATAACTGTATTTTGTTCTGATCATCTTTTATGTTCCGTTAATTTTGCATGTTTACTATACTTTGTAAAGCGTATCAGTATGATTTTGTACCATCGTGTATAGTCAATAAACATACAATAGAATACAATACAATGCCGTATCTGTTTTTAATTGTAGACCATATAATGCCATTCGTCCAGTAGGTCTCCCACACAAAGTATACTCTTATCGAGCCAGTCTTTTCATAAACTGTAGATTCACAAAAGATTGTGTAGAGTATATTTTGCGAATTTACATAAAAATCGATTTTTGTGTTTTTTAACTTTGCGATTCGGCCGCAACATGAAGTGCCAGCTATACACTTAAGTGGCAGCACTAATCATTACAAATTTTAAATTCCAAGCACAAAGTGATCCACCTTGGCCTAGTGGTCACGATGCCTGGTTTCCGGGTTTCTTGCAACTGAGAGACCCCCTTGGAACAATTGAAAATAGAGAAGGGAATTTCATCCCAGTTACAGGTTACTATCTTGTTGGGATATGACCCAAGCTGTTGAAAGCGACGTAAAAACATTTCCTTCCTTTCTTCCTCGATAGTGCATATGTGACACATATGTGATTACAACTTTCCCTCTCAAAACATTCCATCCAACGAGTTTTAAGAGTTTTACATAAATGCAACCACTGAGGTGATATTTGAACCTTCCGGAACTGAGCAGTTCGTTGGCTTGTATTTGTATTTGGAAGTTTGATTATTGTCACTTTTTCAGCGATATTGCGGTTGAGTTGTAACTAGCGAGTTAATACGTAGTGGAGGAAACTTGAGTACGCCTTACCCGATAAAACGTCTGCCTAACTGGCAGTGACAACTTCGTAACTTTCCAGTTTTTAGACCTCCCAGGAGAGTTTTCAATAGCTTCAATGCACATCACATCAAATATATGTACACATGTATATACTACCATATCAAATATCTCTAGATCGATAACAAATACTAATTAAAATGATTAGAGCATAACATAATATTTCAAAAGTTATCCACTCTTACCTGAATCTCTTCACCTCAATGCCAACAAATCCAACTGTCCCATTATAGATTTTGAATAGCTGAAAAAGAAGAAGAATTCATCAATATACCATAATGATGGCATTCCCTTTGTATATTTATTCCAAGATATGCAAGGGAAAACCAAATAGGTGGGGGAGTACCAACATAATGAGAAAGAGAACCAAGAGTGAGAGATTGAGAGACAAGATGCCTGAATTAGAGGGAAGATCAAAAAGGGAGCCAAGATGGGAACACGTATTGATCATGATCTTGGCAATATTAACATGTCCCTACGTAAGTATTGTATGACTGCTTTTTCCAATTATTCAAGAGAAGTCTCCAATTTAGGAAAATTGAAAGCATATGTTGGTTGAAAATCCCTATCACGATACTCACAGTGTTTTTGCATTCATCAGCTAATTGTTTAAATGCATTTGATGTATCATTCTTCAGGTCATCGGAGAACGTTCTATATATCCTCAATGTTGTTTTTATCACCTTTCTCTTCCCTTCTGCAAGAATAATATATTGACCAATAAATACACAGACACATACATCAATACATATATAGAAATCGTCTCTTGTCATATTAAAGATACAGTTCAAAATAAAGGTCAAGTTTAAGATTTAAGGATGAATATTCTAGCCCATATATCTCCGTACAGACTGACACCAGAAGCGTTTTAATTGATTTGCTATTTCCTGAGGTTACAGGATTTCAAACCATATTGTGTTCCCAGCCATCTACTGCAGATGGTATTCCAAATTCAACAGTTCCAAATTCAATTGATTAAAACGTTCGTATGTGAATGGCGATCCTTATGGCATTTCCTAGAATATGAAGTAACTGGTTGATAATTTTGATGAGTCATATAACTGAGTAAGGCACCCTCTACTGCCAGCAAATTGAATCCCTGCTAGAGGGGGTGGGCATGCAGGAAACATTTAGTCAATGCCAGTTAGTGTGTTGCATCCAATCATGCTCACGTGTTGACGTCAATGTTATTTTAATCCATTTTACATAGCTGATTAAATTGAGTAAAGTTAGGCATAACCTAGTAGTAAATGTTGTAAGCATTTGCACATACATATGAAGATACACATACACACACACACACACACACACACACACACACACACACACATACATATATATATATATATATATATATATATATATATATATATATATATATATATATATATATATATTCACAAACACATATACACACATATATATATATATATTTATATATATATATATATATATATATATATATATATATATATATATATATATACATATATATATATATATATATATATATATATATATATATATATATATATATATATATATATATATATATATGTATATATATATATATATATATATATATATATATATATACACACACACACACACACACACATACATATATATATATATATATATATATATATATATATATATATATATATATATACATATATAAATATATATACATATATATATATATATATATATATATATATATATATATATATATATATGTATATATATATATATGTATATATTTATATATATATGTATATTTATATATATATATATATATATATAAATATATATATATATATATATATATATATATATATATATATATATATATATATATATATATATATATATATATATATATATATATTATGACTCCAATAGACAACAATGTTAGGCAAATCGTAAACAAAAAACAAAAGCAAATCCAACAAATTAAAATATATTAGTAAACGACAACACTAGATAAATAACTCTTGCCTGTCAACTTACTTATATTAGGTGGTTTACTAGGAGCTGGTGTTGTCAGAATAGAAGATGGGGATGTTTTCAGAGTTGGTGCCTTAGGTGTTGTTGAACTAACAGTTACGTCCTGGCCATCTTGAGTTGAAGATGTTAGTGTTAATGTAGTTGCCCCTGAAGAAAATGTATTTGCAGCTTCTGTGGCTTGGCTGGTTGCTGTAGCTTCCGTAGATAAAGTCATGCCAGTAGGGCCAGGGGTGGGGAAAGGCCCATCTGTTGCACTTGTTGTCTGACCTTCAGTTGTCCTGCTTGCAGATGTTGAGCTATCAGTTGTACCTGTTGTGTCTGTAGTGGCAGAAGTTGTTGCCTCAGAGGTGGTTGCAGTAGCTGTAACTGTTGTTTGCTCCTGAGAAGTGGTAGTCGTATCAGTTGGAGTAGTACTTGTTGCTGTTGTCTCCTCTGGACTAGTAGCAGTCTCTGCAGGGCTAGTTTGTGTAGAGGAGATAGATGTCTTAGCTGCAGTCGTGCTGCTCAAACCAGTTGTAGTGGATGAGGTAACTGTAGACTCTGCTGACTCAGATGTAGTTGCAGCTTCTGTGGCAGTGCTGGTTGTCGTAGTGGCTGTGGCAGCTTCCGCAGTTGGAGTCATGCCAGTAGGGCCAGAGGTGGAAGAAGGTCCATCAGTTGCACTTGTCGTCTGAGCTTCAGTTGTCATGCTTGCAGATGTTGAGCTAGCAGTTGTACCTGTTGTGTCTGAAGTGGCAGAAGTTGTTGCCTCAGGGGTTGTTGCAGTAGATCTAACTGTTGTTTGCACCTGAGAAGTGGTAGTCGTATCAGTTGGAGTAGTACTTGTTGCTGTTGTCTCCTCTGGACTAGTAGCAGTCTCTGCAGGGCTAGTTTGTGTAGAGGAGATATATGTCTCAGCTGCAGTCGTGCTGCTCAAACCAGTTGTAGTGGATGAGGTAACTGTAGACTCTGCTGACTCAGATGTAGTTGCAGCTTCTGTGGCTGTGCTGGTTGGCGTAGTGGCTGTGGCAGCTTCCGTAGTTGGAGTCATGCCAGTAGGGCCAGAGGTGGAAGAAGGTCCATCAGTTGCACTTGTCGTCTGAGCTTCAGTTTTCCTGCTTGCAGATGTTGAGCTAGCAGTTGTACCTGTTGTGTCTGTAGTGGCAGAAGTTGTTGCCTCAGAGGTGGTTGCAGTAGCTGTAACTGTTGTTTGCTCCTGAGAAGTGGTAGTCGTATCAGTTGGAGTAGTACTTGTTGCTGTTGTCTCCTCTGGACTAGTAGCAGTCTCTGCAGGACTAGTTTGTGTAGAGTAGATAGATGTCTCAGCTGCAGTCGTGCTGCTCAAACCACTTGTAGTGGATGAGGTAACTGTAGACTCTGCTGACTCAGATGTAGTTGCAGCTTCTGTGGCTGTGCTGGTTGCCGTAGTGGCTGTGGCAGCTTCCGTAGATGGAGTCATGCCAGTAGGGCCAGAGGTGGAAGAAGGTCCATCAGTTGCACTTGTCGTCTGAGCTTCAGTTGTCCTGCTTGCAGATGTTGAGCTAGCAGTTGTACCTGTTGTGTCTGTAGTGGCAGAAGTTGTTGCCTCAGAGGTGGTTGCAGTAGCTGTAACTGTTGTTTGCTCCTGAGAAGTGGTAGTCGTATCAGTTGGAGTAGTACTTGTTGCTGTTGTCTCCTCTGGACTAGTAGCAGTCTCTGCAGGGCTAGTTTGTGTAGAGGAGATAGATGTCTCAGCTGCAGTCGTGCTGCTCAAACCACTTGTAGTGGATGAGGTAACTGTAGACTCTGCTGACTCAGATGTAGTTGCAGCTTCCGTGGCTGTGCTGGTTGCCGTAGTGGCTGTGGCAGCTTCTGTAGATTGAGTCATGCCAGTAGGGCCAGAGGTGGAAGAAGGTCCATCAGTTGCACTTGTCGTCTGAGCTTCAGTTGTCCTGCTTGCAGATGTTGAGCTAGCAGTTGTACCTGTTGTGTCTGAAGTGGCAGAAGTTGTTGCCTCAGGGGATGTTGCAGTAGATCTAACTGTAGTTTGCTCCTGAGAAGTGGTAGTCGTATCAGTTGGAGTAGTACTTGTTGCTGTTGTCTCCTCTGGACTAGTAGCAGTCTCTGCAGGGCTAGTTTTTGTAGAGGAGATAGATGTCTCAGCTGCAGTCGTGCTGCTCAAACCACTTGTAGTGGATGAGGTAATTGTAGGCTCTGCTGACTCAGATGTAGTTGCAGCTTCTGTGGCTGTGCTGGTTGCCGTAGTGGCTGTGGCAGCTTCTGTAGATGGAGTCATGCCAGTAGGGCCAGAGGTGGAAGAAGGTCCATCAGTTGCACTTGTCGTCTGAGCTTCAGTTGTCCTGCTTGCAGATGTTGAGCTAGCAGTTGTACCTGTTGTGTCTGTAGTGGCAGAGGTTGTTGCTTCAGAGGTGGTTGCAGTAGCTGTAACTGTTGTTTGCTCCTGAGAAGTGGTAGTCGTATCAGTTGGAGTAGTACTTGTTGCTGTTGTCTCCTCTGGACTAGTAGAAGTCTCTGCAGGGCTAGTTTGTGTTGAGGAGATAGATGTCTCAGCTGCAGTCGTGCTGCTCAAACCACTTGTAGCTGTTGAGCTTATTCTAGACTCTCCTGACTCAGGAGTACTCCTAGCTGCTGTGGTTATGCTTATAGTTGTAGTGGCTGTGGTAGCCTCTGTAGTTGGAGTCA
This sequence comes from Maea johnstoni, assembly GCA_963942565.1. Taxonomy (NCBI): domain Eukaryota; kingdom Metazoa; phylum Annelida; class Polychaeta; order Spionida; family Magelonidae; genus Maea; species Maea johnstoni. The sequence goes on along the minus strand of OZ012699.1, from coordinate 15,268,409 downwards.
AGCCAGTAGGGCCAGAGGTGGCAGAAGGTCTATCAGTTGCACTTGTCGTCTGAGCTTCAGTTGTCCTGCTTGCAGATGTTGAGCTAGCAGTTGTACCTGTTGTGTCTGAAGTGGCAGAAGTTGTTGCCTCAGAGGTGGTTGCAGTAGCTGTAACTGTTGTTTGCTCCTGAGAAGTGGTAGTCGTATCAGTTGGAGTAGTACTTGTTGCTGTTGTCTCCTCTGGACTAGTAGCAGTCTCTGCAGGGCTAGTTTGTGTAGAGGAGATAGATGTCTCAGCCGTAGTCGTGCTGCTCAAACCACTTGTAGTGGATGAGGTACCTGTAGGCTCTGCTGACTCAGATGTAGTTGCAGCTTCTGTGGCTGTGCTGGTTGCCGTAGTGGCTGTGGCAGCTTCCGTAGATGGAGTCATGCCAGTAGGGCCAGAGGTGGAAGAAGGTCCATCAGTTGCACTTGTCGTCTGAGCTTCAGTTGTCCTGCTTGCAGATGTTGAGCTAGCAGTTGTACCTGTTGTGTCTGAAGTGGCAGAAGTTGTTGCCTCAGGGGATGTTGCAGTAGATCTAACTGTAGTTTGCTCCTGAGAAGTGGTAGTCGTATCAGTTGGAGTAGTACTTGTTGCTGTTGTCTCCTCTGGACTAGTAGCAGTCTCTGCAGGGCTAGTTTGTGTAGAGGAGATAGATGTCTCAGCTGCAGTCGTGCTGCTCAAACCACTTGTAGTGGATGAGGTAACTGTAGACTCTGCTGACTCAGATGTAGTTGCAGCTTCCGTGGCTGTGCTGGTTGCCGTAGTGGCTGTGGCAGCTTCCGTAGATGGAGTCATGCCAGTAGGGCCAGAGGTGGAAGAAGGTCCATCAGTTGCACTTGTCGTCTGAGCTTCAGTTTTCCTGCTTGCAGATGTTGAGCTAGCAGTTGTACCTGTTGTGTCTGTAGTGGCAGAAGTTGTTGCCTCAGAGGTGGTTGCAGTAGCTGTAACTGTTGTTTGCTCCTGAGAAGTGGTAGTCGTATCAGTTGGAGTAGTACTTGTTGCTGTTGTCTCCTCTGGACTAGTAGCAGTCTCTGCAGGGCTAGTTTGTGTAGAGGAGATAGATGTCTCAGCTGCAGTCGTGCTGCTCAAACCACTTGTAGTGGATGAGGTAACTGTAGACTCTGCTGACTCAGATGTAGTTGCAGCTTCCGTGGCTGTGCTGGTTGCCGTAGTGGCTGTGGCAGCTTCTGTAGATGGAGTCATGCCAGTAGGGCCAGAGGTGGAAGAAGGTCCATCAGTTGCACTTGTCGTCTGAGCTTCAGTTGTCCTGCTTGCAGATGTTGAGCTAGCAGTTGTACCTGTTGTGTCTGAAGTGGCAGAAGTTGTTGCCTCAGGGGATGTTGCAGTAGATCTAACTGTAGTTTGCTCCTGAGAAGTGGTAGTCGTATCAGTTGGAGTAGTACTTGTTGCTGTTGTCTCCTCTGGACTAGTAGCAGTCTCTGCAGGGCTAGTTTTTGTAGAGGAGATAGATGTCTCAGCTGCAGTCGTGCTGCTCAAACCACTTGTAGTGGATGAGGTAATTGTAGGCTCTGCTGACTCAGATGTAGTTGCAGCTTCTGTGGCTGTGCTGGTTGCCGTAGTGGCTGTGGCAGCTTCTGTAGATGGAGTCATGCCAGTAGGGCCAGAGGTGGAAGAAGGTCCATCAGTTGCACTTGTCGTCTGAGCTTCAGTTGTCCTGCTTGCAGATGTTGAGCTAGCAGTTGTACCTGTTGTGTCTGTAGTGGCAGAGGTTGTTGCCTCAGAGGTGGTTGCAGTAGCTGTAACTGTTGTTTGCTCCTGAGAAGTGGTAGTCGTATCCGTTGGAGTAGTACTTGTTGCTGTTGTCTCCTCTGGACTAGTAGAAGTCTCTGCAGGGCTAGTTTGTGTTGAGGAGATAGATGTCTCAGCTGCAGTCGTGCTGCTCAAACCACTTGTAGCTGTTGAGCTTATTCTAGACTCTCCTGACTCAGGAGTACTCCTAGCTGCTGTGGTTATGCTTATAGTTGTAGTGGCTGTGGTAGCCTCTGTAGTTGGAGTCAAGCCAGTAGGGCCAGAGGTGGCAGAAGGTCTATCAGTTGCACTTGTCGTCTGAGCTTCAGTTGTCCTGCTTGCAGATGTTGAGCTAGCAGTTGTACCTGTTGTGTCTGAAGTGGCAGAAGTTGTTGCCTCAGAGGTGGTTGCAGTAGCTGTAACTGTTGTTTGCTCCTGAGAAGTGGTAGTCGTATCAGTTGGAGTAGTACTTGTTGCTGTTGTCTCTTCTGGACTAGTAGCAGTCTCTGCAGGGCTAGTTTGTGTAGAGGAGATAGATGTCTCAGCCGTAGTCGTGCTGCTCAAACCACTTGTAGTGGATGAGGTACCTGTAGGCTCTGCTGACTCAGATGTAGTTGCAGCTTCTGTGGCTGTGCTGGTTGCCGTAGTGGCTGTGGCAGCTTCCGTAGATGGAGTCATGCCAGTAGGGCCGGAGGTGGAAGAAGGTCCATCAGTTGCACTTGTCGTCTGAGCTTCAGTTGTCCTGCTTGCAGATGTTGAGCTAGCAGTTGTACCTGTTGTGTCTGAAGTGGCAGAAGTTGTTGCCTCAGGGGATGTTGCAGTAGATCTAACTGTAGTTTGCTCCTGAGAAGTGGTAGTCGTATCAGTTGGAGTAGTACTTGTTGCTGTTGTCTCCTCTGGACTAGTAGCAGTCTCTGCAGGGCTAGTTTGTGTAGAGGAGATAGATGTCTCAGCTGCAGTCGTGCTGCTCAAACCACTTGTAGTGGATGAGGTAACTGTAGACTCTGCTGACTCAGATGTAGTTGCAGCTTCCGTGGCTGTGCTGGTTGCCGTAGTGGCTGTGGCAGCTTCCGTAGATGGAGTCATGCCAGTAGGGCCAGAGGTGGAAGAAGGTCCATCAGTTGCACTTGTCGTCTGAGCTTCAGTTGTCCTGCTTGCAGATGTTGAGCTAGCAGTTGTACCTGTTGTGTCTGTAGTGGCAGAAGTTGTTGCCTCAGAGGTGGTTGCAGTAGCTGTAACTGTTGTTTGCTCCTGAGAAGTGGTAGTCGTATCAGTTGGAGTAGTACTTGTTGCTGTTGTCTCCTCTGGACTAGTAGCAGTCTCTGCAGGACTAGTTTGTGTAGAGTAGATAGATGTCTCAGCTGCAGTCGTGCTGCTCAAACCACTTGTAGTGGATGAGGTAACTGTAGACTCTGCTGACTCAGATGTAGTTGCAGCTTCTGTGGCTGTGCTGGTTGCCGTAGTGGCTGTGGCAGCTTCCGTAGATAGAGTCATGCCAGTAGGGCCAGAGGTGGAAGAAGGTCCATCAGTTGCACTTGTCGTCTGAGCTTCAGTTGTCCTGCTTGCAGATGTTGAGCTAGCAGTTGTACCTGTTGTGTCTGTAGTGGCAGAAGTTGTTGCCTCAGAGGTGGTTGCAGTAGCTGTAACTGTTGTTTGCTCCTGAGAAGTGGTAGTCGTATCAGTTGGAGTAGTACTTGTTGCTGTTGTCTCCTCTGGACTAGTAGCAGTCTCTGCAGGGCTAGTTTGTGTAGAGGAGATAGATGTCTCAGCTGCAGTCGTGCTGCTCAAACCACTTGTAGTGGATGAGGCAACTGTAGACTCTGCTGACTCAGATGTAGTTGCAGCTTCCGTGGCTGTGCTGGTTGCCGTAGTGGCTGTGGCAGCTTCTGTAGATGGAGTCATGCCAGTAGGGCCAGAGGTGGAAGAAGGTCCATCAGTTGCACTTGTCGTCTGAGCTTCAGTTGTCCTGCTTGCAGATGTTGAGCTAGCAGTTGTACCTGTTGTGTCTGAAGTGGCAGAAGTTGTTGCCTCAGGGGATGTTGCAGTAGATCTAACTGTAGTTTGCTCCTGAGAAGTGGTAGTCGTATCAGTTGGAGTAGTACTTGTTGCTGTTGTCTCCTCTGGACTAGTAGCAGTCTCTGCAGGGCTAGTTTTTGTAGAGGAGATAGATGTCTCAGCTGCAGTCGTGCTGCTCAAACCACTTGTAGTGGATGAGGTAATTGTAGGCTCTGCTGACTCAGATGTAGTTGCAGCTTCTGTGGCTGTGCTGGTTGCCGTAGTGGCTGTGGCAGCTTCTGTAGATGGAGTCATGCCAGTAGGGCCAGAGGTGGAAGAAGGTCCATCAGTTGCACTTGTCGTCTGAGCTTCAGTTGTCCTGCTTGCAGATGTTGAGCTAGCAGTTGTACCTGTTGTGTCTGTAGTGGCAGAAGTTGTTGCCTCAGAGGTGGTTGCAGTAGCTGTAACTGTTGTTTGCTCCTGAGAAGTGGTAGTCGTATCAGTTGGAGTAGTACTTGTTGCTGTTGTCTCCTCTGGACTAGTAGCAGTCTCTGCAGGGCTAGTTTTTGTAGAGGAGATAGATGTCTCAGCTGCAGTCGTGCTGCTCAAACCACTTGTAGTGGATGAGGTACCTGTAGGCTCTGCTGACTCAGATGTAGTTGCAGCTTCTGTGGCTGTGCTGGTTGCCGTAGTGGCTGTGGCAGCTTCCGTAGATGGAGTCATGCCAGTAGGGCCAGAGGTGGAAGAAGGTCCATCAGTTGCACTTGTCGTCTGAGCTTCAGTTGTCCTGCTTGCAGATGTTGAGCTAGCAGTTGTACCTGTTGTGTCTGAAGTGGCAGAAGTTGTTGCCTCAGGGGATGTTGCAGTAGATCTAACTGTAGTTTGCTCCTGAGAAGTGGTAGTCGTATCAGTTGGAGTAGTACTTGTTGCTGTTGTCTCCTCTGGACTAGTAGCAGTCTCTGCAGGGCTAGTTTGTGTAGAGGAGATAGATGTCTCAGCTGCAGTCGTGCTGCTCAAACCACTTGTAGTGGATGAGGTAACTGTAGACTCTGCTGACTCAGATGTAGTTGCAGCTTCCGTGGCTGTGCTGGTTGCCGTAGTGGCTGTGGCAGCTTCCGTAGATGGAGTCATGCCAGTAGGGCCAGAGGTGGAAGAAGGTCCATCAGTTGCACTTGTCGTCTGAGCTTCAGTTGTCCTGCTTGCAGATGTTGAGCTAGCAGTTGTACCTGTTGTGTCTGAAGTGGCAGAAGTTGTTGCCTCAGGGGATGTTGCAGTAGATCTAACTGTAGTTTGCTCCTGAGAAGTGGTAGTCGTATCAGTTGGAGTAGTACTTGTTGCTGTTGTCTCCTCTGGACTAGTAGCAGTCTCTGCAGGGCTAGTTTGTGTAGAGGAGATATATGTCTCAGCTGTAGTCGTGCTGCTCAAACCACTTGTAGTGGATGAGGTAACTGTAGACTCTGCTGACTCAGATGTAGTTGCAGCTTCTGTGGCTGTGCTGGTTGCCGTAGTGGCTGTGGCAGCTTCCGTAGTTGGAGTCATGCCAGTAGGGCCAGAGGTGGAAGAAGGTCCATCAGTTGCACTTGTCGTCTGAGCTTCAGTTTTCCTGCTTGCAGATGTTGAGCTAGCAGTTGTACCTGTTGTGTCTGTAGTGGCAGAAGTTGTTGCCTCAGAGGTGGTTGCAGTAGCTGTAAAGGTTGTTTGCTCCTGAGAAGTGGTAGTCGTATCAGTTGGAGTAGTACTTGTTGCTGTTGTCTCCTCTGGACTAGTAGCAGTCTCTGCAGGACTAGTTTGTGTAGAGTAGATAGATGTCTCAGCTGCAGTCGTGCTGCTCAAACCACTTGTAGTGGATGAGGTAACTGTAGACTCTGCTGACTCAGATGTAGTTGCAGCTTCTGTGGCTGTGCTGGTTGCCGTAGTGGCTGTGGCAGCTTCCGTAGATGGAGTCATGCCAGTAGGGCCAGAGGTGGAAGAAGGTCCATCAGTTGCACTTGTCGTCTGAGCTTCAGTTGTCCTGCTTGCAGATGTTGAGCTAGCAGTTGTACCTGTTGTGTCTGTAGTGGCAGAAGTTGTTGCCTCAGAGGTGGTTGCAGTAGCTGTAACTGTTGTTTGCTCCTGAGAAGTGGTAGTCGTATCAGTTGGAGTAGTACTTGTTGCTGTTGTCTCCTCTGGACTAGTAGCAGTCTCTGCAGGGCTAGTTTGTGTAGAGGAGATAGATGTCTCAGCTGCAGTCGTGCTGCTCAAACCACTTGTAGTGGATGAGGTAACTGTAGACTCTGCTGACTCAGATGTAGTTGCAGCTTCCGTGGCTGTGCTGGTTGCCGTAGTGGCTGTGGCAGCTTCTGTAGATGGAGTCATGCCAGTAGGGCCAGAGGTGGAAGAAGGTCCATCAGTTGCACTTGTCGTCTGAGCTTCAGTTGTCCTGCTTGCAGATGTTGAGCTAGCAGTTGTACCTGTTGTGTCTGAAGTGGCAGAAGTTGTTGCCTCAGGGGATGTTGCAGTAGATCTAACTGTAGTTTGCTCCTGAGAAGTGGTAGTCGTATCAGTTGGAGTAGTACTTGTTGCTGTTGTCTCCGCTGGACTAGTAGCAGTCTCTGCAGGGCTAGTTTTTGTAGAGGAGATAGATGTCTCAGCTGCAGTCGTGCTGCTCAAACCACTTGTAGTGGATGAGGTAATTGTAGGCTCTGCTGACTCAGATGTAGTTGCAGCTTCTGTGGCTGTGCTGGTTGCCGTAGTGGCTGTGGCAGCTTCTGTAGATGGAGTCATGCCAGTAGGGCCAGAGGTGGAAGAAGGTCCATCAGTTGCACTTGTCGTCTGAGCTTCAGTTGTCCTGCTTGCAGATGTTGAGCTAGCAGTTGTACCTGTTGTGTCTGTAGTGGCAGAAGTTGTTGCCTCAGAGGTGGTTGCAGTAGCTGTAACTGTTGTTTGCTCCTGAGAAGTGGTAGTCGTATCAGTTGGAGTAGTACTTGTTGCTGTTGTCTCCTCTGGACTAGTAGAAGTCTCTGCAGGGCTAGTTTGTGTTGAGGAGATAGATGTCTCAGCTGCAGTCGTGCTGCTCAAACCACTTGTAGCTGTTGAGCTTATTCTAGACTCTCCTGACTCAGGAGTACTCCTAGCTGCTGTGGTTATGCTTATAGTTGTAGTGGCTGTGGTAGCCTCTGTAGTTGGAGTCAAGCCAGTAGGGCCAGAGGTGGCAGAAGGTCTATCAGTTGCACTTGTCGTCTGAGCTTCAGTTGTCCTGCTTGCAGATGTTGAGCTAGCAGTTGTACCTGTTGTGTCTGTAGTGGCAGAAGTTGTTGCCTCAGAGGTGGTTGCAGTAGCTGTAACGGTTGTTTGCTCCTGAGAAGTGGTAGTCGTATCAGTTGGAGTAGTACTTGTTGCTGTTGTCTCCGCTGGACTAGTAGCAGTCTCTGCAGGGCTAGTTTGTGTAGAGGAGATAGATGTCTCAGCTGCAGTCGTGCTGCTCAAACCACTTGTAGTGGATGAGGTAACTGTAGACTCTGCTGATTCAGATGTAGTTGCAGCTTCCGTGGCTGTGCTGGTTGCCGTAGTGGCTGTGGCAGCTTCCGTAGATGGAGTCATGCCAGTAGGGCCAGAGGTGGAAGAAGGTCCATCCGTTGCACTTGTCGCCTGAGCTTCAGTTGTCCTGCTTGCAGATGTTGAGCTAGCAGTTGTACCTGTTGTGTCTGTAGTGGCAGAAGTTGTAGCCTCAGAGGTGGTTGCAGTAGCTGTAACTGTTGTTTGCTCCTGAGAAGTGGTAGTCGTATCAGTTGGAGTAGTACTTGTTGCTGTTCTCTCCACTGGACTAGTAGCAGTCTCTGCAGGGCTAGTTTGTGTAGAGGAGATAGATGTCTCAGCCGTAGTCGTGCTGCTCAAACCACTTGTAGTGGATGAGGTACCTGTAGGCTCTGCTGACTCAGATGTAGTTGCAGCTTCTGTGGCTGTGCTGGTTGCCGTAGTGGCTGTGGCAGCTTCCGTAGATGGAGTCATGCCAGTAGGGCCAGAGGTGGAAGAAGGTCCATCAGTTGCACTTGTCGTCTGAGCTTCAGTTGTCCTGCTTGCAGATGTTGAGCTAGCAGTTGTACCTGTTGTGTCTGAAGTGGCAGAAGTTGTTGCCTCAGAGGTGGTTGCAGTAGCTGTAACTGTTGTTTGCTCCTGAGAAGTGGTAGTCGTATCAGTTGGAGTAGTACTTGTTGCTGTTGTCTCCTCTGGACTAGTAGCAGTCTCTGCAGGGCTAGTTTGTGTAGAGGAGATAGATGTCTCAGCCGTAGTCGTGCTGCTCAAACCACTTGTAGTGGATGAGGTACCTGTAGGCTCTGCTGACTCAGATGTAGTTGGAGCTTCTGTGGCTGTGCTGGTTGCCGTAGTGGCTGTGGCAGCTTCCGTAGATGGAGTCATGCCAGTAGGGCCAGAGGTGGAAGAAGGTCCATCAGTTGCACTTGTCGTCTGAGCTTCAGTTGTCCTGCTTGCAGATGTTGAGCTAGCAGTTGTACCTGTTGTGTCTGAAGTGGCAGAAGTTGTTGCCTCAGGGGATGTTGCAGTAGATCTAACTGTAGTTTGCTCCTGAGAAGTGGTAGTCGTATCAGTTGGAGTAGTACTTGTTGCTGTTGTCTCCTCTGGACTAGTAGCAGTCTCTGCAGGGCTAGTTTGTGTAGAGGAGATAGATGTCTCAGCTGCAGTCGTGCTGTTTAAACCACTTGTAGTGGATGAGGTAACTGTAGACTCTGCTGACTCAGATGTAGTTGCAGCTTCCGTGGCTGTGCTGGTTGCCGTAGTGGCTGTGGCAGCTTCCGTAGATGGAGTCATGCCAGTAGGGCCAGAGGTGGAAGAAGGTCCATCAGTTGCACTTGTCGTCTGAGCTTCAGTTGTCCTGCTTGCAGATGTTGAGCTAGCAGTTGTACCTGTTGTGTCTGAAGTGGCAGAAGTTGTTGCCTCAGGGGATGTTGCAGTAGATCTAACTGTAGTTTGCTCCTGAGAAGTGGTAGTCGTATCAGTTGGAGTAGTACTTGTTGCTGTTGTCTCCTCTGGACTGGTAGCAGTCTCTGCAGGGCTAGTTTGTGTAGAGGAGATAGATGTCTCAGCTGCAGTCGTGCTGCTCAAACCACTTGTAGTGGATGAGGTAATTGTAGGCTCTGCTGACTCAGATGTAGTTGCAGCTTCTGTGGCTGTGCTGGTTGCCGTAGTGGCTGTGGCAGCTTCTGTAGATGGAGTCATGCCAGTAGGGCCAGAGGTGGAAGAAGGTCCATCAGTTGCACTTGTTGTCTGAGCTTCAGTTGTCCTGCTTGCAGATGTTGAGCTAGCAGTTGTACCTGTTGTGTCTGTAGTGGCAGAAGTTGTTGCCTCAGAGGTGGTTGCAGTAGCTGTAACGGTTGTTTGCTCCTGAGAAGTGGTAGTCGTATCAGTTGGAGTAGTACTTGTTGCTGTTGTCTCCTCTGGACTAGTAGAAGTCTCTGCAGGGCTAGTTTGTGTTGAGGAGATAGATGTCTCAGCTGCAGTCGTGCTGCTCAAACCACTTGTAGCTGTTGAGCTTATTCTAGACTCTCCTGACTCAGGAGTACTCCTAGCTGCTGTGGTTATGCTTATAGTTGTAGTGGCTGTGGTAGCCTCTGTAGTTGGAGTCAAGCCAGTAGGGCCAGAGGTGGCAGAAGGTCTATCAGTTGCACTTGTGGTCTGAGCTTCAGTTGTCCTGCTTGCAGATGTTGAGCTAGCAGTTGTACCTGTTGTGTCTGTAGTGGCAGAAGTTGTTGCCTCAGAGGTGGTTGCAGTAGCTGTAACTGTTGTTTGCTCCTGAGAAGTGGTAGTCGTATCAGTTAGAGTAGTACTTGTTGCTGTTGTCTCCTCTGGACTAGTAGCAGTCTCTGCAGGGCTAGTTTGTGTAGAGGAGATAGATGTCTCAGCCGTAGTCGTGCTGCTCAAACCACTTGTAGTGGATGAGGTACCTGTAGGCTCTGCTGACTCAGATGTAGTTGCAGCTTCTGTGGCTGTGCTGGTTGCCGTAGTGGCTGTGGCAGCTTCCGTAGATGGAGTCATGCCAGTAAGGCCGGAGGTGGAAGAAGGTCCATCAGTTGCACTTGTCGTCTGAGCTTCAGTTGTCCTGCTTGCAGATGTTGAGCTAGCAGTTGTACCTGTTGTGTCTGAAGTGGCAGAAGTTGTTGCCTCAGGGGATGTTGCAGTAGATCTAACTGTAGTTTGCTCCTGAGAAGTGGTAGTCGTATCAGTTGGAGTAGTACTTGTTGCTGTTGTCTCCTCTGGACTAGTAGCAGTCTCTGCAGGGCTAGTTTGTGTAGAGGAGATAGATGTCTCAGCTGCAGTCGTGCTGCTCAAACCACTTGTAGTGGATGAGGTAATTGTAGGCTCTGCTGACTCAGATGTAGTTGCAGCTTCTGTGGCTGTGCTGGTTGCCGTAGTGGCTGTGGCAGCTTCTGTAGATGGAGTCATGCCAGTAGGGCCAGAGGTGGAAGAAGGTCCATCAGTTGCACTTGTTGTCTGAGCTTCAGTTGTCCTGCTTGCAGATGTTGAGCTAGCAGTTGTACCTGTTGTGTCTGTAGTGGCAGAAGTTGTTGCCTCAGAGGTGGTTGCAGTAGCTGTAACGGTTGTTTGCTCCTGAGAAGTGGTAGTCGTATCAGTTGGAGTAGTACTTGTTGCTGTTGTCTCCTCTGGACTAGTAGAAGTCTCTGCAGGGCTAGTTTGTGTTGAGGAGATAGATGTCTCAGCTGCAGTCGTGCTGCTCAAACCACTTGTAGCTGTTGAGCTTATTCTAGACTCTCCTGACTCAGGAGTACTCCTAGCTGCTGTGGTTATGCTTATAGTTGTAGTGGCTGTGGTAGCCTCTGTAGTTGGAGTCAAGCCAGTAGGGCCAGAGGTGGCAGAAGGTCTATCAGTTGCACTTGTCGTCTGAGCTTCAGTTGTCCTGCTTGCAGATGTTGAGCTAGCAGTTCTACCTGTTGTGTCTGTAGTGGCAGAAGTTGTTGCCTCAGAGGTGGTTGCAGTAGCTGTAACGGTTGTTTGCTCTTGAGAAGTGGTAGTCGTATCAGTTGGAGTAGTACTTGTTGCTGTTGTCTCCTCTGGACTAGTAGAAGTCTCTGCAGGGCTAGTTTGTGTAGAGGAGATAGATGTCTCAGCTGCAGTCGTGCTGCTCAAACCACTTGTAGTGGATGAGGTAATTGTAGGCTCTGCTGACTCAGATGAAGTTGCAGCTTCTGTGGCTGTGCTGGTTGCTGTAGTGGCTGTGGCAGCTTCCGTAGATGGAGTCATGCCAGTAGGGCCAGAGGTGGAAGAAGGTCCATCAGTTGCACTTGTCGTCTGAGCTTCAGTTGTCCTGCTTGCAGATGTTGAGCTAGCAGTTGTACCTGTTGTGTCTGTAGTGGCAGAAGTTGTTGCCTCAGAGGTGGTTGCAGTAGCTGTAAAGGTTGTTTGCTCCTGAGAAGTGGTAGTCGTATCAGTTGGAGTAGTACTTGTTGCTGTTGTCTCCTCTGGACTAGTAGCAGTCTCTGCAGGGCTAGTTTGTGTAGAGGAGATAGATGTCTCAGCTGCAGTCGTGCTGCTCAAACCACTTGTAGTGGATGAGGTAATTGTAGGCTCTGCTGACTCAGATGAAGTTGCAGCTTCTGTGGCTGTGCTGGTTGCTGTAGTGGCTGTGGCAGCTTCCGTAGATGGAGTCATGCCAGTAGGGCCAGAGGTGGAAGAAGGTCCATCAGTTGCACTTGTCGTCTGAGCTTCAGTTGTCCTGCTTGCAGATGTTGAGCTAGCAGTTGTACCTGTTGTGTCTGTAGTGGCAGAAGTTGTTGCCTCAGAGGTGGTTGCAGTAGCTGTAAAGGTTGTTTGCTCCTGAGAAGTGGTAGTCGTATCAGTTGGAGTAGTACTTGTTGCTGTTGTCTCCTCTGGACTAGTAGCAGTCTCTGCAGGGCTAGTTTGTGTAGAGGAGATAGATGTCTCAGCTGTAGTCGTGCTGCTCAAACCACTTGTAGTGGATGAGGTAATTGTAGGCTCTGCTGACTCAGATGAAGTTGCAGCTTCTGTGGCTGTGCTGGTTGCCGTAGTGGCTGTGGCAGCTTCCGTAGATGGAGTCATGCCAGTAGGGCCAGAGGTGGAAGAAGGTCCATCAGTTGCACTTGTCGTCTGAGCTTCAGTTGTCCTGCTTGCAGATGTTGAGCTAGCAGTTGTACCTGTTGTGTATGAGGTGGCAGAAGTTGTAGCCTCAGAGGTGGTTGCAGTAGCTGTAACTGTTGTTTGCTCCTGAGAAGTGGTAGTCGTATCAGTTGGAGTAGTACTTGTTGCTGTTGTCTCCTCTGGACTAGTAGCAGTCTCTGCAGGACTAGTTTGTGTAGAGGAGATAGATGTCTCAGCTGCAGTCGTGCTGCTCAAACCACTTGTAGTGGATGAGGTAACTGTAGACTCTGCTGACTCAGATGTAGTTGCAGCTTCCGTGGCTGTGCTGGTTGCCGTAGTGGCTGTGGCAGCTTCCGTAGATGGAGTCATGCCAGTAGGGCCAGAGGTGGAAGAAGGTCCATCAGTTGCACTTGTCGTCTGAGCTTCAGTTGTCCTGCTTACAGATGTTGAGCTAGCAGTTGTACCTGTTGTGTCTGAAGTGGCAGAAGTTGTTGCCTCAGGAGATGTTGCAGTAGATCTAACTGTAGTTTGCTCCTGAGAAGTGGTAGTCGTATCAGTTGGAGTAGTACTTGTTGCTGTTGTCTCCTCTGGACTAGTAGCAGTCTCTGCAGGGCTAGTTTGTGTAGAGGAGATAGATGTCTCAGCTGCAGTCGTGCTGCTCAAACCACTTGTAGTGGATGAGGTAATTGTAGGCTCTGCTGACTCAGATGTAGTTGCAGCTTCTGTGGCTGTGCTGGTTGCCGTAGTGGCTGTGGCAGCTTCTGTAGATGGAGTCATGCTAGTAGGGCCAGAGGTGGAAGAAGGTCCATCAGTTGCACTTGTCGTCTGAGCTTCAGTTGTCCTGCTTACAGATGTTGAGCTAGCAGTTGTACCTGTTGTGTCTGAAGTGGCGGAAGTTGTTGCCTCAGGAGATGTTGCAGTAGATCTAACTGTAGTTTGCTCCTGAGAAGTGGTAGTCGTATCAGTTGGAGTAGTACTTGTTGCTGTTGTCTCCTCTGGACTAGTAGCAGTCTCTGCAGGGCTAGTTTGTGTAGAGGAGATAGATGTCTCAGCTGCAGTCGTTCTGCTCAAACCACTTGTAGTGGATGAGGTAGTTGTAGGCTCTGCTGACTCAGATGTAGTTGCAGCTTCTGTGGCTGTGCTGGTTGCCGTAGTGGCTGTGGCAGCTTCTGTAGATGGAGTCATGCTAGTAGGGCCAGAGGTGGAAGCAGGTCCATCCGTTGCACTTGTCGTCTGAGCTTCAGTTGTCCTGCTTGCAGATGTTGAGCTAGCAGTTGTACCTGTTGTGTCTGAAGTGGCAGAAGTTGTTGCCTCAGGGGATGTTGCAGTAGATCTAAATGTAGTTTGCTCCTGAGAAGTGGTAGTCGTATCAGTTGGAGTAGTACTTGTTGCCGTTGTCTCCTCTGGACTAGTAGCAGTCTCTGCAGGGCTAGTTTGTGTAGAGGAGATAGATGTCTCAGCTGCAGTCGTGCTGCTCAAACCACTTGTAGTGGATGAGGTAATTGTAGGCTCTGCTGACTCAGATGAAGTTGCAGCTTCTGTGGCTGTGCTGGTTGCCGTAGTGGCTGTGGCAGCTTCCGTAGATGGAGTCATGCCAGTAGGGCCAGAGGTGGAAGAAGTTCCATCAGTTGCACTTGTCGTCTGAGCTTCAGTTGTCCTGCTTGCAGATGTTGAGCTAGCAGTTGTACCTGTTGTGTCTGTAGTGGCAGAAGTTGTTGCCTCAGAGGTGGTTGCAGTAGCTGTAAAGGTTGTTTGCTCCTGAGAAGTGGTAGTCGTATCAGTTGGAGTAGTACTTGTTGCTGTTGTCTCCTCTGGACTAGTAGCAGTCTCTGCAGGGCTAGTTTGTGTAGAGGAGATAGATGTCTCAGCTGCAGTCGTGCTGCTCAAACCACTTGTAGTGGATGAGGTAATTGTAGGCTCTGCTGACTCAGATGAAGTTGCAGCTTCTGTGGCTGTGCTGGTTGCCGTAGTGGCTGTGGCAGCTTCCGTAGATGGAGTCATGCCAGTAGGGCCAGAGGTGGAAGAAGGTCCATCAGTTGCACTTGTCGTCTGAGCTTCAGTTGTCCTGCTTGCAGATGTTGAGCTAGCAGTTGTACCTGTTGTGTCTGTAGTGGCAGAAGTTGTTGCCTCAGAGGTGGTTGCAGTAGCTGTAAAGGTTTTTTGCTCCTGAGAAGTGGTAGTCGTATCAGTTGGAGTAGTACTTGTTGCTGTTGTCTCCTCTGGACTAGTAGCAGTCTCTGCAGGGCTAGTTTGTGTAGAGGAGATAGATGTCTCAGCTGCAGTCGTGCTGCTCAAACCACTTGTAGTGGATGAGGTAATTGTAGGCTCTGCTGACTCAGATGAAGTTGCAGCTTCTGTGGCTGTGCTGGTTGCCGTAGTGGCTGTGGCAGCTTCCGTAGATGGAGTCATGCCAGTAGGGCCAGAGGTGGAAGAAGGTCCATCAGTTGCACTTGTCGTCTGAGCTTCAGTTGTCCTGCTTGCAGATGTTGAGCTAGCAGTTGTACCTGTTGTGTCTGTAGTGGCAGAAGTTGTTGCCTCAGAGGTGGTTGCAGTAGCTGTAAAGGTTGTTTGCTCCTGAGAAGTGGTAGTCGTATCAGTTGGAGTAGTACTTGTTGCTGTTGTCTCCTCTGGACTAGTAGCAGTCTCTGCAGGGCTAGTTTGTGTAGAGGAGATAGATGTCTCAGCTGCAGTCGTGCTGCTCAAACCACTTGTAGTGGATGAGGTAATTGTAGGCTCTGCTGACTCAGATGAAGTTGCAGCTTCTGTGGCTGTGCTGGTTGCCGTAGTGGCTGTGGCAGCTTCCGTAGATGGAGTCATGCCAGTAGGGCCAGAGGTGGAAGAAGGTCCATCAGTTGCACTTGTCGTCTGAGCTTCAGTTGTCCTGCTTGCAGATGTTGAGCTAGCAGTTGTACCTGTTGTGTCTGTAGTGGCAGAAGTTGTTGCCTCAGAGGTGGTTGCAGTAGCTGTAAAGGTTGTTTGCTCCTGAGAAGTGGTAGTCGTATCAGTTGGAGTAGTACTTGTTGCTGTTGTCTCCTCTGGACTAGTAGCAGTCTCTGCAGGGCTAGTTTGTGTAGAGGAGATGGATGTCTCAGCTGCAGTCGTGCTGCTCAAACCACTTGTAGTGGATGAGGTAATTGTAGGCTCTGCTGACTCAGATGAAGTTGCAGCTTCTGTGGCTGTGCTGGTTGCCGTAGTGGCTGTGGCAGCTTCCGTAGATGGAGTCATGCCAGTAGGGCCAGAGGTGGAAGAAGGTCCATCAGTTGCACTTGTCGTCTGAGCTTCAGTTGTCCTGCTTGCAGATGTTGAGCTAGCAGTTGTACCTGTTGTGTCTGAGGTGGCAGAAGTTGTAGCCTCAGAGGTGGTTGCAGTAGCTGTAACTGTTGTTTGCTCCTGAGAAGTGGTAGTCGTATCAGTTGGAGTAGTACTTGTTGCTGTTGTCTCCTCTGGACTAGTAGCAGTCTCTGCAGGACTAGTTTGTGTAGAGGAGATAGATGTCTCAGCTGCAGTCGTGCTGCTCAAACCACTTGTAGTGGATGAGGTAACTGTAGACTCTGCTGACTCAGATGTAGTTGCAGCTTCCGTGGCTGTGCTGGTTGCCGTAGTGGCTGTGGCAGCTTCCGTAGATGGAGTCATGCCAGTAGGGCCAGAGGTGGAAGAAGGTCCATCAGTTGCACTTGTCGTCTGAGCTTCAGTTGTCCTGCTTACAGATGTTGAGCTAGCAGTTGTACCTGTTGTGTCTGAAGTGGCAGAAGTTGTTGCCTCAGGAGATGTTGCAGTAGATCTAACTGTAGTTTGCTCCTGAGAAGTGGTAGTCGTATCAGTTGGAGTAGTACTTGTTGCTGTTGTCTCCTCTGGACTAGTAGCAGTCTCTGCAGGGCTAGTTTGTGTAGAGGAGATAGATGTCTCAGCTGCAGTCGTGCTGCTCAAACCACTTGTAGTGGATGAGGTAATTGTAGGCTCTGCTGACTCAGATGTAGTTGCAGCTTCTGTGGCTGTGCTGGTTGCCGTAGTGGCTGTGGCAGCTTCTGTAGATGGAGTCATGCTAGTAGGGCCAGAGGTGGAAGAAGGTCCATCAGTTGCACTTGTCGTCTGAGCTTCAGTTGTCCTGCTTACAGATGTTGAGCTAGCAGTTGTACCTGTTGTGTCTGAAGTGGCGGAAGTTGTTGCCTCAGGAGATGTTGCAGTAGATCTAACTGTAGTTTGCTCCTGAGAAGTGGTAGTCGTATCAGTTGGAGTAGTACTTGTTGCTGTTGTCTCCTCTGGACTAGTAGCAGTCTCTGCAGGGCTAGTTTGTGTAGAGGAGATAGATGTCTCAGCTGCAGTCGTTCTGCTCAAACCACTTGTAGTGGATGAGGTAGTTGTAGGCTCTGCTGACTCAGATGTAGTTGCAGCTTCTGTGGCTGTGCTGGTTGCAGTAGTGGCTGTGGCAGCTTCTGTAGATGGAGTCATGCTAGTAGGGCCAGAGGTGGAAGCAGGTCCATCCGTTGCACTTGTCGTCTGAGCTTCAGTTGTCCTGCTTGCAGATGTTGAGCTAGCAGTTGTACCTGTTGTGTCTGAAGTGGCAGAAGTTGTTGCCTCAGGGGATGTTGCAGTAGATCTAAATGTAGTTTGCTCCTGAGAAGTGGTAGTCGTATCAGTTGGAGTAGTACTTGTTGCTGTTGTCTCCTCTGGACTAGTAGCAGTCTCTGCAGGGCTAGTTTGTGTAGAGGAGATAGATGTCTCAGCTGCAGTCGTGCTGCTCAAACCACTTGTAGTGGATGAGGTAATTGTAGGCTCTGCTGACTCAGATGAAGTTGCAGCTTCTGTGGCTGTGCTGGTTGCCGTAGTGGCTGTGGCAGCTTCCGTAGATGGAGTCATGCCAGTAGGGCCAGAGGTGGAAGAAGGTCCATCAGTTGCACTTGTCGTCTGAGCTTCAGTTGTCCTGCTTGCAGATGTTGAGCTAGCAGTTGTACCTGTTGTGTCTGTAGTGGCAGAAGTTGTTGCCTCAGAGGTGGTTGCAGTAGCTGTAAAGGTTTTTTGCTCCTGAGAAGTGGTAGTCGTATCAGTTGGAGTAGTACTTGTTGCTGTTGTCTCCTCTGGACTAGTAGCAGTCTCTGCAGGGCTAGTTTGTGTAGAGGAGATAGATGTCTCAGCTGCAGTCGTGCTGCTCAAACCACTTGTAGTGGATGAGGTAATTGTAGGCTCTGCTGACTCAGATGAAGTTGCAGCTTCTGTGGCTGTGCTGGTTGCCGTAGTGGCTGTGGCAGCTTCCGTAGATGGAGTCATGCCAGTAGGGCCAGAGGTGGAAGAAGGTCCATCAGTTGCACTTGTCGTCTGAGCTTCAGTTGTCCTGCTTGCAGATGTTGAGCTAGCAGTTGTACCTGTTGTGTCTGAGGTGGCAGAAGTTGTAGCCTCAGAGGTGGTTGCAGTAGCTGTAACTGTTGTTTGCTCCTGAGAAGTGGTAGTCGTATCAGTTGGAGTAGTACTTGTTGCTGTTGTCTCCTCTGGACTAGTAGCAGTCTCTGCAGGACTAGTTTGTGTAGAGGAGATAGATGTCTCAGCTGCAGTCGTGCTGCTCAAACCACTTGTAGTGGATGAGGTAACTGTAGACTCTGCTGACTCAGATGTAGTTGCAGCTTCCGTGGCTGTGCTGGTTGCCGTAGTGGCTGTGGCAGCTTCCGTAGATGGAGTCATGCCAGTAGGGCCAGAGGTGGAAGAAGGTCCATCAGTTGCACTTGTCGTCTGAGCTTCAGTTGTCCTGCTTACAGATGTTGAGCTAGCAGTTGTACCTGTTGTGTCTGAAGTGGCAGAAGTTGTTGCCTCAGGAGATGTTGCAGTAGATCTAACTGTAGTTTGCTCCTGAGAAGTGGTAGTCGTATCAGTTGGAGTAGTACTTGTTGCTGTTGTCTCCTCTGGACTAGTAGCAGTCTCTGCAGGGCTAGTTTGTGTAGAGGAGATAGATGTCTCAGCTGCAGTCGTGCTGCTCAAACCACTTGTAGTGGATGAGGTAATTGTAGGCTCTGCTGACTCAGATGAAGTTGCAGCTTCTGTGGCTGTGCTGGTTGCCGTAGTGGCTGTGGCAGCTTCCGTAGATGGAGTCATGCCAGTAGGGCCAGAGGTGGAAGAAGGTCCATCAGTTGCACTTGTCGTCTGAGCTTCAGTTGTCCTGCTTGCAGATGTTGAGCTAGCAGTTGTACCTGTTGTGTCTGAGGTGGCAGAAGTTGTAGCCTCAGAGGTGGTTGCAGTAGCTGTAACTGTTGTTTGCTCCTGAGAAGTGGTAGTCGTATCAGTTGGAGTAGTACTTGTTGCTGTTGTCTCCTCTGGACTAGTAGCAGTCTCTGCAGGACTAGTTTGTGTAGAGGAGATAGATGTCTCAGCTGCAGTCGTGCTGCTCAAACCACTTGTAGTGGATGAGGTAACTGTAGACTCTGCTGACTCAGATGTAGTTGCAGCTTCCGTGGCTGTGCTGGTTGCCGTAGTGGCTGTGGCAGCTTCCGTAGATGGAGTCATGCCAGTAGGGCCAGAGGTGGAAGAAGGTCCATCAGTTGCACTTGTCGTCTGAGCTTCAGTTGTCCTGCTTACAGATGTTGAGCTAGCAGTTGTACCTGTTGTGTCTGAAGTGGCAGAAGTTGTTGCCTCAGGAGATGTTGCAGTAGATCTAACTGTAGTTTGCTCCTGAGAAGTGGTAGTCGTATCAGTTGGAGTAGTACTTGTTGCTGTTGTCTCCTCTGGACTAGTAGCAGTCTCTGCAGGGCTAGTTTGTGTAGAGGAGATAGATGTCTCAGCTGCAGTCGTGCTGCTCAAACCACTTGTAGTGGATGAGGTAATTGTAGGCTCTGCTGACTCAGATGTAGTTGCAGCTTCTGTGGCTGTGCTGGTTGCCGTAGTGGCTGTGGCAGCTTCTGTAGATGGAGTCATGCTAGTAGGGCCAGAGGTGGAAGAAGGTCCATCAGTTGCACTTGTCGTCTGAGCTTCAGTTGTCCTGCTTACAGATGTTGAGCTAGCAGTTGTACCTGTTGTGTCTGAAGTGGCGGAAGTTGTTGCCTCAGGAGATGTTGCAGTAGATCTAACTGTAGTTTGCTCCTGAGAAGTGGTAGTCGTATCAGTTGGAGTAGTACTTGTTGCTGTTGTCTCCTCTGGACTAGTAGCAGTCTCTGCAGGGCTAGTTTGTGTAGAGGAGATAGATGTCTCAGCTGCAGTCGTTCTGCTCAAACCACTTGTAGTGGATGAGGTAGTTGTAGGCTCTGCTGACTCAGATGTAGTTGCAGCTTCTGTGGCTGTGCTGGTTGCCGTAGTGGCTGTGGCAGCTTCTGTAGATGGAGTCATGCTAGTAGGGCCAGAGGTGGAAGCAGGTCCATCCGTTGCACTTGTCGTCTGAGCTTCAGTTGTCCTGCTTGCAGATGTTGAGCTAGCAGTTGTACCTGTTGTGTCTGAAGTGGCAGAAGTTGTTGCCTCAGGGGATGTTGCAGTAGATCTAAATGTAGTTTGCTCCTGAGAAGTGGTAGTCGTATCAGTTGGAGTAGTACTTGTTGCCGTTGTCTCCTCTGGACTAGTAGCAGTCTCTGCAGGGCTAGTTTGTGTAGAGGAGATAGATGTCTCAGCTGCAGTCGTGCTGCTCAAACCACTTGTTGTGGATGAGGTAATTGTAGGCTCTGCTGACTCAGATGAAGTTGCAGCTTCTGTGGCTGTGCTGGTTGCCGTAGTGGCTGTGGCAGCTTCCGTAGATGGAGTCATGCCAGTAGGGCCAGAGGTGGAAGAAGGTCCATCAGTTGCACTTGTCGTCTGAGCTTCAGTTGTCCTGCTTGCAGATGTTGAGCTAGCAGTTGTACCTGTTGTGTCTGTAGTGGCAGAAGTTGTTGCCTCAGAGGTGGTTGCAGTAGCTGTAAAGGTTGTTTGCTCCTGAGAAGTGGTAGTCGTATCAGTTGGAGTAGTACTTGTTGCTGTTGTCTCCTCTGGACTAGTAGCAGTCTCTGCAGGGCTAGTTTGTGTAGAGGAGATAGATGTCTCAGCTGCAGTCGTGCTGCTCAAACCACTTGTAGTGGATGAGGTAATTGTAGGCTCTGCTGACTCAGATGAAGTTGCAGCTTCTGTGGCTGTGCTGGTTGCCGTAGTGGCTGTGGCAGCTTCCGTAGATGGAGTCATGCCAGTAGGGCCAGAGGTGGAAGAAGGTCCATCAGTTGCACTTGTCGTCTGAGCTTCAGTTGTCCTGCTTGCAGATGTTGAGCTAGCAGTTGTACCTGTTGTGTCTGTAGTGGCAGAAGTTGTTGCCTCAGAGGTGGTTGCAGTAGCTGTAAAGGTTGTTTGCTCCTGAGAAGTGGTAGTCGTATCAGTTGGAGTAGTACTTGTTGCTGTTGTCTCCTCTGGACTAGTAGCAGTCTCTGCAGGGCTAGTTTGTGTAGAGGAGATAGATGTCTCAGCTGCAGTCGTGCTGCTCAAACCACTTGTAGTGGATGAGGTAATTGTAGGCTCTGCTGACTCAGATGAAGTTGCAGCTTCTGTGGCTGTGCTGGTTGCCGTAGTGGCTGTGGCAGCTTCCGTAGATGGAGTCATGCCAGTAGGGCCAGAGGTGGAAGAAGGTCCATCAGTTGCACTTGTCGTCTGAGCTTCAGTTGTCCTGCTTGCAGATGTTGAGCTAGCAGTTGTACCTGTTGTGTCTGAGGTGGCAGAAGTTGTAGCCTCAGAGGTGGTTGCAGTAGCTGTAACTGTTGTTTGCTCCTGAGAAGTGGTAGTCGTATCAGTTGGAGTAGTACTTGTTGCTGTTGTCTCCTCTGGACTAGTAGCAGTCTCTGCAGGACTAGTTTGTGTAGAGGAGATAGATGTCTCAGCTGCAGTCGTGCTGCTCAAACCACTTGTAGTGGATGAGGTAACTGTAGACTCTGCTGACTCAGATGTAGTTGCAGCTTCCGTGGCTGTGCTGGTTGCCGTAGTGGCTGTGGCAGCTTCCGTAGATGGAGTCATGCCAGTAGGGCCAGAGGTGGAAGAAGGTCCATCAGTTGCACTTGTCGTCTGAGCTTCAGTTGTCCTGCTTGCAGATGTTGAGCTAGCAGTTGTACCTGTTGTGTCTGTAGTGGCAGAAGTTGTTGCCTCAGAGGTGGTTGCAGTAGCTGTAAAGGTTTTTTGCTCCTGAGAAGTGGTAGTCGTATCAGTTGGAGTAGTACTTGTTGCTGTTGTCTCCTCTGGACTAGTAGCAGTCTCTGCAGGGCTAGTTTGTGTAGAGGAGATAGATGTCTCAGCTGCAGTCGTGCTGCTCAAACCACTTGTAGTGGATGAGGTAATTGTAGGCTCTGCTGACTCAGATGAAGTTGCAGCTTCTGTGGCTGTGCTGGTTGCCGTAGTGGCTGTGGCAGCTTCCGTAGATGGAGTCATGCCAGTAGGGCCAGAGGTGGAAGAAGGTCCATCAGTTGCACTTGTCGTCTGAGCTTCAGTTGTCCTGCTTGCAGATGTTGAGCTAGCAGTTGTACCTGTTGTGTCTGTAGTGGCAGAAGTTGTTGCCTCAGAGGTGGTTGCAGTAGCTGTAAAGGTTGTTTGCTCCTGAGAAGTGGTAGTCGTATCAGTTGGAGTAGTACTTGTTGCTGTTGTCTCCTCTGGACTAGTAGCAGTCTCTGCAGGGCTAGTTTGTGTAGAGGAGATAGATGTCTCAGCTGCAGTCGTGCTGCTCAAACCACTTGTAGTGGATGAGGTAATTGTAGGCTCTGCTGACTCAGATGAAGTTGCAGCTTCTGTGGCTGTGCTGGTTGCCGTAGTGGCTGTGGCAGCTTCCGTAGATGGAGTCATGCCAGTAGGGCCAGAGGTGGAAGAAGGTCCATCAGTTGCACTTGTCGTCTGAGCTTCAGTTGTCCTGCTTGCAGATGTTGAGCTAGCAGTTGTACCTGTTGTGTCTGAGGTGGCAGAAGTTGTAGCCTCAGAGGTGGTTGCAGTAGCTGTAACTGTTGTTTGCTCCTGAGAAGTGGTAGTCGTATCAGTTGGAGTAGTACTTGTTGCTGTTGTCTCCTCTGGACTAGTAGCAGTCTCTGCAGGACTAGTTTGTGTAGAGGAGATAGATGTCTCAGCTGCAGTCGTGCTGCTCAAACCACTTGTAGTGGATGAGGTAACTGTAGACTCTGCTGACTCAGATGTAGTTGCAGCTTCCGTGGCTGTGCTGGTTGCCGTAGTGGCTGTGGCAGCTTCCGTAGATGGAGTCATGCCAGTAGGGCCAGAGGTGGAAGAAGGTCCATCAGTTGCACTTGTCGTCTGAGCTTCAGTTGTCCTGCTTACAGATGTTGAGCTAGCAGTTGTACCTGTTGTGTCTGAAGTGGCAGAAGTTGTTGCCTCAGGAGATGTTGCAGTAGATCTAACTGTAGTTTGCTCCTGAGAAGTGGTAGTCGTATCAGTTGGAGTAGTACTTGTTGCTGTTGTCTCCTCTGGACTAGTAGCAGTCTCTGCAGGGCTAGTTTGTGTAGAGGAGATAGATGTCTCAGCTGCAGTCGTGCTGCTCAAACCACTTGTAGTGGATGAGGTAATTGTAGGCTCTGCTGACTCAGATGAAGTTGCAGCTTCTGTGGCTGTGCTGGTTGCCGTAGTGGCTGTGGCAGCTTCCGTAGATGGAGTCATGCCAGTAGGGCCAGAGGTGGAAGAAGGTCCATCAGTTGCACTTGTCGTCTGAGCTTCAGTTGTCCTGCTTGCAGATGTTGAGCTAGCAGTTGTACCTGTTGTGTCTGTAGTGGCAGAAGTTGTTGCCTCAGAGGTGGTTGCAGTAGCTGTAAAGGTTTTTTGCTCCTGAGAAGTGGTAGTCGTATCAGTTGGAGTAGTACTTGTTGCTGTTGTCTCCTCTGGACTAGTAGCAGTCTCTGCAGGGCTAGTTTGTGTAGAGGAGATAGATGTCTCAGCTGCAGTCGTGCTGCTCAAACCACTTGTAGTGGATGAGGTAATTGTAGGCTCTGCTGACTCAGATGAAGTTGCAGCTTCTGTGGCTGTGCTGGTTGCCGTAGTGGCTGTGGCAGCTTCCGTAGATGGAGTCATGCCAGTAGGGCCAGAGGTGGAAGAAGGTCCATCAGTTGCACTTGTCGTCTGAGCTTCAGTTGTCCTGCTTGCAGATGTTGAGCTAGCAGTTGTACCTGTTGTGTCTGTAGTGGCAGAAGTTGTTGCCTCAGAGGTGGTTGCAGTAGCTGTAAAGGTTGTTTGCTCCTGAGAAGTGGTAGTCGTATCAGTTGGAGTAGTACTTGTTGCTGTTGTCTCCTCTGGACTAGTAGCAGTCTCTGCAGGGCTAGTTTGTGTAGAGGAGATAGATGTCTCAGCTGCAGTCGTGCTGCTCAAACCACTTGTAGTGGATGAGGTAATTGTAGGCTCTGCTGACTCAGATGAAGTTGCAGCTTCTGTGGCTGTGCTGGTTGCCGTAGTGGCTGTGGCAGCTTCCGTAGATGGAGTCATGCCAGTAGGGCCAGAGGTGGAAGAAGGTCCATCAGTTGCACTTGTCGTCTGAGCTTCAGTTGTCCTGCTTGCAGATGTTGAGCTAGCAGTTGTACCTGTTGTGTCTGTAGTGGCAGAAGTTGTTGCCTCAGAGGTGGTTGCAGTAGCTGTAAAGGTTTTTTGCTCCTGAGAAGTGGTAGTCGTATCAGTTGGAGTAGTACTTGTTGCTGTTGTCTCCTCTGGACTAGTAGCAGTCTCTGCAGGGCTAGTTTGTGTAGAGGAGATAGATGTCGCAGCTGCAGTCGTGCTGCTCAAACCACTTGTAGTGGATGAGGTAATTGTAGGCTCTGCTGACTCAGATGAAGTTGCAGCTTCTGTGGCTGTGCTGGTTGCCGTAGTGGCTGTGGCAGCTTCCGTAGATGGAGTCATGCCAGTAGGGCCAGAGGTGGAAGAAGGTCCATCAGTTGCACTTGTCGTCTGAGCTTCAGTTGTCCTGCTTGCAGATGTTGAGCTAGCAGTTGTACCTGTTGTGTCTGTAGTGGCAGAAGTTGTTGCCTCAGAGGTGGTTGCAGTAGCTGTAAAGGTTGTTTGCTCCTGAGAAGTGGTAGTCGTATCAGTTGGAGTAGTACTTGTTGCTGTTGTCTCCTCTGGACTAGTAGCAGTCTCTGCAGGGCTAGTTTGTGTAGAGGAGATAGATGTCTCAGCTGCAGTCGTGCTGCTCAAACCACTTGTAGTGGATGAGGTAATTGTAGGCTCTGCTGACTCAGATGAAGTTGCAGCTTCTGTGGCTGTGCTGGTTGCCGTAGTGGCTGTGGCAGCTTCCGTAGATGGAGTCATGCCAGTAGGGCCAGAGGTGGAAGAAGGTCCATCAGTTGCACTTGTCGTCTGAGCTTCAGTTGTCCTGCTTGCAGATGTTGAGCTAGCAGTTGTACCTGTTGTGTCTGTAGTGGCAGAAGTTGTTGCCTCAGAGGTGGTTGCAGTAGCTGTAAAGGTTGTTTGCTCCTGAGAAGTGGTAGTCGTATCAGTTGGAGTAGTACTTGTTGCTGTTGTCTCCTCTGGACTAGTAGCAGTCTCTGCAGGGCTAGTTTGTGTAGAGGAGATAGATGTCTCAGCTGCAGTCGTGCTGCTCAAACCACTTGTAGTGGATGAGGTAATTGTAGGCTCTGCTGACTCAGATGAAGTTGCAGCTTCTGTGGCTGTGCTGGTTGCCGTAGTGGCTGTGGCAGCTTCCGTAGATGGAGTCATGCCAGTAGGGCCAGAGGTGGAAGAAGGTCCATCAGTTGCACTTGTCGTCTGAGCTTCAGTTGTCCTGCTTGCAGATGTTGAGCTAGCAGTTGTACCTGTTGTGTCTGAGGTGGCAGAAGTTGTAGCCTCAGAGGTGGTTGCAGTAGCTGTAACTGTTGTTTGCTCCTGAGAAGTGGTAGTCGTATCAGTTGGAGTAGTACTTGTTGCTGTTGTCTCCTCTGGACTAGTAGCAGTCTCTGCAGGGCTAGTTTGTGTAGAGGAGATAGATGTCTCAGCTGCAGTCGTGCTGCTCAAACCACTTGTAGTGGATGAGGTAATTGTAGGCTCTGCTGACTCAGATGAAGTTGCAGCTTCTGTGGCTGTGCTGGTTGCCGTAGTGGCTGTGGCAGCTTCCGTAGATGGAGTCATGCCAGTAGGGCCAGAGGTGGAAGAAGGTCCATCAGTTGCACTTGTCGTCTGAGCTTCAGTTGTCCTGCTTACAGATGTTGAGCTAGCAGTTGTACCTGTTGTGTCTGTAGTGGCAGAAGTTGTTGCCTCAGGGGATGTTGCAGTAGATCTAAATGTAGTTTGCTCCTGAGAAGTGGTAGTCGTATCAGTTGGAGTAGTACTTGTTGCTGTTGTCTCCTCTGGACTAGTAGCAGTCTCTGCAGGGCTAGTTTGTGTAGAGGAGATAGATGTCTCAGCTGCAGTCGTGCTGCTCAAACCACTTGTAGTGGATGAGGTAATTGTAGGCTCTGCTGACTCAGATGAAGTTGCAGCTTCTGTGGCTGTGCTGGTTGCCGTAGTGGCTGTGGCAGCTTCCGTAGATGGAGTCATGCCAGTAGGGCCAGAGGTGGAAGAAGGTCCATCAGTTGCACTTGTCGTCTGAGCTTCAGTTGTCCTGCTTGCAGATGTTGAGCTAGCAGTTGTACCTGTTGTGTCTGTAGTGGCAGAAGTTGTTGCCTCAGAGGTGGTTGCAGTAGCTGTAAAGGTTGTTTGCTCCTGAGAAGTGGTAGTCGTATCAGTTGGAGTAGTACTTGTTGCTGTTGTCTCCTCTGGACTAGTAGCAGTCTCTGCAGGGCTAGTTTGTGTAGAGGAGATAGATGTCTCAGCTGCAGTCGTGCTGCTCAAACCACTTGTAGTGGATGAGGTAATTGTAGGCTCTGCTGACTCAGATGAAGTTGCAGCTTCTGTGGCTGTGCTGGTTGCCGTAGTGGCTGTGGCAGCTTCCGTAGATGGAGTCATGCCAGTAGGGCCAGAGGTGGAAGAAGGTCCATCAGTTGCACTTGTCGTCTGAGCTTCAGTTGTCCTGCTTGCAGATGTTGAGCTAGCAGTTGTACCTGTTGTGTCTGAGGTGGCAGAAGTTGTAGCCTCAGAGGTGGTTGCAGTAGCTGTAACTGTTGTTTGCTCCTGAGAAGTGGTAGTCGTATCAGTTGGAGTAGTACTTGTTGCTGTTGTCTCCTCTGGACTAGTAGCAGTCTCTGCAGGACTAGTTTGTGTAGAGGAGATAGATGTCTCAGCTGCAGTCGTGCTGCTCAAACCACTTGTAGTGGATGAGGTAACTGTAGACTCTGCTGACTCAGATGTAGTTGCAGCTTCCGTGGCTGTGCTGGTTGCCGTAGTGGCTGTGGCAGCTTCCGTAGATGGAGTCATGCCAGTAGGGCCAGAGGTGGAAGAAGGTCCATCAGTTGCACTTGTCGTCTGAGCTTCAGTTGTCCTGCTTACAGATGTTGAGCTAGCAGTTGTACCTGTTGTGTCTGAAGTGGCAGAAGTTGTTGCCTCAGGAGATGTTGCAGTAGATCTAACTGTAGTTTGCTCCTGAGAAGTGGTAGTCGTATCAGTTGGAGTAGTACTTGTTGCTGTTGTCTCCTCTGGACTAGTAGCAGTCTCTGCAGGGCTAGTTTGTGTAGAGGAGATAGATGTCTCAGCTGCAGTCGTGCTGCTCAAACCACTTGTAGTGGATGAGGTAATTGTAGGCTCTGCTGACTCAGATGTAGTTGCAGCTTCTGTGGCTGTGCTGGTTGCCGTAGTGGCTGTGGCAGCTTCTGTAGATGGAGTCATGCTAGTAGGGCCAGAGGTGGAAGAAGGTCCATCAGTTGCACTTGTCGTCTGAGCTTCAGTTGTCCTGCTTACAGATGTTGAGCTAGCAGTTGTACCTGTTGTGTCTGAAGTGGCGGAAGTTGTTGCCTCAGGAGATGTTGCAGTAGATCTAACTGTAGTTTGCTCCTGAGAAGTGGTAGTCGTATCAGTTGGAGTAGTACTTGTTGCTGTTGTCTCCTCTGGACTAGTAGCAGTCTCTGCAGGGCTAGTTTGTGTAGAGGAGATAGATGTCTCAGCTGCAGTCGTTCTGCTCAAACCACTTGTAGTGGATGAGGTAGTTGTAGGCTCTGCTGACTCAGATGTAGTTGCAGCTTCTGTGGCTGTGCTGGTTGCCGTAGTGGCTGTGGCAGCTTCTGTAGATGGAGTCATGCTAGTAGGGCCAGAGGTGGAAGCAGGTCCATCCGTTGCACTTGTCGTCTGAGCTTCAGTTGTCCTGCTTGCAGATGTTGAGCTAGCAGTTGTACCTGTTGTGTCTGAAGTGGCAGAAGTTGTTGCCTCAGGGGATGTTGCAGTAGATCTAAATGTAGTTTGCTCCTGAGAAGTGGTAGTCGTATCAGTTGGAGTAGTACTTGTTGCTGTTGTCTCCTCTGGACTAGTAGCAGTCTCTGCAGGGCTAGTTTGTGTAGAGGAGATAGATGTCTCAGCTGCAGTCGTGCTGCTCAAACCACTTGTAGTGGATGAGGTAATTGTAGGCTCTGCTGACTCAGATGAAGTTGCAGCTTCTGTGGCTGTGCTGGTTGCCGTAGTGGCTGTGGCAGCTTCCGTAGATGGAGTCATGCCAGTAGGGCCAGAGGTGGAAGAAGGTCCATCAGTTGCACTTGTCGTCTGAGCTTCAGTTGTCCTGCTTGCAGATGTTGAGCTAGCAGTTGTACCTGTTGTGTCTGTAGTGGCAGAAGTTGTTGCCTCAGAGGTGGTTGCAGTAGCTGTAAAGGTTGTTTGCTCCTGAGAAGTGGTAGTCGTATCAGTTGGAGTAGTACTTGTTGCTGTTGTCTCCTCTGGACTAGTAGCAGTCTCTGCAGGGCTAGTTTGTGTAGAGGAGATAGATGTCTCAGCTGCAGTCGTGCTGCTCAAACCACTTGTAGTGGATGAGGTAATTGTAGGCTCTGCTGACTCAGATGAAGTTGCAGCTTCTGTGGCTGTGCTGGTTGCCGTAGTGGCTGTGGCAGCTTCCGTAGATGGAGTCATGCCAGTAGGGCCAGAGGTGGAAGAAGGTCCATCAGTTGCACTTGTCGTCTGAGCTTCAGTTGTCCTGCTTGCAGATGTTGAGCTAGCAGTTGTACCTGTTGTGTCTGAGGTGGCAGAAGTTGTAGCCTCAGAGGTGGTTGCAGTAGCTGTAACTGTTGTTTGCTCCTGAGAAGTGGTAGTCGTATCAGTTGGAGTAGTACTTGTTGCTGTTGTCTCCTCTGGACTAGTAGCAGTCTCTGCAGGACTAGTTTGTGTAGAGGAGATAGATGTCTCAGCTGCAGTCGTGCTGCTCAAACCACTTGTAGTGGATGAGGTAACTGTAGACTCTGCTGACTCAGATGTAGTTGCAGCTTCCGTGGCTGTGCTGGTTGCCGTAGTGGCTGTGGCAGCTTCCGTAGATGGAGTCATGCCAGTAGGGCCAGAGGTGGAAGAAGGTCCATCAGTTGCACTTGTCGTCTGAGCTTCAGTTGTCCTGCTTACAGATGTTGAGCTAGCAGTTGTACCTGTTGTGTCTGAAGTGGCAGAAGTTGTTGCCTCAGGAGATGTTGCAGTAGATCTAACTGTAGTTTGCTCCTGAGAAGTGGTAGTCGTATCAGTTGGAGTAGTACTTGTTGCTGTTGTCTCCTCTGGACTAGTAGCAGTCTCTGCAGGGCTAGTTTGTGTAGAGGAGATAGATGTCTCAGCTGCAGTCGTGCTGCTCAAACCACTTGTAGTGGATGAGGTAATTGTAGGCTCTGCTGACTCAGATGTAGTTGCAGCTTCTGTGGCTGTGCTGGTTGCCGTAGTGGCTGTGGCAGCTTCTGTAGATGGAGTCATGCTAGTAGGGCCAGAGGTGGAAGAAGGTCCATCAGTTGCACTTGTCGTCTGAGCTTCAGTTGTCCTGCTTACAGATGTTGAGCTAGCAGTTGTACCTGTTGTGTCTGAAGTGGCGGAAGTTGTTGCCTCAGGAGATGTTGCAGTAGATCTAACTGTAGTTTGCTCCTGAGAAGTGGTAGTCGTATCAGTTGGAGTAGTACTTGTTGCTGTTGTCTCCTCTGGACTAGTAGCAGTCTCTGCAGGGCTAGTTTGTGTAGAGGAGATAGATGTCTCAGCTGCAGTCGTGCTGCTCAAACCACTTGTAGTGGATGAGGTAATTGTAGGCTCTGCTGACTCAGATGTAGTTGCAGCTTCTGTGGCTGTGCTGGTTGCCGTAGTGGCTGTGGCAGCTTCCGTAGATGGAGTCATGCCAGTAGGGCCAGAGGTGGAAGAAGGTCCATCAGTTGCACTTGTCGTCTGAGCTTCAGTTGTCCTGCTTGCAGATGTTGAGCTAGCAGTTGTACCTGTTGTGTCTGTAGTGGCAGAAGTTGTTGCCTCAGAGGTGGTTGCAGTAGCTGTAAAGGTTGTTTGCTCCTGAGAAGTGGTAGTCGTATCAGTTGGAGTAGTACTTGTTGCTGTTGTCTCCTCTGGACTAGTAGCAGTCTCTGCAGGGCTAGTTTGTGTAGAGGAGATAGATGTCTCAGCTGCAGTCGTGCTGCTCAAACCACTTGTAGTGGATGAGGTAATTGTAGGCTCTGCTGACTCAGATGAAGTTGCAGCTTCTGTGGCTGTGCTGGTTGCCGTAGTGGCTGTGGCAGCTTCCGTAGATGGAGTCATGCCAGTAGGGCCAGAGGTGGAAGAAGGTCCATCAGTTGCACTTGTCGTCTGAGCTTCAGTTGTCCTGCTTGCAGATGTTGAGCTAGCAGTTGTACCTGTTGTGTCTGAGGTGGCAGAAGTTGTAGCCTCAGAGGTGGTTGCAGTAGCTGTAACTGTTGTTTGCTCCTGAGAAGTGGTAGTCGTATCAGTTGGAGTAGTACTTGTTGCTGTTGTCTCCTCTGGACTAGTAGCAGTCTCTGCAGGGCTAGTTTGTGTAGAGGAGATATATGTCTCAGCTGCAGTCGTGCTGCTCAAACCACTTGTAGTGGATGAGGTAATTGTAGGCTCTGCTGACTCAGATGAAGTTGCAGCTTCTGTGGCTGTGCTGGTTGCCGTAGTGGCTGTGGCAGCTTCCGTAGATGGAGTCATGCCAGTAGGGCCAGAGGTGGAAGAAGGTCCATCAGTTGCACTTGTCGTCTGAGCTTCAGTTGTCCTACTTGCAGATGTTGAGCTAGCAGTTGTACCTGTTGTGTCTGTAGTGGCAGAAGTTGTTGCCTCAGAGGTGGTTGCAGTAGCTGTAAAGGTTGTTTGCTCCTGAGAAGTGGTAGTCGTATCAGTTGGAGTAGTACTTGTTGCTGTTTTCTCCTCTGGACTAGTAGCAGTCTCTGCAGGGCTAGTTTGTGTAGAGGAGATAGATGTCTCAGCTGCAGTCGTGCTGCTCAAACCACTTGTAGTGGATGAGGTAATTGTAGGCTCTGCTGACTCAGATGAAGTTGCAGCTTCTGTGGCTGTGCTGGTTGCCGTAGTGGCTGTGGCAGCTTCCGTAGATGGAGTCATGCCAGTAGGGCCAGAGGTGGAAGAAGGTCCATCAGTTGCACTTGTCGTCTGAGCTTCAGTTGTCCTGCTTGCAGATGTTGAGCTAGCAGTTGTACCTGTTGTGTCTGAGGTGGCAGAAGTTGTAGCCTCAGAGGTGGTTGCAGTAGCTGTAACTGTTGTTTGCTCCTGAGAAGTGGTAGTCGTATCAGTTGGAGTAGTACTTGTTGCTGTTGTCTCCTCTGGACTAGTAGCAGTCTCTGCAGGACTAGTTTGTGTAGAGGAGATAGATGTCTCAGCTGCAGTCGTGCTGCTCAAACCACTTGTAGTGGATGAGGTAACTGTAGACTCTGCTGACTCAGATGTAGTTGCAGCTTCTGTGGCTGTGCTGGTTGCCGTAGTGGCTGTGGCAGCTTCCGTAGATGGAGTCATGCCAGTCGGGCCAGAGGTGGAAGAAGGTCCATCAGTTGCACTTGTCGTCTGAGCTTCAGTTGTCCTGCTTCCAGATGTTGAGCTAGCAGTTGTACCTGTTGTGTCTGAAGTGGCAGAAGTTGTTGCCTCAGAGGTGGTTGCAGTAGCTGTAACTGTTGTTTGCCCCTGGGAAGTGGTAGTCATATCAATTGGAGTAGTACTTGTTGCTGTTGTCTCCTCTGGACTAGTAGCAGTCTCTGCAGGGCTAGTTTGTGTAGAGGAGATAGATGTCTCAGCTGCAGTCGTGCTGCTCAAACCACTTGTAGTGGATGAGGTAACTGTAGACTCTGCTGACTCAGATGTAGTTGCAGCTTCTGTGGCTGTGCTGGTTGCCGTAATGGCTGTGGCAGCTTCCGTAGATGGAGTCATGCCAGTAGGGCCAGAGGTGGAAGAAGGTCCATCAGTTGCACTTGTCGTCTGAGCTTCAGTTGTCCTGCTTGCAGATGTTGAGCTAGCAGTTGTACCTGTTTTGTCTGAAGTGGCAGAAGTTGTTGCCTCAGAGGTGGTTGCAGTAGCTGTAACTGTTGTTTGCTCCTGAGAAGTGGTAGTCGTATCAGTTGGAGTAGTACTTGTTGCTGTTGTCTCCTCTGGACTAGTAGCAGTCTCTGCAGGACTAGTTTGTGTAGAGGAGATAGATGTCTCAGCTGCAGTCATGCTGCTCAAACCACTTGTAGTAGATGAGGTAACTGTAGACTCTGCTGACTCAGATGTAGGTGCAGCTTCTGTGGCTGTGCTGGTTGCCGTAGTGGCTGTGGCAGCTTCCGTAGATGGAGTCATGCCAGTCGGGCCAGAGGTGGAAGAAGGTCCATCAGTTGCACTTGTCGTCTGAGCTTCAGTTGTCCTGCTTCCAGATGTTGAGCTAGCAGTTGTACCTGTTGTGTCTGAAGTGGCAGAAGTTGTTGCCTCAGAGGTGGTTGCAGTAGCTGTAACTGTTGTTTGCCCCTGGGAAGTGGTAGTCATATCAATTGGAGTAGTACTTGTTGCTGTTGTCTCCTCTGGACTAGTAGCAGTCTCTGCAGGGCTAGTTTGTGTAGAGGAGATAGATGTCTCAGCTGCATTCGTGCTGCTCAAACCACTTGTAGTGGATGAGGTAACTGTAGACTCTGCTGACTCAGATGTAGTTGCAGCTTCTGTGGCTGTGCTGGTTGCCGTAATGGCTGTGGCAGCTTCCGTAGATGGAGTCATGCCAGTAGGGCCAGAGGTGGAAGAAGGTCCATCAGTTGCACTTGTCATCTGAGCTTCAGTTGTCCTGCTTGCAGATGTTGAGCTAGCAGTTGTACCTGTTTTGTCTGAAGTGGCAGAAGTTGTTGCCTCAGAGGTGGTTGCAGGAGCTGTAACTGTTGTTTGCTCCTGAGAAGTGGTAGTTGTATCAGTTGGAGTAGTACTTGTTGTTGTTGTCTCCTCTGGACTAGTAGCAGTCTCTGCAGGACTAGTTTGTGTAGAGGAGATAGATGTCTCAGCTGCAGTCGTGCTGCTCAAACCACTTGTAGTGGATGAGGTAACTGTAGACTCTGCTGACTCAGATGTAGTTGCAGCTTCCGTGGCTGTGCTGGTTGCAGTAGTGGCTGTGGCAGCTTCCGTAGATGGAGTCATGCCAGTAGGGCCAGAGGTGGAAGAAGGTCCATCAGTTGCACTTGTCGTCTGAGCTTCAGTTGTCCTGCTTACAGATGTTGAGCTAGCAGTTGTACCTGTTGTGTCTGAAGTGGCAGAAGTTGTTGCCTCAGGAGATGTTGCAGTAGATCTAACTGTAGTTTGCTCCTGAGAAGTGGTAGTCGTATCAGTTGGAGTAGTACTTGTTGCTGTTGTCTCCTCTGGACTAGTAGCAGTCTCTGCAGGGCTAGTTTGTGTAGAGGAGATAGATGTCTCAGCTGCAGTCGTGCTGCTCAAACCACTTGTAGTGGATGAGGTAATTGTAGGCTCTGCTGACTCAGATGTAGTTGCAGCTTCTGTGGCTGTGCTGGTTGCCGTAGTGGCTGTGGCAGCTTCCGTAGATGGAGTCATGCCAGTCGGGCCAGAGGTGGAAGAAGGTCCATCAGTTGCACTTGTCGTCTGAGCTTCAGTTGTCCTGCTTCCAGATGTTGAGCTAGCAGTTGTACCTGTTGTGTCTGAAGTGGCAGAAGTTGTTGCCTCAGAGGTGGTTGCAGTAGCTGTGACTGTTGTTTGCCCCTGGGAAGTGGTAGTCATATCAATTGGAGTAGTACTTGTTGCTGTTGTCTCCTCTGGACTAGTAGCAGTCTCTGCAGGGCTAGTTTGTGTAGAGGAGATAGATGTCTCAGCTGCAGTCGTGCTGCTCAAACCACTTGTAGTGGATGAGGTAACTGTAGACTCTGCTGACTCAGATGTAGTTGCAGCTTCCGTGGCTGTGCTGGTTGCCGTAATGGCTGTGGCAGCTTCCGTAGATGGAGTCATGCCAGTAGGGCCAGAGGTGGAAGAAGGTCCATCAGTTGCACTTGTCGTCTGAGCTTCAGTTGTCCTGCTTGCAGATGTTGAGCTAGCAGTTGTAACTGTTTTGTCTGAAGTGGCAGAAGTTGTTGCCTCAGAGGTGGTTGCAGTAGCTGTAACTGTTGTTTGCTCCTGAGAAGTGGTAGTTGTATCAGTTGGAGTAGTACTTGTTGCTGTTGTCTCCTCTGGACTAGTAGCAGTCTCTGCAGGACTAGTTTGTGTAGAGGAGATAGATGTCTCAGCTGCAGTCGTGCTGCTCAAACCACTTGTAGTGGATGAGGTAACTGTAGACTCTGCTGACTCAGATGTAGTTGCAGCTTCCGTGGCTGTGCTGGTTGCAGTAGTGGCTGTGGCAGCTTCCGTAGATGGAGTCATGCCAGTAGGGCCAGAGGTGGAAGAAGGTCCATCAGTTGCACTTGTCGTCTGAGCTTCAGTTGTCCTGCTTACAGATGTTGAGCTAGCAGTTGTACCTGTTGTGTCTGAAGTGGCAGAAGTTGTTGCCTCAGGAGATGTTGCAGTAGATCTAACTGTAGTTTGCTCCTGAGAAGTGGTAGTCGTATCAGTTGGAGTAGTACTTGTTGCTGTTGTCTCCTCTGGACTAGTAGCAGTCTCTGCAGGGCTAGTTTGTGTAGAGGAGATAGATGTCTCAGCTGCAGTCGTGCTGCTCAAACCACTTGTAGTGGATGAGGTAATTGTAGGCTCTGCTGACTCAAATGTAGTTGCAGCTTCTGTGGCTGTGCTGGTTGCCGTAGTGGCTGTGGCAGCTTCCGCAGATGGAGTCATGCCAGTAGGGCCAGAGGTGGAAGAAGGTCCATCAGTTGCACTTGTCGTCTGAGCTTCGGTTGTCCTGCTTGCAGATGTTGAGCTAGCAGTTGTACCTGTTTTGTCTGAAGTGGCAGAAGTTGTTGCCTCAGAGGTGGTTGCAGTAGCTGTAACTGTTGTTTGCTCCTGAGAAGTGGTAGTTGTATCAGTTGGAGTAGTACTTGTTGCTGTTGTCTCCTCTGGACTAGTAGCAGTCTCTGCAGGACTAGTTTGTGTAGAGGAGATAGATGTCTCAGCTACAGTCGTGCTGCTCAAACCACTTGTAGTGGATGAGGTAACTGTAGACTCTGCTGACTCAGATGTAGTTGCAGCTTCCGTGGCTGTGCTGGTTGCAGTAGTGGCTGTGGCAGCTTCCGTAGATGGAGTCATGCCAGTAGGGCCAGAGGTGGAAGAAGGTCCATCAGTTGCACTTGTCGTCTGAGCTTCAGTTGTCCTGCTTACAGATGTTGAGCTAGCAGTTGTACCTGTTGTGTCTGAAGTGGCAGAAGTTGTTGCCTCAGGAGATGTTGCAGTAGATCTAACTGTAGTTTGCTCCTGAGAAGTGGTAGTCGTATCAGTTGGAGTAGTACTTGTTGCTGTTGTCTCCTCTGGACTAGTAGCAGTCTCTGCAGGGCTAGTTTGTGTAGAGGAGATAGATGTCTCAGCTGCAGTCGTGCTGCTCAAACCACTTGTAGTGGATGAGGTAATTGTAGGCTCTGCTGACTCAGATGTAGTTGCAGCTTCTGTGGCTGTGCTGGTTGCCGTAGTGGCTGTGGCAGCTTCTGTAGATGGAGTCATGCTAGTAGGGCCAGAGGTGGAAGAAGGTCCATCAGTTGCACTTGTCGTCTGAGCTTCAGTTGTCCTGCTTGCAGATGTTGAGCTAGCAGTTGTACCTGTTGTGTCTGTAGTGGCAGAAGTTGTTGCCTCAGAGGTGGTTGCAGTAGCTGTAACGGTTGTTTGCTCCTGAGAAGTGGTAGTCGTATCAGTTGGAGTAGTACTTGTTGCTGTTGTCTCCTTTGGACTAGTAGAAGTCTCTGCAGGGCTAGTTTGTGTTGAGGAGATAGATGTCTCAGCTGCAGTCGTGCTGCTCAAACCACTTGTAGCTGTTGAGCTTATTCTAGACTCTCCTGACTCAGGAGTACTCCTAGCTGCTGTGGTTATGCTTATAGTTGTAGTGGCTGTGGTAGCCTCTGTAGTTGGAGTCAAGCCAGTAGGGCCAGAGGTGGCAGAAGGTCTATCAGTTGCACTTGTCGTCTGAGCTTCAGTTGTCCTGCTTGCAGATGTTGAGCTAGCAGTTGTACCTGTTGTGTCTGTAGTGGCAGAAGTTGTTGCCTCAGAGGTGGTTGCAGTAGCTGTAAAGGTTGTTTGCTCATGAGAAGTGGTAGTCGTATCAGTTGGAGTAGTACTTGTTGCTCCTGTCTCCTCTGGACTAGTAGCAGTCTCTGCAGGGCTAGTTTGTGTAGAGGAGATAGATGTCTCAGCTGCAGTCGTGCTGCTCAAACCACTTGTAGTGGATGAGGTAACTGTAGACTCTGCTGACTCAGATGTAGTTGCAGCTTCCGTGGCTGTGCTGGTTGCCGTAGTGGCTGTGGCAGCTTCCGTAGATGGAGTCATGCCAGTAGGGCCAGAGGTGGAAGAAGGTCCATCAGTTGCACTTGTCGTCTGAGCTTCAGTTGTCCTGCTTGCAGATGTTGAGCTAGCAGTTGTACCTGTTGTGTCTGAGGTGGCAGAAGTTGTAGCCTCAGAGGTGGTTGCAGTAGCTGTAACTGTTGTTTGCTCCTGAGAAGTGGTAGTCGTATCAGTTGGAGTAGTACTTGTTGCTGTTGTCTCCTCTGGACTAGTAGCAGTCTCTGCAGGACTAGTTTGTGTAGAGGAGATAGATGTCTCAGCTGCAGTCGTGCTGCTCAAACCACTTGTAGTGGATGAGGTAACTGTAGACTCTGCTGACTCAGATGTAGTTGCAGCTTCTGTGGCTGTGCTGGTTGCCGTAGTGGCTGTGGCAGCTTCCGTAGATGGAGTCATGCCAGTAGGGCCAGAGGTGGAAGAAGGTCCATCAGTTGCACTTGTCGTCTGAGCTTCAGTTGTCCTGCTTGCAGATGTTGAGCTAGCAGTTGTACCTGTTGTGTCTGTAGTGGCAGAAGATGTTGCCTCAGAGGTGGTTGCAGTAGCTGTAAAGGTTGTTTGCTCCTGAGAAGTGGTAGTCGTATCAGTTGGAGTAGTACTTGTTGCTGTTTTCTCCTCTGGACTAGTAGCAGTCTCTGCAGGGCTAGTTTGTGTAGAGGAGATAGATGTCTCAGCTGCAGTCGTGCTGCTCAAACCACTTGTAGTGGATGAGGTAATTGTAGGCTCTGCTGACTCAGATGAAGTTGCAGCTTCTGTGGCTGTGCTGGTTGCCGTAGTGGCTGTGGCAGCTTCCGTAGATGGAGTCATGCCAGTAGGGCCAGAGGTGGAAGAAGGTCCA
The DNA here is from genome assembly GCA_963942565.1 of Maea johnstoni. Lineage (NCBI taxonomy): Eukaryota > Metazoa > Annelida > Polychaeta > Spionida > Magelonidae > Maea > Maea johnstoni. The sequence goes on along the minus strand of OZ012699.1, from coordinate 15,232,065 downwards.
TCAGTTGCACTTGTCGTCTGAGCTTCAGTTGTCCTGCTTGCAGATGTTGAGCTAGCAGTTGTACCTGTTGTGTCTGAGGTGGCAGAAGTTGTAGCCTCAGAGGTGGTTGCAGTAGCTGTAACTGTTGTTTGCTCCTGAGAAGTGGTAGTCGTATCAGTTGGAGTAGTACTTGTTGCTGTTGTCTCCTCTGGACTAGTAGCAGTCTCTGCAGGACTAGTTTGTGTAGAGGAGATAGATGTCTCAGCTGCAGTCGTGCTGCTCAAACCACTTGTAGTGGATGAGGTAACTGTAGACTCTGCTGACTCAGATGTAGTTGCAGCTTCTGTGGCTGTGCTGGTTGCCGTAGTGGCTGTGGCAGCTTCCGTAGATGGAGTCATGCCAGTCGGGCCAGAGGTGGAAGAAGGTCCATCAGTTGCACTTGTCGTCTGAGCTTCAGTTGTCCTGCTTCCAGATGTTGAGCTAGCAGTTGTACCTGTTGTGTCTGAAGTGGCAGAAGTTGTTGCCTCAGAGGTGGTTGCAGTAGCTGTAACTGTTGTTTGCCCCTGGGAAGTGGTAGTCATATCAATTGGAGTAGTACTTGTTGCTGTTGTCTCCTCTGGACTAGTAGCAGTCTCTGCAGGGCTAGTTTGTGTAGAGGAGATAGATGTCTCAGCTGCAGTCGTGCTGCTCAAACCACTTGTAGTCGATGAGGTAACTGTAGACTCTGCTGACTCAGATGTAGTTGCAGCTTCTGTGGCTGTGCTGGTTGCCATAGTGGCTGTGGCAGCTTCCGCAGATGGAGTCATGCCAGTAGGGCCGGAGGTGGAAGAAGGTCCATCAGTTGCACTTGTCGTCTGAGCTTCAGTTGTCCTGCTTGCAGATGTTGAGCTAGCAGTTGTACCTGTTTTGTCTGAAGTGGCAGAAGTTGTTGCCTCAGAGGTGGTTGCAGTAGCTGTAACTGTTGTTTGCTCCTGAGAAGTGGTAGTTGTATCAGTTGGAGTAGTACTTGTTGCTGTTGTCTCCTCTGGACTAGTAGCAGTCTCTGCAGGACTAGTTTGTGTAGAGGAGATAGATGTCTCAGCTACAGTCGTGCTGCTCAAACCACTTGTAGTGGATGAGGTAACTGTAGACTCTGCTGACTCAGATGTAGTTGCAGCTTCCGTGGCTGTGCTGGTTGCAGTAGTGGCTGTGGCAGCTTCCGTAGATGGAGTCATGCCAGTAGGGCCAGAGGTGGAAGAAGGTCCATCAGTTGCACTTGTCGTCTGAGCTTCAGTTGTCCTGCTTACAGATGTTGAGCTAGCAGTTGTACCTGTTGTGTCTGAAGTGGCAGAAGTTGTTGCCTCAGGAGATGTTGCAGTAGATCTAACTGTAGTTTGCTCCTGAGAAGTGGTAGTCGTATCAGTTGGAGTAGTACTTGTTGCTGTTGTCTCCTCTGGACTAGTAGCAGTCTCTGCAGGGCTAGTTTGTGTAGAGGAGATAGATGTCTCAGCTGCAGTCGTGCTGCTCAAACCACTTGTAGTGGATGAGGTAATTGTAGGCTCTGCTGACTCAGATGTAGTTGCAGCTTCTGTGGCTGTGCTGGTTGCCGTAGTGGCTGTGGCAGCTTCTGTAGATGGAGTCATGCTAGTAGGGCCAGAGGTGGAAGAAGGTCCATCAGTTGCACTTGTCGTCTGAGCTTCAGTTGTCCTGCTTGCAGATGTTGAGCTAGCAGTTGTACCTGTTGTGTCTGTAGTGGCAGAAGTTGTTGCCTCAGAGGTGGTTGCAGTAGCTGTAACGGTTGTTTGCTCCTGAGAAGTGGTAGTCGTATCAGTTGGAGTAGTACTTGTTGCTGTTGTCTCCTCTGGACTAGTAGAAGTCTCTGCAGGGCTAGTTTGTGTTGAGGAGATAGATGTCTCAGCTGCAGTCGTGCTGCTCAAACCACTTGTAGCTGTTGAGCTTATTCTAGACTCTCCTGACTCAGGAGTACTCCTAGCTGCTGTGGTTATGCTTATAGTTGTAGTGGCTGTGGTAGCCTCTGTAGTTGGAGTCAAGCCAGTAGGGCCAGAGGTGGCAGAAGGTCTATCAGTTGCACTTGTCGTCTGAGCTTCAGTTGTCCTGCTTGCAGATGTTGAGCTAGCAGTTGTACCTGTTGTGTCTGTAGTGGCAGAAGTTGTTGCCTCAGAGGTGGTTGCAGTAGCTGTAAAGGTTGTTTGCTCCTGAGAAGTGGTAGTCGTATCAGTTGGAGTAGTACTTGTTGCTCCTGTCTCCTCTGGACTAGTAGCAGTCTCTGCAGGGCTAGTTTGTGTAGAGGAGATAGATGTCTCAGCTGCAGTCGTGCTGCTCAAACCACTTGTAGTGGATGAGGTAACTGTAGACTCTGCTGACTCAGATGTAGTTGCAGCTTCCGTGGCTGTGCTGGTTGCCGTAGTGGCTGTGGCAGCTTCCGTAGATGGAGTCATGCCAGTAGGGCCAGAGGTGGAAGAAGGTCCATCAGTTGCACTTGTCGTCTGAGCTTCAGTTGTCCTGCTTGCAGATGTTGAGCTAGCAGTTGTACCTGTTGTGTCTGAGGTGGCAGAAGTTGCAGCCTCAGAGGTGGTTGCAGTAGCTGTAACTGTTGTTTGCTCCTGAGAAGTGGTAGTCGTATCAGTTGGAGTAGTACTTGTTGCTGTTGTCTCCTCTGGACTAGTAGCAGTCTCTGCAGGACTAGTTTGTGTAGAGGAGATAGATGTCTCAGCTGCAGTCGTGCTGCTCAAACCACTTGTAGTGGATGAGGTAACTGTAGACTCTGCTGACTCAGATGTAGTTGCAGCTTCTGTGGCTGTGCTGGTTGCCGTAGTGGCTGTGGCAGCTTCCGTAGATGGAGTCATGCCAGTAGGGCCAGAGGTGGAAGAAGGTCCATCAGTTGCACTTGTCGTCTGAGCTTCAGTTGTCCTGCTTGCAGATGTTGAGCTAGCAGTTGTACCTGTTGTGTCTGTAGTGGCAGAAGATGTTGCCTCAGAGGTGGTTGCAGTAGCTGTAAAGGTTGTTTGCTCCTGAGAAGTGGTAGTCGTATCAGTTGGAGTAGTACTTGTTGCTGTTTTCTCCTCTGGACTAGTAGCAGTCTCTGCAGGGCTAGTTTGTGTAGAGGAGATAGATGTCTCAGCTGCAGTCGTGCTGCTCAAACCACTTGTAGTGGATGAGGTAATTGTAGGCTCTGCTGACTCAGATGAAGTTGCAGCTTCTGTGGCTGTGCTGGTTGCCGTAGTGGCTGTGGCAGCTTCCGTAGATGGAGTCATGCCAGTAGGGCCAGAGGTGGAAGAAGGTCCATCAGTTGCACTTGTCGTCTGAGCTTCAGTTGTCCTGCTTGCAGATGTTGAGCTAGCAGTTGTACCTGTTGTGTCTGAGGTGGCAGAAGTTGTAGCCTCAGAGGTGGTTGCAGTAGCTGTAACTGTTGTTTGCTCCTGAGAAGTGGTAGTCGTATCAGTTGGAGTAGTACTTGTTGCTGTTGTCTCCTCTGGACTAGTAGCAGTCTCTGCAGGACTAGTTTGTGTAGAGGAGATAGATGTCTCAGCTACAGTCGTGCTGCTCAAACCACTTGTAGTGGATGAGGTAACTGTAGACTCTGCTGACTCAGATGTAGTTGCAGCTTCCGTGGCTGTGCTGGTTGCAGTAGTGGCTGTGGCAGCTTCCGTAGATGGAGTCATGCCAGTAGGGCCAGAGGTGGAAGAAGGTCCATCAGTTGCACTTGTCGTCTGAGCTTCAGTTGTCCTGCTTACAGATGTTGAGCTAGCAGTTGTACCTGTTGTGTCTGAAGTGGCAGAAGTTGTTGCCTCAGGAGATGTTGCAGTAGATCTAACTGTAGTTTGCTCCTGAGAAGTGGTAGTCGTATCAGTTGGAGTAGTACTTGTTGCTGTTGTCTCCTCTGGACTAGTAGCAGTCTCTGCAGGGCTAGTTTGTGTAGAGGAGATAGATGTCTCAGCTGCAGTCGTGCTGCTCAAACCACTTGTAGTGGATGAGGTAATTGTAGGCTCTGCTGACTCAGATGTAGTTGCAGCTTCTGTGGCTGTGCTGGTTGCCGTAGTGGCTGTGGCAGCTTCTGTAGATGGAGTCATGCTAGTAGGGCCAGAGGTGGAAGAAGGTCCATCAGTTGCACTTGTCGTCTGAGCTTCAGTTGTCCTGCTTGCAGATGTTGAGCTAGCAGTTGTACCTGTTGTGTCTGTAGTGGCAGAAGTTGTTGCCTCAGAGGTGGTTGCAGTAGCTGTAACGGTTGTTTGCTCCTGAGAAGTGGTAGTCGTATCAGTTGGAGTAGTACTTGTTGCTGTTGTCTCCTCTGGACTAGTAGAAGTCTCTGCAGGGCTAGTTTGTGTTGAGGAGATAGATGTCTCAGCTGCAGTCGTGCTGCTCAAACCACTTGTAGCTGTTGAGCTTATTCTAGACTCTCCTGACTCAGGAGTACTCCTAGCTGCTGTGGTTATGCTTATAGTTGTAGTGGCTGTGGTAGCCTCTGTAGTTGGAGTCAAGCCAGTAGGGCCAGAGGTGGCAGAAGGTCTATCAGTTGCACTTGTCGTCTGAGCTTCAGTTGTCCTGCTTGCAGATGTTGAGCTAGCAGTTGTACCTGTTGTGTCTGTAGTGGCAGAAGTTGTTGCCTCAGAGGTGGTTGCAGTAGCTGTAAAGGTTGTTTGCTCCTGAGAAGTGGTAGTCGTATCAGTTGGAGTAGTACTTGTTGCTCCTGTCTCCTCTGGACTAGTAGCAGTCTCTGCAGGGCTAGTTTGTGTAGAGGAGATAGATGTCTCAGCTGCAGTCGTGCTGCTCAAACCACTTGTAGTGGATGAGGTAACTGTAGACTCTGCTGACTCAGATGTAGTTGCAGCTTCCGTGGCTGTGCTGGTTGCCGTAGTGGCTGTGGCAGCTTCCGTAGATGGAGTCATGCCAGTAGGGCCAGAGGTGGAAGAAGGTCCATCAGTTGCACTTGTCGTCTGAGCTTCAGTTGTCCTGCTTGCAGATGTTGAGCTAGCAGTTGTACCTGTTGTGTCTGAGGTGGCAGAAGTTGTAGCCTCAGAGGTGGTTGCAGTAGCTGTAACTGTTGTTTGCTCCTGAGAAGTGGTAGTCGTATCAGTTGGAGTAGTACTTGTTGCTGTTGTCTCCTCTGGACTAGTAGCAGTCTCTGCAGGACTAGTTTGTGTAGAGGAGATAGATGTCTCAGCTGCAGTCGTGCTGCTCAAACCACTTGTAGTGGATGAGGTAACTGTAGACTCTGCTGACTCAGATGTAGTTGCAGCTTCTGTGGCTGTGCTGGTTGCCGTAGTGGCTGTGGCAGCTTCCGTAGATGGAGTCATGCCAGTAGGGCCAGAGGTGGAAGAAGGTCCATCAGTTGCACTTGTCGTCTGAGCTTCAGTTGTCCTGCTTGCAGATGTTGAGCTAGCAGTTGTACCTGTTGTGTCTGTAGTGGCAGAAGATGTTGCCTCAGAGGTGGTTGCAGTAGCTGTAAAGGTTGTTTGCTCCTGAGAAGTGGTAGTCGTATCAGTTGGAGTAGTACTTGTTGCTGTTTTCTCCTCTGGACTAGTAGCAGTCTCTGCAGGGCTAGTTTGTGTAGAGGAGATAGATGTCTCAGCTGCAGTCGTGCTGCTCAAACCACTTGTAGTGGATGAGGTAATTGTAGGCTCTGCTGACTCAGATGAAGTTGCAGCTTCTGTGGCTGTGCTGGTTGCCGTAGTGGCTGTGGCAGCTTCCGTAGATGGAGTCATGCCAGTAGGGCCAGAGGTGGAAGAAGGTCCATCAGTTGCACTTGTCGTCTGAGCTTCAGTTGTCCTGCTTGCAGATGTTGAGCTAGCAGTTGTACCTGTTGTGTCTGAGGTGGCAGAAGTTGTAGCCTCAGAGGTGGTTGCAGTAGCTGTAACTGTTGTTTGCTCCTGAGAAGTGGTAGTCGTATCAGTTGGAGTAGTACTTGTTGCTGTTGTCTCCTCTGGACTAGTAGCAGTCTCTGCAGGACTAGTTTGTGTAGAGGAGATAGATGTCTCAGCTGCAGTCGTGCTGCTCAAACCACTTGTAGTGGATGAGGTAACTGTAGACTCTGCTGACTCAGATGTAGTTGCAGCTTCTGTGGCTGTGCTGGTTGCCGTAGTGGCTGTGGCAGCTTCCGTAGATGGAGTCATGCCAGTCGGGCCAGAGGTGGAAGAAGGTCCATCAGTTGCACTTGTCGTCTGAGCTTCAGTTGTCCTGCTTCCAGATGTTGAGCTAGCAGTTGTACCTGTTGTGTCTGAAGTGGCAGAAGTTGTTGCCTCAGAGGTGGTTGCAGTAGCTGTAACTGTTGTTTGCCCCTGGGAAGTGGTAGTCATATCAATTGGAGTAGTACTTGTTGCTGTTGTCTCCTCTGGACTAGTAGCAGTCTCTGCAGGGCTAGTTTGTGTAGAGGAGATAGATGTCTCAGCTGCAGTCGTGCTGCTCAAACCACTTGTAGTGGATGAGGTAACTGTAGACTCTGCTGACTCAGATGTAGTTGCAGCTTCTGTGGCTGTGCTGGTTGCCATAGTGGCTGTGGCAGCTTCCGCAGATGGAGTCATGCCAGTAGGGCCGGAGGTGGAAGAAGGTCCATCAGTTGCACTTGTCGTCTGAGCTTCAGTTGTCCTGCTTGCAGATGTTGAGCTAGCAGTTGTACCTGTTTTGTCTGAAGTGGCAGAAGTTGTTGCCTCAGAGGTGGTTGCAGTAGCTGTAACTGTTGTTTGCTCCTGAGAAGTGGTAGTTGTATCAGTTGGAGTAGTACTTGTTGCTGTTGTCTCCTCTGGACTAGTAGCAGTCTCTGCAGGACTAGTTTGTGTAGAGGAGATAGATGTCTCAGCTACAGTCGTGCTGCTCAAACCACTTGTAGTGGATGAGGTAACTGTAGACTCTGCTGACTCAGATGTAGTTGCAGCTTCCGTGGCTGTGCTGGTTGCAGTAGTGGCTGTGGCAGCTTCCGTAGATGGAGTCATGCCAGTAGGGCCAGAGGTGGAAGAAGGTCCATCAGTTGCACTTGTCGTCTGAGCTTCAGTTGTCCTGCTTACAGATGTTGAGCTAGCAGTTGTTCCTGTTGTGTCTGAAGTGGCAGAAGTTGTTGCCTCAGGAGATGTTGCAGTAGATCTAACTGTAGTTTGCTCCTGAGAAGTGGTAGTCGTATCAGTTGGAGTAGTACTTGTTGCTGTTGTCTCCTCTGGACTAGTAGCAGTCTCTGCAGGGCTAGTTTGTGTAGAGGAGATAGATGTCTCAGCTGCAGTCGTGCTGCTCAAACCACTTGTAGTGGATGAGGTAATTGTAGGCTCTGCTGACTCAGATGTAGTTGCAGCTTCTGTGGCTGTGCTGGTTGCCGTAGTGGCTGTGGCAGCTTCTGTAGATGGAGTCATGCTAGTAGGGCCAGAGGTGGAAGAAGGTCCATCAGTTGCACTTGTCGTCTGAGCTTCAGTTGTCCTGCTTGCAGATGTTGAGCTAGCAGTTGTACCTGTTGTGTCTGTAGTGGCAGAAGTTGTTGCCTCAGAGGTGGTTGCAGTAGCTGTAACGGTTGTTTGCTCCTGAGAAGTGGTAGTCGTATCAGTTGGAGTAGTACTTGTTGCTGTTGTCTCCTCTGGACTAGTAGAGGTCTCTGCAGGGCTAGTTTGTGTTGAGGAGATAGATGTCTCAGCTGCAGTCGTGCTGCTCAAACCACTTGTAGCTGTTGAGCTTATTCTAGACTCTCCTGACTCAGGAGTACTCCTAGCTGCTGTGGTTATGCTTATAGTTGTAGTGGCTGTGGTAGCCTCTGTAGTTGGAGTCAAGCCAGTAGGGCCAGAGGTGGCAGAAGGTCTATCAGTTGCACTTGTCGTCTGAGCTTCAGTTGTCCTGCTTGCAGATGTTGAGCTAGCAGTTGTACCTGTTGTGTCTGTAGTGGCAGAAGTTGTTGCCTCAGAGGTGGTTGCAGTAGCTGTAAAGGTTGTTTGCTCCTGAGAAGTGGTAGTCGTATCAGTTGGAGTAGTACTTGTTGCTCCTGTCTCCTCTGGACTAGTAGCAGTCTCTGCAGGGCTAGTTTGTGTAGAGGAGATAGATGTCTCAGCTGCAGTCGTGCTGCTCAAACCACTTGTAGTGGATGAGGTAACTGTAGACTCTGCTGACTCAGATGTAGTTGCAGCTTCCGTGGCTGTGCTGGTTGCCGTAGTGGCTGTGGCAGCTTCCGTAGATGGAGTCATGCCAGTAGGGCCAGAGGTGGAAGAAGGTCCATCAGTTGCACTTGTCGTCTGAGCTTCAGTTGTCCTGCTTGCAGATGTTGAGCTAGCAGTTGTACCTGTTGTGTCTGAGGTGGCAGAAGTTGAAGCCTCAGAGGTGGTTGCAGTAGCTGTAACTGTAGTTTGCTCCTGAGAAGTGGTAGTCGTATCAGTTGGAGTAGTACTTGTTGCTGTTGTCTCCTCTGGACTAGTAGCAGTCTCTGCAGGGCTAGTTTGTGTAGAGGAGATATATGTCTCAGCTGCAGTCGTGCTGCTCAAACCACTTGTAGTGGATGAGGTAATTGAAGGCTCTGCTGACTCAGATGAAGTTGCAGCTTCTGTGGCTGTGCTGGTTGCCGTAGTGGCTGTGGCAGCTTCCGTAGATGGAGTCATGCCAGTAGGGCCAGAGGTGGAAGAAGGTCCATCAGTTGCACTTGTCGTCTGAGCTTCAGTTGTCCTGCTTGCAGATGTTGAGCTAGCAGTTGTACCTGTTGTGTCTGTAGTGGCAGAAGTTGTTGCCTCAGAGGTGGTTGCAGTAGCTGTAAAGGTTGTTTGCTCCTGAGAAGTGGTAGTCGTATCAGTTGGAGTAGTACTTGTTGCTCCTGTCTCCTCTGGACTAGTAGCAGTCTCTGCAGGGCTAGTTTGTGTAGAGGAGATAGATGTCTCAGCTGCAGTCGTGCTGCTCAAACCACTTGTAGTGGATGAGGTAACTGTAGACTCTGCTGACTCAGATGTAGTTGCAGCTTCCGTGGCTGTGCTGGTTGCCGTAGTGGCTGTGGCAGCTTCCGTAGATGGAGTCATGCCAGTAGGGCCAGAGGTGGAAGAAGGTCCATCAGTTGCACTTGTCGTCTGAGCTTCAGTTGTCCTGCTTGCAGATGTTGAGCTAGCAGTTGTACCTGTTGTGTCTGAGGTGGCAGAAGTTGAAGCCTCAGAGGTGGTTGCAGTAGCTGTAACTGTAGTTTGCTCCTGAGAAGTGGTAGTCGTATCAGTTGGAGTAGTACTTGTTGCTGTTGTCTCCTCTGGACTAGTAGCAGTCTCTGCAGGGCTAGTTTGTGTAGAGGAGATATATGTCTCAGCTGCAGTCGTGCTGCTCAAACCACTTGTAGTGGATGAGGTAATTGAAGGCTCTGCTGACTCAGATGAAGTTGCAGCTTCTGTGGCTGTGCTGGTTGCCGTAGTGGCTGTGGCAGCTTCCGTAGATGGAGTCATGCCAGTAGGGCCAGAGGTGGAAGAAGGTCCATCAGTTGCACTTGTCGTCTGAGCTTCAGTTGTCCTGCTTGCAGATGTTGAGCTAGCAGTTGTACCTGTTGTGTCTGTAGTGGCAGAAGTTGTTGCCTCAGAGGTGGTTGCAGTAGCTGTAAAGGTTGTTTGCTCCTGAGAAGTGGTAGTCGTATCAGTTGGAGTAGTACTTGTTGCTGTTTTCTCCTCTGGACTAGTAGCAGTCTCTGCAGGGCTAGTTTGTGTAGAGGAGATAGATGTCTCAGCTGCAGTCGTGCTGCTCAAACCACTTGTAGTGGATGAGGTAATTGTAGGCTCTGCTGACTCAGATGAAGTTGCAGCTTCTGTGGCTGTGCTGGTTGCCGTAGTGGCTGTGGCAGCTTCCGTAGATGGAGTCATGCCAGTAGGGCCAGAGGTGGAAGAAGGTCCATCAGTTGCACTTGTCGTCTGAGCTTCAGTTTTCCTGCTTGCAGATGTTGAGCTAGCAGTTGTACCTGTTGTGTCTGAGGTGGCAGAAGTTGTAGCCTCAGAGGTGGTTGCAGTAGCTGTAACTGTTGTTTGCTCCTGAGAAGTGGTAGTCGTATCAGTTGGAGTAGTACTTGTTGCTGTTGTCTCCTCTGGACTAGTAGCAGTCTCTGCAGGACTAGTTTGTGTAGAGGAGATAGATGTCTCAGCTGCAGTCGTGCTGCTCAAACCACTTGTAGTGGATGAGGTAACTGTAGACTCTGCTGACTCAGATGTAGTTGCAGCTTCTGTGGCTGTGCTGGTTGCCGTAGTGGCTGTGGCAGCTTCCGTAGATGGAGTCATGCCAGTAGGGCCAGAGGTGGAAGAAGGTCCATCAGTTGCACTTGTCGTCTGAGCTTCAGTTGTCCTGCTTGCAGATGTTGAGCTAGCAGTTGTACCTGTTGTGTCTGTAGTGGCAGAAGTTGTTGCCTCAGAGGTGGTTGCAGTAGCTGTAAAGGTTGTTTGCTCCTGAGAAGTGGTAGTCGTATCAGTTGGAGTAGTACTTGTTGCTGTTTTCTCCTCTGGACTAGTAGCAGTCTCTGCAGGGCTAGTTTGTGTAGAGGAGATAGATGTCTCAGCTGCAGTCGTGCTGCTCAAACCACTTGTAGTGGATGAGGTAATTGTAGGCTCTGCTGACTCAGATGAAGTTGCAGCTTCTGTGGCTGTGCTGGTTGCCGTAGTGGCTGTGGCAGCTTCCGTAGATGGAGTCATGCCAGTAGGGCCAGAGGTGGAAGAAGGTCCATCAGTTGCACTTGTCGTCTGAGCTTCAGTTGTCCTGCTTGCAGATGTTGAGCTAACAGTTGTACCTGTTGTGTCTGAGGTGGCAGAAGTTGTAGCCTCAGAGGTGGTTGCAGTAGCTGTAACTGTTGTTTGCTCCTGAGAAGTGGTAGTCGTATCAGTTGGAGTAGTACTTGTTGCTGTTGTCTCCTCTGGACTAGTAGCAGTCTCTGCAGGACTAGTTTGTGTAGAGGAGATAGATGTCTCAGCTGCAGTCGTGCTGCTCAAACCACTTGTAGTGGATGAGGTAACTGTAGACTCTGCTGACTCAGATGTAGTTGCAGCTTCCGTGGCTGTGCTGGTTGCCGTAGTGGCTGTGGCAGCTTCCGTAGATGGAGTCATGCCAGTAGGGCCAGAGGTGGAAGAAGGTCCATCAGTTGCACTTGTCGTCTGAGCTTCAGTTGTCCTGCTTGCAGATGTTGAGCTAGCAGTTGTACCTGTTGTGTCTGAGGTGGCAGAAGTTGAAGCCTCAGAGGTGGTTGCAGTAGCTGTAACTGTAGTTTGCTCCTGAGAAGTGGTAGTCGTATCAGTTGGAGTAGTACTTGTTGCTGTTGTCTCCTCTGGACTAGTAGCAGTCTCTGCAGGGCTAGTTTGTGTAGAGGAGATATATGTCTCAGCTGCAGTCGTGCTGCTCAAACCACTTGTAGTGGATGAGGTAATTGAAGGCTCTGCTGACTCAGATGAAGTTGCAGCTTCTGTGGCTGTGCTGGTTGCCGTAGTGGCTGTGGCAGCTTCCGTAGATGGAGTCATGCCAGTAGGGCCAGAGGTGGAAGAAGGTCCATCAGTTGCACTTGTCGTCTGAGCTTCAGTTGTCCTGCTTGCAGATGTTGAGCTAGCAGTTGTACCTGTTGTGTCTGTAGTGGCAGAAGTTGTTGCCTCAGAGGTGGTTGCAGTAGCTGTAAAGGTTGTTTGCTCCTGAGAAGTGGTAGTCGTATCAGTTGGAGTAGTACTTGTTGCTGTTTTCTCCTCTGGACTAGTAGCAGTCTCTGCAGGGCTAGTTTGTGTAGAGGAGATAGATGTCTCAGCTGCAGTCGTGCTGCTCAAACCACTTGTAGTGGATGAGGTAATTGTAGGCTCTGCTGACTCAGATGAAGTTGCAGCTTCTGTGGCTGTGCTGGTTGCCGTAGTGGCTGTGGCAGCTTCCGTAGATGGAGTCATGCCAGTAGGGCCAGAGGTGGAAGAAGGTCCATCAGTTGCACTTGTCGTCTGAGCTTCAGTTTTCCTGCTTGCAGATGTTGAGCTAGCAGTTGTACCTGTTGTGTCTGAGGTGGCAGAAGTTGTAGCCTCAGAGGTGGTTGCAGTAGCTGTAACTGTTGTTTGCTCCTGAGAAGTGGTAGTCGTATCAGTTGGAGTAGTACTTGTTGCTGTTGTCTCCTCTGGACTAGTAGCAGTCTCTGCAGGACTAGTTTGTGTAGAGGAGATAGATGTCTCAGCTGCAGTCGTGCTGCTCAAACCACTTGTAGTGGATGAGGTAACTGTAGACTCTGCTGACTCAGATGTAGTTGCAGCTTCTGTGGCTGTGCTGGTTGCCGTAGTGGCTGTGGCAGCTTCCGTAGATGGAGTCATGCCAGTAGGGCCAGAGGTGGAAGAAGGTCCATCAGTTGCACTTGTCGTCTGAGCTTCAGTTGTCCTGCTTGCAGATGTTGAGCTAGCAGTTGTACCTGTTGTGTCTGTAGTGGCAGAAGTTGTTGCCTCAGAGGTGGTTGCAGTAGCTGTAAAGGTTGTTTGCTCCTGAGAAGTGGTAGTCGTATCAGTTGGAGTAGTACTTGTTGCTGTTTTCTCCTCTGGACTAGTAGCAGTCTCTGCAGGGCTAGTTTGTGTAGAGGAGATAGATGTCTCAGCTGCAGTCGTGCTGCTCAAACCACTTGTAGTGGATGAGGTAATTGTAGGCTCTGCTGACTCAGATGAAGTTGCAGCTTCTGTGGCTGTGCTGGTTGCCGTAGTGGCTGTGGCAGCTTCCGTAGATGGAGTCATGCCAGTAGGGCCAGAGGTGGAAGAAGGTCCATCAGTTGCACTTGTCGTCTGAGCTTCAGTTGTCCTGCTTGCAGATGTTGAGCTAACAGTTGTACCTGTTGTGTCTGAGGTGGCAGAAGTTGTAGCCTCAGAGGTGGTTGCAGTAGCTGTAACTGTTGTTTGCTCCTGAGAAGTGGTAGTCGTATCAGTTGGAGTAGTACTTGTTGCTGTTGTCTCCTCTGGACTAGTAGCAGTCTCTGCAGGACTAGTTTGTGTAGAGGAGATAGATGTCTCAGCTGCAGTCGTGCTGCTCAAACCACTTGTAGTGGATGAGGTAACTGTAGACTCTGCTGACTCAGATGTAGTTGCAGCTTCTGTGGCTGTGCTGGTTGCCGTAGTGGCTGTGGCAGCTTCCGTAGATGGAGTCATGCCAGTAGGGCCAGAGGTGGAAGAAGGTCCATCAGTTGCACTTGTCGTCTGAGCTTCAGTTGTCCTGCTTCCAGATGTTGAGCTAGCAGTTGTACCTGTTGTGTCTGAAGTGGCAGAAGTTGTTGCCTCAGAGGTGGTTGCAGTAGCTGTAACTGTTGTTTGCCCCTGGGAAGTGGTAGTCATATCAATTGGAGTAGTACTTGTTGCTGTTGTCTCCTCTGGACTAGTAGCAGTCTCTGCAGGGCTAGTTTGTGTAGAGGAGATAGATGTCTCAGCTGCAGTCGTGCTGCTCAAACCACTTGTAGTGGATGAGGTAACTGTAGACTCTGCTGACTCAGATGTAGTTGCAGCTTCTGTGGCTGTGCTGGTTGCCGTAATGGCTGTGGCAGCTTCCGTAGATGGAGTCATGCCAGTAGGGCCAGAGGTGGAAGAAGGTCCATCAGTTGCACTTGTCGTCTGAGCTTCAGTTGTCCTGCTTGCAGATGTTGAGCTAGCAGTTGTACCTGTTTTGTCTGAAGTGGCAGAAGTTGTTGCCTCAGAGGTGGTTGCAGTAGCTGTAACTGTTGTTTGCTCCTGAGAAGTGGTAGTCGTATCAGTTGGAGTAGTACTTGTTGCTGTTGTCTCCTCTGGACTAGTAGCAGTCTCTGCAGGACTAGTTTGTGTAGAGGAGATAGATGTCTCAGCTGCAGTCGTGCTGCTCAAACCACTTGTAGTGGATGAGGTAACTGTAGACTCTGCTGACTCAGATGTAGTTGCAGCTTCTGTGGCTGTGCTGGTTGCCGTAGTGGCTGTGGCAGCTTCCGTAGATGGAGTCATGCCAGTCGGGCCAGAGGTGGAAGAAGGTCCATCAGTTGCACTTGTCGTCTGAGCTTCAGTTGTCCTGCTTCCAGATGTTGAGCTAGCAGTTGTACCTGTTGTGTCTGAAGTGGCAGAAGTTGTTGCCTCAGAGGTGGTTGCAGTAGCTGTAACTGTTGTTTGCCCCTGGGAAGTGGTAGTCATATCAATTGGAGTAGTACTTGTTGCTGTTGTCTCCTCTGGACTAGTAGCAGTCTCTGCAGGGCTAGTTTGTGTAGAGGAGATAGATGTCTCAGCTGCAGTCGTGCTGCTCAAACCACTTGTAGTGGATGAGGTAACTGTAGACTCTGCTGACTCAGATGTAGTTGCAGCTTCTGTGGCTGTGCTGGTTGCCGTAATGGCTGTGGCAGCTTCCGTAGATGGAGTCATGCCAGTAGGGCCAGAGGTGGAAGAAGGTCCATCAGTTGCACTTGTCGTCTGAGCTTCAGTTGTCCTGCTTGCAGATGTTGAGCTAGCAGTTGTACCTGTTTTGTCTGAAGTGGCAGAAGTTGTTGCCTCAGAGGTGGTTGCAGTAGCTGTAACTGTTGTTTGCTCCTGAGAAGTGGTAGTTGTATCAGTTGGAGTAGTACTTGTTGCTGTTGTCTCCTCTGGACTAGTAGCAGTCTCTGCAGGACTAGTTTGTGTAGAGGAGATAGATGTCTCAGCTGCAGTCGTGCTGCTCAAACCACTTGTAGTGGATGAGGTAACTGTAGACTCTGCTGACTCAGATGTAGTTGCAGCTTCCGTGGCTGTGCTGGTTGCAGTAGTGGCTGTGGCAGCTTCCGTAGATGGAGTCATGCCAGTAGGGCCAGAGGTGGAAGAAGGTCCATCAGTTGCACTTGTCGTCTGAGCTTCAGTTGTCCTGCTTACAGATGTTGAGCTAGCAGTTGTACCTGTTGTGTCTGAAGTGGCAGAAGTTGTTGCCTCAGGAGATGTTGCAGTAGATCTAACTGTAGTTTGCTCCTGAGAAGTGGTAGTCGTATCAGTTGGAGTAGTACTTGTTGCTGTTGTCTCCTCTGGACTAGTAGCAGTCTCTGCAGGGCTAGTTTGTGTAGAGGAGATAGATGTCTCAGCTGCAGTCGTGCTGCTCAAACCACTTGTAGTGGATGAGGTAATTGTAGGCTCTGCTGACTCAGATGTAGTTGCAGCTTCTGTGGCTGTGCTGGTTGCCGTAGTGGCTGTGGCAGCTTCTGTAGATGGAGTCATGCTAGTAGGGCCAGAGGTGGAAGAAGGTCCATCAGTTGCACTTGTCGTCTGAGCTTCAGTTGTCCTGCTTGCAGATGTTGAGCTAGCAGTTGTACCTGTTGTGTCTGTAGTGGCAGAAGTTGTTGCCTCAGAGGTGGTTGCAGTAGCTGTAACGGTTGTTTGCTCCTGAGAAGTGGTAGTCGTATCAGTTGGAGTAGTACTTGTTGCTGTTGTCTCCTCTGGACTAGTAGAAGTCTCTGCAGGGCTAGTTTGTGTTGAGGAGATAGATGTCTCAGCTGCAGTCGTGCTGCTCAAACCACCTGTAGCTGTTGAGCTTATTCTAGACTCTCCTGACTCAGGAGTACTCCTAGCTGCTGTGGTTATGCTTATAGTTGTAGTGGCTGTGGTAGCCTCTGTAGTTGGAGTCAAGCCAGTAGGGCCAGAGGTGGCAGAAGGTCTATCAGTTGCACTTGTTGTCTGAGCTTCAGTTGTCCTGCTTGCAGATGTTGAGCTAGCAGTTGTACCTGTTGTGTCTGTAGTGGCAGAAGTTGTTGCCTCAGAGGTGGTTGCAGTAGCTGTAAAGGTTGTTTGCTCCTGAGAAGTGGTAGTCGTATCAGTTGGAGTAGTACTTGTTGCTCCTGTCTCCTCTGGACTAGTAGCAGTCTCTGCAGGGCTAGTTTGTGTAGAGGAGATAGATGTCTCAGCTGCAGTCGTGCTGCTCAAACCACTTGTAGTGGATGAGGTAACTGTAGACTCTGCTGACTCAGATGTAGTTGCAGCTTCCGTGGCTGTGCTGGTTGCCGTAGTGGCTGTGGCAGCTTCCGTAGATGGAGTCATGCCAGTAGGGCCAGAGGTGGAAGAAGGTCCATCAGTTGCACTTGTCGTCTGAGCTTCAGTTGTCCTGCTTGCAGATGTTGAGCTAGCAGTTGTACCTGTTGTGTCTGAGGTGGCAGAAGTTGTAGCCTCAGAGGTGGTTGCAGTAGCTGTAACTGTTGTTTGCTCCTGAGAAGTGGTAGTCGTATCAGTTGGAGTAGTACTTGTTGCTGTTGTCTCCTCTGGACTAGTAGCAGTCTCTGCAGGACTAGTTTGTGTAGAGGAGATAGATGTCTCAGCTGCAGTCGTGCTGCTCAAACCACTTGTAGTGGATGAGGTAACTGTAGACTCTGCTGACTCAGATGTAGTTGCAGCTTCTGTGGCTGTGCTGGTTGCCGTAGTGGCTGTGGCAGCTTCCGTAGATGGAGTCATGCCAGTAGGGCCAGAGGTGGAAGAAGGTCCATCAGTTGCACTTGTCGTCTGAGCTTCAGTTGTCCTGCTTGCAGATGTTGAGCTAGCAGTTGTACCTGTTGTGTCTGAAGTGGCAGATATTGTTGCCTCAGAGGTGGTTGCAGTAGCTGTAACTGTTGTTTGCTCCTGAGAAGTGGTAGTCGTATCAGTTGGAGTAGTACTTGTTGCTGTTGTCTCCTCTGGACTAGTAGCAGTCTCTGCAGGACTAGTTTGTGTAGAGGAGATAGATGTCTCAGCTGCAGTCGTGCTGCTCAAACCACTTGTAGTGGATGAGGTAACTGTAGACTCTGCTGACTCAGATGTAGTTGCAGCTTCTGTGGCTGTGCTGGTTGCCGTAGTGGCTGTGGCAGCTTCCGTAGATGGAGTCATGCCAGTAGGGCCAGAGGTGGAAGAAGGTCCATCCGTTGCACTTGTTGTCTGAGCTTCAGTTGTCCTGCTTGCAGATGTTGAGCTAGCAGTTGTACCTGTTGTGTCTGAAGTGGCAGAAGTTGTTGCCTCAGGGGATGTTGCAGTAGATCTAAATGTAGTTTGCTCCTGAGAAGTGGTAGTCGTATCAGTTGGAGTAGTACTTGTTGCCGTTGTCTCCTCTGGACTAGTAGCAGTCTCTGCAGGGCTAGTTTGTGTAGAGGAGATAGATGTCTCAGCTGCAGTCGTGCTGCTCAAACCACTTGTAGTGGATGAGGTAATTGTAGGCTCTGCTGACTCAGATGAAGTTGCAGCTTCTGTGGCTGTGCTGGTTGCCGTAGTGGCTGTGGCAGCTTCCGTAGATGGAGTCATGCCAGTAGGGCCAGAGGTGGAAGAAGGTCGATCAGTTGCACTTGTCGTCTGAGCTTCAGTTGTCCTGCTTGCAGATGTTGAGCTAGCAGTTGTACCTGTTGTGTCTGTAGTGGCAGAAGTTGTTGCCTCAGAGGTGGTTGCAGTAGCTGTAAAGGTTGTTTGCTCCTGGGAAGTGGTAGTCGTATCAGTTGGAGTAGTACTTGTTGCTGTTGTCTCCTCTGGACTAGTAGCAGTCTCTGCAGGGCTAGTTTGTGTAGAGGAGATAGATGTCTCAGCTGCAGTCGTGCTGCTCAAACCACTTGTAGTGGATGAGGTAATTGTAGGCTCTGCTGACTCAGATGAAGTTGCAGCTTTTGTGGCTGTGCTGGTTGCCGTAGTGGCTGTGGCAGCTTCCGTAGATGGAGTCATGCCAGTAGGGCCAGAGGTGGAAGAAGGTCCATCAGTTGCACTTGTCGTCTGAGCTTCAGTTGTCCTGCTTGCAGATGTTGAGCTAGCAGTTGTACCTGTTGTGTCTGAGGTGGCAGAAGTTGTAGCCTCAGAGGTGGTTGCAGTAGCTGTTACTGTTGTTTGCTCCTGAGAAGTGGTAGTCGTATCAATTGGAGTAGTACTTGTTGCTGTTGTCTCCTCTGGACTAGTAGCAGTCTCTGCAGGACTAGTTTGTGTAGAGGAGATAGATGTCTCAGCTGCAGTCGTGCTGCTCAAACCACTTGTAGTGGATGAGGTAACTGTAGATTCTGCTGACTCAGATGTAGTTGCAGCTTCTGTGGCTGTGCTGGTTGCCGTAGTGGCTGTGGCAGCTTCTGTAGATGGAGTCATGCTAGTAGGGCCAGAGGTGGAAGAAGGTCCATCAGTTGCACTTGTCGTCTGAGCTTCAGTTGTCCTGCTTGCAGATGTTGAGCTAGCAGTTGTACCTGTTGTGTCTGTAGTGGCAGAAGTTGTTGCCTCAGAGGTGGTTGCAGTAGCTGTAACGGTTGTTTGCTCCTGAGAAGTGGTAGTCGTATCAGTTGGAGTAGTACTTGTTGCTGTTGTCTCCTCTGGACTAGTAGAAGTCTCTGCAGGGCTAGTTTGTGTTGAGGAGATAGATGTCTCAGCTGCAGTCGTGCTGCTCAAACCACTTGTAGCTGTTGAGCTTATTCTAGACTCTCCTGACTCAGGAGTACTCCTAGCTGCTGTGGTTATGCTTATAGTTGTAGTGGCTGTGGTAGCCTCTGTAGTTGGAGTCAAGCCAGTAGGGCCAGAGGTGGCAGAAGGTCTATCAGTTGCACTTGTCGTCTGAGCTTCAGTTGTCCTGCTTGCAGAAGTTAAGCTAGCAGTTGTACCTGTTGTGTCTGTAGTGGCAGAAGTTGTTGCCTCAGAGGTGGTTGCAGTAGCTGTAAAGGTTGTTTGCTCCTGAGAAGTGGTAGTCGTATCAGTTGGAGTAGTACTTGTTGCTGTTGTCTCCTCTGGACTAGTAGCAGTCTCTGCAGGGCTAGTTTGTGTAGAGGAGATAGATGTCTCAGCTGCAGTCGTGCTGCTCAAACCACTTGTAGTGGATGAGGTAATTGTAGGCTCTGCTGACTCAGATGAAGTTGCAGCTTCTGTGGCTGTGCTGGTTGCCGTAGTGGCTGTGGCAGCTTCCGTAGATGGAGTCATGCCAGTAGGGCCAGAGGTGGAAGAAGGTCCATGAGTTGCACTTGTCGTCTGAGCTTCAGTTGTCCTGCTTGCAGATGTTGAGCTAGCAGTTGTACCTGTTGTGTCTGAGGTGGCAGAAGTTGTAGCCTCAGAGGTGGTTGCAGTAGCTGTAACTGTTGTTTGCTCCTGAGAAGTGGTAGTCGTATCAGTTGGAGTAGTACTTGTTGCTGTTGTCTCCTCTGGACTAGTAGCAGTCTCTGCAGGACTAGTTTGTGTAGAGGAGATAGATGTCTCAGCTGCAGTCGTGCTGCTCAAACCACTTGTAGTGGATGAGGTAACTGTAGACTCTGCTGACTCAGATGTAGTTGCAGCTTCTGTGGCTGTGCTGGTTGCCGTAGTGGCTGTGGCAGCTTCCGTAGATGGAGTCATGCCAGTAGGGCCAGAGGTGGAAGAAGGTCCATCAGTTGCACTTGTCGTCTGAGCTTCAGTTGTCCTGCTTGCAGATGTTGAGCTAGCAGTTGTACCTGTTGTGTCTGTAGTGGCAGAAGTTGTTGCCTCAGAGGTGGTTGCAGTAGCTGTAACTGTTGTTTGCTCCTGAGAAGTGGTAGTCGTATCAGTTGGAGTAGTACTTGTTGCTGTTGTCTCCTCTGGACTAGTAGCAGTCTCTGCAGGACTAGTTTGTGTAGAGGAGATAGATGTCTCAGCTGCAGTCGTGCTGCTCAAACCACTTGTAGTGGATGAGGTAACTGTAGACTCTGCTGACTCAGATGTAGTTGCAGCTTCTGTGGCTGTGCTGGTTGCCGTAGTGGCTGAGGCAGCTTCCGTAGATGGAGTCATGCCAGTAGGGCCAGAGGTGGAAGAAGGTCCATCAGTTGCACTTGTCGTCTGAGCTTCAGTTGTCCTGCTTGCAGATGTTGAGCTAGCAGTTGTACCTGTTGTGTCTGAAGTGGCAGATGTTGTTGCCTCAGAGGTGGTTGCAGTAGCTGTAACTGTTGTTTGCTCCTGAGAAGTGGTAGTCGAATCAGTAGGAGTAGTACTTGTTGCTGTTGTCTCCTCTGGACTAGTAGCAGTCTCTGCAGGACTAGTTTGTGTAGAGGAGATAGATGTCTCAGCTGCAGTCGTGCTGCTCAAACCACTTGTAGTGGATGAGGTAACTGTAGACTCTGCTGACTCAGATGTAGTTGCAGCTTCTGTGGCTGTGCTGGTTGCCGTAGTGGCTGTGGCAGCTTCCGTAGATGGAGTCATGCCAGTAGGGCCAGAGGTGGAAGAAGGTCCATCAGTTGCACTTGTCGTCTGAGCTTCAGTTGTCCTGCTTGCAGATGTTGAGCTAGCAGTTGTACCTGTTGTGTCTGTAGTGGCAGAAGTTGTTGCCTCAGAGGTGGTTGCAGTAGCTGTAAAGGTTGTTTGCTCCTGAGAAGTGGTAGTCGTATCAGTTGGAGTAGTACTTGTTGCTGTTGTCTCCACTGGACTAGTAGCAGTCTCTGCAGGGCTAGTTTGTGTAGAGGAGATAGATGTTGAAGTTGTTGCCTCAGAGGTGGTTGCAGTAGCTGTAACTGTTGTTTGCTCCTGAGAAGTGGTAGTCGTATCAGTTGGAGTAGTACTTGTTGCTGTTGTCTCCTCTGGACTAGTAGCAGTCTCTGCAGGGCTAGTTTGTGTAGAGGAGATAGATGTCTCAGCTGCAGTCGTGCTGCTCAAACCACTTGTAGTGGATGAGGTAACTGTAGACTCTGCTGACTCAGATGTAGTTGCAGCTTCCGTGGCTGTGCTGGTTGCTGTAGTGGCTGTGGCAGCTTCCGTAGATGGAGTCATGCCAGTAGGGCCAGAGGTGGAAGAAGGTCCATCCGTTGCACTTGTTGTCTGAGCTTCAGTTGTCCTGCTTGCAGATGTTGAGCTAGCAGTTGTACCTGTTGTGTCTGAAGTGGCAGAAGTTGTTGCCTCAGGGGATGTTGCAGTAGATCTAAATGTAGTTTGCTCCTGAGAAGTGGTAGTCGTATCAGTTGGAGTAGTACTTGTTGCCGTTGTCTCCTCTGGACTAGTAGCAGTCTCTGCAGGGCTAGTTTGTGTAGAGGAGATAGATGTCTCAGCTGCAGTCGTGCTGCTCAAACCACTTGTAGTGGATGAGGTAATTGTAGGCTCTGCTGACTCAGATGAAGTTGCAGCTTCTGTGGCTGTGCTGGTTGCCGTAGTGGCTGTGGCAGCTTCCGTAGATGGAGTCATGCCAGTAGGGCCAGAGGTGGAAGAAGGTCCATCAGTTGCACTTGTCGTCTGAGCTTCAGTTGTCCTGCTTGCAGATGTTGAGCTAGCAGTTGTACCTGTTGTGTCTGTAGTGGCAGAAGTTGTTGCCTCAGAGGTGGTTGCAGTAGCTGTAAAGGTTGTTTGCTCCTGAGAAGTGGTAGTCGTATCAGTTGGAGTAGTACTTGTTGCTGTTGTCTCCTCTGGACTAGTAGCAGTCTCTGCAGGGCTAGTTTGTGTAGAGGAGATAGATGTCTCAGCTGCAGTCGTGCTGCTCAAACCACTTGTAGTGGATGAGGTAATTGTAGGCTCTGCTGACTCAGATGAAGTTGCAGCTTCTGTGGCTGTGCTGGTTGCCGTAGTGGCTGTGGCAGCTTCCGTAGATGGAGTCATGCCAGTAGGGCCAGAGGTGGAAGAAGGTCCATCAGTTGCACTTGTCGTCTGAGCTTCAGTTGTCCTGCTTGCAGATGTTGAGCTAGCAGTTGTACCTGTTGTGTCTGAGGTGGCAGAAGTTGTAGCCTCAGAGGTGGTTGCAGTAGCTGTAACTGTTGTTTGCTCCTGAGAAGTGGTAGTCGTATCAGTTGGAGTAGTACTTGTTGCTGTTGTCTCCTCTGGACTAGTAGCAGTCTCTGCAGGACTAGTTTGTGTAGAGGAGATAGATGTCTCAGCTGCAGTCGTGCTGCTCAAACCACTTGTAGTGGATGAGGTAACTGTAGACTCTGCTGACTCAGATGTAGTTGCAGCTTCTGTGGCTGTGCTGGTTGCCGTAGTGGCTGTGGCAGCTTCCGTAGATGGAGTCATGCCAGTAGGGCCAGAGGTGGAAGAAGGTCCATCAGTTGCACTTGTCGTCTGAGCTTCAGTTGTCCTGCTTGCAGATGTTGAGCTAGCAGTTGTACCTGTTGTGTCTGTAGTGGCAGAAGTTGTTGCCTCAGAGGTGGTTGCAGTAGCTGTAACTGTTGTTTGCTCCTGAGAAGTGGTAGTCGTATCAGTTGGAGTAGTACTTGTTGCTGTTGTCTCCTCTGGACTAGTAGCAGTCTCTGCAGGGCTAGTTTGTGTAGAGGAGATAGATGTCTCAGCTGCAGTCGTGCTACTCAAACCACTTGTAGTGGATGAGGTAACTGTAGACTCTGCTGACTCAGATGTAGTTGCAGCTTCTGTGGCTGTGCTGGTTGCCGTAGTGGCTGTGGCAGCTTCCGTAGATGGAGTCATGCCAGTAGGGCCAGAGGTGGAAGAAGGTCCATCAGTTGCACTTGTCGTCTGAGCTTCAGTTGTCCTGCTTGCAGATGTTGAGCTAGCAGTTGTACCTGTTGTGTCTGAAGTGGCAGAAGTTGTTGCCTCAGGGGATGTTGCAGTAGATCTAACTGTAGTTTGCTCCTGAGAAGTGGTAGTCGTATCAGTTGGAGTAGTACTTGTTGCTGTTGTCTCCTCTGGACTAGTAGCAGTCTCTGCAGGGCTAGTTTGTGTAGAGGAGATATATGACTCAGCTGCAGTCGTGCTGCTCAAACCACTTGTAGTGGATGAGGTAATTGTAGGCTCTGCTGACTCAGATGAAGTTGCAGCTTCTGTGGCTGTGCTGGTTGCCGTAGTGGCTGTGGCAGCTTCCGTAGATGGAGTCATGCCAGTAGGGCCAGAGGTGGAAGAAGGTCCATCAGTTGCACTTGTCGTCTGAGCTTCAGTTGTCCTGCTTGCAGATGTTGAGCTAGCAGTTGTACCTGTTGTGTCTGTAGTGGCAGAAGTTGTTGCCTCAGAGGTGGTTGCAGTAGCTGTAAAGGTTGTTTGCTCCTGAGAAGTGGTAGTCGTATCAGTTGGAGTAGTACTTGTTGCTGTTGTCTCCTCTGGACTAGTAGCAGTCTCTGCAGGGCTAGTTTGTGTAGAGGAGATAGATGTCTCAGCTGCAGTCGTGCTGCTCAAACCACTTGTAGTGGATGAGGTAATTGTAGGCTCTCCTGACTCAGATGAAGTTGCAGCTTCTGTGGCTGTGCTGGTTGCCGTAGTGGCTGTGGCAGCTTCCGTAGATGGAGTCATGCCAGTAGGGCCAGAGGTGGAAGAAGGTCCATCAGTTGCACTTGTCGTCTGAGCTTCAGTTGTCCTGCTTGCAGATGTTGAGCTAGCAGTTGTACCTGTTGTGTCTGAGGTGGCAGAAGTTGTAGCCTCAGAGGTGGTTGCAGTAGCTGTAACTGTTGTTTGCTCCTGAGAAGTGGTAATCGTATCAGTTGGAGTAGTACTTGTTGCTGTTGTCTCCTCTGGACTAGTAGCAGTCTCTGCAGGACTAGTTTGTGTATAGGAGATAGATGTCTCAGCTGCAGTCGTGCTGCTCAAACCACTTGTAGTGGATGAGGTAACTGTAGACTCTGCTGACTCAGATGTAGTTGCAGCTTCTGTGGCTGTGCTGGTTGCCGTAGTGGCTGTGGCAGCTTCCGTAGATGGAGTCATGCCAGTAGGGCCAGAGGTGGAAGAAGGTCCATCAGTTGCACTTGTCGTCTGAGCTTCAGTTGTCCTGCTTGCAGATGTTGAGCTAGCAGTTGTACCTGTTGTGTCTGTAGTGGCAGAAGTTGTTGCCTCAGAGGTGGTTGCAGTAGCTGTAACTGTTGTTTGCTCCTGAGAAGTGGTAGTCGTATCAGTTGGAGTAGTACTTGTTGCTGTTGTCTCCTCTGGACTAGTAGCAGTCTCTGCAGGGCTAGTTTGTGTAGAAGAGATAGATGTCTCAGCTGCAGTCGTGCTGCTCAAACCACTTGTAGTGGATGAGGTAATTGTAGGCTCTGCTGACTCAGATGAAGTTGCAGCTTCTGTGGCTGTGCTGGTTGCCATAGTGGCTGTGGCAGCTTCCGTAGATGGAGTCATGCCAGTAGGGCCAGAGGTGGAAGAAGGTCCATCAGTTGCACTTGTCGTCTGAGCTTCAGTTGTCCTGCTTGCAGATGTTGAGCTAGCAGTTGTACCTGTTGTGTCTGTAGTGGCAGAAGTTGTTGCCTCAGAGGTGGTTGCAGTAGCTGTAAAGGTTGTTTGCTCCTGAGAAGTGGTAGTCGTATCAGTTGGAGTAGTACTTGTTGCTGTTGTCTCCTCTGGACTAGTAGAAGTCTCTGCAGGGCTAGTTTGTTTTGAGGAGATAGATGTCTCAGCTGCAGTCGTGCTGCTCAAACCACTTGTAGCTGTTGAGCTTTTTCTAGACTCTCCTGACTCAGGAGTACTCCTAGCTGCTGTGGTTATGCTTATAGTTGTAGTGGCTGTGGTAGCCTCTGTAGTTGGAGTCAAGCCAGTAGGGCCAGAGGTGGCAGAAGGTCTATCAGTTGCACTTGTCGTCTGAGCTTCAGTTGTCCAGCTTGCAGATGTTGAGCTAGCAGTTGTACCTGTTGTGTCTGTAGTGGCAGAAGTTGTTGCCTCAGAAGTGGTTGCAGTAGCTGTAACTGTTGTTTGCTCCTGAGAAGTGGTAGTCGTATCAGTTGGAGTAGTACTTGTTGCTGTTGTATCCACTGGACTAGTAGCAGTCTCTGCAGGGCTAGTTTGTGTAGAGGAGATAGATGTTGAAGTTGTAGCCTCAGAGGTGGTTGCAGTAGCTGTAACTGTTGTTTGCTCCTGAGAAGTGGTAGTCGTATCAGTTGGAGTAGTACTTGTTGCTGTTGTCTCCTCTGGACTAGTAGCAGTCTCTGCAGGACTAGTTTGTGTAGAGGAGATAGATGTCTCAGCTGCAGTCGTGCTGCTCAAACCACTTGTAGTGGATGAGGTAACTGTAGACTCTGCTGACTCAGATGTAGTTGCAGCTTCTGTGGCTGTGCTGGTTGCCGTAGTGGCTGTGGCAGCTTCCGTAGATGGAGTCATGCCAGTAGGGCCAGAGGTGGAAGAAGGTCCATCAGTTGCACCTGTCGTCTGAGCTTCAGTTGTCCTGCTTGCAGATGTTGAGCTAGCAGTTGTACCTGTTGTGTCTGTAGTGGCAGAAGTTGTTGCCTCAGAGGTGGTTGCAGTAGCTGTAACTGTTGTTTGCTCCTGAGAAGTGGTAGTCGTATCAGTTGGAGTAGTACTTGTTGCTGTTGTCTCCTCTGGACTAGTAGCAGTCTCTGCAGGGCTAGTTTGTGTAGAGGAGATAGATGTCTCAGCTGCAGTCGTGCTGCTCAAACCACTTGTAGTGGATGAGGTAACTGTAGACTCTGCTGACTCAGATGTAGTTGCAGCTTCCGTGGCTGTGCTGGTTGCCGTAGTGGCTGTGGCAGCTTCCGTAGATGGAGTCATGCCAGTAGGGCCAGAGGTGGAAGAAGGTCCATCAGTTGCACTTGTCGTCTGAGCTTCAGTTGTCCTGCTTGCAGATGTTGAGCTAGCAGTTGTACCTGTTGTGTCTGAAGTGGCAGAAGTTGTTGCCTCAGGGGATGTTGCAGTAGATCTAACTGTAGTTTGCTCCTGAGAAGTGGTAGTCGTATCAGTTGGAGTAGTACTTGTTGCTGTTGTCTCCTCTGGACTAGTAGAAGTCTCTGCAGGGCTAGTTTGTGTTGAGGAGATAGATGTCTCAGCTGCAGTCGTGCTGCTCAAACCACTTGTAGCTGTTGAGCTTTTTCTAGACTCTCCTGACTCAGGAGTACTCCTAGCTGCTGTGGTTATGCTTATAGTTGTAGTGGCTGTGGTAGCCTCTGTAGTTGGAGTCAAGCCAGTAGGGCCAGAGGTGGCAGAAGGTCTATCAGTTGCACTTGTCGTCTGAGCTTCAGTTGTCCAGCTTGCAGATGTTGAGCTAGCAGTTGTACCTGTTGTGTCTGTAGTGGCAGAAGTTGTTGCCTCAGAAGTGGTTGCAGTAGCTGTAACTGTTGTTTGCTCCTGAGAAGTGGTAGTCGTATCAGTTGGAGTAGTACTTGTTGCTGTTGTCTCCACTGGACTAGTAGCAGTCTCTGCAGGGCTAGTTTGTGTAGAGGAGATAGATGTTGAAGTTGTAGCCTCAGAGGTGGTTGCAGTAGCTGTAACTGTTGTTTGCTCCTGAGAAGTGGTAGTCGTATCAGTTGGAGTAGTACTTGTTGCTGTTGTCTCCTCTGGACTAGTAGCAGTCTCTGCAGGACTAGTTTGTGTAGAGGAGATAGATGTCTCAGCTGCAGTCGTGCTGCTCAAACCACTTGTAGTGGATGAGGTAACTGTAGACTCTGCTGACTCAGATGTAGTTGCAGCTTCTGTGGCTGTGCTGGTTGCCGTAGTGGCTGTGGCAGCTTCCGTAGATGGAGTCATGCCAGTAGGGCCAGAGGTGGAAGAAGGTCCATCAGTTGCACCTGTCGTCTGAGCTTCAGTTGTCCTGCTTGCAGATGTTGAGCTAGCAGTTGTACCTGTTGTGTCTGTAGTAGCAGAAGTTGTTGCCTCAGAGGTGGTTGCAGTAGCTGTAACTGTTGTTTGCTCCTGAGAAGTGGTAGTCGTATCAGTTGGAGTAGTACTTGTTGCTGTTGTCTCCTCTGGACTAGTAGCAGTCTCTGCAGGGCTAGTTTGTGTAGAGGAGATAGATGTCTCAGCTGCAGTCGTGCTGCTCAAACCACTTGTAGTGGATGAGGTAACTGTAGACTCTGCTGACTCAGATGTAGTTGCAGCTTCCGTGGCTGTGCTGGTTGCCGTAGTGGCTGTGGCAGCTTCCGTAGATGGAGTCATGCCAGTAGGGCCAGAGGTGGAAGAAGGTCCATCAGTTGCACTTGTCGTCTGAGCTTCAGTTGTCCTGCTTGCAGATGTTGAGCTAGCAGTTGTACCTGTTGTGTCTGAAGTGGCAGAAGTTGTTGCCTCAGGGGATGTTGCAGTAGATCTAACTGTAGTTTGCTCCTGAGAAGTGGTAGTCGTATCAGTTGGAGTAGTACTTGTTGCTGTTGTCTCCTCTGGACTAGTAGAAGTCTCTGCAGGGCTAGTTTGTGTTGAGGAGATAGATGTCTCAGCTGCAGTCGTGCTGCTCAAACCACTTGTAGCTGTTGAGCTTTTTCTAGACTCTCCTGACTCAGGAGTACTCCTAGCTGCTGTGGTTATGCTTATAGTTGTAGTGGCTGTGGTAGCCTCTGTAGTTGGAGTCAAGCCAGTAGGGCCAGAGGTGGCAGAAGGTCTATCAGTTGCACTTGTCGTCTGAGCTTCAGTTGTCCAGCTTGCAGATGTTGAGCTAGCAGTTGTACCTGTTGTGTCTGTAGTGGCAGAAGTTGTTGCCTCAGAAGTGGTTGCAGTAGCTGTAACTGTTGTTTGCTCCTGAGAAGTGGTAGTCGTATCAGTTGGAGTAGTACTTGTTGCTGTTGTCTCCACTGGACTAGTAGCAGTCTCTGCAGGACTAGTTTGTGTAGAGGAGATAGATGTCTCAGCTGCAGTCGTGCTGCTCAAACCACTTGTAGTGGATGAGGTAACTGTAGACTCTGCTGACTCAGATGTAGTTGCAGCTTCTGTGGCTGTGCTGGTTGCCGTAGTGGCTGTGGCAGCTTCCGTAGATGGAGTCATGCCAGTAGGGCCAGAGGTGGAAGAAGGTCCATCAGTTGCACTTGTCGTCTGAGCTTCAGTTGTCCTGCTTGCAGATGTTGAGCTAGCAGTTGTACCTGTTGTGTCTGTAGTGGCAGAAGTTGTTGCCTCAGAGGTGGTTGCAGTAGCTGTAACTGTTGTTTGCTCCTGAGAAGTGGTAGTCGTATCAGTTGGAGTAGTACTTGTTGCTGTTGTCTCCTCTGGACTAGTAGCAGTCTCTGCAGGGCTAGTTTGTGTAGAGGAGATAGATGTCTCAGCTGCAGTCGTGCTGCTCAAACCACTTGTAGTGGATGAGGTAACTGTAGACTCTGCTGACTCAGATGTAGTTGCAGCTTCCGTGGCTGTGCTGGTTGCCGTAGTGGCTGTGGCAGCTTCCGTAGATGGAGTCATGCCAGTAGGGCCAGAGGTGGAAGAAGGTCCATCAGTTGCACTTGTCGTCTGAGCTTCAGTTGTCCTGCTTGCAGATGTTGAGCTAGCAGTTGTACCTGTTGTGTCTGAAGTGGCAGAAGTTGTTGCCTCAGGGGATGTTGCAGTAGATCTAACTGTAGTTTGCTCCTGAGAAGTGGTAGTCGTATCAGTTGGAGTAGTACTTGTTGCTGTTGTCTCCTCTGGACTAGTAGCAGTCTCTGCAGGGCTAGTTTGTGTAGAGGAGATATATGTCTCAGCTGCAGTCGTGCTGCTCAAACCACTTGTAGTGGATGAGGTAATTGTAGGCTCTGCTGACTCAGATGAAGTTGCAGCTTCTGTGGCTGTGCTGGTTGCCGTAGTGGCTGTGGCAGCTTCCGTAGATGGAGTCATGCCAGTAGGGCCAGAGGTGGAAGAAGGTCCATCAGTTGCACTTGTCGTCTGAGCTTCAGTTGTCCTGCTTGCAGATGTTGAGCTAGCAGTTGTACCTGTTGTGTCTGAAGTGGCAGAAGTTGTTGCCTCAGGGGATGTCGCAGTAGATCTAACTGTAGTTTGCTCCTGAGAAGTGGTAGTCGTATCAGTTGGAGTAGTACTTGTTGCTGTTGTCTCCTCTGGACTAGTAGCAGTCTCTGCAGGGCTAGTTTGTGTAGAGGAGATATATGTCTCAGCTGCAGTCGTGCTGCTCAAACCACTTGTAGTGGATGAGGTAAATGTAGGCTCTGCTGACTCAGATGAAGTTGCAGCTTCTGTGGCTGTGCTGGTTGCCGTAGTGGCTGTTGCAGCTTCCGTAGATGGAGTCATGCCAGTAGGGCCAGAGGTGGAAGAAGGTCCATCAGTTGCACTTGTCGTCTGAGCTTCAGTTGTCCTGCTTGCAGATGTTGAGCTAGCAGTTGTACCTGTTGTGTCTGTAGTGGCAGAAGTTGTTGCCTCAGAGGTGGTTGCAGTAGCTGGAACGGTTGTTTGCTCCTGAGAAGTGGTAGTCGTATCAGTTGGAGTAGTACTTGTTGCTGTTGTCTCCTCTGGACTAGTAGAAGTCTCTGCAGGGCTAGTTTGTGTTGAGGAGATAGATGTCTCAGCTGCAGTCGTGCTGCTCAAACCACTTGTAGCTGTTGAGCTTATTCTAGACTCTCCTGACTCAGGAGTACTCCTAGCTGCTGTGGTTATGCTTATAGTTGTAGTGGCTGTGGTAGCCTCTGTAGTTGGAGTCAAGCCAGTAGGGCCAGAGGTGGCAGAAGGTCTATCAGTTGCACTTGTCGTCTGAGCTTCAGTTGTCCTGCTTGCAGATGTTGAGCTAGCAGTTGTACCTGTTGTGTCTGTAGTTGCAGAAGTTGTTGCCTCAGAGGTGGTTGCAGTAGCTGTAACTGTTGTTTGCTCCTGAGAAGTGGTAGTCGTATCAGTTGGAGTAGTACTTGTTGCTGTTGTCTCCGCTGGACTAGTAGCAGTCTCTGCAGGGCTAGTTTTTCTAAAGGATATAGATGTCTCAGCTGCAGTCGTGCTGCTCAAACCACTTGTAGTGGATGAGGTAACTGTAGACTCTGCTGACTCAGATGAAGTTGCAGTTTCCGTGGCTGTGCTGGTTGCCGTAGTGGCTGTGGCAGCTTCCGTAGATGGAGTCATGCCAGTAGGGCCAGAGGTGGAAGAAGGTCCATCAGTTGCACTTGTCGTCTGAGCTTCAGTTGTCCTGCTTGCAGATGTTGAGCTAGCAGTTGTACCTGTTGTGTCTGAAGTGGCAGAAGTTGTAGCCTCAGAGGTGGTTGCAGTAGCTGTAACTGTTGTTTGCTCCTGAGAAGTGGTAGTCGTATCAGTTGGAGTAGTACTTGTTGCTGTTGTCTCCACTGGACTAGTAGCAGTCTCTGCAGGGCTAGTTTGTCTAGAGGAGATAGATGTCTCAGCTGCAGTCGTGCTGCTCAAACCACTTGTAGTGGATGAGGTAATTGTAGGCTCTGCTGACTCAGATGAAGTTGCAGCTTCTGTGGCTGTGCTGGTTGCCGTAGTGGCTGTGGCAGCTTCCGTAGATGGAGTCATGCCAGTAGGGCCAGAGGTGGAAGAAGGTCCATCAGTTGCACTTGTCGTCTGAGCTTCAGTTGTCCTGCTTGCAGATGTTGAGCTAGCAGTTGTACCTGTTGTGTCTGAAGTGGCAGATGTTGTTGCCTCAGAGGTGGTTGCAGTAGCTGTAACGGTTGTTTGCTCCTGAGAAGTGGTAGTCGTATCAGTTGGAGTAGTACTTGTTGCTGTTGTCTCCTCTGGACTAGTAGAAGTCTCTGCAGGGCTAGTTTGTGTTGAGGAGATAGATGTCTCAGCTGCAGTCGTGCTGCTCAAACCACTTGTAGCTGTTGAGCTTTTTCTAGACTCTCCTGACTCAGGAGTACTCCTAGCTGCTGTGGTTATGCTTATAGTTGTAGTGGCTGTGGTAGCCTCTGTAGATGGAGTCAAGCCAGTAGGGCCAGAGGTGGCAGAAGGTCTATCAGTTGCACTTGTCGTCTGAGCTTCAGTTGTCCAGCTTGCAGATGTTGAGCTAGCAGTTGTACCTGTTGTGTCTGTAGTGGCAGAAGTTGTTGCCTCAGAAGTGGTTGCAGTAGCTGTAACTGTTGTTTGCTCCTGAGAAGTGGTAGTCGTATCAGTTGGAGTAGTACTTGTTGCTGTTGTCTCCACTGGACTAGTAGCAGTCTCTGCAGGGCTAGTTTGTGTAGAGGAGATAGATGTCTCAGCCGTAGTCGTGCTGCTCAAACCACTTGTAGTGGATGAGGTTCCTGTAGGCTCTGCTGACTCAGATGTAGTTGCAGCTTCTGTGGCTGTGCTGGTTGCCGTAGTGGCTGTGGCAGCTTCCGTAGATGGAGTCATGCCAGTAGGGCCAGAGGTGGAAGAAGGTCCATCAGTTGCACCTGTCGTCTGAGCTTCAGTTGTCCTGCTTGCAGATGTTGAGCTAGCAGTTGTACCTGTTGTGTCTGTAGTGGCAGAAGTTGTTGCCTCAGAGGTGGTTGCAGTAGCTGTAACTGTTGTTTGCTCCTGAGAAGTGGTAGTCGTATCAGTTGGAGTAGTACTTGTTGCTGTTGTCTCCTCTGGACTAGTAGCAGTCTCTGCAGGGCTAGTTTGTGTAGAGGAGATAGATGTCTCAGCAGCAGTCGTGCTGCTCAAACCACTTGTAGTGGATGAGGTAACTGTAGACTCTGCTGACTCAGATGTAGTTGCAGCTTCCGTGGCTGTGCTGGTTGCCGTAGTGGCTGTGGCAGCTTCCGTAGATGGAGTCATGCCAGTAGGGCCAGAGGTGGAAGAAGGTCCATCAGTTGCACTTGTCGTCTGAGCTTCAGTTGTCCTGCTTGCAGATGTTGAGCTAGCAGTTGTACCTGTTGTGTCTGAAGTGGCAGAAGTTGTTGCCTCAGGGGATGTTGCAGTAGATCTAACTGTAGTTTGCTCCTGAGAAGTGGTAGTCGTATCAGTTGGAGTAGTACTTGTTGCTGTTGTCTCCTCTGGACTAGTAGCAGTCTCTGCAGGGCTAGTTTGTGTAGAGGAGATATATGTCTCAGCTGCAGTCGTGCTGCTCAAACCATTTGTAGTGGATGAGGTAACTGTAGGCTCTGCTGACTCAGATGAAGTTGCAGCTTCTGTGGCTGTGCTGGTTGCCGTAGTGGCTTTGGCAGCTTCCGTAGATGGAGTCATGCCAGTAGGGCCAGAGGTGGAAGAAGGTCCATCAGTTGCACTTGTCGTCTGAGCTTCAGTTGTCCTGCTTGCAGATGTTGAGCTAGCAGTTGTACCTGTTGTGTCTGTAGTGGCAGAAGTTGTTGCCTCAGAGGTGGTTGCAGTAGCTGGAACGGTTGTTTGCTCCTGAGAAGTGGTAGTCGTATCAGTTGGAGTAGTACTTGTTGCTGTTGTCTCCTCTGGACTAGTAGAAGTCTCTGCAGGGCTAGTTTGTGTTGAGGAGATAGATGTCTCAGCTGCAGTCGTGCTGCTCAAACCACTTGTAGCTGTTGAGCTTATTCTAGACTCTCCTGACTCAGGAGTACTCCTAGCTGCTGTGGTTATGCTTATAGTTGTAGTGGCTGTGGTAGCCTCTGTAGTTGGAGTCAAGCCAGTAGGGCCAGAGGTGGCAGAAGGTCTATCAGTTGCACTTGTCGTCTGAGCTTCAGTTGTCCTGCTTGCAGATGTTGAGCTAGCAGTTGTACCTGTTGTGTCTGTAGTTGCAGAAGTTGTTGCCTCAGAGGTGGTTGCAGTAGCTGTAACTGTTGTTTGCTCCTGAGAAGTGGTAGTCGTATCAGTTGGAGTAGTACTTGTTGCTGTTGTCTCCGCTGGACTAGTAGCAGTCTCTGCAGGGCTAGTTTGTCTAGAGGATATAGATGTCTCAGCTGCAGTCGTGCTGCTCAAACCACTTGTAGTGGATGAGGTAACTGTAGACTCTGCTGACTCAGATGTAGTTGCAGTTTCCGTGGCTGTGCTGGTTGCCGTAGTGGCTGTGGCAGCTTCCGTAGATGGAGTCATGCCAGTAGGGCCAGAGGTGGAAGAAGGTCCATCAGTTGCACTTGTCGTCTGAGCTTCAGTTGTCCTGCTTGCAGATGTTGAGCTAGCAGTTGTACCTGTTGTGTCTGAAGTGGCAGAAGTTGTAGCCTCAGAGGTGGTTGCAGTAGCTGTAACTGTTGTTTGCTCCTGAGAAGTGGTAGTCGTATCAGTTGGAGTAGTACTTGTTGCTGTTGTCTCCACTGGACTAGTAGCAGTCTCTGCAGGGCTAGTTTGTCTAGAGGAGATAGATGTCTCAGCTGCAGTCGTGCTGCTCAAACCACTTGTAGTGGATGAGGTAATTGTAGGCTCTGCTGACTCAGATGAAGTTGCAGCTTCTGTGGCTGTGCTGGTTGCCGTAGTGGCTGTGGCAGCTTCCGTAGATGGAGTCATGCCAGTAGGGCCAGAGGTGGAAGAAGGTCCATCAGTTGCACTTGTCGTCTGAGCTTCAGTTGTCCTGCTTGCAGATGTTGAGCTAGCAGTTGTACCTGTTGTGTCTGAAGTGGCAGATGTTGTTGCCTCAGAGGTGGTTGCAGTAGCTGTAACTGTTGTTTGCTCCTGAGAAGTGGTAGTCGTATCAGTTGGAGTAGTACTTGTTGCTGTTGTCTCCTCTGGACTAGTAGCAGTCTCTGCAGGACTAGTTTGTGTAGAGGAGATAGATGTCTCAGCTGCAGTCGTGCTGCTCAAACCACTTGTAGTGGATGAGGTAACTGTAGACTCTGCTGACTCAGATGTAGTTGCAGCTTCTGTGGCTGTGCTGGTTGCCATAGTGGCTGTGGCAGCTTCCGTAGATGGAGTCATGCCAGTAGGGCCAGAGGTGGAAGAAGGTCCATCAGTTGCACTTGTCGTCTGAGCTTCAGTTGTCCTGCTTGCAGATGTTGAGCTAGCAGTTGTACCTGTTGTGTCTGTAGTGGCAGAAGTTGTTGCCTCAGAGGTGGTTGCAGTAGCTGTAACTGTTGTTTGCTCCTGAGAAGTGGTAGTCGTATCAGTTGGAGTAGTACTTGTTGCTGTTGTCTCCGCTGGACTAGTAGCAGTCTCTGCAGGGCTAGTTTGTCTAGAGGAGATAGACGTCTCAGCTGCAGTCGTGCTGCTCAAACCACTTGTAGTGGATGAGGTAACTGTAGACTCTGCTGACTCAGATGTAGTTGCAGCTTCCGTGGCTGTGCTGGTTGCCGTAGTGGCTGTGGCAGCTTCCGTAGATGGAGTCATGCCAGTAGGGCCAGAGGTGGAAGAAGGTCCATCAGTTGCACTTGTCGTCTGAGCTTCAGTTGTCCTGCTTGCAGATGTTGAGCTAGCAGTTGTACCTGTTGTGTCTGTAGTGGCAGAAGTTGTAGCCTCAGAGGTGGTTGCAGTAGCTGTAACTGTTGTTTGCTCCTGAAAAGTGGTAGTCGTATCAGTTGGAGTAGTACTTGTTGCTGTTGTCTCCTCTGGACTAGTAGCAGTCTCTGCAGGACTAGTTTGTGTAGAGGAGATAGATGTCTCAGCTGCAGTCGTGCTGCTCAAACCCTTTGTAGTGGATGAGGTAACTGTAGACTCTGCTGACTCAGATGTAGTTGCAGCTTCTGTGGCTGTGCTGGTTGCCGTAGTGGCTGTGGCAGCTTCCGTAGATGGAGTCATGCCAGTAGGGCCAGAGGTGGAAGAAGGTCCATCAGTTGCACTTGTCGTCTGAGCTTCAGTTGTCCTGCTTGCAGATGTTGAGCTAGCAGTTGTACCTGTTGTGTCTGTAGTGGCAGAAGTTGTTGCCTCAGAGGTGGTTACAGTAGCTGTAACTGTTGTTTGCTCCTGAGAAGTGGTAGTCGTATCAGTTGGAGTAGTACTTGTTGCTGTTGTCTCCTCTGGACTAGTAGCAGTCTCTGCAGGGCTAGTTTGTGTAGAGGAGATAGATGTCTCAGCTGCAGTCGTGCTGCTCAAACCACTTGTAGTGGATGAGGTAACTGTAGACTCTGCTGACTCAGATGTAGTTGCAGCTTCCGTGGCTGTGCTGGTTGCTGTAGTGGCTGTGGCAGCTTCCGTAGATGGAGTCATGCCAGTAGGGTCAGAGGTGGAAGAAGGTCCATCCGTTGCACTTGTCGTCTGAGCTTCAGTTGTCCTGCTTGCAGATGTTGAGCTAGCAGTTGTACCTGTTGTGTCTGAAGTGGCAGAAGTTGTTGCCTCAGGGGATGTTGCAGTAGATCTAAATGTAGTTTGCTCCTGAGAAGTGGTAGTCGTATCAGTTGGAGTAGTACTTGTTGCTGTTGTCTCCTCTGGACTAGTAGCAGTCTCTGCAGGGCTAGTTTGTGTAGAGGAGATAGATGTCTCAGCTGCAGTCGTGCTGCTCAAACCACTTGTAGTGGATGAGGTAATTGTAGGCTCTGCTGACTCAGATGAAGTTGCAGCTTCTGTGGCTGTGCTGGTTGCCGTAGTGGCTGTGGCAGCTTCCGTAGATGGAGTCATGCCAGTAGGGCCAGAGGTGGAAGAAGGTCCATCAGTTGCACTTGTCGTCTGAGCTTCAGTTGTCCTGCTTGCAGATGTTGAGCTAGCAGTTGTACCTGTTGTGTCTGTAGTGGCAGAAGTTGTTGCCTCAGAGGTGGTTGCAGTAGCTGTAACGGTTGTTTGCTCCTGAGAAGTGGTAGTCGTATCAGTTGGAGTAGTACTTGTTGCTGTTGTCTCCTCTGGACTAGTAGACGTCTCTGCAGGGCTAGTTTGTGTTGAGGAGATAGATGTCTCAGCTGCAGTCGTGCTGCTCAAACCACTTGTAGATGTTGAGCTTATTCTAGACTCTCCTGACTCAGGAGTACTCCTAGCTGCTGTGGTTATGCTTATAGTTGTAGTGGCTGTGGTAGCCTCTGTAGTTGGAGTCAAGCCAGTAGGGCCAGAGGTGGCAGAAGGTCTATCAGTTGCACTTGTCGTCTGAGCTTCAGTTGTCCTGCTTGCAGATGTTGAGCTAGCAGTTGTACCTGTTGTGTCTGTAGTGGCAGAAGTTGTTGCCTCAGAGGTGGTTGCAGTAGCTGTAACTGTTGTTTGCTCCTGAGAAGTGGTAGTCGTATCAGTTGGAGTAGTACTTGTTGCTGTTGTCTCCGCTGGACTAGTAGCAGTCTCTGCAGGGCTAGTTTGTCTAGAGGAGATAGATGTCTCAGCTGCAGTCGTGCTGCTCAAACCACTTGTAGTGGATGAGGTAACTGTAGACTCTGCTGACTCAGATGTATTTGCAGCTTCCGTGGCTGTGCTGGTTGCCGTAGTGGCTGTGGCAGCTTCCGTAGATGGAGTCATGCCAGTAGGGCCAGAGGTGGAAGAAGGTCCATCAGTTGCACTTGTCGTCTGAGCTTCAGTTGTCCTGCTTGCAGATGTTGAGCTAGCAGTTGTACCTGATGTGTCTGTAGTGGCAGAAGTTGTAGCCTCAGAGGTGGTTGCAGTAGCTGTAACTGTTGTTTGCTCCTGAGAAGTGGTAGTCGTATCAGTTGGAGTAGTACTTGTTGCTGTTGTCTCCACTGGACTAGTAGCAGTCTCTGCAGGGCTAGTTTGTGTAGAGGAGATAAATATCTCAGCCGTAGTCGTGCTGCTCAAACCACTTGTAGTGGATGAGGTACCTGTAGGCTCTGCGGACTCAGATGTAGTTGCAGCTTCTGTGGCTGTGCTGGTTGCCGTAGTGGCTGTGGCAGCTTCCGTAGATGGAGTCATGCCAGTAGGGCCAGAGGTGAAAGAAGGTCCATCAGTTGCACTTGTCGTCTGAGCTTCAGTTGTCCTGCTTGCAGATGTTGAGCTA
The DNA here is from genome assembly GCA_963942565.1 of Maea johnstoni. NCBI lineage: Eukaryota > Metazoa > Annelida > Polychaeta > Spionida > Magelonidae > Maea > Maea johnstoni. The sequence continues at coordinate 15,196,047 of OZ012699.1, read as the reverse complement.
GCAGTTGTACCTGTTGTGTCTGAAGTGGCAGAAGTTGTTGCCTCAGGGGATGTTGCAGTAGATCTAAATGTAGTTTGCTCCTGAGAAGTGGTAGTCGTATCAGTTGGAGTAGTACTTGTTGCTGTTGTCTCCTCTGGACTAGTAGCAGTCTCTGCAGGGCTAGTTTGTGTAGAGGAGATAGATGTCTCAGCTGCAGTCGTGCTGCTCAAACCACTTGTAGCTGTTGAGCTTATTCTAGAATCTCCTGACTCAGGAGTACTCCTAGCTGCTGTGGTTATGCTTATAGTTGTAGTGGCTGTGGTAGCCTCTGTAGTTGGAGTCAAGCCAGTAGGGCCAGAGGTGGCAGAAGGTCTATCAGTTGCACTTGTCGTCTGAGCTTCAGTTGTCCTGCTTGCAGATGTTGAGCTAGCAGTTGTACCTGTTGTGTCTGTAGTGGCAGAAGTTGTTGCCTCAGAGGTGGTTGCAGTAGCTGTAACTGTTGTTTGCTCCTGAGAAGTGGTAGTCGTATCAGTTGGAGTAGTACTTGTTGCTGTTGTCTCCGCTGGACTAGTAGCAGTCTCTGCAGGGCTAGTTTGTCTAGAGGAGATAGATGTCTCAGCTGCAGTCGTGCTGCTCAAACCACTTGTAGTGGATGAGGTAACTGTAGACTCTGCTGACTCAGATGTATTTGCAGCTTCCGTGGCTGTGCTGGTTGCCGTAGTGGCTGTGGCAGCTTCCGTAGATGGAGTCATGCCAGTAGGGCCAGAGGTGGAAGAAGGTCCATCAGTTGCACTTGTCGTCTGAGCTTCAGTTGTCCTGCTTGCAGATGTTGAGCTAGCAGTTGTACCTGATGTGTCTGTAGTGGCAGAAGTTGTAGCCTCAGAGGTGGTTGCAGTAGCTGTAACTGTTGTTTGCTCCTGAGAAGTGGTAGTCGTATCAGTTGGAGTAGTACTTGTTGCTGTTGTCTCCACTGGACTAGTAGCAGTCTCTGCAGGGCTAGTTTGTGTAGAGGAGATAAATATCTCAGCCGTAGTCGTGCTGCTCAAACCACTTGTAGTGGATGAGGTACCTGTAGGCTCTGCGGACTCAGATGTAGTTGCAGCTTCTGTGGCTGTGCTGGTTGCCGTAGTGGCTGTGGCAGCTTCCGTAGATGGAGTCATGCCAGTAGGGCCAGAGGTGAAAGAAGGTCCATCAGTTGCACTTGTCGTCTGAGCTTCAGTTGTCCTGCTTGCAGATGTTGAGCTAGCAGTTGTACCTGTTGTGTCTGAAGTGGCAGACGTTGTTGCCTCAGAGGTGGTTGCAGTAGCTGTAACTGTTGTTTGCTCCTGAGAAGTGGTAGTCGTATCAGTTGGAGTAGTACTTGTTGCTGTTGTCTCCTCTGGACTAGTAGCAGTCTCTGCAGAGCTAGTTTGTGTAGAGGAGATAGATGTCTCAGCTGCAGTCGTGCTGCTCAAACCACTTGTAGTGGATGAGGTAACTGTAGACTCTGCTGACTCAGATGTAGTTGCAGCTTCTGTGGCTGTGCTGGTTGCCGTAGTGGCTGTGGCAGCTTCTGTAGATGGAGTCATGCTAGTAGGGCCAGAGGTGGAAGAAGGTCCATCAGTTGCACTTGTAGTCTGAGCTTCAGTTGCCCTGCTTGCAGATGTTGAGCTAGCAGTTGTACCTGTTGTGTCTGAAGTGGCAGAAGTTGTTGCCTCAGGAGATGTTGCAGTAGATCTAACTGTAGTTTGCTCCTGAGAAGTGGTAGTCGTATCAGTTGGAGTAGTACTTGTTGCTGTTGTCTCCTCTGGACTAGTAGCAGTCTCTGCAGGGCTAGTTTGTGTAGAGGAGATAGATGTCTCAGCTGCAGTCGTGCTGCTCAAACCACTTGTAGTGGATGAGGTAACTGTAGACTCTGCTGACTCAGATGTAGTTGCAGCTTCCGTGGCTGTGCTGGTTGCCGTAGTGGCTGTGGCAGCTTCCGTAGATGGAGTCATGCCAGTAGGGCCAGAGGTGGAAGAAGGTCCATCAGTTGCACTTGTCGTCTGAGCTTCAGTTGTCCTGCTTGCAGATGTTGAGCTAGCAGTTGTACCTGTTGTGTCTGAAGTGGCAGAAGTTGTTGCCTCAGGGGATGTTGCAGTAGATCTAACTGTAGTTTGCTCCTGAGAAGTGGTAGTCGTATCAGTTGGAGTAGTACTTGTTGCTGTTGTCTCCTCTGGACTAGTAGCAGTCTCTGCAGGGCTAGTTTGTGTAGAGGAGATATATGTCTCAGCTGCAGTCGTGCTGCTCAAACCACTTGTAGTGGATGAGGTAATTGTAGGCTCTGCTGACTCAGATGAAGTTGCAGCTTCTGTGGCTGTGCTGGTTGCCGTAGTGGCTGTGGCAGCTTCCGTAGATGGAGTCATGCCAGTAGGGCCAGAGGTGGAAGAAGGTCCATCAGTTGCACTTGTCGTCTGAGCTTCAGTTGTCCTGCTTGCAGATGTTGAGCTAGCAGTTGTACCTGTTGTGTCTGAAGTGGCAGAAGTTGTTGCCTCAGGGGATGTCGCAGTAGATCTAACTGTAGTTTGCTCCTGAGAAGTGGTAGTCGTATCAGTTGGAGTAGTACTTGTTGCTGTTGTCTCCTCTGGACTAGTAGCAGTCTCTGCAGGGCTAGTTTGTGTAGAGGAGATATATGTCTCAGCTGCAGTCGTGCTGCTCAAACCACTTGTAGTGGATGAGGTAAATGTAGGCTCTGCTGACTCAGATGAAGTTGCAGCTTCTGTGGCTGTGCTGGTTGCCGTAGTGGCTGTTGCAGCTTCCGTAGATGGAGTCATGCCAGTAGGGCCAGAGGTGGAAGAAGGTCCATCAGTTGCACTTGTCGTCTGAGCTTCAGTTGTCCTGCTTGCAGATGTTGAGCTAGCAGTTGTACCTGTTGTGTCTGTAGTGGCAGAAGTTGTTGCCTCAGAGGTGGTTGCAGTAGCTGGAACGGTTGTTTGCTCCTGAGAAGTGGTAGTCGTATCAGTTGGAGTAGTACTTGTTGCTGTTGTCTCCTCTGGACTAGTAGAAGTCTCTGCAGGGCTAGTTTGTGTTGAGGAGATAGATGTCTCAGCTGCAGTCGTGCTGCTCAAACCACTTGTAGCTGTTGAGCTTATTCTAGACTCTCCTGACTCAGGAGTACTCCTAGCTGCTGTGGTTATGCTTATAGTTGTAGTGGCTGTGGTAGCCTCTGTAGTTGGAGTCAAGCCAGTAGGGCCAGAGGTGGCAGAAGGTCTATCAGTTGCACTTGTCGTCTGAGCTTCAGTTGTCCTGCTTGCAGATGTTGAGCTAGCAGTTGTACCTGTTGTGTCTGTAGTTGCAGAAGTTGTTGCCTCAGAGGTGGTTGCAGTAGCTGTAACTGTTGTTTGCTCCTGAGAAGTGGTAGTCGTATCAGTTGGAGTAGTACTTGTTGCTGTTGTCTCCGCTGGACTAGTAGCAGTCTCTGCAGGGCTAGTTTTTCTAAAGGATATAGATGTCTCAGCTGCAGTCGTGCTGCTCAAACCACTTGTAGTGGATGAGGTAACTGTAGACTCTGCTGACTCAGATGAAGTTGCAGTTTCCGTGGCTGTGCTGGTTGCCGTAGTGGCTGTGGCAGCTTCCGTAGATGGAGTCATGCCAGTAGGGCCAGAGGTGGAAGAAGGTCCATCAGTTGCACTTGTCGTCTGAGCTTCAGTTGTCCTGCTTGCAGATGTTGAGCTAGCAGTTGTACCTGTTATGTCTGAAGTGGCAGAAGTTGTAGCCTCAGAGGTGGTTGCAGTAGCTGTAACTGTTGTTTGCTCCTGAGAAGTGGTAGTCGTATCAGTTGGAGTAGTACTTGTTGCTGTTGTCTCCACTGGACTAGTAGCAGTCTCTGCAGGGCTAGTTTGTCTAGAGGAGATAGATGTCTCAGCTGCAGTCGTGCTGCTCAAACCACTTGTAGTGGATGAGGTAATTGTAGGCTCTGCTGACTCAGATGAAGTTGCAGCTTCTGTGGCTGTGCTGGTTGCCGTAGTGGCTGTGGCAGCTTCCGTAGATGGAGTCATGCCAGTAGGGCCAGAGGTGGAAGAAGGTCCATCAGTTGCACTTGTCGTCTGAGCTTCAGTTGTCCTGCTTGCAGATGTTGAGCTAGCAGTTGTACCTGTTGTGTCTGAAGTGGCAGATGTTGTTGCCTCAGAGGTGGTTGCAGTAGCTGTAACGGTTGTTTGCTCCTGAGAAGTGGTAGTCGTATCAGTTGGAGTAGTACTTGTTGCTGTTGTCTCCTCTGGACTAGTAGAAGTCTCTGCAGGGCTAGTTTGTGTTGAGGAGATAGATGTCTCAGCTGCAGTCGTGCTGCTCAAACCACTTGTAGCTGTTGAGCTTTTTCTAGACTCTCCTGACTCAGGAGTACTCCTAGCTGCTGTGGTTATGCTTATAGTTGTAGTGGCTGTGGTAGCCTCTGTAGATGGAGTCAAGCCAGTAGGGCCAGAGGTGGCAGAAGGTCTATCAGTTGCACTTGTCGTCTGAGCTTCAGTTGTCCAGCTTGCAGATGTTGAGCTAGCAGTTGTACCTGTTGTGTCTGTAGTGGCAGAAGTTGTTGCCTCAGAAGTGGTTGCAGTAGCTGTAACTGTTGTTTGCTCCTGAGAAGTGGTAGTCGTATCAGTTGGAGTAGTACTTGTTGCTGTTGTCTCCACTGGACTAGTAGCAGTCTCTGCAGGGCTAGTTTGTGTAGAGGAGATAGATGTCTCAGCCGTAGTCGTGCTGCTCAAACCACTTGTAGTGGATGAGGTTCCTGTAGGCTCTGCTGACTCAGATGTAGTTGCAGCTTCTGTGGCTGTGCTGGTTGCCGTAGTGGCTGTGGCAGCTTCCGTAGATGGAGTCATGCCAGTAGGGCCAGAGGTGGAAGAAGGTCCATCAGTTGCACCTGTCGTCTGAGCTTCAGTTGTCCTGCTTGCAGATGTTGAGCTAGCAGTTGTACCTGTTGTGTCTGTAGTGGCAGAAGTTGTTGCCTCAGAGGTGGTTGCAGTAGCTGTAACTGTTGTTTGCTCCTGAGAAGTGGTAGTCGTATCAGTTGGAGTAGTACTTGTTGCTGTTGTCTCCTCTGGACTAGTAGCAGTCTCTGCAGGGCTAGTTTGTGTAGAGGAGATAGATGTCTCAGCAGCAGTCGTGCTGCTCAAACCACTTGTAGTGGATGAGGTAACTGTAGACTCTGCTGACTCAGATGTAGTTGCAGCTTCCGTGGCTGTGCTGGTTGCCGTAGTGGCTGTGGCAGCTTCCGTAGATGGAGTCATGCCAGTAGGGCCAGAGGTGGAAGAAGGTCCATCAGTTGCACTTGTCGTCTGAGCTTCAGTTGTCCTGCTTGCAGATGTTGAGCTAGCAGTTGTACCTGTTGTGTCTGAAGTGGCAGAAGTTGTTGCCTCAGGGGATGTTGCAGTAGATCTAACTGTAGTTTGCTCCTGAGAAGTGGTAGTCGTATCAGTTGGAGTAGTACTTGTTGCTGTTGTCTCCTCTGGACTAGTAGCAGTCTCTGCAGGGCTAGTTTGTGTAGAGGAGATATATGTCTCAGCTGCAGTCGTGCTGCTCAAACCATTTGTAGTGGATGAGGTAACTGTAGGCTCTGCTGACTCAGATGAAGTTGCAGCTTCTGTGGCTGTGCTGGTTGCCGTAGTGGCTTTGGCAGCTTCCGTAGATGGAGTCATGCCAGTAGGGCCAGAGGTGGAAGAAGGTCCATCAGTTGCACTTGTCGTCTGAGCTTCAGTTGTCCTGCTTGCAGATGTTGAGCTAGCAGTTGTACCTGTTGTGTCTGTAGTGGCAGAAGTTGTTGCCTCAGAGGTGGTTGCAGTAGCTGGAACGGTTGTTTGCTCCTGAGAAGTGGTAGTCGTATCAGTTGGAGTAGTACTTGTTGCTGTTGTCTCCTCTGGACTAGTAGAAGTCTCTGCAGGGCTAGTTTGTGTTGAGGAGATAGATGTCTCAGCTGCAGTCGTGCTGCTCAAACCACTTGTAGCTGTTGAGCTTATTCTAGACTCTCCTGACTCAGGAGTACTCCTAGCTGCTGTGGTTATGCTTATAGTTGTAGTGGCTGTGGTAGCCTCTGTAGTTGGAGTCAAGCCAGTAGGGCCAGAGGTGGCAGAAGGTCTATCAGTTGCACTTGTCGTCTGAGCTTCAGTTGTCCTGCTTGCAGATGTTGAGCTAGCAGTTGTACCTGTTGTGTCTGTAGTTGCAGAAGTTGTTGCCTCAGAGGTGGTTGCAGTAGCTGTAACTGTTGTTTGCTCCTGAGAAGTGGTAGTCGTATCAGTTGGAGTAGTACTTGTTGCTGTTGTCTCCGCTGGACTAGTAGCAGTCTCTGCAGGGCTAGTTTGTCTAGAGGATATAGATGTCTCAGCTGCAGTCGTGCTGCTCAAACCACTTGTAGTGGATGAGGTAACTGTAGACTCTGCTGACTCAGATGTAGTTGCAGTTTCCGTGGCTGTGCTGGTTGCCGTAGTGGCTGTGGCAGCTTCCGTAGATGGAGTCATGCCAGTAGGGCCAGAGGTGGAAGAAGGTCCATCAGTTGCACTTGTCGTCTGAGCTTCAGTTGTCCTGCTTGCAGATGTTGAGCTAGCAGTTGTACCTGTTGTGTCTGAAGTGGCAGAAGTTGTAGCCTCAGAGGTGGTTGCAGTAGCTGTAACTGTTGTTTGCTCCTGAGAAGTGGTAGTCGTATCAGTTGGAGTAGTACTTGTTGCTGTTGTCTCCACTGGACTAGTAGCAGTCTCTGCAGGGCTAGTTTGTCTAGAGGAGATAGATGTCTCAGCTGCAGTCGTGCTGCTCAAACCACTTGTAGTGGATGAGGTAATTGTAGGCTCTGCTGACTCAGATGAAGTTGCAGCTTCTGTGGCTGTGCTGGTTGCCGTAGTGGCTGTGGCAGCTTCCGTAGATGGAGTCATGCCAGTAGGGCCAGAGGTGGAAGAAGGTCCATCAGTTGCACTTGTCGTCTGAGCTTCAGTTGTCCTGCTTGCAGATGTTGAGCTAGCAGTTGTACCTGTTGTGTCTGAAGTGGCAGATGTTGTTGCCTCAGAGGTGGTTGCAGTAGCTGTAACTGTTGTTTGCTCCTGAGAAGTGGTAGTCGTATCAGTTGGAGTAGTACTTGTTGCTGTTGTCTCCTCTGGACTAGTAGCAGTCTCTGCAGGACTAGTTTGTGTAGAGGAGATAGATGTCTCAGCTGCAGTCGTGCTGCTCAAACCACTTGTAGTGGATGAGGTAACTGTAGACTCTGCTGACTCAGATGTAGTTGCAGCTTCTGTGGCTGTGCTGGTTGCCATAGTGGCTGTGGCAGCTTCCGTAGATGGAGTCATGCCAGTAGGGCCAGAGGTGGAAGAAGGTCCATCAGTTGCACTTGTCGTCTGAGCTTCAGTTGTCCTGCTTGCAGATGTTGAGCTAGCAGTTGTACCTGTTGTGTCTGTAGTGGCAGAAGTTGTTGCCTCAGAGGTGGTTGCAGTAGCTGTAACTGTTGTTTGCTCCTGAGAAGTGGTAGTCGTATCAGTTGGAGTAGTACTTGTTGCTGTTGTCTCCGCTGGACTAGTAGCAGTCTCTGCAGGGCTAGTTTGTCTAGAGGAGATAGACGTCTCAGCTGCAGTCGTGCTGCTCAAACCACTTGTAGTGGATGAGGTAACTGTAGACTCTGCTGACTCAGATGTAGTTGCAGCTTCCGTGGCTGTGCTGGTTGCCGTAGTGGCTGTGGCAGCTTCCGTAGATGGAGTCATGCCAGTAGGGCCAGAGGTGGAAGAAGGTCCATCAGTTGCACTTGTCGTCTGAGCTTCAGTTGTCCTGCTTGCAGATGTTGAGCTAGCAGTTGTACCTGTTGTGTCTGTAGTGGCAGAAGTTGTAGCCTCAGAGGTGGTTGCAGTAGCTGTAACTGTTGTTTGCTCCTGAGAAGTGGTAGTCGTATCAGTTGGAGTAGTACTTGTTGCTGTTGTCTCCTCTGGACTAGTAGCAGTCTCTGCAGGACTAGTTTGTGTAGAGGAGATAGATGTCTCAGCTGCAGTCGTGCTGCTCAAACCCTTTGTAGTGGATGAGGTAACTGTAGACTCTGCTGACTCAGATGTAGTTGCAGCTTCTGTGGCTGTGCTGGTTGCCGTAGTGGCTGTGGCAGCTTCCGTAGATGGAGTCATGCCAGTAGGGCCAGAGGTGGAAGAAGGTCCATCAGTTGCACTTGTCGTCTGAGCTTCAGTTGTCCTGCTTGCAGATGTTGAGCTAGCAGTTGTACCTGTTGTGTCTGTAGTGGCAGAAGTTGTTGCCTCAGAGGTGGTTACAGTAGCTGTAACTGTTGTTTGCTCCTGAGAAGTGGTAGTCGTATCAGTTGGAGTAGTACTTGTTGCTGTTGTCTCCTCTGGACTAGTAGCAGTCTCTGCAGGGCTAGTTTGTGTAGAGGAGATAGATGTCTCAGCTGCAGTCGTGCTGCTCAAACCACTTGTAGTGGATGAGGTAACTGTAGACTCTGCTGACTCAGATGTAGTTGCAGCTTCCGTGGCTGTGCTGGTTGCTGTAGTGGCTGTGGCAGCTTCCGTAGATGGAGTCATGCCAGTAGGGCCAGAGGTGGAAGAAGGTCCATCCGTTGCACTTGTCGTCTGAGCTTCAGTTGTCCTGCTTGCAGATGTTGAGCTAGCAGTTGTACCTGTTGTGTCTGAAGTGGCAGAAGTTGTTGCCTCAGGGGATGTTGCAGTAGATCTAAATGTAGTTTGCTCCTGAGAAGTGGTAGTCGTATCAGTTGGAGTAGTACTTGTTGCTGTTGTCTCCTCTGGACTAGTAGCAGTCTCTGCAGGGCTAGTTTGTGTAGAGGAGATAGATGTCTCAGCTGCAGTCGTGCTGCTCAAACCACTTGTAGTGGATGAGGTAATTGTAGGCTCTGCTGACTCAGATGAAGTTGCAGCTTCTGTGGCTGTGCTGGTTGCCGTAGTGGCTGTGGCAGCTTCCGTAGATGGAGTCATGCCAGTAGGGCCAGAGGTGGAAGAAGGTCCATCAGTTGCACTTGTCGTCTGAGCTTCAGTTGTCCTGCTTGCAGATGTTGAGCTAGCAGTTGTACCTGTTGTGTCTGTAGTGGCAGAAGTTGTTGCCTCAGAGGTGGTTGCAGTAGCTGTAACGGTTGTTTGCTCCTGAGAAGTGGTAGTCGTATCAGTTGGAGTAGTACTTGTTGCTGTTGTCTCCTCTGGACTAGTAGACGTCTCTGCAGGGCTAGTTTGTGTTGAGGAGATAGATGTCTCAGCTGCAGTCGTGCTGCTCAAACCACTTGTAGCTGTTGAGCTTATTCTAGACTCTCCTGACTCAGGAGTACTCCTAGCTGCTGTGGTTATGCTTATAGTTGTAGTGGCTGTGGTAGCCTCTGTAGTTGGAGTCAAGCCAGTAGGGCCAGAGGTGGCAGAAGGTCTATCAGTTGCACTTGTCGTCTGAGCTTCAGTTGTCCTGCTTGCAGATGTTGAGCTAGCAGTTGTACCTGTTGTGTCTGTAGTGGCAGAAGTTGTTGCCTCAGAGGTGGTTGCAGTAGCTGTAACTGTTGTTTGCTCCTGAGAAGTGGTAGTCGTATCAGTTGGAGTAGTACTTGTTGCTGTTGTCTCCGCTGGACTAGTAGCAGTCTCTGCAGGGCTAGTTTGTCTAGAGGAGATAGATGTCTCAGCTGCAGTCGTGCTGCTCAAACCACTTGTAGTGGATGAGGTAACTGTAGACTCTGCTGACTCAGATGTATTTGCAGCTTCCGTGGCTGTGCTGGTTGCCGTAGTGGCTGTGGCAGCTTCCGTAGATGGAGTCATGCCAGTAGGGCCAGAGGTGGAAGAAGGTCCATCAGTTGCACTTGTCGTCTGAGCTTCAGTTGTCCTGCTTGCAGATGTTGAGCTAGCAGTTGTACCTGATGTGTCTGTAGTGGCAGAAGTTGTAGCCTCAGAGGTGGTTGCAGTAGCTGTAACTGTTGTTTGCTCCTGAGAAGTGGTAGTCGTATCAGTTGGAGTAGTACTTGTTGCTGTTGTCTCCACTGGACTAGTAGCAGTCTCTGCAGGGCTAGTTTGTGTAGAGGAGATAAATATCTCAGCCGTAGTCGTGCTGCTCAAACCACTTGTAGTGGATGAGGTACCTGTAGGCTCTGCGGACTCAGATGTAGTTGCAGCTTCTGTGGCTGTGCTGGTTGCCGTAGTGGCTGTGGCAGCTTCCGTAGATGGAGTCATGCCAGTAGGGCCAGAGGTGAAAGAAGGTCCATCAGTTGCACTTGTCGTCTGAGCTTCAGTTGTCCTGCTTGCAGATGTTGAGCTAGCAGTTGTACCTGTTGTGTCTGAAGTGGCAGAAGTTGTTGCCTCAGGGGATGTTGCAGTAGATCTAAATGTAGTTTGCTCCTGAGAAGTGGTAGTCGTATCAGTTGGAGTAGTACTTGTTGCTGTTGTCTCCTCTGGACTAGTAGCAGTCTCTGCAGGGCTAGTTTGTGTAGAGGAGATAGATGTCTCAGCTGCAGTCGTGCTGCTCAAACCACTTGTAGTGGATGAGGTAATTGTAGGCTCTGCTGACTCAGATGAAGTTGCAGCTTCTGTGGCTGTGCTGGTTGCCGTAGTGGCTGTGGCAGCTTCCGTAGATGGAGTCATGCCAGTAGGGCCAGAGGTGGAAGAAGGTCCATCAGTTGCACTTGTCGTCTGAGCTTCAGTTGTCCTGCTTGCAGATGTTGAGCTAGCAGTTGTACCTGTTGTGTCTGTAGTGGCAGAAGTTGTTGCCTCAGAGGTGGTTGCAGTAGCTGTAACGGTTGTTTGCTCCTGAGAAGTGGTAGTCGTATCAGTTGGAGTAGTACTTGTTGCTGTTGTCTCCTCTGGACTAGTAGACGTCTCTGCAGGGCTAGTTTGTGTTGAGGAGATAGATGTCTCAGCTGCAGTCGTGCTGCTCAAACCACTTGTAGCTGTTGAGCTTATTCTAGAATCTCCTGACTCAGGAGTACTCCTAGCTGCTGTGGTTATGCTTATAGTTGTAGTGGCTGTGGTAGCCTCTGTAGTTGGAGTCAAGCCAGTAGGGCCAGAGGTGGCAGAAGGTCTATCAGTTGCACTTTTCGTCTGAGCTTTAGTTGTCCTGCTTGCAGATGTTGAGCTAGCAGTTGTACCTGTTGTGTCTGTAGTGGCAGAAGTTGTTGCCTCAGAGGTGGTTGCAGTAGCTGTAACTGTTGTTTGCTCCTGAGAAGTGGTAGTCGTATCAGTTGGAGTAGTACTTGTTGCTGTTGTCTCCGCTGGACTAGTAGCAGTCTCTGCAGGGCTAGTTTGTCTAGAGGAGATAGATGTCTCAGCTGCAGTCGTGCTGCTCAAACCACTTGTAGTGGATGAGGTAACTGTAGACTCTGCTGACTCAGATGTATTTGCAGCTTCCGTGGCTGTGCTGGTTGCCGTAGTGGCTGTGGCAGCTTCCGTAGATGGAGTCATGCCAGTAGGGCCAGAGGTGGAAGAAGGTCCATCAGTTGCACTTGTCGTCTGAGCTTCAGTTGTCCTGCTTGCAGATGTTGAGCTAGCAGTTGTACCTGTTGTGTCTGTAGTGGCAGAAGTTGTAGCCTCAGAGGTGGTTGCAGTAGCTGTAACTGTTGTTTGCTCCTGAGAAGTGGTAGTCGTATCAGTTGGAGTAGTACTTGTTGCTGTTGTCTCCACTGGACTAGTAGCAGTCTCTGCAGGGCTAGTTTGTGTAGAGGAGATAGATGTCTCAGCCGTAGTCGTGCTGCTCAAACCACTTGTAGTGGATGAGGTACCTGTAGGCTCTGCTGACTCAGATGTAGTTGCAGCTTCTGTGGCTGTGCTGGTTGCCGTAGTGGCTGTGGCAGCTTCCGTAGATGGAGTCATGCCAGTAGGGCCAGAGGTGGAAGAAGGTCCATCAGTTGCACTTGTCGTCTGAGCTTCAGTTGTCCTGCTTGCAGATGTTGAGCTAGCAGTTGTACCTGTTGTGTCTGAAGTGGCAGACGTTGTTGCCTCAGAGGTGGTTGCAGTAGCTGTAACTGTTGTTTGCTCCTGAGAAGTGGTAGTCGTATCAGTTGGAGTAGTACTTGTTGCTGTTGTCTCCTCTGGACTAGTAGCAGTCTCTGCAGAGCTAGTTTGTGTAGAGGAGATAGATGTCTCAGCTGCAGTCGTGCTGCTCAAACCACTTGTAGTGGATGAGGTAACTGTAGACTCTGCTGACTCAGATGTAGTTGCAGCTTCTGTGGCTGTGCTGGTTGCCGTAGTGGCTGTGGCAGCTTCTGTAGATGGAGTCATGCTAGTAGGGCCAGAGGTGGAAGAAGGTCCATCAGTTGCACTTGTAGTCTGAGCTTCAGTTGCCCTGCTTGCAGATGTTGAGCTAGCAGTTGTACCTGTTGTGTCTGAAGTGGCAGAAGTTGTTGCCTCAGGAGATGTTGCAGTAGATCTAACTGTAGTTTGCTCCTGAGAAGTGGTAGTCGTATCAGTTGGAGTAGTACTTGTTGCAGTTGTCTCCTCTGGACTAGTAGCAGTCTCTGGAGGGCTAGTTTGTGTAGAGGAGATAGATGTCTCAGCTGCAGTCGTGCTGCTCAAACCACTTGTAGTGGATGAGGTAATTGTAGGCTCTGCTGACTCAGATGTAGTTGCAGCTTCTGTGGATGTGCTGGTTGCCGTAGTGGCTGTGGCAGCTTCCGTAGATGGAGTCATGCCAGTAGGGCCAGAGGTGGAAGAAGGTCCATCAGTTGCACTTGTCGTCTGAGCTTCAGTTGTCCTGCTTGCAGATGTTGAGCTAGCAGTTGTACCTGTTGTGTCTGAAGTGGCAGAAGTTGTTGCCTCAGAGGTGGTTGCAGTAGCTGTAACTGTTGTTTGCTCCTGAGAAGTGGTAGTTGTATCAGTTGGAGTAGTACTTGTTGCTGTTGTCTCCTCTGGACTAGTAGCAGTCTCTGCAGGGCTAGTTTGTGTAGAGGAGATAGATGTCTCAGCTGCAGTCGTGCTGCTCAAACCACTTGTAGTGGATGAGGTAACTGTAGACTCTGCTGACTCAGATGTAGTTGCAGCTTCCGTGGCTGTGCTGGTTGCCGTAGTGGCTGTGGCAGCTTCCGTAGATGGAGTCATGCCAGTAGGGCCAGAGGTGGAAGAAGGTCCATCAGTTGCACTTGTAGTCTGAGCTTCAGTTGTCCTGCTTGCAGATGTTGAGCTAGCAGTTGTACCTGTTGTGTCTGAAGTGGCAGAAGTTGTTGCCTCAGGAGATGTTGCAGTAGATCTAACTGTAGTTTGCTCCTGAGAAGTGGTAGTCGTATCAGTTGGAGTAGTACTTGTTGCTGTTGTCTCCTCTGGACTAGTAGCAGTCTCTGGAGGGCTAGTTTGTGTAGAGGAGATAGATGTCTCAGCTGCAGTCGTGCTGCTCAAACCACTTGTAGTGGATGAGGTAATTGTAGGCTCTGCTGACTCAGATGTAGTTGCAGCTTCTGTGGATGTGCTGGTTGCCGTAGTGGCTGTGGCAGCTTCCGTAGATGGAGTCATGCCAGTAGGGCCAGAGGTGGAAGAAGGTCCATCAGTTGCACTTGTCGTCTGAGCTTCAGTTGTCCTGCTTGCAGATGTTGAGCTAGCAGTTGTACCTGTTGTGTCTGAAGTGGCAGACGTTGTTGCCTCAGAGGTGGTTGCAGTAGCTGTAACTGTTGTTTGCTCCTGAGAAGTGGTAGTCGTATCAGTTGGAGTAGTACTTGTTGCTGTTGTCTCCTCTGGACTAGTAGACGTCTCTGCAGGGCTAGTTTGTGTTGAGGAGATAGATGTCTCAGCTGCAGTCGTGCTGCTCAAACCACTTGTAGCTGTTGAGCTTATTCTAGACTCTCCTGACTCAGGAGTACTCCTAGCTGCTGTGGTTATGCTTATAGTTGTAGTGGCTGTGGTAGCCTCTGTAGTTGGAGTCAAGCCAGTAGGGCCAGAGGTGGCAGAAGGTCTATCAGTTGCACTTGTCGTCTGAGCTTCAGTTGTCCTGCTTGCAGATGTTGAGCTAGCAGTTGTACCTGTTGTGTCTGTAGTGGCAGAAGTTGTTGCCTCAGAGGTGGTTGCAGTAGCTGTAACTGTTGTTTGCTCCTGAGAAGTGGTAGTCGTATCAGTTGGAGTAGTACTTGTTGCTGTTGTCTCCGCTGGACTAGTAGCAGTCTCTGCAGGGCTAGTTTGTCTAGAGGAGATAGATGTCTCAGCTGCAGTCGTGCTGCTCAAACCACTTGTAGTGGATGAGGTAACTGTAGACTCTGCTGACTCAGATGTAGTTGCAGCTTCCGTGGCTGTGCTGGTTGCCGTAGTGGCTGTGGCAGCTTCCGTAGATGGAGTCATGCCAGTAGGGCCAGAGGTGGAAGAAGGTCCATCAGTTGCACTTGTCGTCTGAGCTTCAGTTGTCCTGCTTGCAGATGTTGAGCTAGCAGTTGTACCTGTTGTGTCTGAAGTGGCAGAAGTTGTTGCCTCAGGAGATGTTGCAGTAGATCTAACTGTAGTTTGCTCCTGAGAAGTGGTAGTCATATCAGCTGGAGTAGTACTTATTGCTGTTGTCTCCTCTGGACTAGTAGCAGTCTCTGCAGGGCTAGTTTGTGTAGAGGAGATAGATGTCTCAGCTGCAGTCGTGCTGCTCAAACCACTTGTAGTGGATGAGGTAATTGTAGGCTCTGCTGACTCAGATATAGTTGCAGCTTCTGTGGCTGTGCTGGTTGCCGTAGTGGCTGTGGCAGCTTCTGTAGATGGAGTCATGCTAGTAGGGCCAGAGGTGGAAGAAGGTCCATCAGTTGCACTTGTCGTCTGAGCTTCAGTTGTCCTGCTTGCAGATGTTGAGCTAGCAGTTGTACCTGTTGTGTCTGAAGTGGCAGAAGTTGTTGCCTCAGGAGATGTTGCAGTAGCTCTAACTGTTGTTTGCTCCTGAGAAGTGGTAGTCGTATCAGTTGGAGTAGTACTTGTTGCTGTTTTCTCCTCTGGACTAGTAGCAGTCTCTGCAGGGCTAGTTTGTGTAGAGGAGATAGATGTCTCAGCTGCAGTCGTGCTGCTCAAACCACTTGTAGTGGATGAGGTAACTGTAGACTCTGCTGACTCAGATGTAGTTGCAGCTTCCGTGGCTGTGCTGGTTGCCGTAGTGGCTGTGGCAGCTTCCGTAGATGGAGTCATGCCAGTAGGGCCAGAGGTGGAAGAAGGTCCATCAGTTGCACTTGTCGTCTTAGCTTCAGTAGTCCTGCTTGCAGATGTTGAGCTAGCAGTTGTACCTGTTGTGTCTGAAGTGGCAGAAGTTGTTGCCTCAGGGGATGTTGCAGTAGATCTAACTGTAGTTTGCTCCTGAGAAGTGGTAGTCGTATCAGTTGGAGTAGTACTTGTTGCTGTTGTCTCCTCTGGACTAGTAGCAGTCTCTGCAGGGCTAGTTTGTGTAGAGGAGATAGATGTCTCAGCTGCAGTCGTGCTGCTCAAACCACTTGTAGTGGATAAGGTAATTGTAGGCTCTGCTGACTCAGATGAAGTTGCAGCTTCTGTGGCTGTGCTGGTTGCCGTAGTGGCTGTGGCAGCTTCCGTAGATGGAGTCATGCCAGTAGGGCCAGAGGTGGAAGAAGGTCCATCAGTTGCACTTGTCGTCTGAGCTTCAGTTGTCCTGCTTGCAGATGTTGAGCTAGCAGTTGTACCTGTTGTGTCTGTAGTGGCAGAAGTTGTTGCCTCAGAGGTGGTTACAGTAGCTGTAACGGTTGTTTGCTCCTGAGAAGTGGTAGTCGTATCAGTTGGAGTAGTACTTGTTGCGGTTGTCTCCTCTGGATTAGTAGAAGTCTCTGCAGGGCTAGTTTGTGTTGAGGAGATAGATGTCTCAGCTGCGGTCGTGCTGCTCAAACCACTTGTAGCTGTTGAGCTTATTCTAGACTCTCCTGACTCAGGAGTACTCCTAGCTGCTGTGGTTATGCTTATAGTTGTAGTGGCTGTGGTAGCCTCTGTAGTTGGAGTCAAGCCAGTAGGGCCAGAGGTGGCAGAAGGTCTATCAGTTGCACTTGTCGTCGGAGCTTCAGTTGTCCTGCTTGCAGATGTTGAGCTAGCAGTTGTACCTGTTGTGTCTGTAGTGGCAGAAGGTGTTGCCTCAGAGGTGGTTGCAGTAGCTGTAACTGTTGTTTGCTCCTGAGAAGTGGTAGTCGTATCAGTTGGAGTAGTACTTGTTGCTGTTGTCTCCGCTGGACTAGTAGCAGTCTCTGCAGGGCTAGTTTGTCTAGAGGAGATAGATGTCTCAGCTGCAGTCGTGCTGCTCAAACCACTTGTAGTGGATGAGGTAACTGTAGACTCTGCTGACTTAGATGTAGTTGCAGCTTCCGTGGCTGTGCTGGTTGCCGTAGTGGCTGTGGCAGCTTCCGTAGATGGAGTCATGCCAGTAGGGCCAGAGGTAGAAGAAGGTCCATCAGTTGCACTTGTCGTCTGAGCTTCAGTTGTCCTGCTTGCAGATGTTGAGCTAGCAGTTGTACCTGATGTGTCTGTAGTGGCAGAAGTTGTTGCCTCAGAGGTGGTTGCAGTAGCTGTAACTGTTGTTTGCTCCTGAGAAGTGGTAGTCGTATCAGTTGGAGTAGTACTTGTTGCTGTTGTCTCCTCTGGACTAGTAGCAGTCTCTGCAGGGCTAGTTTGTGTAGAGGAGATAGATGTCTCAGCTGCAGTCGTGCTGCTCAAACCACTTGTAGTGGATGAGGTAACTGTAGACTCTGCTGACTCAGATGTAGTTGCAGCTTCCGTGGCTGTGCTGGTTGCCGTAGTGGCTGTGGCAGCTTCCGTAGATGGAGTCATGCCAGTAGGGCCAGAGGTGGAAGAAGGTCCATCAGTTGCACTTGTCGTCTGAGCTTCAGTTGTCCTGCTTGCAGATGTTGAGCTAGCAGTTGTACCTGTTGTGTCTGAAGTGGCAGAAGTTGTTGCCTCAGGGGATGTTGCAGTAGATCTAACTGTAGTTTGCTCCTGAGAAGTGGTAGTCATATCAGTTGGAGTAGTACTTGTTGCTGTTGTCTCCTCTGGACTAGTAGCAGTCTCTGCAGGGCTAGTTTGTGTAGAGGAGATAGATGTCTCAGCTGCAGTCGTGCTGCTCAAACCACTTGTAGTGGATGAGGTAATTGTAGGCTCTGCTGACTCAGATGAAGTTGCAGCTTCTGTGGCTGTGCTGGTTGCCGTAGTGGCTGTGGCAGCTTCCGTAGATGGAGTCATGCCAGTAGGGCCAGAGGTGGAAGAAGGTCCATCAGTTGCACTTGTCGTCTGAGCTTCAGTTGTCCTGCTTGCAGATGTTGAGCTAGCAGTTGTACCTGTTGTGTCTGTAGTGGCAGAAGTTGTTGCCTCAGAGGTGGTTGCAGTAGCTGTAACGGTTGTTTGCTCCTGAGAAGTGGTAGTCGTATCAGTTGGAGTAGTACTTGTTGCTGTTGTCTCCTCTGGACTAGTAGAAGTCTCTGCAGGGCTAGTTTGTGTTGAGGAGATAGATGTCTCAGCTGCAGTCGTGCTGCTCAAACCACTTGTAGCTGTTGAGCTTTTTCTAGACTCTCCTGACTCAGGAGTACTCCTAGCTGCTGTGGTTATGCTTATAGTTGTAGTGGCTGTGGTAGCCTCTGTAGTTGGAGTCAAGCCAGTAGGGCCAGAGGTGGCAGAAGGTCTATCAGTTGCACTTGTCGTCTGAGCTTCAGTTGTCCAGCTTGCAGATGTTGAGCTAGCAGTTGTACCTGTTGTGTCTGTAGTGGCAGAAGTTGTTGCCTCAGAAGTGGTTGCAGTAGCTGTAACTGTTGTTTGCTCCTGAGAAGTGGTAGTCGTATCAGTTGGAGTAGTACTTGTTGCTGTTGTCTCCACTGGACTAGTAGCAGTCTCTGCAGGGCTAGTTTGTGTAGAGGAGATAGATGTCTCAGCCGTAGTCGTGCTGCTCAAACCACTTGTAGTGGATGAGGCACCTGTAGGCTCTGCTGACTCAGATGTAGTTGCAGCTTCTGTGGCTGTGCTGGTTGCCGTAGTGGCTGTGGCAGCTTCCGTAGATGGAGTCATGCCAGTAGGGCCAGAGGTGGAAGAAGGTCCATCAGTTGCACTTGTCGTCTGAGCTTCAGTTGTCCTGCTTGCAGATGTTGAGCTAGCAGTTGTACCTGTTGTGTCTGAAGTGGCAGAAGTTGTTGCCTCAGGGGATGTTGCAGTAGATCTAACTGTAGTTTGCTCCTGAGAAGTGGTAGTCATATCAGTTGGAGTAGTACTTGTTGCTGTTGTCTCCTCTGGACTAGTAGCAGTCTCTGCAGGGCTAGTTTGTGTAGAGGAGATAGATGTCTCAGCTGCAGTCGTGCTGCTCAAACCACTTGTAGTGGATGAGGTAATTGTAGGCTCTGCTGACTCAGATGAAGTTGCAGCTTCTGTGGCTGTGCTGGTTGCCGTAGTGGCTGTGGCAGCTTCCGTAGATGGAGTCATGCCAGTAGGGCCAGAGGTGGAAGAAGGTCCATCAGTTGCACTTGTCGTCTGAGCTTCAGTTGTCCTGCTTGCAGATGTTGAGCTAGCAGTTGTACCTGTTGTGTCTGTAGTGGCAGAAGTTGTTGCCTCAGAGGTGGTTGCAGTAGCTGTAACGGTTGTTTGCTCCTGAGAAGTGGTAGTCGTATCAGTTGGAGTAGTACTTGTTGCTGTTGTCTCCTCTGGACTAGTAGAAGTCTCTGCAGGGCTAGTTTGTGTTGAGGAGATAGATGTCTCAGCTGCAGTCGGGCTGCTCAAACCACTTGTAGCTGTTGAGCTTTTTCTAGACTCTCCTGACTCAGGAGTACTCCTAGCTGCTGTGGTTATGCTTATAGTTGTAGTGGCTGTGGTAGCCTCTGTAGTTGGAGTCAAGCCAGTAGGGCCAGAGGTGGCAGAAGGTCTATCAGTTGCACTTGTCGTCTGAGCTTCAGTTGTCCAGCTTGCAGATGTTGAGCTAGCAGTTGTACCTGTTGTGTCTGTAGTGGCAGAAGTTGTTGCCTCAGAAGTGGTTGCAGTAGCTGTAACTGTTGTTTGCTCCTGAGAAGTGGTAGTCGTATCAGTTGGAGTAGTACTTGTTGCTGTTGTCTCCACTGGACTAGTAGCAGTCTCTGCAGGGCTAGTTTG
The DNA here is from genome assembly GCA_963942565.1 of Maea johnstoni. Taxonomy (NCBI): domain Eukaryota; kingdom Metazoa; phylum Annelida; class Polychaeta; order Spionida; family Magelonidae; genus Maea; species Maea johnstoni. The sequence continues at coordinate 15,177,112 of OZ012699.1, read as the reverse complement.
TGTAGAGGAGATAGATGTCTCAGCCGTAGTCGTGCTGCTCAAACCACTTGTAGTGGATGAGGTACCTGTAGGCTCTGCTGACTCAGATGTAGTTGCAGCTTCTGTGGCTGTGCTGGTTGCCGTAGTGGCTGTGGCAGCTTCCGTAGATGGAGTCATGCCAGTAGGGCCAGAGGTGGAAGAAGGTCCATCAGTTGCACTTGTCGTCTGAGCTTCAGTTGTCCTGCTTGCAGATGTTGAGCTAGCAGTTGTACCTGTTGTGTCTGAAGTGGCAGAAGTTGTTGCCTCAGAGGTGGTTGCAGTAGCTGTAACTGTTGTTTGCTCCTGAGAAGTGGTAGTCGTATCAGTTGGAGTAGTACTTGTTGCTGTTGTCTCCTCTGGACTAGTAGCAGTCTCTGCAGGACTAGTTTGTGAAGAGGAGATAGATGTCTCAGCTGCAGTCGTGCTGCTCAAACCACTTGTAGTGGATGAGGTAACTGTAGACTCTGCTGACTCAGATGTAGTTGCAGCTTCTGTGGCTGTGCTGGTTGCCGTAGTGGCTGTGGAAGCTTCTGTAGATGGAGTCATGCCAGTAGGGCCAGAGGTGGAAGAAGGTCCATCAGTTGCACTTGTCGTCTGAGCTTCAGTTGTCCTGCTTGCAGATGTTGAGCTAGCAGTTGTACCTGTTGTGTCTGTAGTGGCAGAAGTTGTTGCCTCAGAGGTGGTTGCAGTAGCTGTAACTGTTGTTTGCTCCTGAGAAATGGTAGTCGTATCAGTTGGAGTAGTACTTGTTGCTGTTGTCTCCTCTGGACTAGTAGCAGTCTCTGCAGGGCTAGTTTGTGTAGAGGAGATAGAAGTCTCAGCTGCAGTCGTGCTGCTCAAACCACTTGTAGTGGATGAGGTAACTGTAGACTCTGCTGACTCAGATGTAGTTGCAGCTTCCGTGGCTGTGCTGGTTGCCGTAGTGGCTGTGGCAGCTTCCGTAGATGGAGTCATGCCAGTAGGGCCAGAGGTGGAAGAAGGTCCATCAGTTGCACTTGTCGTCTGAGCTTCAGTTGTCCTGCTTGCAGATGTTGAGCTAGCAGTTGTACCTGTTGTGTCTGAAGTGGCAGAAGTTATTGCCTCAGGGGATGTTGCAGTAGATCTAACTGTTGTTTGCTCCTGAGAAGTGGTAGTCGTATCAGTTGGAGTAGTACTTGTTGCTGTTGTCTCCTCTGGACTAGTAGCAGTCTCTGCAGGACTAGTTTGTGTAGAGGAGATAGATGTCTCAGCTGCAGTCGTGCTGCTCAAGCCACTTGTAGTGGATGAGGTAACTGTAGACTCTGCTGACTCAGATGTAGTTGCAGCTTCTGTGGCTGTGCTGGTTGCCGTAGTGGCTGTGGAAGCTTCCGTAGATGGAGTCATGCCAGTAGGGCCAGAGGTGGAAGAAGGTCCATCATTTGCACTTGTCGTCTGAGCTTCAGTTGTCTTGCTTGCAGATGTTGAGCTAGCAGTTGTACCTGTTGTGTCTGTAGTGGCAGAAGTTGTTGCCTCAGAGGTGGTTGCAGTAGCTGTAACTGTTGTTTGCTCCTGAGAAGTGGTAGTCGTATCAGTTGGAGTAGTACTTGTTGCTGTTGTCTCCTCTGGACTAGTAGCAGTCTCTGCAGGGCTAGTTTGTGTAGAGGAGATAGATGTCTCAGCTGCAGTCGTGCTGCTCAAACCACTTGTAGTGGATGAGGTAATTGTAGGCTCTGCTGACTCAGATGAAGTTGCAGCTTCTGTGGCTGTGCTGGTTGCCGTAGTGACTGTGGCAGCTTCTGTAGATGGAGTCATGCCAGTAGGGCCAGAGGTGGAAGAAGGTCCATCAGTTGCACTTGTCGTCTGAGCTTCAGTTGTCCTGCTTGCAGATGTTGAGCTAGCAGTTGTACCTGTTGTGTCTGTAGTGGCAGAAGTTGTTGCCTCAGAGGTGGTTGCAGTAGCTGTAACGGTTGTTTGCTCCTGAGAAGTGGTAGTCGTATCAGTTGGAGTAGTACTTGTTGCTGTTGTCTCCTCTGGACTAGTAGAAGTCTCTGCAGGGCTAGTTTGTGTTGAGGAGATAGATGTCTCAGCTGCAGTCGTGCTGCTCAAACCACTTGTAGCAGTTGAGCTTATTCTAGACTCTCCTGACTCAGGAGTACTCCTAGCTGCTGTGGTTATGCTTATAGTTGTAGTGGCTGTGGTAGCCTCTGTAGTTGGAGTCAAGCTAGTAGGGCCTGAGGTGGCAGAAGGTCTATCAGTTGCACTTGTCGTCTGAGCTTCAGTTGTCCTGCTTGCAGATGTTGAGCTAGCAGTTGTACCTGTTGTGTCTGTAGTGGCAGAAGTTGTTGCCTCAGAGGTGGTTGCAGTAGCTGTAACTTTTGTTTGCTCCTGAGAAGTGGTAGTCGTATCAGTTGGAGTAGTACTTGTTGCTGTTGTCTCCACTGGACTAGTAGCAGTCTCTGCAGGGCTAGTTTGTGTAGAGGAGATAGATGTCTCAGCCGTAGTCGTGCTGCTCAAACCACGTGTAGTGGATGAGGTACCTGTAGGCTCTGCTGACTCAGATGTAGTTGCAGCTTCTGTGGCTGTGCTGGTTGCCGTAGTGGTTGCGGCAGCTTCCGTAGATGGAGTCATGCCAGTAGGGCCAGAGGTGGAAGAAGGTCCATCAGTTGCACTAGTCGGCTGAGCTTCAGTTGTCCTGCTTGCAGATGTTGAGCTAGCAGTTGTACCTGTTGTGTCTGAAGTGGCAGAAGTTGTTGCCTCAGAGGTGGTTGCAGTAGCTGTAACTGTTGTTTGCTCCTGAGAAGTGGTAGTCGTATCAGTTGGAGTAGTACTTGTTGCTGTTGTCTCCTCTGGACTAGTAGCAGTCTCTGCAGGACTAGTTTGTGTAGAGGAGATAGATGTCTCAGCTGCAGTCGTGCTGCTCAAACCACTTGTAGTGGATGAGGTAATTGTAGGCTCTGCTGACTCAGATGAAGTTGCAGCTTCTGTGGCTGTGCTGGTTGCCGTAGTGACTGTGGCAGCTTCTGTAGATGGAGTCATGCCAGTAGGGCCAGAGGTGGAAGAAGGTCCATCAGTTGCACTTGTCGTCTGAGCTTCAGTTGTCCTGCTTGCAGATGTTGAGCTAGCAGTTGTACCTGTTGTGTCTGAAGTGGCAGACGTTGTTGCCTCAGAGGTGGTTGCAGTAGCTGTAACTGTTGTTTGCTCCTGAGAAGTGGTAGTCGTATCAGTTGGAGTAGTACTTGTTGCTGTTGTCTCCTCTGGACTAGTAGCAGTCTCTGCAGAGCTAGTTTGTGTAGAGGAGATAGATGTCTCAGCTGCAGTCGTGCTGCTCAAACCACTTGTAGTGGATGAGGTAACTGTAGACTCTGCTGACTCAGATGTAGTTGCAGCTTCTGTGGCTGTGCTGGTTGCCGTAGTGGCTGTGGCAGCTTCTGTAGATGGAGTCATGCTAGTAGGGCCAGAGGTGGAAGAAGGTCCATCAGTTGCACTTGTAGTCTGAGCTTCAGTTGCCCTGCTTGCAGATGTTGAGCTAGCAGTTGTACCTGTTGTGTCTGAAGTGGCAGAAGTTGTTGCCTCAGGAGATGTTGCAGTAGATCTAACTGTAGTTTGCTCCTGAGAAGTGGTAGTCGTATCAGTTGGAGTAGTACTTGTTGCAGTTGTCTCCTCTGGACTAGTAGCAGTCTCTGGAGGGCTAGTTTGTGTAGAGGAGATAGATGTCTCAGCTGCAGTCGTGCTGCTCAAACCACTTGTAGTGGATGAGGTAATTGTAGGCTCTGCTGACTCAGATGTAGTTGCAGCTTCTGTGGATGTGCTGGTTGCCGTAGTGGCTGTGGCAGCTTCCGTAGATGGAGTCATGCCAGTAGGGCCAGAGGTGGAAGAAGGTCCATCAGTTGCACTTGTCGTCTGAGCTTCAGTTGTCCTGCTTGCAGATGTTGAGCTAGCAGTTGTACCTGTTGTGTCTGAAGTGGCAGAAGTTGTTGCCTCAGAGGTGGTTGCAGTAGCTGTAACTGTTGTTTGCTCCTGAGAAGTGGTAGTTGTATCAGTTGGAGTAGTACTTGTTGCTGTTGTCTCCTCTGGACTAGTAGCAGTCTCTGCAGGGCTAGTTTGTGTAGAGGAGATAGATGTCTCAGCTGCAGTCGTGCTGCTCAAACCACTTGTAGTGGATGAGGTAACTGTAGACTCTGCTGACTCAGATGTAGTTGCAGCTTCCGTGGCTGTGCTGGTTGCCGTAGTGGCTGTGGCAGCTTCCGTAGATGGAGTCATGCCAGTAGGGCCAGAGGTGGAAGAAGGTCCATCAGTTGCACTTGTAGTCTGAGCTTCAGTTGTCCTGCTTGCAGATGTTGAGCTAGCAGTTGTACCTGTTGTGTCTGAAGTGGCAGAAGTTGTTGCCTCAGGAGATGTTGCAGTAGATCTAACTGTAGTTTGCTCCTGAGAAGTGGTAGTCGTATCAGTTGGAGTAGTACTTGTTGCTGTTGTCTCCTCTGGACTAGTAGCAGTCTCTGGAGGGCTAGTTTGTGTAGAGGAGATAGATGTCTCAGCTGCAGTCGTGCTGCTCAAACCACTTGTAGTGGATGAGGTAATTGTAGGCTCTGCTGACTCAGATGTAGTTGCAGCTTCTGTGGATGTGCTGGTTGCCGTAGTGGCTGTGGCAGCTTCCGTAGATGGAGTCATGCCAGTAGGGCCAGAGGTGGAAGAAGGTCCATCAGTTGCACTTGTCGTCTGAGCTTCAGTTGTCCTGCTTGCAGATGTTGAGCTAGCAGTTGTACCTGTTGTGTCTGAAGTGGCAGACGTTGTTGCCTCAGAGGTGGTTGCAGTAGCTGTAACTGTTGTTTGCTCCTGAGAAGTGGTAGTCGTATCAGTTGGAGTAGTACTTGTTGCTGTTGTCTCCTCTGGACTAGTAGACGTCTCTGCAGGGCTAGTTTGTGTTGAGGAGATAGATGTCTCAGCTGCAGTCGTGCTGCTCAAACCACTTGTAGCTGTTGAGCTTATTCTAGACTCTCCTGACTCAGGAGTACTCCTAGCTGCTGTGGTTATGCTTATAGTTGTAGTGGCTGTGGTAGCCTCTGTAGTTGGAGTCAAGCCAGTAGGGCCAGAGGTGGCAGAAGGTCTATCAGTTGCACTTGTCGTCTGAGCTTCAGTTGTCCTGCTTGCAGATGTTGAGCTAGCAGTTGTACCTGTTGTGTCTGTAGTGGCAGAAGTTGTTGCCTCAGAGGTGGTTGCAGTAGCTGTAACTGTTGTTTGCTCCTGAGAAGTGGTAGTCGTATCAGTTGGAGTAGTACTTGTTGCTGTTGTCTCCGCTGGACTAGTAGCAGTCTCTGCAGGGCTAGTTTGTCTAGAGG
>OZ012699.1:15118256-15171600 GCA_963942565.1 Maea johnstoni | reverse complement strand
GTCAGTTTAGTTGCAGTTTTTTTCATATTTGAACAATCCACTAAATTAGCACAATGTGTATGTTATTATACTTTCTGACAATGATACCCAACTACTTTCCAAACCATTTTTAGGTTGGAAAGTTTTTCATTTCCTGTATATAAAACATAAATAACAAGACAATATATACGTAAACTTGGGTATTCGTATACTGTATATATTGTGTAGTACACAATATTATGATGAGAGATAAACCGTATGAAATATACATTTATTTTAGGTCTTACGGCACGTTTGAGGATAATATTTCCCTGAAACTATGAACCAGCAGAGAACAAAGCACAATGATCGTTAAAATAACTTTAATTCTTGTAGTAATCAACCGTTTTTTTTCTTCACAGATTTTTAATGGAATAATGGAGTATATGTCGAAAACAACTCATTCACCATTTCTTTCTTTGCGAAATTTCTTCCTCCTCAGTCACTGCTTGAACAACTGTTTTGCCATGTCAATATGGTTTTTCTCCTCTTATATAGAAACTATGGGGCAAAATAAAGAAATTCAATGAACAAGTGTTTAATTCAAAATTGGTATGAGTCAGGATTGGCCAGTTTATTTTTTACCTAATTTTGGTTAGATTATCTACACAATGCTCTTAACAAGAGGACATCAGTTTAGTTTTCGAACCACAGATGATTAAAGTTTGTGAATTATGACATTTTCTGCACTTTGTCAAAAAATGTAACCAAAGGGTTAACCAATTGGTACCGTATTTGCTCTTTCTTATATATTTATTTCTTTTTCTTAAAATGTGTTAAATCATTTAATTTAATAAATATGACAACGACTACAGCCAAAACATTCAGAGGGAAAAACTGTTATTCATGATACTATTTAGAATAGGCAGGTATTGTTATGATGCTACGTATACGTTAAAACCCTGTTTTTGAAACATTTTCTTTTCAAAATTGGCAGTGGTGTCAGGTATATTGCAATAGATTATTTTAGGCTGTTCAATACTCAATAGGTGTCACTGGTGTAGAGTATGGTATGACCTTTGATTCATGATGTGGTATGCAGTATGATACATTCGTAATCTGTCCATTTTACAATTACAGAATGCCATTTATCTAAGAAGAATACCATTTATGATTTCCCATTGTGCAGTATCTTTCGGTGACCATAATTTTTTAAAATTCGTTTGACTTGATTTTGATTTAGTCTGTTTGGATACGTACACTGCTTGGTGGCTAACTGTTGTTGTATTGTGTCTTTATTGACTGTAGTGAAACTACAAAAATATACAAAACAAAAGCTTTGTATAGAACAAACTAAGGGGTTAAAAGGGGTTAGTTAGGAATTGGTCGTTAAACAGGTGGTTAAACAGTACATGATATATTGTGTTTCAACATAAGGTTAGATCTAAGATACCCGTAAATTATGAAGGGAGACAGTTTACAAAGTTCCCATCAAGATGGGTCTGAATTTGCTTCATTTCTTAATACCGTCTTTATGTACATGATACTTATATGTGACCCTGCGATAAGTTATAGGGTAATCATTTCAATTGGTCGCATGGATGGGTATATGGTTTATGATAAAATGATTCTTTTTAGGATATAGAAATAATTTTGTTTTAATATCGAGTGTAGATTTGATAACTCTCTAATGCTCTTATCGATGATTCAGTTTGGTTCCTGAGCATTTTTATGCTTTCAAAACTAATACAGATATTCTATATCCTCCATCATAAATTTTCTTTTAGTATAGTTTGTCTTTTGTAAATAACCTAAGATATAACACTATATTACATATATCGAAGTACATATTCTGAGTGATTTTATAATTTCTGTTGTAAGACATTCTTTTGACTGCTATGTCCATAGTAATAATGATTTCCATTAATTTCTATATTGTAACACTATGCTGGTCTGACTTATGAATAATATTGTACATGTTTCTACAACACCTTTTGGTCTTCATCAATAAAGTAATTTAATGTATAGAGATAAATGGTTTGGGATTTCTAAACAGCATGTCAGTTTGTCTTGATATGTGATAGTATTTTAGTTCTGATTTTAATTCTTCTTTACAAATTTGCAGTCTGTGGATCCTAATTATTATTGAGGTTTTAAATTGTCCGATATCTACCAACCAGACGCGATCTGTGAAATAAAATTAGGAAATATCTAAAAGACTTAAGGTACGCAAGTCAGTTGTATCAACAGGGAAATCATATATCAGCCCTGTGTGGAGGAGACCATGGAAAATGTAGAGGATCCATTTATTGCACAGTGAAAGAGGGATATAGAGGGTTAATTGAGGTTATAGATGTCACCTTTCCAATAATACCACCCCGAACCTGTCCCCTTCAGCACTCCCTAGTTACGGAGCAAGTAACAGACCTTAGATAGCCATACAGGGGCATCCAATAAACTGAACAAGGCTTCTAGGCCAGGTGGGTTTTCGAATGAAATTTTTAGGTTGGTTAAAGAAGACTAAATTTTGGACTGTGCATGTTTTAAACGAGTATCTTCCTCGTGGTAAACTCTCAAATACCTTAATATGCGGTACCATAACCCAATCTTCCAAACGTTTTGTAATGACTTGAAGAATTGGAGACCACTGACTCGTCTTAATTCCATTAGTAAATAGTATTTTTGCCAACAAATTTAGCCTACTCCACCAAACACAGTGAACCAGATTCATTCCCCGCAGAATCATTTGACAAAACACTCATTTAGTCCTTGATATTATCCATCAATGTGGGTTAGAAAACAAGAAAGGGATAATTCTAGATTTTCCCAAGGCTCTGAATACGCTTGATTAGAATGTTATTAAAGATAATTTAAGACAATCCCAGTTTAGTGACAAAATAATATCCTTGTTCAGTCTTTCCCAAAGTCAATTCGTATCTAGGATCAAGCAAAATTGCCACATTTCTAATGATATAGCTCTATTCAGATGTTGTAGACAGGGGGATCCTACCTCGCGATATATTTTCGTTATATGTTCTGAAATTCTAGCTCAAGTAATTAAGGCTTGCAAAAAATTGAGGGAAAAACAGTGTTGGTCAGCTAAGTCAAATTATCAAAATAAGCAGGAAAGTAGCTAAAGTTTAGGCATTACGGGACAGGAGCTACCTTGAAAGTGGATATATAGGTACGAATTGACAAATACCTTTGAAATTCCAGGTATATCCCACGATGTTGAGAACATAGGTGGAAAAACCGGACTAAATATAAACAAATATATGAGAGTTAAAGAAGTGAACAAACATCTGGCTATCACATAACTTAACACCTTATGGCAAAACAATAGTGAGGAAGTCTCTCCTGTTTATACATTGTCCTCCTGTCTCTTTCTAGTCTCAGTAAAGGCTGCTTGTATCAAGTAGAACATATCATCAATCTTTTTCCTTTTTTGGCTGGAAACCACCCAAAATTAGAAAAGAAATTTTGGAAGCAGGGGTACAAAACGGGCATGCTGTACTCATAAAATACAACTTGCCATTATTTATCTCGGCTCTAAGTTAGAATGTTCTAGAATATGGTATAGATTATCTTGAAAGGACGAAAGTGTAGAGAGTCTGCAAATGCTAAAAAACGGTGATTTTTTTCAAGGACAAAATGGTCATTTTAACTACTCCCCTATCGTATTATAACAACTTCGAACGTCAAAGTAATAGATAGTGGCATGATTGTGTCATGATGGTGGCATTATGGAGGTTGATGATATTTTTAGATATTTTCATAACATTCTTCACCTGGACACAATCAATTTGCTCTACAGCGTTGAAGTGTAACTTTACCTCATAAATAGAATGTGTTAGAGCTCAATTTTACCGTTTGAGAACACCTTGATCACAGTTGCTCTCCACCAATTGACTAAGACATTATAGGTGATAGGCCAAAGGCCAAAAAGTGCCTTATTTAAGGAGTCTAGTGTGCCGGCAAGGCAGAAGGACACAACAGGGCTCATCTTAAAGCTTGTTGTCTCTGCTTTCCGAAATGTCATGATGTGGTGGTGATAAGTGGTGCAAAATGTCATTTTTTGGTGATTTAATTGTTTTTTGGCCAAAAAGGGGAGTTTTTTGTATTTTGTCCCAGAACATTCAGACTAGATGGGATGACTCTGCATATCTCAAGACCAACATCTAGTGATGTCATTGATATGAAATTTTATCGATTCGATTAATTGATATATTTATCGATTCGATTCGATTCGATTCGATACACCGTAACATGCTCGTAGGGCACAATTATTTTTAGGGATGTCATTGATATCCCTTTCGTTTTCGATTTGATTAATTGCTATACTCGTTCCGATCTATAGATTCGATTCGATACCCTGTGTCTTGGCCATATGCCTGAGTAAGGTACACTAGTCCTTCCAATTTATCTTACAAATAAATAGAAAATACTTCAAGATTTAGTCAAAGTTTCACTTTGCATTAGTTTAATAGGGAAATGTCTGGGAAAAGTGTATTTTTTATTAATAATCATACGCCATTATTTTGGTACAGAATATCGATTATTTCGATTTGATACCCAACCATTTGATTCGATTTAATTGACAAAGTGAAAATGTTGATTTATCAATTTGTCGACTATCAATGACATCCCTACCAACATCGGGCAGTATTTTCACATTGTAAGGGACACTTTCTTATGGCATTGATATGAACTGATTGGAACGCAATAAAATGAGTGTGTTCAAAGTCATTTGAAGCCTTTTTGGTCTTTGAGAGATTTTATGTGAGGGTATATTGTTTTTTAAAAGATATTGTAGGATCTTCCCTTAAATATCATTTTTTAAGTATATGCTTACATTTGACATTCCAAATAATCAACTTTTGGTGAACTTTGAGGTATGATTCACTGAAGAACTTTTCAGCTTCAGATTCAACGGCTACAAATTTCACGCAAAATTTTCTTGAGCCAGAATACTAGTAATGCCTAGTCATATACTTTGGTACACCATCCAAGTTGCAGGAGCATGAAACTAAGGGGCTAGTAGTTTGCTTAAATCTAAATTGTATACACATAGAATGAAGACCATGTGCTCACGTCACCCAAAAGCAGCCTTAGAAATTGTACATGCAAAATCATATTTTGGAAAATGTTTTGAAGGAAATATGATAATGAGAACACAACTAAGAGCTCTCCTTGAGGTATTTCGTCAACATAGTATAAATTCCTAAGCAATTGTTAAACATATCAATCAACGGAAACTGTTAAGCAAGAATGGGTTATAGGAACTTGGTGGTGTGCTGATTTTAGTGATATGTGGTTAATTCCCTCCTGAATCAACCTGAAAATATGATGATGATGATAATAATAATAATTATAATGATAATAACAACAATACTAATAATGATAATAATAATAATAATAATAATAATAATAATAATAATAATAATAATAATAATAATAATTTTGATTGGGAGAGACTATAAGCCACAAAGTAAGATTTCATCGCCATGAAAACTTTGTGTTGATTCATATTGTTGTTGTGTGGTGCATATCTCATTTTGTGTCTATTCATGTTGAGTATATATTATGTTAACTAATCCTGTGTGCTCTTTTCTCTACAAACTGCTCAGGATGAGGGCACAGAAAACTGACAATATCTTATAATAAAGCCTAATGCTAGAGTCACACTAACCAGACAAGCTAGGACTTTTTGCCAAGACGTAGCTAGGACATCTAGGACACCCCGACTTTTTTGAACCCGACAAAGTCCTAGCTGAAAAATGATGAAAATTATGCAAATGAGGATGTCTTGGTGGTGTCGGGGACATGTCTGGGACACGTCGCGGACAATGTGAAGGCTGAACAAGACATACTTCATATACGCAAATATAAAAAAAAACTTTGACTAAACATGTTAATGTTTTGATGGAAACTTTCAGTGTATTTTAGTTTTTAAGAGTAATCTTTATTTTCAAAGTTTTACAAACATTTTCAATGTTTTGTTTATTTTTACAGTAGAAATTATTTCATTTCAAAGTTTTTCCTTTATCCTTCATTGATTCTATTACATTTTCCATCAAAAACAATAGTGTTCATTTCAAAGTCTTTACAAACATCTATGTTGTATTTTTTACTTTTTTGTCCACTGCCTGGGTGCGAATCCCGGCCTGGCATGTGAGAAAGTTGCCAGTGACTTGGGGTAAGGCGGTGCTTTTCCACTGGGTACTCTAGTTTCCTACTTTTCTTACAACTGGCTAGTCACGAATTAGCCACTATATGGCAAAATGTGACGAAAAACTTCATTTCATATTTCAAATTCCACAATTTCATGTTAAACAAATGGCCTCATTATAGTGTCAAGATGCACAAGTCACTTGAAATTTCGCTCAGTTCCTGATCTTGGCAGTGTCCTAGGTCATGTCCTAACAACATCGTGGATGTCCTAGATGCAGCCAGGACAAATGGCTTGTCTTGGCAAATACTTGAACATGTCCAAGTATTTTGCCAGGACAAGCCCGGCGAGCAGGACAAAATTTATGTCGGCGAACCTTCCTAGCAGTGTCTGGGACGTGTCCTAAGACAGTCTGCAACGTCTTGGTTATGTCTCGCAGTTAAACTTTGTGGTTTTCTCATACCCGGAAAACCACAAAGTTTAACTGCAAGACACAACCAAGACGTTGCGGACTGTCTTAGGACACGTCCCAGACACTGCTAGGACTTGTCCCGGACTTAATGTTTGTCTTGCTTGTCCTGAAAAAATACTTGAACATGATCAAGTATTTGCCACGACACGCCATTTGTCCTAGCTGCACCTAGGAACTCCCCGATCTTGCTAGGACATCAACTAGGACGCTGTCACGATCAGGAATTGAACGAATGATTTGAACGAAATTCCTGATCGTGACAGGTCCTAGCAGTGTCCTGATAGCTTGTCTGGTTAGTGTGACTCTAGCATTAGATGTTATTCATACGCGTATTAAAATAATGTTTCTTTGTTTGAATGTAACTTTTGATTATCTGGGAAAAATATTGTGCTATCAAATGAACTGAAACAATAGGTTATCCTATCATACATATGGGATGATGATTTCAAAAAGATATCAAATAATGAAGGGAGCAGTCCAACATGGGCAAACATGATTTGGAAATAGAGGTTCCATCCACTAGTGATAGAACCTGTTTCTCCTATGATAAAAAGGAGAAATATACATGTTTTACCGTGCAGTTAGCTAGCTAAACTTAGTCAGCAAAAGGCTGCCTATGCACTCAACAATGGTAATATGCGTGTGTTGTGACGAGCACAGTTTGTATTCCTTAAAAACTGGCACTAGATAGCGTATGTGACACTTGTTTTAGTGCATGTGCGCCACTGTTGCGTCTACTGTTGGAGCAGCAGAAGATTTTCTGTGCTTACCAGTCCCATATTTAATGCCTTCAAAAGCACCTTTTAAAATATGTTAATTGTTCATTTTTGGTATCAAATTTTAGGAACACGCCTGAATTAAACGTCACATACATGGCCGATCAGTTTCATGGATGTTTATTCGAACATTTGCAGGTTTTAGCATGACCTACACAGTATACTGTACAGTGAGAATAGTGTGCACAAATAACATCTCTTTACAGGTTATCTGTACATAGTGCAGGCCTCCGAGTGGGAGAATTGCTTGTTCCGTACAATCCAGGCTACTTAAAATCATGTTGGTGATACTACAAACCTCATACAAAAAGTATTTTATAAAAGAGAATCTTATAACAATGAACTAATATGTATTTTGATTGAGAAAAAGACTATTTTACATCTAACACCCCCATTAGGACAGTTAATGTTGTTTTATCTGTATGTTAATACCAAGTATCAAAGATGTTTCTTGTTAATCAAAACTCCTGGTCCCTGCAGACTCCTACAGCTATTGATATATTACCTGTGATGGCTATGAAGATCTTTTCCATTGTATTGTCCGTTGCCTCATGGGTCCTAATAGTATTCAAGTCCCACCATATGACTTATAGGATCTGATGGTCCCTAATCCATATTGTGTATACGAGCTAGGTTTAAAAAGACTTATCTATTTGCTCACCCATCACATCTTAAAACCTGTTTAGAGGGACTTTAGTGATGCTAAATCTATTCCTTATAAGGACACCGGTTAAGCATTTTCTACTGTGCACCGGCTCAATAGTCACAATAAATCAGAGTAGACCAGGAACCGAGTCAAAGAATTAAGCCAATAGGTTGTATCAAGTAAACCTTTTGGGGATGCTTTCTAATAGAAGTGTATTGATAGGTGATTGTAATGTCATTTCACAGCAGTAGATTAAGTATAGAATATTATCAAGTATATAATATTCGTTGTTTGACAGTAGATACCTTGACATTAGTGATAATTATACATTTCATACCAAATATCAAGATAAATGGTTCTGGGGTTTAGGTTTAGAATGTCATTTCTATACATATGGTCAACCTCTTCTTCATTCTATGTGTATACAGTTTAGGCTAAAGCAAACTAATGATCCTTTAGTATCATGCTACTACGAATGGGGTTGTGTACCAGAATATCTGAGTAGGTTTTATTCCCATTTTAGCACATTTGGCAAAACATTTGTAGCCTTTGACTGCCATTTTTATTTCAACCTGAAGTTAAAAATGTCTTCAGTAATTTTGAATCATACCTAAAAGGTAACCAGAAATGAACTATTTGGAAAATGTGTCATATGCAAGCATCAACTTAAAAAAGTGACATTTAAGAGAAGATCCTACAATATCTTCCAAAAGATAATATACCCTCATCTCTAAAAGTCCAAAAAGGCTTCAAATGACCTTGAACACACTCAAGGTTATTGTGATCTAATCAGTTGATATGCATCTCATGAGAAAGCATCCCTTAGAATGTGAAGATACTGACCAATGTCGGTACTGAGATATGCATAGCCATCCCATCTAGTCTAAAGATTACCTTGTAATTAGAACTCAATACTGTTTTATTTAACTTTTGGGTGACATTTTTATACAATTTAATACCTCGGAAATAATGATTTATCAGCTGTTCATAATTTCAGAGGCTTTAAAAAGTATGCTGTGTGCATATATTAATTAAAACAATTGATTTTCAGAAATCACAAAAATCTTCATTTTTATTTCAATTTCGTATGAAATGACCCAAAAACAGCTTTGCCAAGTCAATTAATGTTTCTAATCAAATTGCCTTGCTTGGATATGCTTTCGAGGAAATATGGAAGATGATTTATTTCTTTTTTCACACTCCATCATCAATCATCAAGAAATTGCAAAATCCACCTGTTTTAGTATGCATTTTGTAAAAACAACCCTAAAATGACATCTTTTCCACAAAAGTATATTTGAGCATATCTTATCTGTTCAGTACCTTCTAACGATGTTTTCTAAAACATAAAATGGGTTTAGTATCACTTGTTTGGCTTTCAATATGCCTAAATCTAACATGTGTATTTCATAAATTGGCAATTTTTATCAGTCTTTCAGAGATTTAGTCCAAAAATGAGGTATTAAAGAAAAAATGACCAGCAGTTAAATATGTCCATTTAAATAAGCACTTTGTGTAGAACACTTATTCTAAATTAAGATTTCATGGAGTAACACCAACATGGACATCTGGGACAAAATACAAAAAACTCCCTTCTTGGCCAAAAAACAATGAAATCACCAAAAAATGACATTTTGCACCACAGATCACCACCACATCATGGCACGTCTGAAAGCACAGGCAACAAGCTTTAGGATGAGCCCTGTTGTGTCCTTCTGCCTTGCCGGTACACTGCCGATCACCTATTACTACCAGAAGGTGATTTCAATGAAGGAGCCATGTTTGTATATTAAGCGCCTAATTAATAATGTTAGATGCTAGTGACATCGTCCCGATCAACTGCTTCCAATGCAGCCACTTGACAGATAGGACTGGTGCTGAGTGAACATCTGACAACTTGAGCACAAATATGGTGATAGCGCTATATAGCTAACTGTTAAGCTTTTGGAAGCAACAAAGATTCTAAAAAGAATCTGGAAGAACATTCTACTCAATTCGTAACCCAGAGAAATGTCCAGAAAAATCAGATTTAATAGCTAGATGACTCCATGATATAGGATAGGAACTGGATAGACCTTGAAGCCTTTAAGGAGAGCTTAGGTAAAAAGGTGGTTGCAATCTTTATAAACGATGATACATTTCGAATCAAGATATTTTGCTAGAAAACTGAAGAAACTAATGTCTCTTATAGCTTAAATGGAACCTAATTCTTACTATCTCTGTAAGCGATCGTCATAGCTGGCATGCAGGATGATAAAAAAATCCACCATACTATATAGGTGTTACTTTCTTGTAGATAAAGATTGTTTAGAAAACAGGAGCCCCTTTTTAGGTCCCTGAATGCAACATGTTGGGACTTCCGCATATCTGTTAAAGACTTCCATTCATTGCGTTGCCATGAGATGATTGAACCGGTAGTATAATTCAGAAGCCGAACAAATCTGGAACGCGAGTCTTATCTTTCAAATATTGAAATAATTTCCTAGAGTAAGGAAATAAGAGTCCTTCCTTCTTGATATCCAGATCGGTGGACACATTAATCGTTTTCTTTGACAGTGTTAACTTTTCTAAAGTTCTAGTGTGTGTGTAAGTATGTGTGTCCTTGTACACATAGTTTAATACCCACATGGTCATAATGCGATTTTTCCCGCAGTTTACCTTTCCATAACAAAAATTCTCTACACTGGCTGGCTATCTTTCTATCTCTAGATTCGTCCCCATATTCTATAACCGCACTTCTACCAGGGTTGAAGTTATATCTACACTTGCCGACAGCTATATTTATGAAAAACCTTCATGGCCCTATCCATGTTACCCTTATTCATGCGCCTAGCCAACAGGTGAGGTCTCTATACAATATGTGTAGCAAAACAATTTACTATGTTCCAGGTCTCTCTCAAGGGAGTCAAGCCACCTTCTGTAACATTTGTACAATATTTTTCCTCAAGAGTTTCAAATTTAAACAGTCATTTAATACCTACTTCAAACTTAAGATAACAAATTGTTAAATAGCTACTGACATGCAAATATATTTGTTTTGTCTTGGAATAGGCAAAGTAAATCTTTTTTGCACCGTGCTGCACAAAGGCTGCTATAGTACAGGTTGTTTACTTCTGCTTATGAGGTCAAATGACGTCATTTGGGTGATGTAATAGTGAATTATCTGCCTGTACAAGAAGGAAAGAGCAATTAAGTTATACACAACTTCACACAGACATGTGCTAGTTGTTTTTTCTTTTACCTTCCCCACGAAAGTCATGTTCTCTTCATCAACTGTCACAATCTTCAATTCTTGTACATTCAATGCATCGATAACTTTTAAGAAAGTGCGTTTACATTAAATCTGGAAGTAAGAAAAATTACGTTAACTTCGATCGAACATATGGACCAGAACGCTTGATAGAAAAGAATATAACACCGAGCGACGCAATTAGGAATACATTACAATGCAACAGTATGCAGCCCATTATCATACTATTTTTATCACAAAGCACCATATAAATAATTATCTGGCCATATGTTAAATTTGTTGATCTAAAACAATTTAATTGTAGCCGGAGTTCAAGTGCACTGTTCTTGGCTTGATGGAGTTAGTCGTTCACTTCCATTTCATTATTGTGACTAATATAGGGTTAACATTTTTGACTGACAGATAGTTTTTTTCTCTACCCTGTTTTTATTTGACCTCTCACTCATTGCATTGCCTGCTGGCCGATTCGAGCTCCAGGGTAGTATAAGTGAATAAGGAACACAGTGAGCACCAGAAAACTACCCACCCAGCAGGGTGTAAGATGGGAGGGTTGAAAATGAAAATTATGCGATTAAGTTGATATTTCAGCACAAATGCTTCACCAGTGTATGAGGATTATAGCCTTTTATCGCAACGGGCCAGATAATAAACCATAAAACTGTAGGATTTCTTTCAAAATCAGGAATCTTTTATACGAAGATTCTACAGCTCCAGTGTTCCTGACCTAATATATTCTATTAGTCACCGTTCTTCAAGTTTGATTGTATCATGAGTGTCATGTTATAGACCACTACTCTAACGCGCGCGCAATCTTTACATGAGCTTATTACATGTATATCTTAAGATGCTCATGTCTACACTGTGAACGGGCTATAAAGTCGCAACGCCCAAACCAAATAAAAAATGTGCTGACTATTCAATTCAACTCATCCTGTCAACTCATACTCACACAGAGGAAATCTAAGCAATTGACAGAAAAACAGGTCGCGATGTAGGAAGCACTATACTCCATTTTAACCTGATCACATCCGGAGTTTGCGTTTAGTTTGGCACATACGGAAATATATAAATAGCATTATATAATGAATTGAGTTGCGATGACCGAAAGTCTTTGCTTCTGTCGGTTTCGCCAACTCATCTCCTTATAGTATATTTTTACGAAAATTAAAGATTTGAATTTGTCACAATCCATGAGCATTCTGGATGCGAATGAATTATATTGTTTCATATCTAGAATTGACCAACCAGTATTTTCCAGTCCTCTCCACCATGTATATTAACATGTTATAAGTATCGTCTGGAACTTTGGTTCTTGAGGAAATAACTATATAATTTTGCATGATTTGGTGAAAAAACCGGGGCAGAGCAAATGGTTGCGTGTTGAGCAGAATTCCCATTTAAAAGTTTTCCAAAATATTTCTCAACGGATTTGTCACCGCCATTTATTATCGGGTGGAATTTTCAGAGTGTTTGTTTTGTATATGCAGACGACACAGATTTCATAAACGATAATATGAAATTCTTTAAAGTAATCACTCCCTATAAATGGGCGACAGACAATTAAGAGTGAGAAATTGATGTTGGTGGTTGCCCTAATTTATAGAGGAATGGGACTCAGGACAACTACATAGCCCCAGTATGAGATTGAACTCTGGATGGCATGCCTCCCAGCACTCGGACCGGCAATCTTGTCACTGTGCCATTGAGTCTGGCTTTCCAAAGGTGTATTCGTTGAAAAGGTGTCAACGCCTGTGTAGGAGGTGTGAATCCATAATACATTCTACATCTATGATCCTTTAAAGGTATAAAAAAAACTAGGATAACTTCCTGGTTTTCACTCCTCGAGCTTTTTGTATTCCGCCCATGTTTATTCGACACGACACTTGATGAATATAATGTTGGAGCAGCTTGTGATATTACCATATCAAGCAGGAGCCGGGTCGTAAGAAGAAGGTCGCATTCGTGTAGGGTCGAGTGACTGTTGCGAAACAGGTAAGAAGTATAAATTACAGGTACGAGGTGTTTTCATTTCGCTGCTATTCTGAGCCTCCTCTAGTGACCTAGCTACGACTACACTACACTAAACTACACAAATTGGACTCTAGAATACAAAATAATGTGGCATTTACTTATTCTGATTAAGCCGGATTGATTTTGCGATATTTGTAAGGTATTTGACATACTTTGACATACTTTAAATTTTCTAATAGTGTATGCAGAATTTAAGCAGAATTTGGCTTGTAGGACAGGGAATTCTTATTACGAAAGTGCATGACCATGATGATCCACATCCCTAGCTTACTACCTTACACGCACGTGTTGCCATAACAATATCTAAATTTAAAAATTTAGATTTAAAGAATAAACAATTCGAATTGGAATTTAAACTTGGGATTTATGTGACTAAATCAAGAAATAACAGGAAAGCATTTTACATATGTTTGTGAATATAACATATCTGCTAGTATTTGGGATGATATCATCAAATGGTACAACTCATTTGGTAAGCACTTTCGCCATTTACCCGACACGCAAATCATTTTTGGTGACGCTACACTTGATCCATAGTATCATAGAAAGAATTAAGATACTAGTTTCAGCTAGAACATTCATAGCAAAATAAAAACAGGCAGACTAGAGTTTTTCAGAGGCCTTTGATCGCCAATATCCAATGGAATGCAAAAGTGAGTTTTTTTCCTCTCAAACAATTAACTCAGTATACCAGTATTGTTATTTGTCTAAAATTTCACCTACTGTTATTGACCTGATGTCCGTTCTTCTATGTTAGTAGAAATCAAGCAGAACAGTCTTCGACTGATTACATCAAAATCTAAAAAGATATATCTGAATGTTTGCCATTTAAAATTTTGTCGCAAATTTACCTCGAACATAACCAGTTTTTACTTTAAAACATGGGGGTGGGCCCCACCTCTGTACCTTCTACTAAATACCACATTTACAAATGTAAAACAGTATGTAGCAACATCATATAAAATGAGATAGAAACCTTGAAATTCCTTCGTTCAACTACTGGTCCCAATTGTACTAGTTATGAAGGCACCATTTACAACTCTGCATTACGTCACTCATTTGAATAGCGACCTAGTCAAACCGGAAGTATAGTAGCGAAAACGGGAATCTGTGACCTCGTGATATCGAGTTAGATGCCATAACCATGATTAAGGCAATTGCGGATTCTTACGTTCTTCTGGATCCATGATAATCTTATAAAGAACTCTAAAGTAAAATGTAACTTCACAAAAAGGATAGAGATATTTTGGTTGACAGCTTGTGGAATGGAGGATTGGTCAGAAAAAGGCAGCTTTTTTGAGGCATGTCTTATTTTTTTTCTTTGTAGATCACAATGCAAGTTACAAGAGGAAGTGTTGGTTTAATCTTACCAAAGATAAAAGTACTTTTGATTGTTATTATACTGGATGTATGTGTTTGCAGCTGTCCAAAAGACTGTTCCTGTCGAGCAATTGGGAATGGGACTATTGTGGAATGCGACAACAAAGGATTGACAGATTTTCCTCCTGGCATCCCACGAAATGTGGTCAGATTATCACTTCAAGGGAATTGCATTAATAAGTTGTCGAGGAGCCAATTCAGTCATTTTCCTATCCTCACATACGTTGATATAAGTACTAACATGAATCCTGGGTGCGGAACCTATATGAATACTGAAATTGATGAAGATACTTTCAAAGATGCCGCTAATCTTACAACCATCCTCATGAATAACTGTCAAATCTATCATTTACCAAGAACTGTATTCAAACCTCTAAGGAAACTAGAGAAAATTGAAATTTCCGACAATTTTGTCACCTTAAATGCATCTATTACATCACTAAGTTACATTGAGAGTAGGAACTTGACACATTTACAATTATCAGGCTTGGGTAACCATCAAGAATATGTAGATTTTTCAGAGACCTTTCTTCATGTGCTATCTAAGTTCAGAATCAAGGAACTGCACATCAACTATAACCACATTGCATACATATCTGCGGGACTGCGTGAATATTTACCAGATATTGAGGTCCTTACAATCTGTAAGAATAACATCAATACTATGAAGATTGGTGGAGCGTGGGAGTTGTTCACACTTGCCAAATTAAAAAGACTTGACATTTCCTACCAAGACTGGCACACACAACTTGACGTACCTCATAATGACATTTCTCAGGTGCTTACATTACAGACCCAAGCCAAGAAGTCCTGCTATATAAGCTTTAAACTGCCAGATACTCTCAGATGGTTAGCAATGAGCCATTTAGCAGGTCATAATCGAGTATTGTATGTCTGTTTCAGAGCTAAAAATCTCCGGTATGCAGACCTATCTTACTTCCACAACTATTATATTTCTGAACCTTTATTTCTTGAATGTGGCAATCTGGAATATGTTAGTTTGCAAGCATGTGCTATAAATGCTTTTCATCCAGACATAATCAGGTCTGCAACCAAATTGAAAACATTTCTAATTGGTCGCAACAATATTTCAAGTGTAATTAGAAATGACAGTGGTCGAATATTTTATAATCAAAACAAAATGGAAAATCTGGATTTGGCAGAAAATATGATAAAAAATAATGATCTCAATAAAGAAACGTTCAAACCCCTTACAAATTTAATTTCATTAAACCTATCTGGTAATTCATTAACAGATCTAGAAACAAAATTGCTAGACCCATGTTCCAATCTCAGATTACTAAATCTTTCTAGAAATGCATTCACCTTTATTTCAGTTGAATTTTCGATTATGGCTGGAAGAGAAAGATATTAGCATTGACTTTCTTGGCAACCCGTTTGTTTGTGATTGCACCACTCAGAATTTTGTAATCTGGTTTCACAAAACACCTGTTAACTTGCTCAATCGTTTGACGACAAGATGTTTTTACAATCGCAAATCAATACCGATAATGAGTTTACGCCTCAGCAAGTTTGTGGGAAAATGCCAAGGACCTGTTGAAATGCCAGCAGTAACAGTCGTTGGCTGTACCTTGGTTTTGATAATCCTCCTTGGAGTTTGTGCTGGCAGCGTTGGCTACAGGTATCGTTGGAAACTACGTTATTTCTGGTTCATGGCATCTGAGGTCCTGAGACGTAAGGAGGAGATTAGGGATGAGACGGTCTATGACTATGATGCTTTCATTGCATACAATAGAGGTGATGCACAGTGGGTCTGTGACACCCTCGTTCCTGCCTTGGAAGATGAGAGTGACATCAGACTGTGCATACATGATCGCGACTTCACTCCTGGCCAGATAATTGAAGAAACTATTGTATCAAGTATTGCAAAAAGCAGGAAAACCATCCTGGTTTTGTCCAAGCACTTTCTCGCAAGCAGCTGGTGCTACTTTGAGATGCAAATCGCTCGAAGTCAACTGTTCTCCTTTGGCAAAGACGTCATCATCTTAGTCATCTTAGAGGATCTGCCACCATCAAAAGTTGCCCATTCCAGGACACTGCAGACTTTGCTGGCGACAAAAACCTACCTTAAGTGGCCGTGTGAGGAGGGACGGGAGTTATTTTGGCAGAAACTAACTGCTGCTCTGCAAAGGCCCAATGAAAATGCACTTATGGTTTAACTAAAAGGGTGATACCAGAAGTATATGGCACTAGAAATTAGAATACGTATAACTGGACATTTTTTAACTTCAAGATACAATGAAAAATGAAAGCTGAGATTTTACAAGAGATTTTGCCCTTACATTTTTCTACAAACTATAACAAATAAACTTGAATTATTTATTCCCATAGTTCTAGTTGAAACAGGCTGTAGATGGCGTTCAATATGTCAATGATGCGAGGGGGGTATGGTGTGGAAGGGCTCACCTCTTTTGACCTGGTCAAAATTTAATTCATTTCTTTGGGAGAGCCATATTTTTTCTGACAGGTGCAGATATTCCCAAATTTTAGGACCAGAATATGTTTTCTTACTTTACAGGACCAGAAAACTTTTCTTGTTTTTCAAGGTAAGGATATCCTTCCTAAAAAATGATAGCTCTGGCCCCTCCCCCCTCTTCCCCACCATAAGAATATTGAATGGAGGAAATTTAAAAAGCAGTCAAACGTAATGTTATGAAAATCAGAAAATCATTATCTTCATGCAGAAAAGCACTATTTGTCATGCATGCTAAATGAATTTTCATGCATGAAAGTTCATTTAGCATGCAAGCTAAATGAATTTACATGCATGAAAAATAATGTTAATTAGCATGCATGCAAACCATTAAGCATGCATGGTGAATGAATCTACATGCATGAACATGCATGCTAAATAGTGCTTGTCTGCGAGAAGGGCTTACCACAAATTATGCTACATTGATTGGAGGGAATTGGCAAAAAGGAATTAATATCCAGCTGCCTATGTTATTGATTTCTTAAGTTGTTCACTAAATGTTATGTTAATTTTGAGCATATAAGAGCACAATGTTTGATGCAGAGTTGAAGATTGGATTCTGATTAAATTTCAATCTCCAAATATCTTCAAAATGTACTCAATACTGTATAATGTATAGTGTACTTTTGTTTGTGTATAAAAATGTGCTCGGCTGGCAGCTGCCTTTGAATGTGCAGTTTGATATTTGTATTCGGGTGTTATTAGCTATTATGTTACCGTGTTGTATGATACTAGCATATGGATCGGTTGTCTAAATAATGATGCGCAGTATAACAAATTCAGACTCATGGGTGTGCAAAGTAAGCATTGATTAAACTGCTGCAATACTAACATGGTACACAGTATACTTTACCATAAAAACATCATATTCATATTCGAAAGTTGAATTCAGATACACACTAACGTTGATTAAACCTTTTGGTGGATACAGGATCACTTCCTTTCAATTAGGAAAGGGTGTGGGTATCAAATTTCTCGCCTTTCATTATTTCCCGAACTAGCGAAATTAAATTATGATAATAAGTACGTATTAGCACAGTGTTGAAATGTACCATTTCTTATCATTGTTGATACACTCACTGCGGTTAGCGCTATAGAGTTAACTTGGGTGAGTTGAATGATCACGTGATCAGCCAGTGACATTGCGTGTGACCTACTTCTGTTACCCAGAGTTTTTCGGAACTAGGGTTGGATGCCATGTGTCGGCAGTAGAATGGGTGTAGTCAGGGGGGGGGGGGAGGTTGACTGTAACGTGTTTGTGTTCGGCGTTCATTTACACTACAGGTCTGTAGTGTAAATGAACGCCGCTACGCGTCGCCACCGTCGCGTATTATAATTAGCTTCCAATTACTTGTGACGTCATCAAAACTGTAAAATCGCTAACTTCACTGATTTAAGAAAGGTTATTTAATTTCCTAAAAGTGTATTCTTAGTACAATTGGTCCATTGAATGTATCCATGCTGTTTGACCAAAACAGAGTGGACGCTATCATACATAACTGGAAGAACCAAGTTTTCTCTAATGAAAGAATCCATGGCGTTCCACTAAGACATTCGACATGTTTGAAGCCGCCTAACGGCGGGTTCCGGAACCTCGCGTCCAGTCATTTCTATTGTTGTTGACAATGCTAGTCTAGGACGTCTTCATGGGTGACTGTGTCCATTTTTGTCTTGGCGAGTTCATTTTTCCACCCACCCAGCCTTTTTTCTTTTATTGATTTATATCACTGTTCAAGTGCGATTCAGTTTACCTTATTGGTGGTCTCTGAGTGTGTGGTGACAGTTTAATTTAAAGTAGTTGACAGGTTGCGACATTTTGGTCATGTATGAGTATTTTGGGATATGATGTTGCACATTCCAGATTTGAGACAATCTTGCAATTCATTCATGGATTGGGGCGCGCGGCAATACTACACGTTCTTGGCAATAGAGTGTTTTGATTATAAATCTAGTTCTTGAGTTGATGTTTGCTTGTGGTGTCGCCGCCTGCTTGAATTCTGTATTCGTTTATTGAAATATTATATAAGGATGTAAATAAATTGATATTGCTGCCGATCAGTTTTTGAGTGTTTTATTACAATGCTTGTCAATGTTAGATGGCCAATATAGTCCGTTGGAATCCTGGTAATGCTGTTCACAACGTTCATTGTAATGACCCCCAAAATACCATTCATTGCCATGGTGACAATAACTACATTCCCCCCCCCCCCCTACAGAGGTCACTTACTCTTAGCAACAAAGATTGCGGTCACTGCTCTTCACACCCCCTATAGAAATTGTATTTCAGCGTTTAAGACACTATTTCCACATTATCGGCTGTCAACATTGTGTATATCTGGAAAATAAGAAATGTCGGGGTTCGTGCTGGGGGTTGATGATAAATGTATTACACTTGTTATGAAAGCGGTGTGCAGCAAGATGTCCGCGTTCAGCAAGCGGGTATCGTACGCGGCCTGTGGGCCTCCTACAATGACCAACAGCTTCACGCAGACATCTTGCTGTACACCATTTTCACAGCAAGGATAACTAATAACAAACTGTTGCCATATTTCATCTGTATCCGTATAATAGTCTCCATCCCTTGTGCTTTTTTCTTATCACGTTAGTGTGTTCCTTAATCGTGTCTCTTATGAACGATGTATTGTGTAAATGTGAGACAATGAATATAAATGTATACAAGAAAATATAAAGATACTGGATTATGCGGACATGGATATACAGTGGAACCTGCCAAATTAAACACATGTGTACACTGAGCACCTGCAGACATTGAACATCTGCATACATTGAACAATCTTTCATGTACCGGCACACTCCCATTGAAAATCAGTGGGAGGCTACCTGTATACAGTGAACGTCTGTTTACCTTGACTATTGAGCACCAAATTGGTTCTACATTTGACCTGTCTACATTGGATTACCTGCACTGCTTTGAAACGTTTCACTGTTGACTTGTTAAATGAGAGAAACAAAATAGATTAGACAAAACTCCGAATTAATCCGAAATGAACAAATGTATGGTTAATGGGTCAATGGTAATATAGTTATGGGTATTTTCAAAAGGAACAAATAAATGGATATCATTTACTACTTGTCAGCCTCTGTTTTTCATCCCTAACAACTGATTTATTTCAATTGCTTGTTTTCATAAGCCAAGCAAAAACAAAACCCACACATTACGCCTTTATGGCAAATAGTCATATAATTTTTGTTATCAAATAGCAATTAGGAAAGGTGGATGGTTAGCAATAGAACAATTGTTCCCTTGGCAACCCTGTATCATAACTCCATTTAACAGTTTTCCGATACTGCAAACTGAAAATAAGGTCATACCATGTACTATACGGTTATATTATAATGTGACCTCGATTATATCTTTTTAGAGGCCCAGCAGAAGTTTCTATAAAAAACACTGTTCATTTTGCGGAATGAAATAAAAGTATGGTGTTTGTATTGTAAGTCTAGCACCAAGTAAAATCGTATATTTCGGCAAGAAAGCCTTTACTTCCATACACTTTGAGTCACATGCTTTCGGTCTTCCTGGACAAATGCTACTTTAGTTCTGAAAACTATCGGTAGGTGGACTACAGCCTGACAGTCAGATCACTTTATCTTTTGCATCATAAACTGAATTAGATGCACTTACTGTTTTTGGAGACACACTCAAGTGTGCCAATACACCAGTGCTGAGCTCGCATACATGACCTCGCAATTGAATAATATTTCTTGGAAAATAAGGAATATCATTGAATTATGAATATCTAAAGGGAATATGACTAGTGCCTAGCTCGCATACATGGCCTCGCAATTGAATAAAATTTCCTGAAAAATAAGGAATATCATTCAATAATGAATATCTTAAGGGAATATGGGTAAAGTCTCTCTAAGATCTATCATTAGTTATACTCCTTTTACATATGCACGAGATGTGGAATTATTTTATCATCATGATAGATAGGACAAGGATGCTCAATTGCACATTCCCTGAACAATTCATGACACTCGCTGGGTAGTTCTTTTTTTTACATTTTACATGCATTTATAGTTCACATTATGTATTCTTGTGCAGATAGATAGGTTTGCTTGACAAACTTATTTCCCGAAATAAGCTTATTCGTGAATTAAGGTACCCTTTTGGAGGCAAAATAAATTGGGGGTGGGGGGATGGGGTTCTCAACCCATCCATACTCTTAAGTCCTTGTAATGGGTACCCAGGTCATTTCTATGAATTTATAGAGTATATATTTGTTGATAGAAAACGTTAATTCAAAATCCAGTATTCCCATTTTTAGCAGGATACATGGCATACTTACTCTGACTCTACAGTACAGGGTACTCCGATTGCGGTACCCACTTGGCTGAGTGGTCATAAGTGTGACCCATGTCATAGATTGGTAAGGGCATATCAGGATCAACCCACTGGCGATCTGTCGCCCTTCTACCAACCGTCACGAAGTTATAGCAGCTGATAAAACTCTTTCCATACTTTATGATGATCTAAGAATGATTGAAATCGGACCCATCAGTTAGCGAAAATAAGTACAGTGAAGCACCAGTCCACCGAACGTCTGGCAGCAACTGGTTGTACAAATGTCCATGGATAACATATTGAAATAGAAATGAGTCAGGCATATTGATTCCTCAGGTAGCTGCTTATATAAGCTACTTTCAGCTATGACGTCAGTGGCCTGTGGTCGCATCCATACCCAGGAAACTGGGTGTCAATCAGATGTGCGGTCGTATATGGTAACCGGTCTGCCCGCGCATTTAATACAGTAATTAAAAATCGGTACTGTAATCAGGTTATTATATTATGCATTACTATCAATAGCTACTAGATCATCTAATCTAATTCCAGCGCCTGATCACTTTCAGCTATGCTTTTGACTGCCGCTCAACCGCCGAGTGTCCAATTTCAACAATACATATTCTAATAAAGAATAGAAAGTGTTCTATGACCCCCTGACATTCTGTCACGTTTTGTTGCAGGGTTGCTGGTAGCCAGTGAGTTCATTCTCGCATTCACCATAGAGCTTCCTCTAAAATAATTGGCAAGTCCAACTCTCAAACATTTCTTTCATTTTAGGAAGAAAATGATACATCAACTTGCAGTCAGGTGGTTTAGAATATGATTTAATAGATACGTCAACATGCGTCATACTTCGTGAAGCGAAGAACATTTCTATTCTCTCTATAGGATATTTGTATCCTATTCTCATTTTAGGAAGAAAATGATACATCATTATGCAGTCAGGTGGTTTAAAATATGATTTAATAGATACGTCAACATGCGTCATACTTCGTGAAGCGAAGAACATTTCTATTCTGTCTATAGGATATTTGTATCCTATTTTCATTTTAGGAAAAAAATGATACATCAACTTCCAGTCAGGTGGTTTAAAATATGAATTAATAGATACGTCAACATACGTCATACTTCGTGTAGAGAAGGAAATTTCTATCCTGTACTTATATGAATTAAGCTGTTGCAAAAACTGATTCCTTCCTTTCTTCCTTACGTACTATGCTGCACAAAGAGTCCTACTATAACAAATCTGCATATTTGCTTTCGTTTCGTTTAGTTTCGTTTAGTTAAATTTGAACATTTTGTATCATAAAGTACATTTTCAAAATATGATAATAACACACACAACTTGTGTCAATGTCAGATTAATAAACATAATTAACTAATTCTCTCATTCTATAATTAGATGCAACAAGGTCAGATCATAAAACACTTTATGTTAAATTGTAAGAACACTGCTACTACAGTATATTCACGAATCATATGAGTATTACTATGACTACTGACTTAGTGTCGAGTTTGTACTTTCAGAATGCTTATCATGCCCCTTTACTCTGTCACACGACTATTATTTGTCATTTATCCTATTCCTTTTCTGCTCTGGATAGTAAACATGTACATCCTGTGCATAAAGTGACTAGTAATATTCCAGAGTGGTACCATATCTTCAAACTTTTTTCCATCATTATTGGTCCCCAGTGTACTCCTACAGTGCATCCACTCACAGAGCATATATCATATATTGTACATCCATCATATATTGTACTACTCATAGGTTCATAAACCAGGCACTGCATGATCATCCGATTCCTGTCTTCCAATGAACACAAGTCACATAAGGTGTGCATCCTTACAACAAGAAGGTAACTTCTTAAATCTACCATATTTAGTAACCTGGTTCATACATTATTCTGCCGTTTAAGTCAAAATGTTTCTCTTTAGCCACTTTTTCTTTCCATATCGATTGCTTTAGTAACCCATATCTCACACCTAAAACTAAGTGTTGCAAAAACGACAGTACAATAAATCGAACAACGGGTTCTGAGATTGAGTCCTCCCTTCTTGATAACCATGTTGGGTAGGCATATTAAGTGTTTTATTTGCCTTTGTTATCTTTTATAAAGTTCTAGTGTATGTGTCTCCTAGTACGCATGCTTTAATACCCACGTGTCCGTGTGCATAGGCGACAGGTGAGGTCTGTTTATGATAAATGGAGCAACAGAGTTTACTGCTTTCTACAGTACAGGCATTCATTTCCTGCACCAGTCAACCGAACGTCTCACAGTGCCTGGTTGTACAAAGATCCATGGATAACATACCAGAAAATAAGCCAAGCACATCAATGACCCACGTAGTTTGCGATTCAAAGCTACGTTCAGTTGTGAGGTCATCCATGCATCCACGCATTTAGTGCAGGAAATAAATGCCGGCACCGTAGGTCTCTCAGCAGAGTCAAACCACCCTTCTTTTCTAATTTCTACTATATTTTCTATCAAAAGTATCAAATTTAAAGGATCATTTACTACCTACTGCAAAGATACAAAGATGAAGTTTGGCATATAGCTATCTACGTGCAAATATATTTATCATTTCGTTCAGGCGAAGTAAATCTTTTTCGCACGTGTACTGCATATAAAGACTACTAAAGTAAAGGTGTTTACTTATGCTAGTGAGATCAACTGACATCATTAGGCTGATGTAATAGTGAAACCCTGCCTGTACAAGCAGGAAGGAGAAATTCAGGTATACACAACTTCACACCATCGTGCACTAGTTTTCTCCTTTTACTCTCGTCACGAATGTCGTGTTCTCTTCGTCTAAGCTTCGCAACGACATTTTACTTTTGGTAGTGTAATTGCATTAATGACTTCACAGAAAGTACGTTCACATTAAATCTGGAAGCAAGGGAACTTACGTTAACTTTGGAACGAACCTATGATGCAGATCGCCTGGAGGAAAAGAAACTAACACCGAGCACACGCAGAGGAATAAGAATAGCTTCCAATGTAACAGTATGTAGCCTATTTTTGTAACATATTTTATCACAAATCAGTATACATGTGCATTATCATCTGTTCTCGGGTAATTGCATTGATAAAATATAAGTCAAGTGTAGCCTGAGTCCACACGAACTATTCTGGGCTTGAAGCAGTCAGTCGTTCAGTCGTTCAGTCACTTTTTATTATGTTACCTTATGGCGCTAACCCTTCTGACTGACAGGTAGTTATTTCTCCACCGTGCTTTTATTTAACCATATATTCTTTTCGAATTTTAAATTGCCTGCAAGCCTATTTGCTTAAGTAAACACGATCCCAGCTCCATGTTACAACATGTGTATAAGGAACACGATGAGCATCAGAGTAGTAACCACCCCCCACCCCCCCCCCCCCCCCCCCCCTCTTTAAAGTAATCTCTGCCAGAAAAAGGGCGATAGACAATAAAGATTAGGAAATGAAGATTCTATCTAGTTTATGGAGGAATTGAACCCCTGCTAGCCTCAGCAAGGGTTTAAACTCTAGACCCCATGCCTCCCACCACTCAGGCAGGCAATCTCGCCATTGTGCCAGTCTGAATTTCCAAAAGGTTATTTTCTTGGAAAGGTGTCAACGTCTGTATAGTAGGTGTGAATCCACTACGCATTTTATATCTATGATCCTTAAGGTATGACACATCAGTACGACTTCCTGCTTTACACTCGAGCGGTCTTGAGTCTGTCCCAGCCCATGTTCTGTCGACATAACGCATGTTGATTTTAATGTTCGAAGTGCTTGCCGTATTACTGTATTAAACAAGAGCCAGGTCTTAAGAAGTAGGTCATGTTCACTTAGGGTTGACGGACTGTTGCCGAAGGTAAGAAGGAAGTTACAGGTATGAGATAATTTCATTCCAATGTTATTCTGAGCCTCTTAATTGACCTAGCTACGACTGGACAATATATTTAAGGAAGTACACATATTGGAAGTGTTTTAGTGTCAAAGTCCCAATTTTTCTAGTTTCAAAGGCAACATACACAACTCTTCATTACGCTGCGCAATGGGAAAGCGACCTAGTCAAACCGCTAATAGACCAGCGAAAACAGGAATCCTTGACCTAACTATTGGGAGAGAATCTTATAGATAACGCTATCATAAAACTTTTTACAAAAAAGTAAAGATAGTTATTTGTTGACTGCTTGTGTTATGATTAAACATTTTCAATAGAAGATTGGTCAGAAATGGGTGGCTCTTTTGGGGCACTACAGGCATGACAGCGTTGATCGAAAATCTACCTCATTTTCTTTATTTGTAGATCACAATGCATGTTACAAGAAGACGTGTTGGTCAAATTCTACGAAAGACAATAGCGATTTTGATTGCTATTATACTGGATGCATCTGTCGGCAGTTGTCCAAAAGACTGTTCCTGTCAAGTAATTAGAAATGGGACCACTGTGGAATGCAACGACAAAGGATTGACAGATTTTCCTCCTGGTATCCCACGAAATGTGGTCAGATTATCACTTCATGGGAATTGCTTTAATAGGTTGTCAAGAAGCCAATTCAGTCATTTTACTAATCTCACATACCTTGATATAAGTACAAATATGAAATCTGAGTGCAAAACCTATATGAATACTGAAATTGATGCAGACACTTTCACAGGTGTCACTAATCTTACGACCATCCTCATGAATAACTGTCAAATCTATCATTTACCAAAAACTGTATTCAAACCTCTAAAGAAACTTGAGAAAATTGAGATGTCCAACAATTTCTTCACTTTAAATGCATCTTTTACATCAATAAGCTACATTGAGAGTAGCTACTTGGCACATTTACAATTATCTTGCGTGGGTAACCATCACTTTTATGGAAATTTGTCTGAGGCATTTCTTAACGTGCTATCAAAATTCAGAATCAAGGAACTACACTTAAACAATAACCATATTACATCTGTGCCTGCTGTGGGACTCCGCAAATCTTTACCAGATATTGAGGTCCTAACAATCAGTCACAATAGCATAAACATTATGTCGATTGGTGCAGCATGGGAGATTTTAACACTTCCCAAATTAAAGAGACTTGACATTTCCAACCAAAATTGGCACACAATACTACCGGTACCTCATAACTACATTTCTCAGGTGCCTACATCAATAACCCGTGCCAAGATAACCATCAGACTGCCAGATACTCTAGAATGGTTCTCATCAAGCCACATATCCGGTCATAATAAGGTATTTTATGCCTGTTTCATAGCAATGAATCTCCGGTATGCAGACTTATCTTTCAACCACAACTATAACATTTCTCAACCTTTATTTCTTGAATGTGGCAATCTGGAATATGTTAGTTTGCAAGCATGTGCTATAAATGCTTTTCATCCAGACATAATCAGGTCTGCAACCAAATTGAAAACATTTCTAATCGGGCGCAACAACATATCAAGTGTAATTAGAAATGATAATGGTCGAATCTTCCGTAATCAAAACAAAATGGAGTATTTGGATGTGGCAGATAATATGATAAAAAATATTGATCTCAATAAAGAAACGTTCAAACCCCTCACGAGAATGATTTTGTTAAACCTATCTGGTAATTTATTAACAGACTTTGAAACAAAGTTGCTTGACCCATGTTCCAATCTCAAATTACTAAATCTTTCCAGAAATGCATTCACTTCCATTTCTGTGGAATTTCGATTATGGCTTGAAGATCGAGATATTGGCGTTGACTTTTTTGATAACCCATTTGTATGTGATTGCACCACTAAGAATTTTGTAATCTGGTTTCACAAAACACCTGTTAACTTGCTCAATCGTATGACGACAAGATGTTTTTACAATCGCAAATCAATACCAATAATAAGTTTACGCCTCAGCGAGTTTGTGCAAAAATGCCAAGGACCTGTTGAAATGCCAGCAGTGACAGTTGTTGGATGCACCTTGGTTTTGCTAATCCTTCTCGGGGCTTGTGCTGGCACCGTTGGCTACAGGTATCGTTGGAAACTACGTTATTTCTGGTTCATGACATCTGAGGTCCTGAGACGTAAGGAGGAGATTAGGGATGAGACTGTCTATGACTATGATGCTTTCATTGCATACAATAGAGGTGATGCACAGTGGGTCTGTGACACCCTCGTTCCTGCCTTGGAAGATGAGAGTGACATCAGACTGTGCATACATGATCGTGACTTCACTCCTGGCCAGATAATTGAAGAAACTATTGTATCAAGTATTGCAAAAAGCAGGAAAACCATCCTGGTTTTGTCCAAGCACTTTCTCGCAAGCAGCTGGTGCTACTTTGAGATGCAAATCGCTCGAAGTCAACTGTTCTCCTTTGGCAAAGACGTCATCATCTTAGTCATCTTAGAGGATCTGCCACCATCAAAAGTTGCCCATTCCAGGACACTGCAGACTTTGCTGGCGACAAAAACCTACCTTAAGTGGCCGTGTGAGGAGGGACGGGAGTTATTTTGGCAGAAACTAACTGCTGCTCTGCAAAGGCCCAATGAAAATGCACTTATGGTTTAACTAAAAGGGTGATACCAGGAATATATGACACTAGCAATTAGAATACGTATAATTGGACTGTTTTCAACTTCAATATACAATGAAAAATGAAAGCTGAGATTTGACAATTGAGGAGAAAAATCTTGACCTTACATTTTTCTACAAACTATAACAAATAAACTTTATTCCCATAGTTCTTGTTGAAACAGGCTGTGGGATGGCGTTCAATATGTCAATGATGCGGAGGGGGGGGGGTGTGGTAAGGAGGGGCTCACCTCTTTTGACCTGGTCAAAATTTAATTCACTTCTTTGGGAGAGCAATATTATTTCTGACAGGTGCAGATATTCCCAAATGTTAGGACCAGAATATGTTTTCTTACCTTGCAGGACCAGAATACTTTTCTTGATTTTCAAGGTAAGAATATCTTTCCTAAAAAATGATAGCTCTGGCCCCTCCCCCCTCCTCCCCACCATAAGAATATTGAATGGAGGAAATTTAAACAGCAGTCAAACGTAATGTTATGGAAATCAGAAAAGCACTATCTTCATGCAGAAAAGCACTATTTGTCATACATGCTAAATGAATTTTCATGCATGAAAGTTCATTAAGCATGCAAGCTAAACGAATTTACATGCATGAAAAATAATGGTAATTAGCATGCATGCAAAACCATTAAGCATGCATGGTGAAGAATCTACATGCATGAACATGCATGCTAAATAGTGCTTGTCTGCGAGAAGGGCTTACCACAAATTATGCTACTTTGATTGGAGGGAATTGGCAAAAAGGAATTAATATCAAGCTGCTTATGTTATTGATTTCTTAAGTTGTTCACTAAATGTTAAGTTAATTTTGAGCATATAAGAGCACAATGTTTGATGCAGAGTTAAAGATTGGATTCTGATTAAATTTCAATCTCCAAATATCTTCAAAATATACTCAGTACTGTATAATGTATATTGTACTTTTGTTTGTGTATAAAAATGTGCTCGGCTGGCAGCTGCCTTTGAATGGGCAGTTTATTTTTTGTATTCGGGTGTTATTAGCTATTATGTTACCATGTTGTACGATACTAGCATATGGATCGGTTGTCTAAATGATGATGTGCAGTATAACGAATTCAGACGCATGGGTGTGCAGAGTAAGCATTGATACAACTGCTGCAATACTAACATGGTACACAGTATACTTAACCATTTAAAAACATCATCATTCATATTCGAAAGTTGAATTCAGATACACACTAATGTTGATTAAACCTTATGGTGGATAAAGGATCACTTCCTTTCAATCAGGAAAGGGTGTGGGTATCAAATTTCTCCCCTTCCAATATTTCCTGAAATAGCGAAATTAAATTATGATAATAAGTACGTAATAGCACAGTTTTCAATGTTAGATGGCCAATATAATCCTTTGGAATCCTAGTAATGCTGTTCAGAATGTTCATTGTAATGATCACGAAAATACCATTTATTACCATGGTGACAACAACGACATTCTACCCCGACAAAGGTCGCTTATACTTAGCAACAAAGATTGCGGCCACTGCTCTTCACACCCCCTCAAGAAATTGTATTTCAGCGTTTAAGACACTATTTGCGCATTGAAGGCTGTCTAGATGGTTTTCTGGAAGTCGCTGAACCTTAAACTTAGAACTTGTTTTGCTTATCGTAAATTTATGTCACGGCAGGGGTGGGGGTAAATGACGAATTTGTTACAGCAGGTGGGTGTCCTACACGGCCAGCGGGCCTCGTACGATAACTCCTGGCTTCACGCAGGCTTCTTGCCGTACATCATTTTTACAGCAAGGATATTTAATAATAAAATGTTGCCATTTTTATCTGTAGTCGTAAATTAATCTGCCTTCCTTGTGCTCTTGTCTGACCACGTTAGTATGATCCCTGATCTTGACTGTAATGAACGATGTACTGTGTAAATGTGAGGCAATGTTTATAAATGTATACAAGAAAACGTTAAAGATACTATACTAGCTTAGGCGGACATGGATATACAGTGGAACCTGCCAAATTGAACACATGTCTACACTGAGTACCTGCGGATATTGAACATCTGCGTACATTGAATAATTGTTCATGTCCCGGCACACTCCCATTGAAAATCGATGGGAGGCTACCGGTATACAGTGAACGTCTGTTTACCTTGAAAATTGAATACTAAATTTGTTCCTCATTGAACCTGACTACATTGAATTACCTGCACTGATTTGAAGCGTTTCACTGTTGACTTGCTAAATGTATGTATGTATGTTGTTTATTGACCATAATAAAAATTATGAAATACAAATCATACTACACAAAAAATCATAGTTTACAAATGATATAATAACATGGGAAAGGGAATACAAGAATCATTGTCCGGGTAGTTTGCGGTTATTTTATCCGTATTAGACTTGTCTGCTACCCAGTAAAGGGTTTTATCCTACGCCCATTTTTACTTTGAGCCTATACACGAGAGAAACAAAATAGATTAGACAAAGTCCTGAATTAATCCCAAATGAACAAATGTAGGGTCAATGGGTCAATGGTTATATAGTTATGGGTATTTTCAAAAGGAACAAATAAATATATACCATTTACTAAGTCAGCCTCTGTTTTTCATCCCTAACAAATAATCTATTTCAATTGCTTGTTTTCATAAGCAACGCAAAAACAAAACCCACACATTAGGTCTTTATGGCAATTAATCATTTAATCCCTGTCATCATTTTGTTATCAAAAAGCAATTGGGAAAGATCTATGGTTAGCAATAGAACAGATGTTCCCTAAGCAACCCTGTATCATAACTCCATTAAACAGTTTTCCGATACTGTAAACTGAAAAAGAGGTCACACCATTAACCATATGGTTATGTTATAATTTGATCTCTCTTTTATCTTTTTTGATAAGTTTTTATACAAACCACCGTTCATTTTGCATAACAAACTAAAATTATGGTTTTTGCATTACAAGTCTAGCACCTAGTAAAATTGTAATTTTAAGTCGGCAAGCAAACCTGTTTTCAGTCTTTTTGGACAAATGCTTCTTTAGCTCTGGAAACTAGCAATAGGAGTACTGCAGCCTGTCTCTCAGATCACTATAGCGTTTGCATCATAAACAGAAGAAAATGCACATACTGTTCCCGCGTACACACATAGTCCTAACTTAAGTGTGTCAATCCACTAATGCCCAACGCACATCCACGACATGGCAATCTAATCAAATTTTCTGAAAAATAAGGAACTAGTTCAATTATGGGGATGTTTTGCTGCACTGTACACAGCTAGTGGGAGCTCCCGGGAGTTGTGTTCATTGCAGGAAAACGATATTTTTCCTTTGAAATTTGAAAGTAAAAGGTAAGGTTTAGTATATCGTAGATACCTAGTCGTGTAGGGGAGATGTTTGTAATGGGGGGGGGGGGGGGGGGGGGGGCGGGTGTAAATTATATATCAGGTTAGAAATTAGCGATCTATGACTGCACACGGCCGTGTGAACAAATTTTGCATTTTGCAACAATTGTTGCAACTCCCCCCCCCCCCCCCCGGGCGTAAGGGCCAAACTAGGTCAGAGGGCCAAACTAGGTCAGAGGGCCTAGCCAGCAGATGGCTCCAGTAGTTAAAGAGTCAGCGGTAGTTCATTATATTACATTACTAATTGTAACGCACGTCTACAAGTCACGTCTCCTTTATTTCAATTATGTGACACATTTACGGGAGCGACATCTATTAGAATGTTATTAAAACATAATTTAACTTCAAACACTAGGGTCGTGGATAGACCCGGTTTGTGTCTCTATCAGGCCATCCTTTTTATTTATTGATGTTTCTGTTATTGGCCTTTCCGAGACACGGTACCACACAATAGTAAAAATCTGCCGTCAGTCCAGTGAATTCACCGGAGTGGATTTCGCATATAACAGAGGCTCCTAATGTCTTAGCAGGTGCTCGATTAGTCAGGCCTTAAGCATAGATCGGAAATTTAAAATGGCGGAAATTGCCGCTTTAAACTTCTTTCTAAGATTATTAAACATTTCAGCCATTGTCACCTGCCGACTTAGGGCATATACACTAGTCAAACATGTACATAATTCAGTGGTATAAGTCTTGCCGTGACACTCGCCTTAACACGCGAGAAATCCACTCCGGTGAATTCACCGGACTGACGGCAGATTTTTACTATTGTGTGGTACCGTGTCTCGGAAAGGCCAATAACAGAAACATCAATAAATAAAAAGGATGGCCTGATAGAGACACAAACCGGGTCTAGGTCGTGGAGTGATGCTCAATCAACTCTGGTCCACACATTCTTAGCTGAAATGTCTGTTAACACACGGATATACTTAATGAGGAGCTGCTCTTTTACCGCTGTCTTGGATTAAATCGTAAGCAATTCATCCAAAAAAATTCCCATGACTATTTTTGGTAACATCTCTTTCAACAAAGCTTTTTTTGAAAGGATTAACAAGGAAATGGAGACCATAGGCTAAGCCATCCCTCTCCTTCAAGTGTTTAGAGACATTTTAATTGTTTTCAAAGTTATTTTAAAATATATCGTAGATCTAGAAGCGACCGCACCCAGGGAACACAAATCTGCAATGAGAGTAATGTTTACAAAATCATTGAAGGGAATTGTTCAACCCAGCAGGAACAACAATAACTTCCAAGCAGATAATCATTGGAATGTTTTGTTATCAAAACATCTTCATCTTTATTAGACTACATGCACGATACAGATGTGGATGGGTTAAGAAGCGTTTTCGCGGAATCATAATATTCATTCAGTAATTTCATTGGATGAATTACGGTGTCTTGACTG
Source organism: Maea johnstoni (assembly GCA_963942565.1). NCBI lineage: Eukaryota > Metazoa > Annelida > Polychaeta > Spionida > Magelonidae > Maea > Maea johnstoni. Next base: position 15,138,817 of record OZ012699.1, on the reverse strand, counting down.
GCCATGGTGTAAGGCTGGAGACGATGAATGCAAGTATCAGCTGAGTCTTGCCATTCACTGTCCTGTGGAGCTTCAGGCACCTGCAATTTAACACATGTATCAACTTTTAATAAAAAAGATATGAGGTCAATTGAAAAGGGAGATACATATGCTATTGTCATTATCATTATCATTTTAATTTTTATTATCATTTTTATCATGATCAGTATTAACAATATTATCATCGTAATTATTATTATTAATATCATTATTACTATCATTATTATTATCATTATTATTATGATTTTTATATTATTATTACTATCATTATTATTATTATTATTATTATTATTATTATTATTATTATTATTATTATTATTATTATTATTATCATCATTACTAGTAGAGGTATAGGTAGTATTATGAGCATTATCAGTTTTCTTTATTTCTTTTTCTATTGTTATTGTTAGAATTACTATTAATATCATCAATAGTATTATCAATATTGATATCATTATTACTATTATTATTATTATTATTATTATTATTATTATTATTATTATTATTAGTATCATCATTTTTATTATTATTATTATTATTATTATTATTATTATTATTGTTGTTGTTGTTACTGCTGTTTTTGATATTGTTGTTTTACTTCTTTTATTATGTGTTTTAAGATATTATAAAGATTCTAATTCATTGAATGCAATATTTTATAACTTAATCTCAGGGTACACATAAGCCACACGCTGCCATTACCGTTTCAGATGAGGTCAGGTATTGTTTCTATTAATCTTTGGAACATGATTCATGTGATAGACATACCCAGGGAAGCTATGCCATTATAATTTACCCGAGTTGTTACTCGTCCTCGTCTTGCAAATCCAATGGATATAAAATACACAACAACTTCCGAGGGTCTATATAGTTTTATCAAAGTTGAAAGTCTCCACCGTGCGCAATACCTTAGGCTAACAGTTTCAATGTTTCAGAAAGCTTATCAAGAGACAGCTCAAAGGTTTTCAATAATCCATATACCAGTGACTTTGGGTAAGGCGGTGGTTTTCGTTGGGTACACTGGTTTCCTCAACCTGTCCCAACTGGCTAGTCACAACTTAGCCACAGAAAAAGTGACGAAAAAAGACATTCCTAATCCAAAGCTGTGTGAGAGATGGAATGAAAGAATGAATTGATAAGATTTTGAAAGCACATCGGCATACAAAGGCCATTTAGTGCCATACAATACTATCAAAAAGTGTTCCATTGTCACTGCTGAAGAACAACGACAGAGCATACTTATTCTAGGTGAAGGAATGAATAGAGGGACAGTAAGAGCAGAGCCTTCAGATACAAAGTGGACCAAGGGATCTTTTAGTTGCATGGTATCCATAGACAGATCCAAACACCCCCCTTCTATTAAAAGGTGAGCAGAGTGCCACACCACCTGGTTGGGGGTCCCAAATACACACTTTTGGAACACGACTGCAACACGATTGCCTTGTCGTAATGAAACAAGTAGCAGTCGTGTTGAGTAATTTTAGGTTTTTCAGTCGTGTTTCCACAAGACGGCTTTACAAGTTGAAAACTGTCATAGCTCGCGCAGTGGGCGGCCATCATAGCATAGCGGCTCTTATAATAATATTAATATTGTCATTTGATATTGCGCCCTTTCCATATAAACATGCTCAAAGGCGCATTACATTCATTGTCAGAGGATAGATGTTGATATCCACATAGTTATTTGATAAATACATCTTTGAACAGATGTGTTTTCAATTGTCGTTTGAAGATTGCCACACTCCCAGCTGCCCGAATATTATTTGGGAGCTGATTCCATAGTTTTGGGGCACAGGCACTAAATGATCTGTCACCGTAGGTTTTCATGTTGGTTCTCGGCTCGCAGAGTAAGTTCTTGGATGTTGATCTCAGTGTCCGTGGTGGGACATACTCTTTCAGCATTTCCCTCAGGTAAGAGGGTGCAGTTCCATGCAAACACTTGTACGCCAGGAGAAGAATCTTGAATTCAATTCTCTTCCTGACTGGTAACCAGTGAAGTTCCTTTAGTACTGGAGTGATATGGTCATACTTCTTTGTGAGTGTGATCACCCTGGCGGCATTATTTTGTACTCTCTGGAGCTTACATATTAGCTCTTCAGGTATTCCACAGAGAAGTCCATTGCAGTAGTCGAATCTTGAGGTTACCAGGGATATGACAGCACCTTTAGTTGATTCTGCAGTCAAGTATTTTCTGATCCTTCCAATGTTTCGAAGGTGATAGTTTGCAGATTTGACTGCCTTTGACACATGTGCGGCCATATTCATGCTTGGATCAAAAACAGAGCCGATAGGTATATTGAGAATCTTAACAATCTCACCATTTACGGAGATGCTAGGCACAGATATTTTGGCTCGCTGCTTAGGGGTACCTAGCACTAGGACTTCCGTTTTGTCTGCATTCAGTTTTAGCTTGTTCTGTGACATCCATGTATATATGTCAGTGAGGCAGCCCTCCAGCCTAGCAACTCCTATGTCCACAGCTTGTTGAGTGATAGGTTTTATTGCCAGATAGAGCTGTGTGTCGTCTGCATATATGTGAAGCTCTAAACCATGCTTTCTGATGAGTTTTCCAAGGGGTAGGAGGTAGATCAGGAACAACAATGGTCCTAACACTGATCCCTGTGGTACGGACCACAGAATGTCCTGTAACTCAGAGAATGACTTGTCAATCTTGATGCGGAGTGTGCGTCCTGACAGGTAAGACTTAAACCAAGCAAGTGCTTGACCCGTAATACCTTATGTATTTTCCATTCTGCTGAATAGAATATCATGGTCGATGGTGTCGAACGCCGCACTCAGATCTAACATGACCAGTATAACTACTCCATGCTGGTCAATGCTGGTTAGAATGTCATTCTGTACTTTCACTAGGGCAGTCTCAGTGCTGTGACCAGGCTTGTAAGCAGATTGTAAATGTTCATGCAAGTTGTTCTCAGTCATGTAGTCAGTGAGTCGCCCCGCCACCACCCTCTCCAACAGTTTTGAGATGTAAGAAAGGTTACTGACAGGACGGTAGTTCTTTAGAATATCTGGATCTAGGGTAGATTTCTTAAGTAACGGTGTTACTATAGCCGACTTCATGGATTTCGGTACCTGGCTAGATCTGAGAGAAGAATTTATGATGTTAGTCATTACTGGAAGTAATTCGCTTCTACTTTCTTTGATGAGCCAAGTTGGGATTGGATCAAGCATGCAGCTCTTACGGTATATAGCGTAGTTACCTACTTGGCAGGCTACATACTGAGGCAGGTTTTTTGGTGTTGGCGTTTCTGTCTGTTCATCTCTTGTCTTGCTTGCTCGATAATCTCGCGAGAAATGAGCATCACCTTTTGCTTTAAGAGCACATTTTGGCGCCAGAAGTTTTTACGTTTTAAATATTGCTTAATCACATAGTAAATATGTATTGTTTCCTTTAAATTGTATGAAAATAACGTTTTGGTCGCCGATGATCGTGCAACACACTCGGAACTATGCAACAACTAAAACTGACGCTTGCGCTCCATGGTCAGGTGACCGCGACGTCATGGTTACAGAGGCTGGAGAGCTGCCACTGGAACTGAATGGGTTGTACGCTCACATTTAAATAAATTACTCTCCTTTCTGTGGATCAATTTCAATGCAGTTTGAATCGTTAGAACCGCAACAATTAAGTCTACTTATCTCTTTATTCTAGTTGAAATTTGTTGGGAAATGATGATTTTGCAATAGGTTAAAATCGTAGTAATTTTATGCCATATTTTCGGTCAATCGCTACTCTCATACTGTAAGTATATTGCAAAAATGACAATTATGAAGCTCATATCAAGGGGTTTCAAATTTGTTTCCGCGATTTACAAGCAAAGACTGACATGGATAACACATCCTTCATTTTGTGACTGAATTTGAAGGGGGAATGCATGAATATTATCGAGCTGCGCGAGCATTTAAAGCTTTGCTTTCTCATCATATTAATTTTCGAAGTCTGGTCGGAATCGTTGTGTTCCAATCGTTTAACTGTGTTTGTTGTCGTGTTACAGTTAGGGCTGGTTTGTAAAGGCCCGTTCCCACATTTGCGATCTAGTGTAGCGACGGCACAGCGACCGCAGCGAATTATGAATTGCTGTGGTCGCTGTGCCGCCGGTACGTAGATCGGTGTGGTCCGTTACGCTATCGTTGCGGTCGCTACGCATCCGCAGCGGATCGCTGTGGCCGAGCATCTGTTGCGATTTTTTTGAACATGCTCAGAAAAATCGCTGTTGAAAAAGTAGGGCACTGGATCGCTAATGGTCCGCAGTGCAGTCGCTGTGCAGTCGTTGTGGTCGTTGTGAGGTCGCTGTGCCATTTTAATAATCGTTATGCTATCGTCTCACTCGTTACGTACTCGTTAATCTATCATTACCCTAACGACCTATGGAAAGTTCAGTTAAGCCCCGTTCCCACATCTGCAATCTAGTGTAGCGACCGCAGCGAATTATAAATCGCTGCGGTCGCTGTGCAGTCGCTACACTAGATCGCAGATGTGGGAACGGGCTCAACGATCTGGTCGCTACAAACATTAATTGGGTCAATCTACAGCGATCACACAGCGATTCATAATTCGCTGCAGTCGCTGTGCCGCCACTACACTAGATCGCAGATGTGGGAACAGGCCTTAAAGCTTAAACATATACCCATGGGAATTTTTGTTACGACTATAACACAATGACACCATGATGTCAGTACGGATGTATTTTGACTAAAAAGATTTCCACAGGACTTTAATGCGTCTAAAAAATTGCAACTTGTTTAAAGTTTCCCACTCTATTTTGATCATGTGATGCACGTGCCTCAATTATCGCTCACAACAAAAGAGCAAGGTGAACATGGAGGGGACAAGGAAAACTACACACAAAAATGATAAGAAAGGCCAGCCAACACAAAGTATTTTCAAAATAACTTTAAAATGGACATGAGTAAGACATTGGAAAAATGTTCAATTAATAACCAATTTCAATATTTGTAAACATTTTGAGTACAATTTTACAGATATTGAAGTAGCATTTTGAAGACATAGCACAAAAGCTTTGTGTTTACTGGGATTGGCCAAAAAGAAAACAACAACACATCTGGCTATGAATAAAGTGATTTGTGTCTAAAATATTCGTTGGATACATTCTTAGAGCTCCATCAAAAATCTCACACTTTTAATAGGGAGAGGCGCACGTACGTCAAAACATTCTAATCGTGATGCACACGCCCTACAGACTCAAAGCAATTGTTTGACTACAAGTAGCACTTCTTTTAACACGTGTTAGAAACAACTTTAGATATATAGCAGTCGTTTTGTCGTATTTATATTCTCATAAGTATCCTTTTACAGTTATCTCTCGTTAAAATGAATCATAATGCAGTCTAGTTAAGAAGATTTCAATTTCTTTTTGCATTTTAATTGCAGTCTAAACAATAGAATTTTAGAAATTGTGTATGTGGGATCCCAGCTTTTGGGTAGCCTGGGGAGGGGGGGGGGGTGCCACCTCCTATTGCACACCATTGAGCAAGCCAACAAGGCATGTCCCCTGCAGGGTGTTTGTGATGGAAGGCAGCCAACTGTGGTACATTTATAAAATGAGGGTAGTAATTTGACACTTACGTCCCCTTATCAAGCTCCTGGTTGTCAGCAGTATAGATGGTGTAGGATGATACTAACACATGGTATTCTCCCATGTCATATTCCTTAATTGGGGACGATTCGTAGCGGTCAATTCCTAGTGTTTTGATCTTTTTGAAGAGCTTCAGAACATCTAAAATATTCGCAAAGACGTGGGGTTAGAACAGTACAAGTCTTTATTACCTGGGTATTTGGGTAAAATAGTATGATAACATTGGGGAGTTTTGCATCATAGCGTATCTTAATGTTAGCGACGATGGCTGCCGCTGACAGCGCCAGTACAGAAATAAAAAAGTACAGCGTTTTTATATATAGCGAAGCGGAACCACACGCTAAGTACGCTGTATATAAACACACGCGGAAATTTCGTGTTCTACAGTATATATATATATATATATATATATATATATATATATATATATATATATATATATATATATATATATATATATATATATATATATATAAGTATGTATGTATGTATGTGTGTGTGTGTGTGTGTGCTGCCAGTGACTTCGAGTTTGTACTCAAATGGTCTGAAAATACAATTTTATCAATTTCCTCCTTAATAAACATCTGAAGGGAGGCAGGGATACGATGGTTGTGCGCGCTAAACAGCTTATGACACAGTGCGACGAGACAGAAACCCAGAACCGTACAGACAGTCCCTGCTCTTTACTCTTCTTTGTTACAAGTGTTCTTTCAGTTCCAGAAGTATCAAAGACATCCCTCTATGATGCCGCACATGTTATTAGCCACCAGGACAACCCGCTAATGGAGACACAGCTGAAACTTAAGCCTGCGACAATACGCTTAGGAGCCAGGAATCATTACCACTGGGCGACAATAGAAATCTGGCTAGTCACGATTATGGCTTATACATTTTGAAAATGATGATGAATGAAACTCCATATTGCCTTCCACCTACATTGAAAAGTATATGTAAAGCCCTTATTTATTTGTCCCAATTTACACTTGCTACCACCATAAATAACGTAATTCCCACAAATGTAACAAGCCTCAAATATGTAGTAAATAATAACCACACATGAAGTAAGCCCCACAAATATTGTAAAAAGATAACCATAAATGTTTTAACAATTCCAAGTTTGATGGACCTTTGTTGTGCTTAATGTCACTCAATGCGGATTATCAAAGTTACAACATAAGAGGGCCTTACAACAGTTGGGGTAAATGCTTGTAATTAATATATTTGGGGGCTTACAACATTTGTGGTAATTCTCGTACTACATTTGTGGGGCCTACTATATATTTTGATGATTCTACTACATATGTTGGGCTTGTTACATTTGTGGTTAATTACTTCAGTTGTGGTTGAAACACCATCTTAATTGCATGGACACTCATGGCACTGGTGACAACATGAAATGGAATAGTAGTAGTACCTTTAGTGCCAACCACAGGCTTTTGACCAGGAAAGACGTACGTTTGTCCTTCACCATAATGAGCCATGAGGTCATCTAGCGAGTTGTTAGCAAACATTTTTTCCTCCTCTGCTTCTACAAGACAAAAATAAACTTTTTTTATTGTGCAAAACGATCTCAACAATCAGTGAAGTTGATACTCATTCTAACTGCCACAGAACAATGCTATGTAGAATGTTCATTGTATTTCGAATTAGAACAAATCTAACTAACATCATTTCCCTAAAGCGGTTGCATCTGGAGTTCAAATATTTGTTTTTATTTTGAAAAATCTTTCATTCATTCATCTTCACATCATGAACAATAGTACAGAGTGGCATTCATACCGGTATACAAATTAGCAATAACGTGTTTATAGTTGCAGCCTTATGATTAACAAATGTACAAAGTTGTAAACATCACGCATTGTATAAATATACATGCCCAGTACTTGTAACTGTCAATGCCAGATTGTACGTAATAATGACCTTTCCATTTCAAATTTAACCATTTTGTTCTTTTTCCCTGCTTTGTATTTGTCCTGTGTGTAAATATGTCTTAGTATGTTTTGAAGTTAGAATATGCATGGGTGTTTGTTGTTTGTTTGCTGTATAAATAAAAATTAATTGCCAATTAGAATTGTTTTGTTGATAATCTTATTGTTTTCCAATTAATCACCCACGATGATTCTGTTTATACTCGGGTTATTGAGATTTACTTAATTTGGCGATCCATTTTTCTATATCGTGCTAGAAGGAAAACATCTTCAATCACACGGACACTCTTGTCGATTCAAGATTCTTTTGAAATCAAACTTGAACACATGGTCTAACGACTTTGAAAATATTTTTTTCATTAGAGAAGTCTTTAAAAATTTCCTGAAGAGGGATTGTTCAACCTAACAATAAAATCAACTTTCATTCAACTATTCTTCATGCTTTTTCATCAGTATATTTTAAACAATGACAGACTATGTGTAATATAAAAATGTGCATGGATTTAATAGGATGCATCTAACAAACTATTTATTAACAAACAGTTTATTCATCTATAAGTGAATATAGTCATACGTGGTGCCTTTGTTTGTACTTCGGGGAAAGCGCGTAGGTCTAAGATTGGCTTTAGATAAAATCATACTTTATGTAATATCTCTTAGAATATTCAGTGGGATGAAGAGTACATATGTCTAAACGCATGAGTTATGTTATGTATTTCTGTCAAAACATCAACATTACACCGGTGAACAGTTTGTATACTTGATATCGCATGCCTCTCAATGACCCAGCAAACTTTCAGGTGTAGAAAATTAGATATGAATATGTTTTATTTTAACGCTTCTAGTGATTGCGTCAAAAGCAACAAGAATGTATATTTTGTTTTCACATCGCTGTTAATAGCTATCTAGCTCTGTCATTGTATATAGATGACCTACCTAGCCTCGTCCAGGCAATCCGTCCATGACATAAGCTGCATGCCACGAAAAGTAGAGCGGCTATCAGAGGTCCTTTCATGCTGGTTGGATATCGGGACTTTGCCCTCATGAAATTAAAAGAACGACACACATAAACAATTGCTCATCGGAATCGTAGTACATTTTAAGTGGCCATTTTGTGAACAAGTACTTTCTTTTTACATATACATATATATAGATACCTCTACTATTCAGGTGATTTCTCAATTTGTACATGTGTCAAGTGCATGTAGTGAAACATTGCATTTTATAATGGAAGTGTGTATTTTTGTTCAAGATTAGATAATTATGTTTAATTCTGATGCTGCTGACCTTTATCAGCTAGTTAGATAGAGCAAAATGTTTCCGTTGATAAAGACATTGTTTTAAGTTGACCTGCTTGGCGCAGTCTCGACGCAATGTTCATACCCAAGGTGCGTTAAGCGCCTGGAAAAGTGGAACTTGCTGCACGTAAAATATTCTGATTCAAACCTATACACAAATAACACAAGTATCAACAAATCAATTTTGTCCGATTGAAAATGCTCAAGCATAGGCAAATGTAAACCTGAAGAATCGGAAATGTTCCTAATAAAGGTAATGATACAGGTACAACTTATCTGTAAACAAATGAAAATAAACACGCTACAATTCTCAGCAAAAACAAAGAATAATTACCTGGGTTTACCGCTGTGTAGTAAATGGCAGTACAGGGGAGGACTCCAAACATATATACACGTCTGTATGCAAATATACAGATTAAGGATTTGCTGTTATCTTTTTATATGCTCCTTAATAGCTTGCATTTTTGTCTAGACATGTATAAAGATATGATGTTATTACGTTTATGCATACTTTCTGAACTTTCTATCAGCAAATATGCCACAATCTCTAATAAATCCTATATAAAGTCAATCTGTTAGCATGCCAAAGACTGATTACACTTATCACTGTCCTATAAAACAACACGGTATCAACAGATAAAACTTGCTTCTGTGTTAATGCATACCATCTGGCATAAGGTGGACATAAGTAAAGTCTTGTTTTGATGATACCCGTTAAAATTACCTCTTACTATATCTCAGCAGCTGTCGATATAAAAAAATATAGCCCTCAGCTATTATGAATAAATAGACAACGAAGAATCATTTGTAAGCAAAAACATTCATTGGAACTCATGGAATGCGTTGAAAATGGTACTATGGAAAAAGCTAAATATCTGATTATCTATTTAGCCCAATTTTGGTATTGAAATATGTTTATCCGTATACATATTCCCGTCACGTTGACAATTGATTGTTACATGTTCAGCCAGGTAAATGCTCGATGATAACAACTTACTAACTCTAGCTTATTTGTATTCTTAACACTTTGAGTCGAATTCCCACCTAGGACAACAGCAAATATTAATATTGAGAATGCAAAGAGTCAGTGTGCGTTGACAAGTCATATTCGTTTATGTTTAACCCCGTTGTTCTTGGCACCATGGTCGATATTTCAAGCCCCGTTTACACTTTGGTGGTTGTCTGGTGGTTTCATGAACCGTCATTGCATGAGTGTCATTGATAGCCTCAGTAACATAACTTTTTGATGGCGATTATTGTATATGGCGATCATCGAGCAGTGTGAATACGTACGTGTATGTTGATTGACCCGCGGTGGCAGTAAGATTGCTTTTTTCAGTGGCAGTTGCAGGCGGCTTACTGGGAAAAACCGCACTTCAATTGCCAAGACAAGTCGCGGAATGTGGAGATATTACCGCCTCATGGTGACACGGTCTCAATGTCGCTGTTGTTGCCATCAGCTGTATAGTCCATGGGATAGACGGGTTGGCTGGTACGAGTCAGATGTACAAAACATAACCTATGTTTTTGAATGGCCATGGGTCCCTATTTTGAGAATATGCATGATGGACTGCTTGTAATGGTAGCTTATATTGAGAAAACTGGCACTTCTTATTACCGGTACTCAATTTTTTCCTTTTTATGCCAAATTGGACAATTCACAGATTTCGGGGCCTTGTATATCCTTAACTAACTATCATATATCAGTTAAATCCACAGGTCTGAATAGTTATGTCACATAGATGCTGTAAACAGAAAATATAATTTAAATATTGACCCTTTGGTGAAACAATGTCATTTGAAAATGGCCATTTGACCTTAAATAAGAATCGTTTGGTTATTCACATCACTGATTCTAGGGCCTCGTACCTCCTGACACAACAATCACACAGCAGTTAAATCCCCAAGTTTAAATAAGTATGTTTCATAGACACTGCAAAAATGTTCCATGTAAGCTACCACTTATGCATGTCCATTAAGCATATAGTCAAATTTGGGACTCATGGCTATCCAAAAATATAGGTTATGTTTTATACATATGAGTGGTACCAATTTGCCCAAATCTGGCTCCTATCTCACGGACTATCGGCCAAATCTTAAAAGAGCCTTATTTAGCGAGTTTAATTACCCCCCCCCCCCCCCCCATGTAGATGGAATTTTTTACTTTAGGTGGATAGGGGAGTATATGGGGCCTACCAAAATGCTGTGCCCCCACTTTGGGACATGGTCAGATTTGCGTTAGGCCTGGTCAAACTGACCACCCACAAATCAGGGAATCGGCCACCTGAAGCACACATATATTGAGGAATAATGGGGTGGGGGTAAAGAAATTGACCATAAAAATGCTCAAGGTTCATTAAATACCACAAGTTTGGTATCAAAATGTTGGTCTGGAGGAGACGTATCCTTTAAAATACTAAACACATAACAAACTCTATTCCATGATGTAATAGAGGTCATTCAAGGTCAAAATGGCTGCCAAATCAAGAATCTGGTATTTTCGCATAATCTATAGTTTCGGTTTATAAACTTCTCAGTTTTTTTGAAGGGATGTATTTCATTTCTGTAGCCACTTTTTCAGAAGGAATGCTTTTTAGTGGAGTTGTTCAATATTTTAGAAAGTTCATTGATTAGAATGTTAAGTCTAATTTTGAGATTTAAGGCACAGAGTAGGGTACCAGGCCCACCTAGTGACCCCCAAAAATGCCGAAAATGGTAAAAAATTGAAAACCAAAATGCCTGTATCTTAAGTTTTACAAGTTGGAAGGGAGCAGATGATGCACCAAAATATCAGGTTCAATTTTCCCTTCAATCTGGAAGATGATGGTAAAAAATCCTAAAATTAAGGGGTCATTGAAGGTCAAATAAAGGTCAAAATGTCAATTTTTCTCTAAAAAATTTCAAGTTTTGATGAAGATGTTTTGACAAAGTAGTTGTGTTTTGTTTGGGATTTAATTACTCCCCCCATGTAGATGGAATTTTATACCTCAGATGGATAGGGGAGTGTCTGGGGCTTACAAAAATGATGTGCCCCCACTTTGGGACATGGTCAGATTTGCGTTAGTCCTGATCAAACTGACCACCCACAAATCAGGGAATCGGCCACCTAAAGCACACATATATTGAGGAATGATGGTATGGGGGGTAAAGGAATTGACCATAAGATTGCTCACGGTTCATTAAATGCCACAACTTCGGTATCAGAGAGTTGGTCTGGAAGAGACTTATCTTTTAAAATACTAAACACGTGACAAACTCTATTCCATGATGTAATAAAGGTCATTCAAGGTCAAAATGGCTGCCAAATCAAGAATCTGGTATTTTCCCATAATCTCTAGTTTCCTTTTATGAACTTCGCAGTTTTTTTGAAGGGATGTATATCTTTTATGTGGCCACATTTTTCTGAAAGAATGCTTTCTAGTGAAGTTGTTAAACAATTTAGAGAGTTCATTGATTAGAATGTTAAATCTAGTTTTGAGATTTAAGGTACAAAGTAGAGTAACAGGCCCACCTAGAGACCCCAAAAAGTGCCTAAAATGGTACAAATTTGAAAACCAAAATGTCTGTTTCTTTATTTCTACAAGACGGACTGAAGCAGATGATGCACCAAAGTATCAGGTTTAATTTTCTCTTCAATCTGGAAGATGATGGTAAAAAAAACTAAAATTAAGCGGTCATTGAAGGTCAAATAAAGGTCAAAATGTCAGATTTTCTCTAAAAATTCAAATTTTGATGAAGAGATTTTGATAAAGCAGTTACGATTTGTCATAGTATAAGGTCCAAACCAAGTTACCACAATAACTGACAGATATATTACATGAAGTATGGTCCACTCTTATATTTTTGACCATTTATCGGTAAAAATGAAGTAGTTTTAAGTCAATATGGAGGTGTGGATTATGGCATATAGCAATTCCATGCTTATAATAAGTGCTTACAGACGGTTGGTGAGGAAGTGCTAGTATGGCACCACTGTTTAGGTCAGAGAAGTTGTGAAAACCAAACATCATAGGCAATGTTTGGTATCAAAATGCTTGTTGTAGGACATTTCTTTTTTATTCAATTCAACCAATCTAGGGTAAAGTATATTGCTCTAATATTAGAGGTCATTCAAGGTCAAACTAACCCCAATTTCATGCTTTAAGGTATTTTGTCTTTGAATTGTCCATTTATCAGCTTATTGAATTCTCCTGGAATAAATTTTCTTATCCTGGAATTGATTTTAGGTGAGAAATATCTTTATAAAGGATCCTCAGACACTTTTTTAGTCACGTCAAGACAAGGCCTGGGCCAATCTTGAATATTTACGGACCAAAATGGCCACATGCCTAAATATGGGTGCACCCAAATATCTAAGTGAAGCAACAGAATGTTGACATAATAGAGTTATATCTTATTGTATGTCAGCTTTCATTTTCAATGAGGAGAACAGGGTTTTAAACTTGCCTATTGTCTTTAAGTGGCGTTGTTGAACATTTTAGAAAGCTCATTGACCAAGAGTTCCATTTCAAGCTTTAAGGTACAAAATAGGGTACTTAGTCCACCTGGCGACTCCAACAAGTGCCTAAAATGGTACAAATCTGTACAAATCTGTGCAGGTTGGAAGGGAGCAGATGATGCACCAAAATATCAGGTATAATTTTCTCTTCTAACTGGAAGATGATGGAAAAGTGATACTAAAATTTACGGGTCATTGAAGGTCAAATTAAGGTCAAAATGTCAATTTTATTTGAAAATTCATACTTTGATAAAGAGAGTTTTGATGAAGTAGTTGTGTTATGACATTTTACAATTTCCAATTCAAGTTATCACAATAAATGACAGATAAATTACCCCAAGATAGGATCTGAGAATATATTTTGAACCATTTACTGATGAAAATTAGGTAGTTTTAAGTCAATGTGGAGGTGTGGAATAAGATGTTTGGCAATTTCAGGTTTCTAATAAGGAGAGTTTGTGAGAAAGTGCTAGTATGTGACAACTGTTTAGGTCATCAAAAGTGTGAGCACCAAACAATATAAGCATTGTTTGGTCTCAAAGTACTTGTTGTAAGACAATCTTCCCATTTTATGCAACCAACCTAGAGTAAGGTGTTCTGTTGTCATATTAGAGGTCCTTCAAGGTCAAACTACCTCCTCTTTTATGATTTAAGGCATTTTGACTCTAAATTATATTATTAGTATCATTTTTCCATCATCTTCCAGATTGAACAGAAAATTAAACCTAATATTTTGATGCATCATTTACTCCCTTCCTAACCAGTGAAACTTAAAAGAGTCATTTTGGTTTTCAGATTTGTAACATTTAAGGTACTTTTTTGGGTCGCCAGGTGGACTTGGTATGCTTTTTTGTACCTTAAACCTTAAAATAGAACTTGAAATTCAAGTCAATGAGCTTTCTAAAATGTTCAACAACTCCAATAAAAGACATTCCTTCAGAAAAAGTGGCTAGAAAAAAATACATCACTTCAAAAAATGTTTAGTAAACATATCTAAGGTATTTTGTTAGCCAATTATTGTGGTAACTTGGTCAGGAAATTAAGTGATGACAAAACACACCTTCCATCAAAATCTCTTCATCGAAATTTGAATTTCCTAGAGAAAAAGGATGTTTTGACCTATATTTTACCTTCTTTTTTCCTCAAATCGCTTTAACATCTTACATGACAAACACAATACGCAAGTTCAAAAGCTTTAAAGCTGTTTCACTTAAATATCTGGGTGCACTCATAATCAGTCATTTTGTCATTTTGGTCCCTGAATATTCAGAATTGGCCCAGACTTTGTTTTGAAATGACTCAAAATGTCTGAGAATCCTTTATAAAGATATTTCTCAACTAAAACTATTTCCAGGATAAAATATGTATTCCAGAAATATTTAATAAGCTGCTGAATGGACAATCCAAAGACGATACACCTTAAATCATGAAATTGGGGTTAGTTTGACCTTGAATGACCTCTAATATCACAACACTATACCCTACCCTTGGTTGATTGAATGAAATGAAAAGATTGTCTTACAGCAAACATTTTGATACCAAACAATGCCTATGATGTTTTGTTTTCACAACTTCTATGACCTAAACAGTGGTGCCATACTAGCACTCCCTCACCAACCGTCTTTAAACACTTATTATAAGCATGGATTTGCTAAATGCCATATTCCACACCTCCATATTGACTTATTATATGGTATAAATATGGTCCAAAATAAAAGGGTGGACCATATTTCAGGTAATATATCTTTCAGTTATTGTGGTAACCTGTTTTGGATATTATATAATGACAAAACAAAACTACTTTATCAAAATCCCTCATCAAGATTTGAATTTTTAGAAAAAATCTGACATTTTGGCCTCTATTTGACCTTTATTTGACCTTCAATGACCGCTTAATTTTACTGTTTTTTACCATAATCTTCCAGATTAAATAGAAAATTAAACCTGATATGTTGGTGCATCATCTGCTCCATTACGACTTGTGGAACTAAAGAATCGGTCATTTTGGTTTTCAAATTTGTACCATTTTAGGCACTTTTTGGTATCTCTACGTGGGCCTGGTACCCTAAATTGAACCTTAAATCTCAAAAGTAGATTTAAAATTTCCATCAATGAACTTTCTTAAATGTTTAACAACTCCACTAGAAAGCATTCCCTCAGAAAAAGTGGCCACATAAAAGAAATACATCCCTTCAAAAAAACTGCGAAGTTCATAAAAGGAAACTAGAGATTATGGGAAAATACCAGATTCTTGATTTGGCAGCCATTTTGACCTTGAATGACCTTTATTACATCATGGAATAGAGTTAGTCATGTGTTTAGTATTTTAAAAGATAAGTCTCTTCCAGACCAATATTCTTACACCAAAGTTGTGGCATTTAATGAACTTTGAGCAATCTTATGGTCAATTCCTTTACCCCCCATACCATCATTCCTCAATACATGTGTGCTTTAGGTGGCCGATTCCCTGATTTGTGGATGGTCAGTTTGACCAGGCCTAATGCAAATCTGACCATGTCCCTAAGTGGGGGCACATCATTTTTGTAAGCCCCAGGCACTACCCTATCCATTTGAGGTATAAAATTCCATCTACATGGGGGGAGTAATTAAAACCCAAACAAAACACAACTACTTTATCAAAATATCTTCATCAAAATTTGAATTTTTTAGAGGAAAAATTGACATTTTGACCTTTATATGACCTTCAATGACCCCTCAATTTTAGGATATTTTACTATCATCTTCCAGATTGAAGAGAAAACTGAACCTGATATTTTGGTGCATCATCTGCTCCCTTCCAACTTGTAAAACTTAAGATACAGGCATTTTGGTTTTCAATTTTTTACCATTTTTGGCACTTCTTGGGGTCACTAGGTGGGCCTGGTACCCTACTTTGTGCCTTAAATCTCAAAATTAGACTTAACATTCTAATCAATGAACTTTCTAAAATGTTGAACAACTCCACTAAAAAGCATTCCTTCTGAAAAAGTGGCTACAGAAATGAAATACATCCCTTCAAAAAAACTGAGAAGTTTATAAACCGAAACTATAGATTATGGGAAAATCCCAGATTCTTGATTTAGCAGCCATTTTGACCTTGAATGACCTCTATTACATCATGGGATAGAGTTTGTTATGTGTTTAGTATTTTAAAGGATGAGCCTCCTCCAGACCATCATTTTGATACCAAACTTGTGGTATCCAATGAACTGTGAGCATTTTTATGGTCAATTTCTTTACCCCCCATCCCATTGTTCCTCAATATATATGTGCTTCATGCGTCCAATTCCCTGATTTGTGGGTGGTCAGTTTGACCAGGACTAACGCAAATCTGACCATGTCCCAAAGTGGGGGCACGTCATTTTTGTAAGCCCCAAACACTCCCCTATCCATCTAAAGTAAAAAATTCCATCTACATGGGGAGAGTAATTAAAACCCAAACAAAACACAACTACTTTGTCAAAATATCTTCATCAAAATTTGATTTTTTTAGAGAAAAATTTACTTTTTGACCTTTATTTGACCTTCAATGACCCCTTAGATTCAGGATTTTTTACCATAATCTTCCAGATTGAAGAGAAAATTGAACCTGATATTTTGGTGCATCATCTGCTCCCTTCCGACTTGTAAAACCTTAGATACAGGCATTTTGGTTTTCAATTTTTAACCATTTTCGGCACTTTTTGGGGTCACTAGGTGGGCCTGGTACCCTACTTTATGCCTTAAATCTCGAAATTAGACTTAACATTCTAATTAATGAACTTTCTAAAATGTTGAACAACTCCACTAAAAAGCATTCCTTCTGAAAAAGTGGCTACAGAAATGAAATACATCCCTTCAAAAAAACTGAGAAGTTTATAAACCGAAACTATAGATTATGCGAAAATCCCAGATTCTTGATTTGGCAGCCATTTTGACCTTGAATGACCTCTATTACATCATGGAATAGAGTTTGTTATGTGTTTAGTATTTTAAAGGATACGTCTCCTCCAGACCAACATTTTGATACCAAACTTGTGGTATTCAATGAACCTTGAGCATTTTTTGGTCAGTTTCTTTACCCCCCATCCCATTATTCCTCAATATATGTGTGCTTCAGGTGGCCAATTACCTGATTTGTGCGTGGTCAGTTTGACCAGGACTAACGCAAATCTGACCATGTCCCAAAGTGGGGGCACGGCATTTTGGTAGGCCCCATATACTCCCCTATCCATCTAAAGTAAAAAATTCCATCTACATGGGGGGGTAATTAAAATCCATAATTTGGGTCCCTGGCCGATAGCCTATAGGGCAACCTTGTGAAGCGCAAGACTTAACCCTAGTGCTGCCGTGATCATCTCATTCCGCCACGAATTGCCACACCTCTAAAATTGCTGAGGGAATGTGACAGGACAGAAGGCGGAAAGCCCCACTGCTGCAGGCGCCATCTATCGGTTCATGACGGACCCACTACAACTTCGGCGCGAGTGTGAATGTGATTACAGAATAATAATTCTTGTTTAAAGGTACTTCTTGAAATTATCAACTTTTTAATTGTTTGTTTCCGGCCGTGACCCCTAATTAATGATTTAAAAGGTCGGGGAATTCTGAATTATGTTTTTAGTCACCTGCCACCCCCCCTCCCGAATTCTGACTATGGCTTCCGTTCCACCCCCCCCCCCCGTCCCGCCCTACTTTTGAATGGAACTGCCCTAAAGCTTACAGGTTTCTCACATTATCAGTTGTTTCATTACATTATAAGAGAGAATTGAAACATGTTATCAGTTGGATTTTTACATTCATTTGAATTAGCTTGCACCACACCAACTTAACACCAAACCTCCCTAAATCATACCCCCACCCCTATTTTTTCCCTAATCACGATCTTCAAAATGCTTCAATGCTTAAAAACAATCTAAAATGAGTTTATATGATACTTTGAAAAGGTTTGGAAAAGTTATCACATTATCAGTAAGAGTATTTTTTTACATCATCGCATTATCAGTTGAGTATTGCATTAACGGTAGTTCATTACATTACCAGTTGTTAACACACGTCTGCAAGTCACGTCCCTTTTATTTCGATAATGTGCCACATACGGGAGCGACATCTATTGGAATGTTATTAAAACACTACAGTCGTGGAGTGATGCTCAATCAGCTCCGGTTTACAAGTTCTTAGCGATTGCCTGTTAACACAGGGCTATACTTATTGTGGGGCTGCTCTATTACCGCTGTCTCGGATTAAATTATAAACAATTCATCCAAAAGATCCCATGACTATTTTTGGTAATATCTCAAACAGCCATGTATGGGACTTACCTGCTTTTCGAGCAGCTAAACTTGTACTTATAATAAAACGTATTTTTCCACATCATTTAGTCTTAAACATAAGCTGTCAACAGACATGTCCTGCAGCACTCCGTCCCTTGCATCACGCATGTTTGGTAACTCTAGGTAAAAGCTTTTTCCAACGCATAGCAGCCAATTTCACTTTTCAAGAGTCAGACTTGTATTTATGAAAACATGTATTTCTCCACAACATTTATCCTTAAACATAAGCTGTCACCAGACACACGGAAATCTAAGTAGGCAAGCAGTCGGGAGGGTGGTAAAAAAAATAAAGTGATCTTTTGGCTAGTTTTAAAATACATACTTAAACCATAGTTTTGAATATTAAAAGAATGATTTTTTAATAAGATGATGCACATTAACAACACTGTATTGCATCGCTATTGTAATGTTGTAATTTGCTCTGGTATTAATATTCTTGTAGTTTTGTAGTTTTATTACTATCCATGGTGAATCGATTGTACGTTTGGTGTACCTACTTCGGGTTCGGCGGCAGAGCACAACATAAAGTGGGGGGGGGGATTACATTTATTTTCCCGTTGGGTCTGTACCACTTTGATCGGCGGATCAGGGAACCAATAAATCAAGTACCGGTAACCGTCGCCTCATGTCTGCCAACTCTACTGAATAGCACAGGCCTCTCCCATCACTGACCAGCCTTATTCAGCCAGAGATATATGGGACGAACCCACTTTCCAAGCAGCCAAACTTGTACTTAAAGAAAAACGTATTTCTCCACAACATTTAGAAAAAAACATATGCTGTCACCGTGTCCTACACCATTCAGTCCCATGCATCGCGCCAATCTATACAACATCACAGGCCTTTTCCAACACGACTCAACCAATTTCAGCCGGCGATATATATATATATATATATATATATATATATATATATATATATATATATATATATATATATATATATATATATATATATATATATATATATATATATATATATGTATATATATATATATATGGCTAATCCATTTTTCAAGCTGCCAAACATGTACTTATAATACATCGTATTTCTCCAGAACGTTTAGTCTTAAACGTACACTGTCACCAGGCGAGCCTTGCAATACTCACTCAAATACATCGCTAATGTGTTTATTTGAAATTAAGATTCTTTCTTATATAAAATTCCCGAATATGTTTGAGTCAATATAAAAAATATCATGTTTCTGGCTTAGATGCAATATATGCATAAATGAATTTTATTTCAAAGGGTTAATGCCGTCACGCACCAGTATCGTTTTATCTACTGGAGCTTTGGCTAATAACGAAAGTCATGCTATCAGGAGAAAATGACGGAGGAAGGTAAGTGTGGACCTGTTATTTTCTCCATACATTCCACTGTATTGATATCTTATAGTGAGACTGTCACTAATTTTACATAAAGAATGATGGTATTACACTAGCATTGTGCTGACATTAACCCTCATACTGCTGGTGGCTAATTTGGTCAGTATATAATGATGCAGAAAAAAACTGTAACATGACTGAAACCCTGGCACATGGGTACTCATCTGAGAGAACTCAGAGCGAGCTATCCAATGAATACCAACATGACAGGGTTTAGATGTTTTTCAAAAACCGTTGCGTCCTTTTGATTTGGACAAAAGTGGCGTCAGCATTGAAAGGGTTAAAACAGGGAATATTGTTTGAGATGAAATAATTTGATATGGCGTCCATTGGCTCCATGGCAACATTAACTGCATCTACATGTTTAATTATTTACCTCATTCATGCCACAAGTAGCCAATACAAAGTCTTACTACATTGTTAGGATCTGCCAACGAAGATATAGTAATGAAACTATTTGAAAGATAACTGCTTATTGCAATA
>OZ012699.1:15061873-15111873 GCA_963942565.1 Maea johnstoni | reverse complement strand
TTTGAAATTTTAACAAATTCAAAGCCCACAACCTTTTCCTTGTAGTTGGACCAGTTGTGACTGTCATAAGGACGCCTTTGAGCAGGAAAGAAACCAAATATCATTGAACCTGTCACAGGCTTGTACACAAGCCGGGGAGAGCTTTTGGCTTTTTTTCTATAGGGAATTTTAACATAACATGGCCGCTTCATACACACATTTTGGGTATTTCCTCGGGTTTCACATATTTTAGCTAAGGGTATTTCTGAGGGGAGGATTACACAGTCCTATTCCAATTTCACCTTTGTTCGGAAGTTACCTAGTTGGAAAAAATGTTACTTCTCCCCATTTATGACAAACACCTATGACAGGATTGCAAAATCTTCGAGGGTTGTAAAAAAGGAAAAAAACTTATATTTCTCCCTTCATGTAGAAGTTTTCTCGAAGTTTGTAAAATATGATGTTCCTCGCTTAATGATTGTTGATAGGAGCTCCGTTTGAAATCACCTCGCCTATTCTTTTCAGTTTCCATCATGCCCAATGTATTCCTCATCGTAAAAACCTCTCAGGCAATATATATTTCCCTAAAGGGTGTGCGGGCGAATAAAAGCAGGGTAGAGGAAAAACTGAGTCGATAAATCAACATCATAAGATAAGTTGAAAAGCTTTTCTAGCATAAAGATACAAATCACCATAGTAGAACACATCTATGATATAGTTTGATTTTTCTCCAGGTTGTTCAATCTATTAACCCTTATGCTGCTGGTGGCTAATTTAGACAATGCAAAATTATGTAAGAAAACAGAAAAGATTAAAACCCTGGCACATCGGTATTCATACGAGCGTACACAGCAAGAGCTATGCAGAAAAATACCACAATGAAAGCTTTTAGATGTTTTTCAAACATCTTTGCGTCCTTGTGATTTGGACGAAAGTAGCGTCAGCATTGGAATGGTTAAAGGCTGACCGCAATAAAAATTACACCAAATAAACGAATGTTCGCAAGATGAAAAAGTTGGACAGAGATAAAGATATTTCATGTTTACAGGTGTCAACCAAAAAAGAGATTTTCATTGTCACATGTACACGAACAATATTGTAGAATGGCTAATTTTTCCGTGAGTTTTATATTCCCGTTTTTTCCCGAATGCTTTCAAACAGGAAAAAACAACACAGGAAAAACAATACAGTACTTGTCTGGTCTTGATACACACGGAGAAATCCTTGTCCATGTCCAATAATGTTTACTATTTAGTATACTAAAATTCAAAATCTACAAAGAACGGGAAAATTAGAAACGACAAAACGTATGTCCTCTCTTCGAAAATATTAGAAACGGAAACACCCAACAATGAAAAAGTAGGGAAAATCGTTTCACGGAAAAAATAGCCATTTTACAGTATAGTTCGATATCCTTCATAAAGTGTGTATTGAAAAGATCAAGTGTACTTACAGTTCATGTAACGGCCCAATCCATCCTAAAGCGTAAGGTTGATATGCCCCAGGTGTTACATTGTGGTATTAAGAATTCGGAGCAGGTTAGTTTAATAACCCGTGACTGACTTCCATAAGATGATGTTCAAGAGAAATCAATGGGGTAATATAGTAATGCATCAGTGAAACAATCAACGAGTATACTGCCTCAGAGCATACCGCACAACTCCACACAACAGACTACGTATCAACACACACACACACACAATTGTATACGTACATACATACATACGTGCATACATGCATATATACATACATACATACATACATACATACATACATACATACATACATACATACATACGTGCATACATGCATATATACATACATACATACATACATACATACATACATACACACACACACATACATACATACATACACACACACACACATACATAAATACATTCATACATACATTACATTCCTACAAACATACATACATATATACCTGCATGCATACATGCATGCACATACATACATACATACATACATACATACATACATACATACATACATACATACATACATATGTGTGCACGTACGTATGCACGTACATGCGTGCGTGCATGCATACGTACGTACACAATACATACATACATACATACATACATACATACATACATACATAAATACATACATACATACATACATACATACTTAGTTTTACATACATACATACGTATGTATAGATATGATCTGAAAATCGCCTTGTTTCCATGACAACATGACCAACAATGTTGCGGAACTTCAATCTGCCTGTTAATTCCAGGATTGCGAGTCCCATAAGAACGTAAAGATACAATATAGCTGCATAATACCAGTTCTTTTATGGCCATAGTTTCTTCA
The DNA here is from genome assembly GCA_963942565.1 of Maea johnstoni. Taxonomy (NCBI): domain Eukaryota; kingdom Metazoa; phylum Annelida; class Polychaeta; order Spionida; family Magelonidae; genus Maea; species Maea johnstoni. Next base: position 15,109,551 of record OZ012699.1, on the reverse strand, counting down.
TGAAACTGGCGCCTGCATAGTCACTAACGTAAGAAAAATATACTGAACAAGCATCGTTCAACCCTTCCAATGCTGAGGCTACATTTGTCCAAAGCACAAGAACGCAAAGCGTTTTGGAATTCATTGAAACCCTGTCAAGTTGGTTTCATTGGATAGCACTCACAGAGTACCCCCAGATGAGTACCCATGTGCCAGGGTTTCTGTCATTTTTCAGTTTTTTTAACATAATGTTGTATTGGAAAAATTAGCCACCAGCGACATAAGGGTTAATCGATATGTGATAGGGAGTTAAAGATGTTATTGCAATAAGCAAATAGTTTCATTACTATATCTTCGTTGGAAGATCCTAACAATGTAGTAAGACTTTGTATGGGCTACTTGTGGCATGTATGAGGTAAATCACTGTCCACTATGACCTGTTTAAAACTGCGAGGACCAAATTTAACAACATGTTATTACAAGCTAAGAAGGACTACTACAACAATCTGATAGCTGAGTCCTCCACTGATTCAAAAAACCTCAGTAACATTGTCAAAGACATATTACATCAAAGGAGTGAGATGAAACTCCCTGAGCATGCATCAACAGAAGAATTGGCAAACCGCTTCGCTGTGTTCTTTACTGACAAAGTATGTAAGATACGCGAGGAGCTGCCAGATCTCTCCAGACACCAGTTAAATTTACCTACCCCGGCATTAACATGTTCACTGAATGTTTTCTCGGCCGTGACTGAAAGCGAAGTTCGCAAAATCATATCAAAATCACCGACTAAGAGCTGCTCTCTAGATCCCGCTCCCACTTGGATGGTGAAAGACTCGGTAGATGAGCTTATTCCAATGGTTACGATTTTAGTGAATTTGTCGCTGCAGAGTGCCAACGTGCCTGACTCCATGAAACAGGCATTAGTCACTCCGTTACTGAAGAAAGATGATCTCGACCCGGAGGTGCTCAAGAACTATCGTCCTGTAAGCAACTTATCATTCTTGTCAAAAGTATTGGAAAGGGTAGTTGCTGCAAGGCTTACAAATTACATGACTATCAATCAGCTACATGAACCCATGCAGTCGGCATACAGAGCATGTCATAGCACTGAGACTGCACTTGTACGGGTACAGAACGACATCCTTCGCACTCTCGATCAGGGTGGGGCTGCGATCCTTGTGTTACTCGATCTTAGCGCTGCTTTCGATACAATCGATCACTCCATCCTTCTATCTAGGATGGAGTCAGTTCTTGGAGTTAAAGGATCTGCTCTACAGTGGTTCAAATCGTACCTGTTAGGCAGGAAACAGAGGATTAAAATCAATGATGACTTCTCCGAAAATCAGGAAATCCTGTGGTCTGTACCACAGGGATCTGTGTTGGGTGCACTATTGTTCCTAATATACATCATACCTCTGGCACAGCTAATCCGATCCTACGGTCTGAACAATCATGGCTATGCTGATGACACCCAGCTCTGCTTATCATTCAAAAAGACAAGTGATAACGCAATAGTCAAATGTGAAATCCTAAATCTTGAGAAATGTTTGTGTGACATTAGTGTCTGGATGTCTCAGAACAAACTGAAACTCAACAATGACAAGACTGAAATCATTCTATTCGGCTCTAAGAAACACCTAGCTGAACTGAACATTAAGTCACTCTCTGTAGCGGGGACTGAGGTGTCTGTTGCATCTGAGCCTGTGCGGAATCTGGGAGCTATGTTTGACTCTCAACTGACCATGGCACCCCATGTCAAAAGTGTTGTCAAAAAATCTAGCTTTCACCTGAGAAATATTGGAAAAGCGAGACGTGTGTTAACAGAAGATACCACAAAAACAGTGATGCAGTCACTGGTAATGTCTCGCTTGGATTACTGCAATGCTCTCCTAATTGGAATACAACAGGATTTGATTGCAAAGCTGCAGCGACTACAAAACAGTGCAGCAAGGATAGTATCGAGAACCAGGAAGTATGAACATATCACACCTGTTCTCATCAAGCTTCACTGGCTACCAATCAAATTCCGCATCCAATTTAAGGTCCTACTGCTGGTATACAAGGCGCTAAACGGACTTGCACCTAAGTACATCAAGGAGCTGCTCGTGCCTTATAAACCCAGACGCAATCTACGATCAGAAGCAAAGGGCCTTCTGGACGAGCCTCGGACTAGACTCAAATTTGGAGATCGCGCTTTCTCCATTAGTGCACCGAGATTATGGAATGCGCTTCCACAACACCTGAAGGATTCTACATCGTGTCAGGCCTTCAAGAAGTGTCTCAAAACACACCTTTTCAGGCTCGCCCATTGAGGCGTTGTGGACTATTACTCAAACTATGACAATGTGCAGCGCTTTTGAACATTTTATGAATGGAAAAGGCGCTATATAAATTCCAATTATTATTATCATTATTATTAATCATTAAACATGTAGATGCAGTTAATGTTGCCATGGAGCCAATGGATGCCATATCAAATTATTGGTCTCCAACAATATTCCCTGTTTTAACCCTTTCAATGCTGACGCCACTTTTGTCCAAATCAAAAGGACGCAAAGGTTTTTGAAAAACATCTAAACCCTGTCATGTTGGTATTCATTGGATAGCTCGCTCTGAGTTCTCTCAGATGAGTACCCATGTGGCAGGGTTTCAGTCATGTTACAGTTTTTTTTCTGCATCATTATATACTGACCAAATTAGCCACCAGCAGCATGAGGGTTAATGTCAGCACAATGCTAGTGTCAAACCATCATTCTTTATGTAAAATTAGTGACTGTCTCACTATAAGATATCAATACAGTGAATGTATGGAGAAAATAACAGGTCCACACTTACCTTCCTCCGTCATTTTCTCCTGATAGCATGACTTTCGTTATTAGCCAAAGCTCCAGTAGATAAAACGATACTGGTGCGTGACGGCATTAACCCTTTGAAATAGAATTCATTTATGCATATATTGCATCTAAGCCAGAAACATGATATTTTTGATATTGACTCAAACATATTCGGGAATTTTATATAAGAAAAAATCTTAATTTCAAATAAACACATTAGCGATGTATTGGAGTGAGTGTTGCAAGGCTCGCCTCGTGACAGTGTACGTTTAAGACTAAATGTTCTGGAGAAATACGATGTATTATAAGTACATGTTTGGCAGCTTGAAAAATGGATTAGCCATATATATATATATATATATATATATATATATATATATATATATATATATATATATATATATATATATATATATATATATATAATTATATATATATATATATATATATATATATATATATATATATATATATATATATATATATATATATATATATATATATATATATATGTATATATATGTATGTATGTATATATATATATATATATATATATATATATATATATATATATATATATATATATATATATATATATATATATATATATATATATATATATATATATATATATATATATATATATATATATATATATATATATATATATATATATATATATATATATATATATATATATATATATATATATATATATATATATATATCGCCGGCTGAAATTGGTTGAGTCGCTTTGGAAAAGGCCTGTGATGTTGTATAGATTGGCGATGCATGGGACTGAATGGTGTAGGACACGTATGGTGACAGCATATGCTTTTTTTTAAATGTTGTGGAGAAATACGTTTTTCTTTAAGTACAAGTTTGGCTGCTTAGAAAGTGGGTTCGTCCCATATATCTCTGGCTGAATAAGGCTGGTCAGTGATGGGAGAGGCCTGTGCTATTCAGTAGAGTTGGCAGACATGAGGCGACGGTTACCGGTACTTGATTTATTGGTTCCCTGATCCGCCGATCAAAGTGGTATAGACCCAACGGGAAAATAAATGCAATCACCCCCTCCCACTTTATTTTGTGCTCTGCCGCCGAACCCGAATTAGGTACACCAAACGTACAATCGATTCACCATGGATAGTAATAAAACTACAAAACTACAAGAATATTGATACCAGAGCAATACAACATTACAATAGCGATGCAATACAGTGTTGTTAATGTGCATCATCTTAGTTAAAAATTATTCTTTTAATATTCAAAACTATGGTTTAAGTATGTATTTTAAAACTAGCCAAAAAATCACTTTATTTTTTTTACCACGCTCCCGACTGCTTGCCTACTTAGATTTCCGTGTGTTAAAAAAATTTTTTTTTTTAATTACCTCCATCCCGACCCTGTAAAATTGGTCCTTGGAAGATCCGGGAACCAAATAATAAAGTAACTGTCGCCTGAGCGATGCATGGGACTGAGTGGTGTAGGGCACGTCTGGTGACAGCTTATGTTTAAGGCTAAATGTTGTGGAGAAATACATGTTATCATCAATACAAGTCTGACTGCTTGAAAAGTGAAATTGGCTGCTATGCGTTGGATAAAGCTTTTACCTCGAGTTACCAAACATGCGTGATGCAAGGGACGGAGTGCTGCAGGACATGTCTGTTGACAGCTTATGGTTAAGACTAAATGATGTGGAAAAATACGTTTTATTATAAGTACAAGTTTAGCTGCTCGAAAAGCAGGTAAGTCCCATACATCGCTGTTTGTGATATTACCAAAAATAGTCATGGGAATTCTTTGGGATGAATTGTTTATAATTTAATCCGAGACAGCGGTAATAGAGCAGCCCCACAATAAGTATAGCCCTGTGTTACCAGGCAATAGCTAAGAACTTGTAAACCGGAGCTGATTGAGCATCACTCCACGACTGTAGTTTTTTAATAACATTCCAATAGATGTCGCTCCCGTATGTGGCACATTATCGAAATAAAAGGGACGTGACTTGCAGACGTGTGTTAACAACTGGTAATGTAATGAACTACCGTTAATGCAATACTCAACTGATAATGCGATGATGTAAAAAAATACTCTTACTGATAATGTGATAACTTTTCCAAACCTTTTCAATGTTTCATATAAACTCATTTTAGATTGGTTTTAAGCATAGAAGCATTTAGAATATCGTGATTAGGGAACTAATAGGGGTGGGGGTATGATTTAGGGAGGTTTGGTGCTAAGTTGGTGTGGTGCAAGCTAATTCAAATGAATGTAAAAATCCAACTGATAACATGTTTCAATTCTCTCTTATAATGTAATGAAACAACTGATAATGTGAGAAACCCGTAAGCTTTAGGGCAGTTCCATTCAAAAGTAGGGCGGGACGTGGGGGGGGGGGGGGGGGGGGGGGGTGGAACGGAAGCCATAGTCAGAATTCGGGAGGGGGGGGGGGTTAGAACGGAAGCCATAGTCAGAATTCGGGAGGGGGGTGGCAGGTGACTAAAAACATAATTCAGCATTCCCCGACCTTTTAAATGATTAATTAGGGGTCACGGCCGGAAACAAACAATTAAAAAGTTGATGATTTCAAGAAGTACCTTTAAACAAGAATTATTATTGGCGGGGCCATCAGGCCCGCCTATCTGGGAAGGTGTTTTGAGATGTACATGGGCAGACGTCACGTGATCTAAATCCTGAGGCCGGACTGAATATAGTTCTCTATTCTGATTGGTTATTATATAAATGTTGCCTTTGCCGCGGAAAATCGTGACTTCCTTATTTTAATTTAGCATGAAGTTTTCAAATATATAAAATATTTCAAGCGGACATAAAGTATATTTTTCACTATAGGAAGGAAAATTACTATGAAAAAAATTACTGTGTGTATAGACTAGCGCCAGTCTCACAATCACGTCACGGATTAGGGACTGGTATCGCCCACCATCTATTGTTGGCGTGAAGCGGCTTATAGGACTGCCAGTAGTCTACTATGTGTATAGAATGAAATCAGGAGACTTCGCAACCAAACTGGTTCGTAACCAAACTGATGCGTACCCAAGTAGCTTCGCACCCAAGAGATTTCGAAGTCTCCAGCTTGCGCCTAGAATTCCGATATTTGTTTCATTTCTACAAAAATGATACAAATCTAGTCATTATAAATTATTTTTCTCTATAATGTTAATGTTCTTTATACATCCGGTTCCCTCACAAGTTCATAAATAACTTGGCCCCGCCTTTTGACTATTGATGCTTTGCATCTACAACCGTACTTGTTCTGTAATCACATTCACACTCGCGCCGAAGTTGTAGTGGGTCCGTCATGAACCGATAGATGGCGCCTGCAGCAGTGGGGCTTTCCGCCTTCTGTCCTGTCACATTCCCTCAGCAATTTTAGAGGTGTGGCAATTCGTGGCGGAATGAGATGATCACGGCAGCACTAGGGTTAAGTCTTGCGCTTCACAAGGTTGCCCTACTAGTCCGTGAGATAGGAGCCAGATTTGGGCAAATTGGTACCACTCATATGTATAAAACAAAACCTATATTTTTGGATAGCCATGAGCCCCAAATTTGACTATATGCATAATGGACATGTATACGTGGTAGCTTACATGGAACATTTTTGCAGTGTCTATGAAACATACTTATTTAAACTTGAGGATTTAACTGTTGTGTGATTGTTGTGTCAGGAGGTACGAGGCCCTAGAGTCAGTGATGTGAATAACCAAACGGTTCTTATTTAAGGTCTAATGGCCATTTTCAAATGACATTGTTTCACCAAAGGGTCAATATTTAAATTATATTTTCTGTTTACAGCATCTATGTGACATAACTATTCAGACCTGTGGATTTAACTGATATATGATAGTTAGTTCAGGATATACAAGGCCCCGAAATCTGTGAATTGTCCAATTTGGCATAAAAAGGAAAAAATTGAGTAATAAGAAGTGCCAGTTTTCTCAGTATAAGCTACCATTACAAGCAGTCCATCGTGCATATTCTCAAAATAGGGACTCATGGCCATTCAAAAACATAGGTTATGTTTTGTACATCTGACTCGTACCAGCCAACCCGTCTATCCCATGGACTATACAGTTGATGGCAACAACAGCCACATTGAGACCGTGTCACCAATGCCGCATGAGGCGGTAACATCGCCACACTCCGCGACTTGTCTTGGCAATTGTACGTGTGCGGTTTTCCCCAGTAAGCCGCCTGCAACTGCCACTGAAAAAAAGCAACCTTACTGCCACGGCGGTTCAATCAACATACACGTACGTATTCACACTGCTCGATGATCGCCATATACAATAATCGCCATCAAAAAGTTATGTTACTGAGGCTATCAATGACACTCATGCAATGACGGTTCATGAAACCACCAGACAACCACCAAAGTGTAAACGGGGCTTAAAAATATCTACCATGGTGCCAAGAACAACGGGGTTAAACATAAACGAATATGAGTTGTCAACGCACACTGACTCTTTGCTATCTCAATATTAATATTTGCTGTTGTCCTAGGTGGAAATTCGACTCAAAGTGTTAAGAATACAAATAAGCTAGAGTTAGTAAGTTGTTATCATCGAGCATTTACCTGGCTGAACATGTAACAATAAATTGTCAATGTGACGGGAATATGTATACGGATAAACATATTTCAATACCAAAATTGGGCTAAATAGATAATCAGATATTTAGCTTTTTCCATAGTACCATTTTCAACGTATTCCATGAGTTCCAATGAATGTTTTTGCTTACAAATGATTCTTCGTTGTCTATTTATTCATAATAGCTGAGGGCTATATTTTTTTATAAACGACAGCTGCTGAGATATAGTAAGAGGTAATTTTAACGGGTATCATCAAAACAAGGTTTTAACTTTACTTATGTCCACCTTATGCCAGATGGTATGCATTAACACAGAAGCAAGTTTTATCTGTTGATACCGTGTTGTTTTATAGGACAGTGATAAGTGTAATCAGTCTTAGGCATGATAACAGATTGACTTTATATAGGATTTATTAGAGATTGTGGCATATTTGCTGATAGAAAGTTCAGAAAGTATGCATAAACGTAATAACATCATATCTTTATACATTTCTAGACATAAATGCAAGCTATTAAGGAGCATATAAAAAGATAACAGCAAATCCTTAATCTGTATATTTGCATACAGACGTGTATATATGTTTGGAGTCCTCCCCTGTACTGCCATTTACTACACAGCGGTAAACCCAGGTAATTATTCTTTGTTTTTGCTGAGAATTGTAGCGTGTTTATTTTCATTTGTTCACAGATAAGTTGTACCTGTATCATTACCTTTATTAGGAACATTTCCGATTCTTCAGGTTTACATTTGCCTATGCTTGAGCATTTTCAATCGGACAAAATTGATTTGGTGATACTTGTATTATTTGTGTATAGGTTTGAATCAGAATATTTTACGTGCAGCAAGTTCCACTTTTCCAGGCGCTTAACGCACCTTGGGTATGAACATTGCGTCGAGACTGCGCCACGCAGGTCAACTTAAAACAATGTCTTTATCAACGGAAACATTTTGCTCTATCTAACTAGCTGATAAAGGTCAGCAGCATCGGAATTAAACATAATTATCTAATCTTGAACAAAAATACACACTTCCATTATAAAATGCAATGTTTCACTCATACATGCACTTGACACATGTACAAATTGAGAAATCACCTGAATGGTAGAGGTATCTATATATATGTATATGTATAAAGAAAGTACTTGTTCACAAAATGGCCACTTAAAATGTACTCCGATTCAGATGAGCAATTGTTTATGTGTGTCGTTCTTTTAATTTCATGAGGGCAAAGTCCCGATATCCAACCAGCATGAAAGGACCTCTGATAGCCGCTCTACTTTTCGTGGCATGCAGCTTATGTCATGGACGGATTGCCTGGACGCGGCTCGGTAGGTCATCTATATACAATGACAGAGCTAGATAGCGATGTGAAAACAAAATATACATTCTTGTTGCTTTTGACGCAATCACTAGAAGCGTTAAAATAAAACATATTCATATCTAATTTTCTACACCTGAAAGTTTGCTGGCTCATTGAGAGGCATGATATATCAAGTATACAAACTGTTCACCGGTGTAATGTTGATGTTTTGACAGAAATACATAACATAACTCATGCGTTTAGACATATGTACTCTTCATCCCACTGAATATTCTAAGAGATATTACATAAAGTATGGTTTTATCTAAAGCCAATCTTAGACCTACGCGCTTTCCCCGAAGTACAAACAAAGGCACAAACGTATGACTATATTCACTTATAGATGAATAAACTGTTTGTTAATAAATAGTTTGTTAGATGCATCCTATTAAATCCATGCACATTTTTATATTACACATAGTCTGTCATTGTTTAAAATATACTGATGACAAAGCATGAAGAATAGTTGAATGAAAGTTGATTTTATTGTTAGGTTGAACAATCCCTCTTCAGGAAATTTTTAAAGACTTCTCTAATGAAAAAAATATTTTCAAAGTCGTTAGACCATGTGTTCAAGTTTGATTTCAAAAGAATCTTGAATCGACAAGAGTGTCCGTGTGATTGAAGATGTTTTCCTTCTAGCACGATATAGAAAAATGGATCGCCAAATTAAGTAAATCTCAATAACCCGAGTATAAACAGAATCATCGTGGGTGATTAATTGGAAAACAATAAGATTATTAACAAAACAATTCTAATTGGCAATTAATTTTTATTTATACAGCAAACAAACAACAAACACCCATGCATATTCTACCTTCAAAACATACTAAGACATATTTACACACAGGACAAATACAAAGCAGGGAAAAAGAACAAAATGGTTAAATTTGAAATGGAAAGGTCATTATTACGTAAAATCTGGCATTGACAGTTACAAGCACTGGGCATGTATATTTATACGATGCGTGATGTTTACAACTTTGTACATTTGTTAATCATAAGGCTGCAACTATACACATGTTATTGCTAATTTGTACACCGGTATAAATGCCACTCTGTACTATTGTTCATGATGTGAAGATGAATAAATGAAAGATTTTTCAAGATAAAAACAAATATTTGAACTCCAGATGCAACCGCTTTAGGGAAATGATGTTAGTTAGATTTGTTCTAATTAGAAATACAATGAACATTCTACATAGCATTGTTCTGTGGCAGTTAGAATGAGTATCAACTTCACTGATTGTTGAGATCGTTTTGCACAATAAAAAAAGTTTATTTTTGTCTTGTAGAAGCAGAGGAGGAAAAACTGTTTGCTAACAACTCGCTAGATGACCTCATGGCTCTTGATGGTGAAGGACAAACGTACGTCTTTCCTGGTCAAAAGCCTGTGGTTGGCACTAAAGGTATTTATTCCATTTCATGTTGTCGATCACCAGTGCCATGAGTGTCCATGCAATTAAGATGGTGTTTCAACCACAACTGAAGTAATTAATCACAAATGTAACAAGCCCAACATATGTAGTACAATCATCAACAATATAGTAGGCCCCACAAATGTAGTAAGAGAATTGCCACAAATGTTGTAAGCCCCCAAATATATTAATTACAAGCATTTACCCCAACTGTTGTAAGGCCCTCTTATGTTGTAAATTTGATAATCCGCATTGAGTGACATTAAGCACAACAAAGGTCCGTCTAACTTGGAATTGTTAAAACATTTATGGTTAACTTTTTACAATATTTGTGAGGCTTACTTCATGTGTGGTTATTATTTACTACATATTTGAGGCTTGTTACATTTGTGGGAATTACGTTATTTATGGTGGTAGCAAGTGTAAATTGGGACAAATAAATAAGGGCTTTACATATACTTTTCAATGTAGGTGGAAGGCAATATGGAGTTTCATTCATCATCATTTTCAAAATGTATAAGCCATAATCGTGACTAGCCAGATTTCTATTGTCGCCTAGTGGTAATGATTCCTGGCTCCTAAGCGTATTGTCGCAGGTTTAAGTTTCAGCTGTGTCTCCATTAGCGGGTTGTCCTGGTGGCTAATAAAATGTGCGGCATCATAGAGGGATGTCTTTGATACTTCTGGAACTGAAAGAACACTTGTAACAAAGAAGAGTAAAGAGCAGGGACTGTCTGTTCGGTTCTGGGCTTCTGTCTCGTCGCACTGTGTCATAAGCTGTTTAGCGCGCACAACCATCGTATCCCTGCTTCCCTTCAGATGTTTATTAAGGAGGAAATTGATAAAATTGTATTTTCAGACCATTTGAGTACAAACTCGAAGTCACTGGCAGCACACACACACACACACACACACACACACACACACACACACATACATATATATATATATATATATATATATATATATATATATATATATATATATATATATATATATATATGTATATATATATATATACATATATATATATATATATATATATATATATATATATATATATATATATATATATATATATATATATATATATATATATATATATGTTATCATACTATTTTACCCAAATCCCCAGGTAATAAAGACTTGTACTGTTCTAACCCCACGTCTTTGCGAATATTTTAGATGTTCTGAAGCTCTTCAAAAAGATCAAAACACTAGGAATTGACCGCTACGAATCGTCCCCAATTAAGGAATATGACATGGGAGAATACCATGTGTTAGTATCATCCTACACCATCTATACCACTGACAACCAGGAGCTTGATAAGGGGACGTAAGTGTCAAATTACTACTCTCATTTTATAAATGTACCACAGTTGGCTGCCTTCCATCACAAACACCCTGCAGGGGACATGCCTTGTTGGCTTGCTCAATGGTGTGCAATAGGAGGTGGCACCCCCCCCCCCCCAGGCTACCCAAAAGCTGGGATCCCACATACACAATTTCTAAAATTCTATTGTTCAGACTGCAATTAAAATGCAAAAAGAAATTGAAATCTTCTTAACTAGACTGCATTATGATTCATTTTAACGAGAGATAACTGTAAAAGGATACTTATGAGAATATAAATACGACAACACGACTGCTATATATCTAAAGTTGTTTCTAACACGTGTTAAAAGAAGTGCTACTTGTAGTCAAACAATTGCTTTGAGACTGTAGGGCGTGTGCATCACAATTAGAATGTTTTGACGTACGTGCGCCTCTCCCTATTAAAAGTGTGAGATTTTTGATGGAGCTCTAAGAATGTATCCAACGAATATTTTAGACACAAATCACTTTATTCACAGCCAGATGTGTTGTTGTTTTCTTTTTGGCCAATCCCAGTAAACACAAAGCTTTTGTGCTATGTCTTCAAAATGCTACTTCAATATCTGTGAAATTGTACTCAAAATGTTTACAAATATTGAAATTGGTTATTAATTGAACATTTTTCCAATGTCTTACTCATGTCCATTTTAAAGTTATTTTGAAAATACTTTGTGTTTGCTGGGCTTTCTTGTCATTTTTGTGTGTAGTTTTCCTTGTCCCCTCCATGTTCACCTTGCTCTTGTGTTGTGAGCGATAATTGAGGCGCTTGCATCACATGATCAAAATAGAGTGGGAAACTTAAAACAAGTTGCAATTTTTTAGACGCATTAAAGTCCTGTGGAAATCTTTTTAGTCAAAATACATCCGTATTGACATCATGGTGTCATCGTGTTATAGTCGTAACAAAAATTCCCATGGGTATATGTTTAAGCTTTAAGGCCCGTTCCCACATCTGCGATCTAGTGTAGTGGCGGCTCAGCGACTGCAGCGAATTATGAATCGCTGTGTGATAGCTGTAGATTGACCCAATTAATGTTTGTAGCGACCAGATCGTTGAGCCCGTTCCCACATCTGCGATCTAGTGTAGCGACCGCACAGCGACCGCACAGCGACCGCAGCGATTTATAATTCGCTGCGGTCGCTACACTAGATCGCAGATGTGGGAACGGGGCTTAACTGAACTTTCCATAGGTCGTTAGGGTAACGATAGATTAACGAGTACGTAACGAGTGAGACGATAGCATAACGATTATTAAGATGGCACAGCGACCTCACAACGACCACAACGACTGCACAGCGACTGCACTGCGGACCATTAGCGATCCAGTGCCCTACTTTTTCAACAGCGATTTTTTTGAGCATGTTCAAAAAAATCGCAACAGATGCTCGGCCACAGCGATCCGCTGCGGATGCGTAGCGACCGCAACGATGGCGTAACGGACCACACCGATCTACGTAGCAGCGGCACAGCGACCACAGCGATTCATAATTCGCTGCGGTCGCTGTGCCGTCACTACACTAGATCGCAAATGTGGGAACGGGCCTTTACAAACCAGCCTTAAGACTGCATCACGACTTGAATAACTGTAACACGACAACAAATACAGTTAAACGATTGGAACACAACGATTCCGACCAGACTTCGAAAATTAATATGATGAGAAAGCAAAGCTTTAAATGCTCGCGCAGCTCGATAATATTCATGCATTCCCCCTTCAAATTCAGTCACAAAATGAAGGATGTGTTATCCATGTCAGTCTTTGCTTGTAAATCGCGGAAACAAATTTGAAACCCCTTGATATGAGCTTCATAATTGACATTTTTGCAATATACTTACAGTATGAGAGTAGCGATTGACCGAAAATATGGCATAAAATTACTACGATTTTAACCTATTGCAAAATCATCATTTCCCAACAGATTTCAACTAGAATAAAGAGATAAGTAGACTTAGTTGTCGCGGTTCGAACGATTCAAACTGCATTGAAATTGATCCACAGAAAGGAGAGTAATTTATTTAAATGTGAGCGTACAACCCATTCAGTTCCAGTGGCAGCTCTCCAGCCTCTGTAACCATGACGTGGCGGTCACCTGACCATGGAGCGCAAGCGTCAGTTTCAGTTGTTGCATAGTTCCGCGTGTGTTGCACGATCATCGGCGACCAAAACGTTATTTTCATACAATTTAAAGGAAACAATACATATTTACTATGTGATTAAGCAATATTTAAAACGTGGCGCCAAAATGTGCTCTTAAAGCAAAAGGTGATGCTCATTTCTCGCGAGATTATCGAGCAAGCAAGACAAGAGACGAACAGACAGAAACGCCAACACCAAAAAACCTGCCTCAGTATGTAGCCTGCCAAGTAGGTAACTACGCTATATACCGTAAGAGTCGCTATGCTATGACGGCCGCTCACTGCGCGAGCTATGACAGTTTTTAACTTGTAAAGCCGTCTTGTGGAAACACGACTGAAAAACCTAAAATGACTCAACACGACTGCTACTTGTTTCATTACGACAAGGCAATCGTGTTGCAGTCGTGTTCAAAAAGTGTGTATTTGGGACCCCCAACCAGGTGGTGTGGCACCCTGCTCACCTTTTAATAGAAGGGGGGTGTTTGGATCTGTCTATGGATACCATGCAACTAAAAGATCCCTTGGTCCACTTTGGATCTGAAGGCTCTGCTCTTACTGTCCCTCTATTCATTCCTTCACCTAGAATAAGTATGCTCTGTCGTTGTTCTTCAGCAGTGACAATGGAACACTTTTTGATAGTATTGTATGGCACTAAATGGCCTTTGTATGCCGATGTGCTTTCAAAATCTTATCAATTCATTCTTTCATTCCATCTCTCACACAGTTTTGGATTAGGAATTTCTTTTTTCGTCACTTTTTCTGTGGCTAAGTTGTGACTAGCCAGTTGGGACAGGTTGAGGAAACCAGTGTACCCAACGAAAACCACCGCCTTACCCAAAGTCACTGGTATATGGATTATTGAAAACCTTTGAGCTGTCTCTTGATAAGCTTTCTGAAACATTGAAACTGTTAGCCTAAGGTATTGCGCACGGTGGAGACTTTCAACTTTGATAAAACTATATAGACCCTCGGAAGCTGTTGTGTATTTTATATCCATTGGATTTGCAAGACGAGGACGAGTAACAACTCGGGTAAATTATAATGGCATAGCTTCCCTGGGTATGTCTATCACATGAATCATGTTCCAAAGATTAATAGAAACAATACCTGACCTCATCTGAAACGGCAATGGCAGCGTGTGGCTTATGTGTACCCTGAGATTAAGTAATGAAATATTGCATTCAATGAATTAGAATCTTTATAATATCTTAAAACACATAATGAAAGTATTAAAACAACAATATCAAAAACAGCAGTAACAACAACAACAATAATAATAATAATAATAATAATAATAAAAATGATAATAATAATAATAATAATAATAATGATAATAATAATAATAATGATATCAATATTGATAATACTATTGATGATATTAATAGTAATTCTAACAATAACAATAGAAAAAGAAATAAAGAAAACTGATAATGCTCATAATACTACCTATACCTCTACTAGTAATGATGATAATAATAATAATACTAATACTAATAATAATAATAATAATAATAATAATAATAATAATAATATAAAAATCTTTATAATAATAATGATAATAATAATGATAGTAATAATGATATCAATAATAATAATTACGATGATAATATTGTTAATACTGATCATGATAATAATGATAATAATAATAATAATGATAATGATAATAATAATAGCATATGTATCTCCTTTTTCAATTGACCTCATATCTTTTTTATTAAAAGTTGATACATGTGTTAAATTGCAGGTGCCTGAAGCTCCACAGGAGAGTGAATGGCAAGACTCAGCTGATACTTGCATTCATCGTCTCCAGCCTTACACCATGGCCAGTCAAGACACCGTAATTCATCCAATGAAATTACTGAATGAATATTATGATTCCGCAAAAACGCTTCTTAACCCATCCACATCTGTATCGTGCATGTAGTCTAATAAAGATGAAGATGTTTTGATAACAAAACATTCCAATGATTATCTGCTTGGAAGTTATTGTTGTTCCTGCTGGGTTGAACAATTCCCTTCAATGATTTTGTAAACATTACTCTCATTGCAGATTTGTGTTCCCTGGGTGCGGTCGCTTCTAGATCTACGATATATTTTAAAATAAAATAACTGTTCGCATATAACAGAGGCTCCTAATGTCTTGGCAGGTGCTCGATTAGTCAGGCCTTAAGCATAGATCGGAAATTTAAAATGGCGGAAATTGCCGCTTCAGAACTTCTTTCTAAGATTATTAAACATTTCAGCCATTGTCACCTGCCCACTTAGGGCATATACACTAGTCAAACATGTACATAATTCAGTGGTATAAGTCTGGCCGTGACACTCGCCTTAACACGCGAGAAATCCACTCCGGTGAACATCAATAACATCAATAAATAAAAAGGATGGCCTGATAGAGACACAGACCGGGTCTATCCACGACCCTAGTGTTTGAAGTTAAATTATGTTTTAATAGCATTCCAATAGATGTCGCTCCCGTAAATGTGTCACATTATTGAAATAAAGGAGACGTGACTTGTAGACGTGCGTTACAATTAGTAATGTAAAATAATGAACTACCGCTGACTCTTTAACTACTGGAGCCATCTGCTGGCTAGACCCTCTGACCTAGTTTGGCCCTTACGCCCGGGGGGGGGGGGGGGGGGGAGTTGCAAGAATTGTTGCAAAATGCTAAATTTGTTCACACGGCCGTGTGCGGTCATAGATCGCTAATTTCTAACCTCATATGCAATTTACACCCGCCCACCCCCCCCCCCCCCCCCCTTTACAAACACCTCCCCTACACGACTAGGTATCTAAGATATACTAAACCTTACCTTTTACTTTCAAATTTCAAAGGAAAAATATCGTTTTCCTTCACTGAACACAACTCCCGGGCAGCTCCCACTAGCTGTGTACAGTGCAGCAAAACATCCCCATAATTGAACTAATTCCTTATTTTTCAGAAAATTTGATTAGATTGCCATGTCGTGGATGAGCGTTGGGCATTAGTGGATTGACACACTTAAGTTAGGACTATGTGTGTACGCGGGAACAGTATGTGCATTTTCTTCTGTTTATGATGCAAACGCTATAGTGATCTGGGAGACAGGCTGCAGTACTCCTATTGCTAGTTTCCAGAGCTAAAGAAGCATTTGTCCAAAAAGACTGAAAACAGGTTTTCTTGCCGACTTAAAATTACAATTTTACTAGGTGCTAGACTTGTAATGCAAAAACCATAATTTTAGTTTGTTATGCAAAATGAACGGTGGTTTGTATAAAAACTTATCAAAAAAGATAAAAGAGAGATCAAATTATAACATAACCATATGGTTCATGGTGTGACCTCTTTTTCAGTTTACAGTATCGGAAAACTGTTAAATGGAGTTATGATACAGGGTTGCTTAGGGAACATCTGTTCTATTGCTAACCATAGATCTTTCCCAATTGCTATTTGATAACAAAATGATGACAGGGATATAGAGGTTCCATAACGAGTGGATGGAAAGAGGAGGAATCTTGCACGAGTGAGTGATTTTGTGTCTTGGGACGAGGCTTGCCGAGTCCCAAGACACAAAATCACTCACGAGTGCAAGATTCCTCCTCTTTCCATCCACGAGTGATAGAACCTGTTTCTCCCACGATAAAAAGGAGAAATTTACACGTTTTACCGTGAAGTTAGCTAGCTAAACTAGGTCAGCCAAAGGTCCCCCGCGCACTATTTCAACAATGGTAATACGCGTTTGTTGTGACGTGCACCGTTTGTTAGCCCAGAAACTGGCGCAAGATCACGTACGTGACGCTTGTTCAAATCCGCGCGCGCTATTGTTGGGTCTACCTTTGACCCAGCAGCAGTGACCCATTGATTGAAATTGAGGGATCTGATTGGACAATTACATTAGTTTGACCTTTTGACCCCGTTGAAGAACACCCATTGGAGACCACAAATCCTTAACTGTAAAATACACCTCAGAGTGGGAGAATAAATGATTAATTGCCATAAAGACCTAATGTGTGGGTTTTGTTTTTGCGTTGCTTATGAAAACAAGCAATTGAAATAGATTAGTTGTAAGGGATGAAAAACAGAGGCTGACTTAGTAAATGGTATCCATTTATTTGTTCCTTTTGAAAATACCCATAACTATATAACCATTGACCCATTGACCCTACTGCTTGCGTCACAACATGGCAGATGCAGAAGTCGTTGCGAATAGCTCTGACAAGATACAGCCAAAGGTCGGGAATATCGATTCCCATGTTGAAAGTGTATTGGTACGTTTGATAGACGAACCACTTAAGGATGTGATGGAAGATGTTCTGGTGCTGTGCAGCACCGATGAGCTGAGAACTGCGAGAGAGAAACTTTTCGTCATAGCGAAACAGAAAGTGTGTGATGACCTAGATCGCGGCCCAGTACCAGATGGGAAGAAGACAAAGAAGAGTAATGCACTGAGCACGAAGATATGTGACCCATGGGGTATGATAGCCAGGCGATCAAAGAAGAGGCTAGATGAGGATGTATGTAGGCTATATCTGTTCATCAATGGTAGTGAATATAAATTCCCCTGCAGCATGTTGAAAAGAGGGACTTTCAAGGGAATGACTACGCAAGAGGACATCAGATTGGCGTTACGTTTAAAACCTATTGATAGCAGCAATGAGCAAGGTGGGACAAGTGATGATGTGTCTGAAGATGACGACGCCGATGATGAGGACGACAACATATCATGTGACGATAACGTTGGAGTCATGATGACGGGAAGTGATGATAGAGAGCAAGGGGGGCGTAGTGAGGACGACCAGGAAAATGGCGACTCCGATGATGAGGACGATGGTCGCACGCCAGACGAGCATGACGTCACTAAAGGGGAAGGAGGGAACCCCGGTAGTAAGGGTACTATCCCCGAAACCAATTCCAACAGTGAAACCAGTACCCTGGGGAACGAAGCCGAGAAGGGTGATAACCCCCTTGGGATTGAAGCTGATGGCCGCCAACGCGATACTGGTGGTAGTGACCGTGCAAATGAGGAGCTATTTGAAGATGCTGTTGACATGCAAAGTAGTGAAGAGAGTAGCGATGAACAGTCAGAGGGAGTTTGTGATGGGGATGAACGAACAACTCCTTTGCATACTGCACCAGACATAGCCAATGAGAATCAGGAAGGAGAGAGAGAAAGTACTGATGCGCATGCAACCACACGTGGTGAGCGGGAGATACGCACGGCCAACCTAGAACGCGCTCAGGATAGTCTGGCTTCAACGAGAGATTGTGCTACCCAGTGCTCTCTGATACCTGCAACTACCCTGATCCTATTCCCCCCTAGAACAATCCGTGTTCTGATAGTGCGTGACCCTGAAGTAGAGATGGCTGACCAGCGTAATACTTCATGGGATGAACTGATAGAGCCGGAGCAGCACGCTGCGAGAGATGCGCGTGGTGGGAACGAGTCGGATGATGATAGTACTGGTAACGAACGTGATGACATCGAACACATCCTCGTCGAGTACCGAGAGTTCGGAGCCCATGTCGAATTCACTGAGAGAACGCTGGAGGAGCATAGCTCGAAGATTAGTGCACTCGAGTCATGTAGCGACCAGGCGGGACATAGAGTGGATGTCGTCGACGCAGTACTCCATGAGAAGATGAGGCTGATGAAGGTCAGGCAAGAAGAGACTGAATGTGAACTGCAGAGGGTGAGAAGACAGCTAGATGATTTCATCAAGCGGTATGGTGACAAGACTAGCGTCAAACCCACTGGTCAAGGAGCGGGATATGGAGGAAACGGCCCTGACAAACAAGCGCTACCCACCCAGAGCAGTGCAGGTGCACCGACTCAGCCAATGCCGCAGAGACGATCAAGAGCTGGTAGGCGCCGAGGTGGACAGGGTAACCAGGGTAACGGCACCCAAGCGGATGGGAAGAAAGACGGGCAGCCACAGCCGCGTCCGATCCTAAAACCCGGGGTGATACATAGCACACCGAGACCTGATGGGACGAGTAACCACAACGTCACATGGGGAGAACCTCAATGAAGCCAAGCAGCTACGGGTACCGCCAACACCACCAGCAACATGGAGGCAGCGAAGACTACGAATGGTAAATCGGCGGCGCAGGCGAAGAAGTCGAACGTGAACGCTGACAAGGATAGGCGTGCTGTAGCAGACACCACCGACAGACCTGCAGGCGCCGTTGGAAGGTCATACCCGAGTGGGGCTAGACCGAAAACGGCCTATAGAGGTAATGCTTATGGTTCCTATGAGGCGGGTAGTAGTCGCAATGAAGGTAGAAGTGATGATAACGCAGAACAGGTTGACGACGATAGTGAGTACCCCGAAGTTCTCTATTCGAAAGTGGTGACTAGGTCAGGGTGGAAGACACCCACGTACGAAAAGAAGCGTAAGAGGGAAAACTCAGGCCCGTTTGGAGCCAAACCGGTTAGGCCTATTAAAGGTTTTTCTAATAGAACTACTAGAGAATTGTCAGTACAAGGGTTGAGCAATGACGGCTTCGGTACGCTCGAAGAGATCGAGGAGTCGATCAGCGCATACTTCCAGGAGCGGAAGGTTGAGTTAGTATTCGTGCGAGTCTTCCATAGGAAGCACGAATTTAAGACTGTGGGCTGTAAGATAGCCGTGAATGAAGCAGATGCCGATGCCGTGATGGATCACGATTTCTGGCCGGATGATGTTTTTGCACGCAAATGGCACCCAGGTAACAGGAATAGGAAGGATGACGACGACCAGTCGTCAGCCCATACCTAAGCGTAATGCCAGACCCATGTTATGCGATGTATTTACCCACTGCGAACCAAATGCACTTGTACAAAACTACTAATTACATACGGCTAATACTATTATTGTATTGTATATTGTTTCAGAGTAACTCCACGGGAATGACGCTGTACCGATGGGGGCCTGATGACAGCAGTTCGCCGACAACGCGCGTTGACATACTACTAGGAACGGTGGCCGGATACATAACACAAGGACACCACGACATGGACCGCTACGTAGGATGCGAGGGCCCTTACCAGGAGACACAAACGACGCCCGAGTGCAGCCCCTCTTTGTCATACGTTTGTCGGCGACGACAGTCATCAGGACCCCATCCGGGAGCTGACCCTTTGGGAGCATCTGAGTTAAGTAGACTCTGTATATCAGCTTATGTGTGTATTGAATACGATTCATATAATATCATAAACCTGTATACGACGTATATACCATGTAACTGTGATCACGTTAACGGACTGAAGTTGATACCCCTGTGTGTACATGAGAGAATGCGTGTGAACGATGTACATCATGTCTTTGTAGCCTACTTTATGGTGTTAAAAGAGGTTACAGGGCAGTACCGAGAAACGGATGGGGGCACTATTGTAACGCTGTTGCTAATGAATGTATGCGTTTGTGTAAAATTTCAGGAGATCCCGTGCGGGATGCGCCACAACCAGAGGGGACCGAATGACGACGCGCTGCCGGTATCTCGAGGTGGTGACCTGCTGGGACTACTATCTGTGCCGGAAATGAACCAACCAGATGTACACGGCGCGAGATATGATGGTACCAGACTGTGGACACTTAACACCCCCAGGCTAAACGTAATAGAACTGGATCCGGACAAGCGACGGCAGTCATTTGCACCCCAATGGGAGTCGCAACATCGTATACCTTATGAGTTAAGTAGATGGTATATAAACATATATGTGGTAGCACATGGCAGTGTTGATAGAGGTGACGGTCTATTGGTGACACACATGTGTGACCGTAACGTTAGTATGATCATAAGTGCCACCACACTCAGTATGAGCGAAATATTGTGCTACATCATGCATAGTCATCGGGTATGTCAAATATGTGACCTAGAATGTCTTCATATCATGTTTTCTTTGTGTATACCTGTACTACTTCTGATAGTATATACGGATCTACAGGATCTAGTACTCTACAACGCATGCGTACAGATGACTATGATATGTGCTTATACTGTATGTATTATAATATATTATGACAAAGAGTGTTTATCCACATATTTCTGTTTTTATAGAGACAATGGGATGTCATATGCGAATGGCCTTGAAGTGGACACCAGGCGCCCATACTCACTGATGCAACTGACCCCTACCGGCGATGACGTGAACAAACATAGCGCCATCGCGACTTCTCAAGTCTACGAGCTAATCGAGCAGGCCCGAACGGAGGGTGATCCACGTTGCTGCGCCGTCCATAGCCTAAACATATGTACACCTGTATGTCGGGAATGTGAGTATGTGGGCACGTCCGATATAGTCCTTGAAAGTCCCGAATATGAGGGAAACCTCATCGTATGTGATAATGCACATAGATACTCCTATCTACAGACAACCTTCATGACCCTCTACTTTGATGGCAGTTGTGAAGTGTATCGGACATGCCCATGTACGTTGAGTATAGTTAGTGGTACGACTGTGCATAATATATATATCAAGCATGAAAGAGAGTACAAATCCAAATAATACTGGTCTATCCATCTGTGCATGGAATATGAGAGGTTATGACATATCTATCCCATATTTACGAAGTTTACTTGATAGGTACAACATTGTATGTGTCAGCGAGCACTGGCTATATAACAACCAGCATAACCTATTTAATGATATAGCTAATGATGTAGACTTCATATGTCGTTCTAGCAAACTATCCCCTGCTGAGAATTATGGTGCTGGCCGTGGCCAGGGCGGGGTGGGTATAATATGGAATAAGAGTGTGGGAGGAATCACCCCTATCAGCTGTGTTAAGCATGATAGATTTTGCGCCATCCGCTTACAAAATGACTTAGGGGCAGTGTTCAATATATTCTCGGTGTACTTACCGTCACCTGGCTCGAATGATGATCTATCCACGATACTTGACGAGCTTAGTGCCACCATAGAATCAATGGACCCTGATAGTATGAATATAGTGTGTGGAGATTGCAATGGGGATGTTGGTAGTTTCCCTGGGGGGAGGGGTGTTAAGCGGACAACTAGAGCTGGAATGTTAATACTTAACTTCTGTAAGAGACACCAACTGTGGATATCGAATATGAGCACTAGTGCTGAAGGACCCATAATTACACACGAGGGACCCACGGGGTGCTCGACAATTGACTACATACTAGTGCCTATTGTATTAAAACCGAAAGTGTGGAAATGCGGTGTGATCGGTGGTGATGTCCTGAATACCTCAGACCATAGCCCCGTATTCATAGCATGTGAGATACAGACAATGCCACGCTTATCTGTGAACGGTGTGAATACGAGGTCCTTACGGTGGGATAAGATAGGTCGGGACATCATCACCGATAGATACACTAACCCAGTTTCTGATACTTTAGGAGGCCTGATAGAAGAAGTTAAGAATTTGGTTCCGTCCAGTAACCTTATAGATGAGACCCTTGCGCGTGTGACCCGTATCTTACATAGGTCGGCCGACTCACTACCTAAGTCCCGTTACAGGAAACACCTAAAGCCATACTGGTGTCCAGAAATGTACAATCTGAAGGCAGATAAAGTGAGATCCTATAGGACTTGGGTGTCAGCGGGGAGACCTAGGGGACGTGAGGACCCACTCAGGATAGATTACCTTAGGTGTAAAAAGGTGTTTAACAAAAGGTTGCACATACTAGCACGTGAATATGAAAATATTTCGCTACAACAAACAATGTCATATGCTGAAATGAACAGTACCCAATTTTGGAATACAGTTAAGAGGGTAAGAGGTACATCTGGTCCCAAGATTTTTGCTGTCGAAAACAAGTCAGGTGTAATAGTTCATGACCCGGTGGAAGTATTAGAGGTGTGGAGGACACACTTCAGTGATCTTTGTACCCCAAAGAATAAGCAGGAGTATGATAATCCACATTATGTACATGTGAATGAATGTGTTAATAGGTGGATGGAAATTAAAGATGAAGACCCCTTCCTTGAACTTCCTTTTACCGATAGTGAGCTAGTAAATACTATCTCAAATTTAAATAAGGGCAAAGCCCCAGGGATGGATAAGGTGAATGCCGAGCATCTGGTATATGGGGGAGGGAGAGTACCCAAAATTTTGTGTGTGATCTTTAACTGGATCATTGAGACAGAGTACATTCCTTGTAACTTCAGGGAAGGTATACAAGTCCCTTTACATAAAGGAAAAAAACACGTCAACCACAGACCCAGATAACTTCAGGGGTATAACCCTATTGAATACTTACAGTAAACTGTTCGAAATGTTAATTTGGAAGAGACTAGAGGTATGGTGGATGTCAAAAATTTCCACATTGCAGGGTGCAAGCAGGAAAGGAGTATCGTGCTTGCACACTGCAATGATGCTTCAGGAGACTGTGTCTGCTAAACTGGAACATGGGGGCAAAGTCTTTGTCACATATTTTGATGTGTCAAAGGCTTTTGACTCTGTATGGGTTAATGGGCTGTTTTACCAGTTAAGGAATATGGGTCTGAGAGGTGTTACGTGGCGACTCCTTTACAGAATATATATTAACTTTAGATGTAAAGTGAGGATGGGAGGTGCCCTCTCTGACTGGTATGTTATGCACTGCGGAATACACCAGGGAGGGTACCTCTCATTGGTTAAATATATTTCGTTTATAAACTCACTAGTAGTGGAACTTGAAGAGTCTAGGTTGTGCTGTCTTATAGAGCATATGAAAGTTTCACCAGTGAGTTATGCAGATGATTTGGCCACCTCATGTTTAGCGAAGTGTAATGTAGATGCAATAATGCTGATTGCATACAGACACTCATGCAAGTGGAGGTATGCGTTCAATGCTCGAAAGAGCGCCGTCCTCGTGTATGGGGAGTCACAAAATGAAGCCAAAAAGCTTCGGGGTCTGCGACAATACAACATTGGTACAGATAAGGTGTATGAACGTGACAATTACGATCACGTAGGTGTCAAATCATGCTTGTTCGGTGACTTTTCAGAAAGAACGATGGAAAAAATCAAAAAAGGTCGTAGGGCCTTCTTCTCTGTAATTGGTCTAGGAATCAAGAGCCGTGGTCTGAACATGAACACGTGTAATATGGTGTTCTGGTCCCTTATCGTCCCAATTACACTGTTCGGCTCAGAATTGTGGGTCCTGCAGGCCGCGGATATCAATGAACTAGATAGCTTCCAGAGGCAGATCAGGAGGAGAATCCAGAGATTCCACTCCAGGTCGCCAACCCATACGAGCATGAGAGCTTTGGGGTGGATGCGACTAGAGACAATGATATACGCGAAGAAAGTTTTATTCCTCAGAACGATTATTTGCATGGAAGAATGCACAACATATAGACGGCTCTTGGTACATAGACTAGATAGATACCTTGATGGGAATGATAACGAGAACAAGTATCATAGTCCACTTTTTGACATTTTTAAAGTAACACAGATGTTTGGCATGCTAGGTATGGCTGTTAATATGCTCAATGGGACCCATTTTTTCAGTAAGAATGCATGGAAACGCAGTGTATGGGAAAATGCATGGATAGTGGATAACGAAGAATGGAGATATACTGTAGCGTTATTCAGTGATACTTACTACCTAAATATGACATTAACTTACACAGAAAACTACTTGATATGGTGGGATGTTTCAAACAGATACCCTGATAAAATGTCTATGTGTGAGAACATGGCTAAGCTTATATGTAGGTGTAGTAACCTTAAATCTGACTGTGTAACGCTTAAAGGGTCTAGTCACAGTACTAGAGCATGTGATAATTGTGATATGTTCCAAGAAGAAAATCTAGAACATGTGGTTATGCAATGTGCAAATAACGCTGATATACGGAGTAAAATGTCATGTAATATAGATCTGTTAATAGAGAACACTGGTAATACCCGGCTCTTATCAGAAGTTCAAGTACAACTACCAACCTTACTGGGTAGATATATCGAGGGCATGGAGACGGATGTTATGATGGATATATGGGTGATAGCAGGTACCGCTATCAACGAAATGTATAACAGGACTGAGAAGGCTAAAGTAAAAGCAGGGATCGGGTAGATCACTGTTAGTATACGGTTAAGCGCCCTATGCGCCATTCCCCTTGTGTGGATGATGAGTACACCCAACTGTGGCACTACCTTAAGAAGATAGTATGACCGGTGACGCCTTAAGCTCATTAATGACTGAGTCCTTGTACGGAAGAGATAGTACACCCCGTACCATATTTGAGTAAAACAAACGTAAATGTTTATAAAATGTCTGTTATAACCGTTCTATTTTTATTAACATTAATTCTTTATGCAGATCTAATACTTAGCTGTTCACTTGTATACCCATGATAAAGAGAGTATCTTTTCGCACTTTATATTAACTTATTATTATTTCCTGTAAACTCGTCTGTGAGTATATAATGGGGTCTGAGAATGCCTGAATTCTGCGCTCCTTAAGAGCCAGACCTATTTTAGTACTTTGTTGATAAATCTCACTTGTTATTTAAGTTCTATACTATATGTTTATTCTCTATAAGTTGAGTACTAAGACCTCGTAAGTCAATGAGGCCAAACTCTTTGTTCTGATTTATTATGTTACGACAGAATATATGACATATATATGACTTTTGTAATCAACATTACAGCCAATAAAGAATATATATATTTATATGTTCATTTGGGATTAATTCAGGACTTTGTCTAATCTATTTTGTTTCTCTCATGTATAGGCTCAAAGTAAAAATGGGCGTACGGTAAAACCCTTTACTGGGTAGCAGACAAGTCTAATACGGATAAAATAACCGCAAACCACCCGGACAATGGTTCTTGTATTCCCTTTACCATGTTATTATATCATTTGTAAACTATGATTTTTTGTGTAGTATGATTTGTATTTCATAATTTTTATTATGGTCAATAAACAACATACATACATACATTTAGCAAGCCAACAGTGAAACGCTTCAAATCAGTGCAGGTAATTCGATGTAGTCAGGTTCAATGAGGAACAAATTTAGTATTCAATTTTCAAGGTAAACAGACGTTCACTGTATACAGGTAGGCTCCCATCGATTTTCAATGGGAGTGTGCCGGGACATGAACAATTATTCAATGTACGCAGATGTTCAATGTCCGCAGGTACTCAGTGTAGACATGTGTTCAATTTGGTAGGTTCCACTGTATATCCATGTCCGTCTAAGCTAGTATCTTTAACGTTTTCTTGTATACATTTAAAAACATTGCCTCACATTTACACAGTACATCGTTCATTACAGTCAGGATCAGGGATCATACTAACGTGGTCAGACAAGAGCACAAGGAAGGCAGATTTATTTACGACTACAGATAAAAATGGCAACATTTTATTATTAGATATCCTTGCTGTAAAAATGGTGTACGGCACGAAGCCTGCGTGAAGCCAGGGGTTATCGTACGAGGCCCGCTGGCTGAGTAGGACACCCACCTGCTGTAAAGAATTTGTCATTTACCCCCACCCCTGCCGTGACATAAATTTACGATAAGCAAAACAAGTTCTAAGTTTAAAGTTCAGCGACTTCTAGAAAACCATCTTGACTGCCTACAATGCGCAAATAGTGTCTTAAACGCTGAAATAGAATTTCTTGAGGGGGTGTGAAGAGCAGTGGCGTGAAGAGCAGTATAAGCGACCTTTGTCGGGGTAGAATGTAGTTGTTGTCACCATGGCAATAAATGGTATTTTCGTGATCATTACAATGAACATTGTGAACAGCATTACTAGGATTCCAAAGGATTATATTGGCCATCTAACATTGAAAACTGTGCTATTACGTACTTATTATCATAATTTAATTTCGCTATTTCAGGAAATATTGACAGGGGAGAAATTTGATACCCACACCCTTTCCTGATTGAAAGGAAGTGATCCTTTATCCACCATAAGGTTTAATCAACATTAGTGTGTATCTGAATTCAACTTTCGAATATGAATGATGATGTTTTTAAATGGTTAAGTATACTGTGTACCATGTTAGTATTGCAGCAGTTTAATCAATGCTTACTCTGCACACCCATGAGTCTGAATTCGTTATACTGCACATCATCATTTAGACAACCGATCCATATGCTAGTATCGTACAACACGGTAACATAATAGCTAATAACACCTGAATACAAAAAATAAACTGCACATTCAAAGGCAGCTGCCAGCCGAGCACATTTTTATACACAAACAAAAGTACAATATACATTATACAGTACTGAGTATATTTTGAAGATATTTGGAGATTGAATCTTCAACTCTGCATCAAACATTGTGCACTTATATGCTCAAAATTAACATAACATTTAGTGAACAACTTAGGAAATCAAAAACATAGGCAGCTGGATATTAATTCCTTTTTGCCAATTCCCTCCAATCAAAGTAGCATAATTTGTGGTAAGCCCTTCTCGCAGACAAGCACTATTTAGCATACATGTTCATGCATGTAGATTCATTCACCATGCATGCTTAATGGTTTTGCATGCATGCTAATTGACATTATTTTTCATGCATAAAAATTCATTTAGCTTGCATGCTAAATGAACTTTCATGCATGAAAATTCATTTAGCATGCATGACAAATAATGCTTTTCTGCATGAAGATAGTGCTTTTCTGATTTCCATAACATTACGTTTGACTGCTGTTTAAATTTCCTCCATTCAAGATTCTTATGGTGGGGAGGAGGGGGAGGGGCCAGAGCTATCATTTTTTAGGAAAGATATTCTTACCTTGAAAATCAAGAAAAGTATTCTGGTCCTGCAAGGTAAGAAAACATATTCTGGTCCTAAAATTTGGGAATATCTGCACCTGTCAGAAAAAATGTCTCTCTTAAAGAAGTGAATTAAATTTTGACCAGGTCAAGAGAGGTAAGCCCCTCGACACCACCCCCCCCCCCCCCCCCCCCCCGCATCATTGACATATTGAACGCCATCTACAGCCTGTTTCAACAAGAACTATGGGAATAAATAATTCAAGTGTATTTGTTATAGTTTGTAGAAAAAGGTAACGGCAAGATTTTTCTCCTCAATTGTCAAATCTCAGCTTTCATTTTTCATTGTATATTGAAGTTGAAAACAGTCCAATTCTACGTATTCTAATTGCTAGTGTCATATATTCCTGGTATCACCCTTTTAGTTAAACCATAAGCGCATTTTCATTGGGCCTTTGCAGAGCAGCAGTTAGTTTCTGCCAAAATAACTCCCGTCCCTCCTCACACGGCCACTTAAGGTAGGTTTTTGTCGCCAGCAAAGTCTGCAGTGTCCAGGAATGGGCAACTTTTGATGGTGGCAGATACTCTAAGATGACTAAGATGATGACGTCTTTGCCAAAGGAGAACAGTTGACTTTGAGCGATTTGCATCTCAAAGTAGCACCAGCTGCTTGCGAGAAAGTGCTTGGACAAAACCAGGATGGTTTTCCTGCTTTTTGCAATACTTGATACAATAGTTTCTTCAATTATCTGGCCAGGAGTGAAGTCGCGATCATGTATGCACAGTCTGATGTCACTCCCATCTTCCAAGGCGGGAACCAGGGTGTCACAGACCCACTGTGCATCACCTCTATTGTATGCAACGAAAGCATCATAGTCATAGACCGTCTCATCCCTAGTCTCCTCCTTACGTCTCAGGACCTCAGATGCCATGAACCAGAAATAACGTAGTTTCCAACGGTACCTGTAGCCAACGCTGCCAGCACAAACTCCAAGGAGGATTATCAAAACCAAGGTACAGCCAACGACTGTTACTGCTGGCATTTCAACAGGTCCTTGGCATTTTCCCACAAACTTGCTGAGGCGTAAACTCATTATCGGTATTGATTTGCGATTGTAAAAACATCTTGTCGTCAAACGATTGAGCAAGTTAACAGGTGTTTTGTGAAACCAGATTACAAAGTTCTTAGTGGTGCAATCACAAACAAACGGGTTGCCAAGAAAGTCAATGCTAATATCTTTCTCTTCCAGCCATAATCGAAATTCAACTGAAATAAAGGTGAATGCATTTCTAGAAAGATTTAGTAATCTGAGATTGGAACATGGGTCTAGCAATTTTGTTTCTAGATCTGTTAATGAATTACCAGATAGGTTTAATGAAATTAAATTTGTAAGGGGTTTGAACGTTTCTTTATTGAGATCATTATTTTTTATCATATTTTCTGCCAAATCCAGATTTTCCATTTTGTTTTGATTATAAAATATTCGACCACTGTCATTTCTAATTACACTTGAAATAGTGTTGCGACCAATTAGAAATGTTTTTAAATTGGTTGCAGACCTAATTATGTCTAGATGAAACACATTTATAGCACATGCTTGCAAACTAACATATTCCAGATTGCCACATTCAAGAAATAAAGGTTCAGAAATATAATAGTTGTGGAAGTAAGATAGGTCTGCATACCGGAGATTTTTAGCTCTGAAACAGACATACAATACTCGATTATGACCTGCTAAATGGCTCATTGCTAACCATCTGAGAGTATCTGGCAGTTTAAAGCTTATATAGCAGGACTTCTTGGCTTGGGTCTGTAATGTAGGCACCTGAGAAATGTCATTATGAGGTACGTCAAGTTGTGTGTGCCAGTCTTGGTAGGAAATGTCAAGTCTATTTAATTTGGCAAGTGTGAACAACTCCCACGCTCCACCAATCTTCATAGTATTGATGTTATTCTTACAGATTGTAAGGACCTCAATATCTGGTAAATATTCACGCAGTCCCGCAGATATGTATGCAATGTGGTTATAGTTGATGTGCAGTTCCTTGATTCTGAACTTAGATAGCACATGAAGAAAGGTCTCTGAAAAATCTACATATTCTTGATGGTTACCCAAGCCTGATAATTGTAAATGTGTCAAGTTCCTACTCTCAATGTAACTTAGTGATGTAATAGATGCATTTAAGGTGACAAAATTGTCGGAAATTTCAATTTTCTCTAGTTTCCTTAGAGGTTTGAATACAGTTCTTGGTAAATGATAGATTTGACAGTTATTCATGAGGATGGTTGTAAGATTAGCGGCATCTTTGAAAGTATCTTCATCAATTTCAGTATTCATATAGGTTCCGCACCCAGGATTCATGTTAGTACTTATATCAACGTATGTGAGGATAGGAAAATGACTGAATTGGCTCCTCGACAACTTATTAATGCAATTCCCTTGAAGTGATAATCTGACCACATTTCGTGGGATGCCAGGAGGAAAATCTGTCAATCCTTTGTTGTCGCATTCCACAATAGTCCCATTCCCAATTGCTCGACAGGAACAGTCTTTTGGACAGCTGCAAACACATACATCCAGTATAATAACAATCAAAAGTACTTTTATCTTTGGTAAGATTAAACCAACACTTCCTCTTGTAACTTGCATTGTGATCTATAAAGAAAAAACATAAGACATGCACGTATTATGCCTCAAAAAAGCTGCCTTTTTCTGACCAATCCTCCATTCCACAAGCTGTCAACCAAAATATCTCTATCCTTTTTGTGAAGTTACATTTTACTTTAGAGTTCTTTATAAGATTATCATGGATCCAGAAGAACGTAAGAATCCGCAATTGCCTTAATCATGGTTATGGCATCTAACTCGATATCACGAGGTCACAGATTCCCGTTTTCGCTACTATACTTCCGGTTTGACTAGGTCGCTATTCAAATGAGTGACGTAATGCAGAGTTGTAAATGGTGCCTTCATAACTAGTACAATTGGGACCAGTAGTTGAACGAAGGAATTTCAAGGTTTCTATCTCATTTTATATGATGTTGCTACATACTGTTTTACATTTGTAAATGTGGTATTTAGTAAAAGGTACAGAGGTGGGGCCCACCCCCATGTTTTAAAGTAAAAACTGGTTATGTTCGAGGTAAATTTGCGACAAAATTTTAAATGGCAAACATTCAGATATATCTTTTTAGATTTTGATGTAATCAGTCGAAGACTGTTCTGCTTGATTTCTACTAACACAGAAAAACGGGCATCAGGTCAATAACAGTAGGTGAAATTTTAGACAAATAACAATACTGGTATACTGAGTTAATTGTTTGAGAGGAAAAAAACTCACTTTTGCATTCCATTGGATATTGGCGATCAAAGGCCTCTGAAAAACTCTAGTCTGCCTGTTTTTATTTTGCTATGAATGTTCTAGCTGAAACTAGTAT
Source organism: Maea johnstoni (assembly GCA_963942565.1). Lineage (NCBI taxonomy): Eukaryota > Metazoa > Annelida > Polychaeta > Spionida > Magelonidae > Maea > Maea johnstoni. Next base: position 15,077,743 of record OZ012699.1, on the reverse strand, counting down.
CTTAATTCTTTCTATGATACTATGGATCAAGTGTAGCGTCACCAAAAATGATTTGCGTGTCGGGTAAATGGCGAAAGTGCTTACCAAATGAGTTGTACCATTTGATGATATCATCCCAAATACTAGCAGATATGTTATATTCACAAACATATGTAAAATGCTTTCCTGTTATTTCTTGATTTAGTCACATAAATCCCAAGTTTAAATTCCAATTCGAATTGTTTATTCTTTAAATCTAAATTTCTAAATTTAGATATTGTTATGGCAACACGTGCGTGTAAGGTAGTAAGCTAGGGATGTGGATCATCATGGTCATGCACTTTCGTAATAAGAATTCCCTGTCCTACAAGCCAAATTCTGCTTAAATTCTGCATACACTATTAGAAAATTTAAAGTATGTCAAAGTATGTCAAATACCTTACAAATATCGCAAAATCAATCCGGCTTAATCAGAATAAGTAAATGCCACATTATTTTGTATTCTAGAGTCCAATTTGTGTAGTTTCGTGTAGTGTAGTCGTAGCTAGGTCACTAGAGGAGGCTCAGAATAGCAGCGAAATGAAAACACCTCGTACCTGTAATTTATACTTCTTACCTGTTTCGCAACAGTCACTCGACCCTACACGAATGCGACCTTCTTCTTACGACCCGGCTCCTGCTTGATATGGTAATATCACAAGCTGCTCCAACATTATATTCATCAAGTGTCGTGTCGAATAAACATGGGCGGAATACAAAAAGCTCGAGGAGTGAAAACCAGGAAGTTATCCTAGTTTTTTTTATACCTTTAAAGGATCATAGATGTAGAATGTATTATGGATTCACACCTCCTACACAGGCGTTGACACCTTTCCAACGAATACACCTTTGGAAAGCCAGACTCAATGGCACAGTGACAAGATTGCCGGTCCGAGTGCTGGGAGGCATGCGATCCAGAGTTCAATCTCATACTGGGGCTATGTAGTTGTCCTGAGTCCCATTCCTCTATAAATTAGGGCAACCAGCAACATCAATTTCTCACTCTTTATTGTCTGTCGCCCATTTATAGGGAGTGATTACTTTAAAGAATTTCATATTATCGTTTATGAAATCTGTGTCGTCTGCATATACAAAACAAACACTCTGAAAATTCCACCCGATAATAAATGGCGGTGACAAATCCGTTGAGAAATATTTTGGAAAACTTTTAAATGGGAATTCTGCTCAACACGCAACCATTTGCTCTGCCCCGGTTTTTTCACCAAATCATGCAAAATTATATAGTTATTTCCTCAAGAACCAAAGTTCCAGACGATACTTATAACATGTTAATATACATGGTGGAGAGGACTGGAAAATACTGGTTGGTCAATTCTAGATATGAAACAATATAATTCATTCGTATCTAGAATGCTCATGGATTGTGACAAATTCAAATCTTTAATTTTCGTAAAAATATACTATTAGGAGATGAGTTGGCGAAACCGACAGAAGCAAAGACTTTCGGTCATCGCAACTCAATTCATTATATTATGTTATCTATATATTTCCGTATGTGCCAAACTAAACGCAAACTCCGGATGTGATCAGGTTAAAATGGAGTATAGTGCTTCCTACATCGCGACCTGTTTTTCTGTCAATTGCTTAGATTTCCTCTGTGTGAGTATGAGTTGACAGGATGAGTTGAATTGAATAGTCAGCACATTTTTTATTTGGTTTGGGCGTTGCGACTTTATAGCCCGTTCACAGTGTAGACATGTGCATCTTAAGATATACATGTAATAAGCTCATGTAAAGATTGCGCGGCGCGCGTTAGAGTTGTGGTCTATAACATGACACTCATGATAGAATCAAACTTGAAGAACGGTGACTAATAGAATAGATTAGGTCAGGAACACTGGAGCTGTAGAATCTTCGTATAAAAGATTCCTGATTTTGAAAGAAATCCTACAGTTTTAGGGTTTATTATCGGGCCCGTTGCGATAAAAGGCTATAATCCTCATACACTTGTGAAGCATTTGTGCTGAAATATCAACTTAATCGCATTATTTTCATTTTCAACCCTCCCATCTTACACCCTGCTGGGTGGGTAGTTTTCTGGTGCTCACTGTGTTCCTTATTCACTTATACTACCCTGGAGCTCGGATCGGCCAGCAGGCAATGCAATGAGTGAGAGGTCAAATAAAAACAGGGTAGAGAAAAAAACTATTTGTCAGTCAAAAATGTTAACCCTATATTAGTCACAATAATGAAATGGAAGTGAACGACTAACTCCATCAAGCCAAGAACAGTGCACTTGAACTCCGGCTACAATTAAATTGTTTTAAATCAACAAATGTTACATATGGCCAGATAATTATTTATATGGTGCTTTGTGATAAAAATAGTATGATAATGGGCTGCATACTGTTGCATTGTAATGTATTCCTAATTGCGTCGCTCGGTGTTATATTCTTTTCTATCAAGCGTTCTGGTCCATAGGTTCGATCGAAGTTAACGTGATTTTTCTTACTTCTAGATTTAATGTAAACGCACTTTCTTAAAAGTTATCGATGCATTGAATGTAAAAAAATTGAAGATTGTGACCGTTGATGAAGAGAACATGACTTTCGTGGGGAAGGTAAAAGAAAAAAACAACTAGCACATGTCTGTGTGAAGTTGTGTATAACTTAATTGCTCTTTCCTTCTTGTACAGGCAGATAATTCACTATTACATCACCCAAATGACGTCATTTGACCTCATTAGCAGAAGTAAACAACCTGTACTATAGCAGCCTTTGCCTATTCCAAGACAAAATAAATATATTTGCATGTCAGTAGCTATTTAACAATTTTTTATCTTAAGTTTGAAGTAGGTATTAAATGATTGTTTAAATTTGAAACTCTTGAGGAAAAATATTGTACAAATGTTACAGAAGGTGGCCTGACTCCCTTGAGAGAGACCTGGAACATAGTGAATTGTTTTGCTACACATATTGTATAGAGACCTCACCTGTTGGCTAGGCGCATGAATAAGGGTAAAATGGATAGGGCCATGAAGGTTTTTCATAAATATAGCTGTCGGCAAGTGTAGATATAACTTCAACCCTGGCAGAAGTGCGGTTATAGAATATGGGGACGAATCTAGAGATAGAAAGATAGCCAGCCAGTGTAGAGAATTTTTGTTATGGAAAGGTAAACTGCGGGAAAAATCGCATTATGACCATATGGGTATTAAACTATGTGTACGAGGACACACATACTTACACACACACTAGAACTTTAGAAAAGTTTTTTTTTTTTGATGAATTTTTGGTTTATTCATTGCCTGCCAGCTATGGATAGAAAAGTTAACACTGTCAAAGAAAACGATTAATGTGTCCACCGACCTGGATATCAAGAAGGAAAGACTCTTATTTCCTTACTCTTGGAAATTATTTCAATATTTGAAAGATAAGACTCGCGTTCCAGATTTGTTCCGCTTCTGAATTATACTACCGGTTCAATCATCTCATGGCAACGCAATGAATGGAAGTCTTTAACAGATATGCGGAAGTCCCAACATGTTGCATTGGGGACCTGAAAAGGGGCTCCTGTTTTCTAAACAATCTTTATCTACAAGAAAGTAACACCTATATAGTATGGTGGATTTTTTATCATCCTGCATGCCAGCTATGACGATCGCTTACAGAGATAGTAAGAATTAGGTTCCATTTAAGTTATAAGAGACATTAGTTTCTTCAGTTTTCTAGCAAAATATTTTGATTCGAAATGTATCATCGTTTATAAAGATTGCAAACACCTTTTTACCTAAGCTCTCCCTAAAGGCTTCAAGGTCTATCCAGTTCCTATCCTATATCATGGAGTCATCTAGCTATTAAATCTGATTTTTCTGGACATTTTTCTGGGTTACGAATTGAGTAGAATGTTCTTCCAGATTCTTTTTAGAATCTTTGTTGCTTCCAAAAGCTATCACCATATTTGTGCTCAAGTTGTCAGATGTTCACTCAGCACCAGTCCTTTCTGTCAAGTGGCTGCATTGGAAGCAGTTGATCGGGACGATGCCACTAGCATCTAACATTATTAATTAGGCACTTAATATACAAACATGGCTCCTTCATTGAAATCACCTTCTGGTAGTAATAGGTGATCGGCAGTGTACCGGCAAGGCAGAAGGACACAACAGGGCTCATCTTAAAGCTTGTTGCCTGTGCTTTCAGACGTGCCATGAGGTGGTGGTGATATGTGGTGCAAAATGTCATTTTTTGGTGATTTCATTGTTTTTTGGCCAAAAAGGGAGTTTTTTGTATTTTGTCCCAGATGTCCATGTTGGTGTTACTCCATGAAATCTTAATTTAGAATAAGTGTTCTACACAAAGTTCTTATTTAAATGGACATATTTAACTGCTGGTCATTTTTTCTTTAATACCTCATTTTTGGACTAAATCTCTGAAAAACTGATAAAAATTGCCAATTTGTGAAATACACATGTTAGATTTAGGCATATTGAAAGCCAAACAAGTGATGCTACACCCATTTTATGTTTTAGAAAACATCTTTAGAAGGTACTGAACAGATAAGATATGCTCAAATATACTTTTGTGGAAAAGATGTCATTTTAGGGTTGTTTTTACAAAATGCATACTAGAACAGGTGGATTTTGCAATTTCTTGATGATTGATGGTGGAGTGTGAAAAAAGAAATAAATAATCTTCCATATTTCCTCGAAAGCATATCCAAGCAAGGCAATTTGATTAGAAATATAAATTGACTTGGCAAAGCTGTTTTTGGGTCATTTCATACGAAATTGAAATAAAAATGAAGATTTTTATGATTTCTGAAAATCAATTGTTTTAATTAATATATGCACACAGCATACTTTTTAAAGCCTCTGAAAGTATGAACAGCTGATAAATCATTATTTCAGAGGTATTAAATTGTATGAAAATGTCACCCAAAAGTTAAATAAAACAGTATTGAGTTCTAATTACAAGGTAATCTTTAGACTAGATGGGATGGCTATGCATATCTCAGTACCGACATTGGTCAGTATTTTCACATTCTAAGGAATGCTTTCTCATGAGATGCATATCAACTGATTAGATCACAATAACCTTGAGTGTGTTCAAGGTCATTTAAAGCCGTTTTGGACTTTTAGAGATGAGGGTATATTATCTTTTGGAAGATATTGTAGGATCTTCTCTTTAATGACACTTTTTAAAGTTGATGCTTGCATATGACACATGTTCCAAATAGTTCATTCCTGGTTACCTTTTAGGTATGATTCAAAATTACTGAAGACATTTTCAACTTCAGATTGAAATAAAAATGGCAGTCAAAGGCTACAAATGTTTTGCCAAATGTGCTAAAATGGGAATAAAACCTACTCAGATATTCTGGTACACAACCCCATTTGTAGTAGCATTATACTAAAGGATCATTAGTTTGCTTCAGCCTAAACTGTATACACATAGAATGAAGAAGAGGTTGACCATATGTATAGAAATGACATTCTAAACCTAAACCCCAGAACCATTTATCTTGATATTTGGTATGAAATGTATAATTATCACTAATGTCAAGGTATCTACTGTCAAACAACGAATATTATATACTTGATAATATTCTATACTTGATCTACCGCTGTGAAATGACATTACAATCACCTATCAATACACTTCTATTAGAAAGCATCCCCAAAAGGGTTACTTGATACAACCTATTGGCTTAATTCTTTGACTCGGTTCTTGGTCTACTCTGATTTATTGTGACTATTGAGCCGGTGCAAAGTAGATAATGCTTAACCGGTGTCCTTGTAAGGAATAGATTTAGCATCACTAAAATCCCTCTAAACAGGTTTTAAGATGTGATGGGTGAGCAAAAAAATTAGATAAGCGTTTTTAAACCTAGCTCTTATCCACAATATGGATTAGGGACCATCAGATCCTATAAGTCATATGGTGGGACTTGGATACTATTAGGACCCATGAGGCAACGGACAATACAATGGAAAAGATCTTCATAGCCATCACAGGTAATATATCAATAGCTGTAGGAGTCTGCAGGGACCAGGAGTTTTGATTAACAAGTGACATCTTTGAAACTTGGTATTAACATACAGATAAAACAACATTAACTGTCCTAATGGGGGTGTTAGATGTAAAATAGTCTTTTTCTCAATCAAAATACATATTAGTTCATTGTTATAAGATTCTCTTTATAAAATACTAAAATACTTTTTGTATGAGGTTTGTAGTATCACCAACATGATTTTAAGTAGCCTGGATTGTACGGAACAAGCAATTCTCCCACTCGGAGGCCTGCACTATGTACAGATAACCTGTAGAGAGATGTTATTTTTGCACACTATTCTCATTGTTCAGTATACTGTGTAGGTCATGCTAAAACCTGTAAAAGTTCAAATAAACATCCATGAAACTGATCGGCCATGTATGTGACGTTTAATTCAGGCGTTTTCCTAAAATTTGATACCAAAAATGAACAATTAACATATTTTAAAAGGTGCTTTTGAAGGCATTAAATATGGGACTCGTAAGCACAGAAAATCTTCTGCTGCTCCAACAGTAGACCCAACAGTGGCGCACATGCACTTAAACAAGTGTCACATACGTTATCTAGTGCCAGCTTTTAAGGAATACAAACTGTGCTCGTCACAACACACGCATATTACCATTGTTGAGTGCATAGGCAGCCTTTTGCTGACTAAGTTTAGCTAGCTAACTTCACGGTAAAACATGTATATTTCTCCTTTTTATCATAGGAGAAACAGGTTCTATCACTAGTGGATGGAACCTCTATTTCCAAATCATGTTTGCCCATGTTGGACTGCTCCCTTTCTTATTTGATATCTTTTTGAAATCATCATCCCATATGTATGAGAGGATAACCTATTGTTTCAGTTCATTTGATAGCACAATATTTGTTTTTCCCAGATAATCAAAAGTTACATTCAAACAAAGAAACATTATTGTAATACGTGTATGAATAACATCTTAGGCTTTATTATAAGATATTGTCAGTTTTCTGTGCCCTCGTCCTGAGCAGTTTGTAGAGAAAAGAGCACACAGGATTAGTTAACATAATATATACTCAACATTGTTTGTTTGTTTGTTTTGGATCCGTACCCGCATTTGTCCCGCGGGGTCAACTCCCGAGGGAGGACCTACGGAGAAGCTCCCCTACCACCCAGGCCACTCGTCACCCCCGGGCCTCGTTGTTCTTCATGTTCCCTATCCCCCCATACTTATTGTCATGCATCCTGCATCAGGTCAGTCCCCTCCCCTGTCCTCCTGTCCTATACAGATATCCTACCAAGTATCTGGTCTGCCCCCTCCCTGTCTTCCTGTCCTACACATGTAAATAACCCCCACACATATGAACCCCTCAAACCCACATATAAACTGTGTCACTTATTAATTTCAACAGCCTCATCCTAATAGTAACTCTTACCAAAAAACTCTCCCCGCCTACTTCCTCCATGCTAACCTGTTTTAGCATCCCTCACTTACCTAAGTGGCTCCCTTCCTCTTACTCGCTTAATACTCCGATTAGTACGAACCAAAAGTAACAGTGTTATACAGTGGTTTAAAACATGTAATTACAACACACCCTGGTCTCATTTCTTCTTTTTTTTTTACCCCTCTCTTTCCTTCATCATTTTTCTCACCCCTTCTCCCACCGTTCTGGCTAACACCTCCGATGGGTCCCCAAACAACCCTACTATCTCCTTGAGCTGCTCCCCTTCTTCCCTGCCCATCCAAACTCCCCATCTCTCTTCCCCCCATATTCGTCTTACCTTCCCCAACATTCTGTTCCTTTCTACTCTGTATGCCGGGCATTTAAGCACCACATGCTGCTCATTTTCAACCTCCCCCTCCCTACATTTTTGGCAAGTCTTATCCTGTGCTGTCCTTCCTGTTCTATTTCTTAAACCTAGCGATCCTGCTCTGATGTTGAAAACTATTCTGCCTTCTTCTCTATCTAGCCAGTCCTCGAAACTCTTCTCTTCCTTACTTCTATATTTCTCTAAGGTGCTCTTATTCTCCATTCCCTCTCGCCACTTTAGCCTATCCCTCTCATCCACTGCTACCTGGACTTCCGCTTTCCATGTCCCTTGGCCTATTCTTACCCTTTCCCCGCCTAGCCCCACCTCTTCGGTTAATGCTCTTATTTTGTTCGCCCACGGTAATTCTTTTCTCTCCGCCATATTCCAAGCCTGTCTAGTCCAATTCTCAGGCTCAAGGGATGCTACCCTACCTGCAAATATTAACTTCTTCTCTATTATCCTACTTTCTAGGCTCATCCACCCTAAGTCGCCATAAATTGCCTCCCATCCTGTTCCTTTATTACCCCCTATTGCCCACCTTCCTACTTGTCTTTCTATGATCTCTAACTTACGCTTGTCACTATCTGCCATATCAAAAACCTCAACTCCATATAGAATGCTAGGTATAGCCAAAGTCTCCCATAGCTTCGTTACTACTCCTGCCCTCTGATATGTATCTGCTGTTACATTTTTTATCACCCCCTTCAATTTTTTTGCTTTCTTAATTGTCTTTTTTACATGCGTTTTGAAAATGCCATTAACTCCTGAGAACCATATTCCTAGGTATTTGTATTCTTCCTGCTCTTTAATCTCCAAACAATAGTCATCCCCTTCCTGTACCTGTCCCTCCCCAACTTGCCACCTTTTGTCTTTATTACTTTTCTTTCCTATGTTTACTACCTTGCTCTTAGATGAATTAAACTGCATTTTCCATTCTCTCCCATATTCCCCTACCATTTTCAACAACTTCCTTAAATCTCCCTCCCCTTGCCCCATGACGACCATGTCGTCTGCAAAAAACAACCCTGGTACTACCACATCCCCAATTTTGACCCCAAGTCCACTCTGTACTAACCTCTCTCCTAACTCTGCCAGATAGAGTGCGAAAAGCACCGGGGACAGTGAACACCCTTGTTTTAGTCCCTCCTCAACCCCAAACCAATCTGTCTCTATCTCCCCAAAATTTACCCTACACGTGCCCTCCTTGTAGAGTTCTTTTAGGACTCGTAAAAATTTCCCTCCGAACCCATACCCCTCCATTTTCCTCCATAAGCCCTCTCTCCATACCCTATCATATGCTTTCCTTACATCTAAAAAGGCTACCTTAGTATTTTTCTTTCTCTTCCCTTGGTCAAAAATCTGTCTTAAAATGAACGCTGCGTCATAAGTATTTTTCCCTTTCCTAAAACCAAACTGTATCTCCCCTAGTATCCCTCTCTCTTCTACTTCCTCTTCCAGCCTCCGAATAGACACAAAATGAGATATGCACCACACAACAACAATATGAATCAACACAAAGTTTTCATGGCAATGAAATCTTATCTTGTGGCTTATAGTCTCTCCCAATCAAAATCATTATCATTATTATTATCATTATTATTATTATTATTATTATTATTATTATTATTATTATTATTATTAGTATTGTTGTTATTATCATTATAATTATTATTATTATCATCATCATATTTCCAGGTTGATTCAGGGGGGAATTAACCACATACCACTAAAATCAGCACACCACCAAGTTCCTATAACCCATTCTTGCTTAACAGTTTCCGTTGTTTGATATGTTCAACAATTGCTTAGGAATTTATACTATGTTGACAAAATACCTCAAGGAGAGCTCTTAGTTGTGTTCTCATTATCATATTTCCTTCAAAACATTTTCCAAAATATGATTTTGCATGTACAATTTCTAAGGCTGCTTTTGGCTGACGTGAGCACATGGTCTTCATTCTATGTGTATACAATTTAGATTTAAGCAAACTACTAGCCCCTTAGTTTCATGCTCCTACAACTTGGATGGTGTACCAAAGTATCTGACTAGGTATTACTAGTATTCTGGCTCAAGAAAATTTTGCGTGAAATTTGTAGCCGTTGAATCTGAAGCTGAAAAGTTCTTCAGTGAATCATACCTCAAAGTTCACCAAAAGTTGATTATTTGGAATGTCAAATGTAAGCATATACTTAAAAAATGATATTTAAGGGAATATCCTACAATATCTTATAAAAAACAATATACCCTCACATAAAATCTCTCAAAGACCAAAAAGGCTTCAAATGACTTTGAACACACTGATTTTATTGCGTTCCAATCAGTTCATATCAATGCCATAAGAAAGTGTCCCATACAATGTGAAAATACTGCCCGATGTTGGTAGGGATGTCATTGATGGTCGACAAATTGATAAATCAACATTTTCACTTCATCAATTAAATCGAATCAAATGGTTGGTTATCAAATCGAAATAATCGATATTCTGTACCAAAATAATGGCGTATGATTATTAATAAAAAATACACTTTTCCCAGACATTTCCCTATTAAACTAATGCAAAGTGAAACTTTGACTAAATCTTGAAGTATTTTCTATTTATTTGTAAGATAAATTGGAAGGAATAGTGTACCTTACTCAGGCATATGGCCAAGACACAGGGTATCGAATCGAATCTATAGATCGGAACGAGTATAGCAATTAATCAAATCGAAAACGAAAGGGATATCAATGACATCCCTAAAAATAATTGTGCCCTACGAGCATGTTACGGTGTATCGAATCGAATCGAATCGAATCGATAAATATATCAATTAATCGATTCATATCAATGACATCACTAGATGTTGGTCTTGAGATATGCAGAGTCATCCCATCTAGTCTGAATGTTCTGGGACAAAATACAAAAAACTCCCCTTTTTGGCCAAAAAACAATTAAATCACCAAAAAATGACATTTTGCACCACTTATCACCACCACATCATGACATTTCGAGAAGCAGAGACAACAAGCTTTAAGATGAGCCCTGTTGTGTCCTTCTGCCTTGCCGGCACACTAAACTCCTTAAATAAGGCACTTTTTGGCCTTTGGCCTATCACCTATAATGTCTTAGTCAATTGGTGGAGAGCAACTGTGATCAAGGTGTTCTCAAACGGTAAAATTGAGCTCTAACACATTCTATTTATGAGGTAAAGTTACACTTCAACGCTGTAGGGCAAATTGATTGTGTCCAGGTGAAAAATGTTATGAAAATATCTAAAAATATCATCAACCTCCATAATGCCACCATCATGCCACAATCATGCCACTATCTATTACTTTGACGTTCAAAGTTGTTATAATACGATAGGGGAGTAGTTAAAATGACCATTTTGTCCTTGAAAAAAATCACCGTTTTTTAGCATTTGCAGACTCTGTACACCTTCGATCTAGAGAGGATTAGAGGCAGTTTCTTTCGTCCTTTCAAGATAATCTATACCATATTCTAGAACATTCTAACTTAGAGCCGAGATAAACAATGGCAAGTTGTATTTTGTGAGTACACCATGCCCGTTTTGTACCCCTGCTTCCAAAATTTCTTTCCTAATTTTGGGTGGTTTCCAGCCAAAAAAGGACAAAGATTGATGATATGTTCTACTTGATGCAAGCAGCCTTTACTGAGACTAGAAAGAGACAGGAGGACAATGTATAAAAAGGAGAGACTTCCTCACTATTGTTTTGCCATAAGGTGTTAAGTTATGTGATAGCCAGATGTTTGTTAACTTCTTTAACTCTCATATTTTTGTTTATATTTAGTCCGGTTTTTCCACCTATGTTCTCAACATCGTGGGATATACCTGGAATTTCAAAGGTATTTGTCAATTCGTACCTATATATCCACTTTTAAGGTGGCTCCTGTCCCTTAATGCCTAAACTTTAGCTACTTTCCTGCTTATTTTGATAATTTGACTTAGCAGACCAACACTGTTTTTCCCTCAATCTTTTGCAAGCCTTAATAACTTGAGCTAGAATTTCAGAATATATAACGAAAACATATCGCGAGGTAGGATCCCCCTGTCTACAACATCTGAATAGAGCTATATCATTAGAAATGTGGCAATTTTGCTTGATCCTAGATAAGAATTGACTTTGGGAAAGACTGAACAAGGATATTATTTTGTCACTAAACTGGGATTGTCTTAAATTATCTTTTATAACATTCTAATCAAGCGTATTCAGAGCCTTGGGAAAATCTAGAATTATCCCTTTCTTGTTTTCTAACCCACATTGATGGACAATATCAAGGACTAAATGAGTGTTTTGTCAAATGATTCTGCGGGGAATGAATCTGGTTCACTGTGTTTGGTGGAGTAGGCAAAAAAAATTTGGCAAAAATACTATTTATTAATGGAATTAAGACGAGTCAGTGGTCTCCAATTCTTCAAGTCATTACAAAACTTTTGGAATATTGGGTTATGGTACCGCATATTAAGGTATTTGAGAGTTTACCACGAGGAAGATACTCGTTTAAAACATGCACAGTCCAAAATTTACTCTTCTTTAACCAACCTAAAAATTTCATTCGAAAACCCACCTGGCCTAGAAGCCTTGTTCAGTTTACTGGATGCCCCTGTATGGCTATCTAAGGTCTGTTACTTGCTCCGTAACTAGGGAGTGCTGAAGGGGACAGGTTCGGGGAGGTATTATTGGAAAGGTGACATCTATAAGCTCAATTAACCCTCTATATCCCTCTTTCACTGTGCAATAAATGGATCCTCTACATTTCCCATGGTCTCCTCCACACAGGGCTGATATATGATTTCCCTGTTGATACAATTGACTTGCGTACCTTAAGTCTTTTAGATATTTCCTAATTTTATTTCACAGATCGCGTCTGGTTGGTAGATATCGGACAATTTAAAACCTCAATAATAATTAGGATCCACAGACTGCAAATTTGTAAAGAAGAATTAAAATCAGAACTTAAATACTATCAAATATCAAGACAAACTGACATGCTGTTTAGAAATCACAAACCATTTATCTCTATACATTAAATTACTTTATTGATGAAGACCAAAAGGTGTTGTAGAAACATGTACAATATTATTCATAAGTCAGACCAGCATAGTGTTACAATATAGAAATTAATGGAAATCATTATTACTATGGACATAGCAGTCAAAAGAATGTCTTACAACAGAAATTATAAAATCACTCAGAATATGTACTTCGATATATGTAATATAGTGTTATATCTTAGGTTATTTACAAAAGACAAACTATACTAAAAGAAAATTTATGATGGAGGATATAGAATATCTGTATTAGTTTTGAAAGCATAAAAATGCTCAGGTATTAAGAAATGAAGCAAATTCAGACCCATCTTGATGGGAACTTTGTAAACTGTCTCCCTTCATAATTTACGGGTATCTTAGATCTAACCTTATGTTGAAACACAATATATCATGTACTGTTAACCCACCTGTTTAACGACCAATTCCTAACTAACCCCTTTTAACCCCTTAGTTTGTTCTATACAAAGCTTTTGTTTTGTATATTTTTGTAGTTTCACTACAGTCAATAAAGACACAATACAACAACAGTTAGCCACCAAGCAGTGTACGTATCCAAACAGACTAAATCAAAATCAAGTCAAACGAATCTTTAAAAAATATGGTCACCGGAAGATACTGCACAATGGGAAATCATAAATGGTATTCTTCTTAGATAAATGGCATTCTGTAATTGTAAAATGGACAGATTACGAATGTATCATACTGCATACCACATCATGAATCAAGGGTCATACCATACTCTACACCAGTGACACCTATTGAGTATTGAACAGCCTAAAATAATATATTGCAATATACCTGACACCACTGCCAATTTTGAAAAGAAAATGTTTCAAAAACAGGGTTTTAACGTATACGTAGCATCATAACAATACCTGCCTATTCTAAATAGTATCATGAACAACAGTTTTTCCCTCTGAATGTTTTGGCTGTAGTCGTTGTCATATATATATATATATATATATATATATATATATATATATATATATATATATATATATATATATATATATATATATATATATATATATATATTTATATATATATATATATATATATTTATTTATTCATACATATATGTATATATATATATATATATATATATATATATATATATATATATATATATATATATATATATATATATATATATATATATATACATATATATATATAAATATATATATATATATATATATATATATATATATATATATATATATATATATATATATATATATATATATATATATATATATACATATATTTATATATATATATACATATATATATATATATATATATATATGTATATATATATATATATATATATATATATATATATATATATATATATATATATATATATATATATATATATATATATATACATATATATATATATATATATATTTATACAGGTGAACTTGGATATGACGGACCACTGTACGACGGATCTTTGCATATGACGGACAATATGACTGGTCCCAGTCCGATGCATATCAAGTATTCGTCATATGTATACAACGGATTTTGCATATGACGGACCAATTTTCCTGGTCCCGTTGAGTCCGTCATATCCAAGTTCACCTGTACATACATATATGTATATATATATATATATATATATATATATATATATATATATATATATATATATATATATATATATATATATATATATATATATATATAATAATAATAATAATAATAATAATAAGTGATATTTGATATAGCGCCCTTTCCACCTATAATGTTCAAAAGCGCTTTAGAGTCATTGGACAGTTGTCATGGTCCATATAGTCAATTAAACTCCTTTCGAAATAGCAATGTTTTCAGCGGTTTCTTGAAGTTTTGCACACTATCAGCAGCCTTGATGATGTCAGGGAGCTCATTCCAAATGCGTGGTGCATAGGCACAGAATGCTCTGTCACCAAACCTTTTCAGATTAGTGAGTGGTATCTGTAATAAGTTCTTAGTGTTTGATCTTAGAGTCCTTGTATTAGCTTCTTTGACTAACAGTTCCCTCAAGTATAGAGGGGCACATCCTTGCATGCATTTGAAAGTCAAAAGCAGAATCTTGAACTCAATCCTTTTCCTGATGGGCAGCCAGTGAAGATATTTTAGAACTGGTGTAATGTGATCATACTTTTTGGAGCCACTAACCACTCTAGCAGCATTGTTTTGGACTTTCTGGAGCCTGCATAGCAGCTCATCAGTAATTCCACAGAGAAGTCCATTACAATAGTCAAGGCGTGATGTCACCAGTGAGACGATGGCACTCTTGGTTGTATCAGTATTGAGACATTTCCTTATTTTCCCAATGTTCCTAAGGTGGTAATTTGCAGACTTGATACCTTTTGATACATGTGCAGACATATTCATGTTTGGATCAAAAACAGCGCCCAGATTACCGACGGGTTCATTAAGAACTGGTACTATTACACCATTTACGGTAATACTAGGAATGGAGATTTTCGCCCGCATCTGTGGGGTACCAATGACCAGCACCTCTGTCTTGTCTGCATTCAATTTCAGTTTATTTTGAGACATCCATGTGTATATGTCAGTGAGGCAGTTTTCCAACTAAGCTACACCTTCGTCCACTACACGCTGATTGATAGGTTTGATGGAGATGTAGAGTTGCGTATCATCCGCATAAGCATGGAGTTCTAGACCATGCTTTCGTATCAGTATTCCTAAGGGTAGGAGGTAAATCAGAAAGAGCAGAGGGCCCAACACTGATCCTTGTGGTACAGACCATAGGATTTCCTGTGATGCGGAGAATGAATCATCTATCTGAACTCGAAGAGTACGGTCACCAAGATATGAACGAAACCATTCAAGGGCTGGCCCTGTTATACCCAGAGTGCTTTCCATTCTAGAAAACAGCACATCATGGTCTATGGTATCAAATGCTGCACTTAGGTCAAGAAGGATCAGTATAACAATTCCATGCTGGTCAATGCTTGTAAGAATGTCATTCTGTACCTTCACCAGTGCTGTCTCTG
>OZ012699.1:15027439-15059939 GCA_963942565.1 Maea johnstoni | reverse complement strand
TATGACACATTTATTTGTTATTGACGAGGGGCCATAAAGGATATAGAGGTTCCATCACGAGTGGATGGAAGGAGGAGGTATTTTGCACGAGTGGATGATTTTGTGTCAGTCACTCACGATTAAGTGAAGCGAGTGGCTTGGCCAGAAACTTGCATGTGGGCGGATCACTCTTTGTGAAGTTGATATGACTAAGTGCATAGATGCGGGTCGGATTACTACTATAACAATGTGTTATGGGGCCAGAAAGTATTCACACTGGACCATCAACATGATATTGTAATTGCGTTCATTTCATCACAACAAGATAGAAATTGAACAAATGTACATATGAGAATGTATATACTATATCAGCAGTGCGAAATTAGATAAATCTTAATGATAACCTTAATGATAGTTTACGAAGTTCTAGTAACTTTTACCTGTGTTAAGACAATACTAAAGGCAATTTCTCGTTTACATTATCCTAACTAACACCTCACAGTAGGAGAAAAGTAAAACTTGTGGAGAGGATTCTTAATCATGTTTATGCTAGGTAGGAGGGATTACGCTGTATTAATAACATACTATTATTCACTTCCCTAAAACAGCCTAATTAATATATTTGCCATCAGCACAACATCAAAACCTAGACCAAACAAGAATGGAGCACAGTGAAAGCTTGACATGCATGAAGAAATATTGTACAGCCCTTAGGAACATTAACAATGCCCGCACCAGTTTTTTTTCAATTTTTGGGTATTACATTGGACAACTAAAGGAACTTTTCTGATAGATAGAAAGTACGCTTGCTCCAAATTAAGAGGATAGGCCTGAGCACTGCAGATCTGAGACGTCTTGAGGGTTAGGCGTCGTAACCTAGGGACACTTTTAAAAGACAATTTAATTCTCAAATTCACCCATCAGATCACCCAGACGTCCCACAAGGTGAGTGCTTCAACACGGGCCATAAACATATATCAATTTCAGATGAGTCGTTACGTCATTACCTTGGAAAACTGTTAAAATATTATTTAATTGCCAATCTCAGCCATCAGAACACCCAAACCTCCTCAGACGTCTCATATGGGGATCGCTTAAAGACAACCATATTCCGATGACGGAAGTGCTTCTTTCTGAGTCGTTTGGTGGCAAGAGAATAGGTCTTTATTCCTCAGACTTACCTACTTATGAATAATTATATAGGGGTACTGTGATTGCCCAATAATTTCCTCTTTTTTAGAGGTAGGTGCAGGAGCCACAATATGGATTGGAGGAAGAGACAACACAAATACCAGGACTTATTATTGGGAGAGTGGTGTGCCAGTGGACTCACCTAGAGACTCGGGATGGGCGGCCGCAGAACCTAATTCAGATCTGACAGGCCCACATTGTATGACTATTAGGAAAGGGAGATATTACGTTGATCGTATTTGCACAGATGCCTACCCCTCGCACATTTGCGAAATTTGATAGTATATATATATATATTTATAAACACACAAACACATACACACACAGACACATATATGTATGTGTGTGTGCGTGCGTATGTGTGCGTATTCACACACACATACACACAAATATATATATATATATATATATATATATATATATATATATATATATATATATATATATATATATATATATATAGGTAGATAGAGTAGGGGATTATCTGCTGTTAACAGACAGATTCTACGTGTTTGATTTGCAGGTTAAGAATAGTATAATTTTAGCTTGGAAAACCTCAAGCTTGTCAGGTAAGAGAGTTTGCCGACCTCTTAACTACACTTCTAGATCATTTGATTCCTGCAAATCCTTTAAAGAACACCTAACCCCTACTAGGCTAGCCACGAATGACTCACTACTCAGTGCACACTAGAGGGGCCCCGCAAGAGACAACTAGAAAATCATGGAACATTGATCTACTGTATTTTCTGAACCTGCCTTCCGTTTTGAATAAATTGTTTGTCAATACAGACATATGAATAACCACATTTAAACATAATAAAGGTGATGAGGCTTAACAATCTTGTCACTCTAAAAATGTACCCGAGTACAAAATGATTATTTGTTGACTATGTTTAACATTGAGCATATGATTTTGGTCTAAGTTAAGACTGGCTGGACATGCCTTCAAGATGCTTACATACATGTCTTTCCAGCGCCATTTCACTTAATAACCCCTTATGTGACTGGCGATGTCTGGTTGATTTATTCGTTAATGCCAGGGATTTAAAGCCTTAGACGAAGGTCTAAACATGCTAAGGCTGAACTAAAATGTGGGACTTCAAAATCTCGGAAACTAGAAAAGGCAGCACATTAGAGCTCATAATATTATTATTCCCACACTTTACAGGGTAGAATATTTGAAACGTATAAAAAGTAGTTTATCAAACACAATGAGAGAGCATATAAATGTGCTGTCACCCTAGAAATGGTAATGTGAAAGAAATACAATATCAGGCGTACATATATTCTTCGAAAATATATGGGCAAAGTAAGCAAAAATTCTTACCCTTATCCCAAAGATGTGCATATTGTTGAACTTCTCCAAAAGGTAAAATAGGCGGACCTACTTGTGAGAGTTTAACCGAGGTCTCAAGCTGAGTCTTTAAGTGAAGCCCCTTTACCGTTACCATTACACGAAAACAAATCAAAGACTTGTTGATAGGCCAAAAGTTGTATATTTGTCCTGTTCGCAATGATTTTGACATTTACATTACGAGTCAAGACCTGGCATTAGCTACGTTCAATGTATGACCAAACTACGCCTATTCTATGACCTTACGAGAACAAATCTTCTATATCCAAAGTTTGATCCACTATTGTTATAATTGTGAAATTATGATGTTTATATATATATATATATATATATATATATATATATATATATATATATATATATATATATATATATATATATATATATATATATATATATATATATATTTATATATATATATATATATATATATATATATATATATATATATATATATATATATATATATATATATATATATATATATATACTGTAGAACACGAAATTCACGCGTGTCCCAAGTATAGCGAATTTGGGAGTTTTGCGTCATAGCGTATCTTTATATTAGCGTCTCTTTACCGTAGCCGCAGCCGCTGACAGCGCCATCTGTCGCAAAAAAGACGAACTAATTTGAGCAGAGAATGCTTCCAGTTTGATTGAGCATTCTCTCAAAAGGGGGCGCCCGTATTTATAAACAAAGGTTAGAGAGTAATAAAGTTCGTATGCGTATTCGTAAAGGATTAAACAAAGGAAATGGGGCTATGAACCCTATCCATGGTGGCACAACAAAGGGGCCATATCAGGTTGTATTAAGTGTAATATTCGGAAAATAAACAATCAAAACAGATCACAATTATTTTTCTTTGCTCTTTTAACATGTCTTTTGCTTCCTAAAGCCAGAAAAACACAAAAAAAGAATGGTTCAAGAGGGGCTACGTATGCTTCATGTTTGTACTAGTGGCGCCATCTACCGGTCACCACGAAAACGTTAATGGCGTCTTCTGAATGTCCGTCAAATGCCTGTGCTAAAGGCATGCTAAAGGTGCCATTTGTTGTTGTTTTTTTGTTTTTAGATGGAATGTTTATTAATTCAATGGAATCATGAGCTAGTCCACAAGCCCAGAAACCGATTTCGAAAAAGGGTTTCAGCAGGGCTACGTATTTTCCATTAGATTTCCTAGTGGCGCTATCTAGCGGCCACAAGTAAAACGAAAATAACGGCTGCACAAGAAACCTCCAATTCTTGCTTCAAAGGGGACCGT
Organism: Maea johnstoni; assembly: GCA_963942565.1. Classification (NCBI taxonomy): domain Eukaryota; kingdom Metazoa; phylum Annelida; class Polychaeta; order Spionida; family Magelonidae; genus Maea; species Maea johnstoni. The sequence goes on along the minus strand of OZ012699.1, from coordinate 15,056,153 downwards.
CTCATTGACGTCAGCGCCACCAGTGGCTAAAAAGAAAGACAAAAATACAGCGTTTTTATATATAGCGAAGCGGCACCAGACGCTAAGTACGCTATATATAAACACACGCGGAAATTTCGTGTTCTACAGTATATGTATATATATATAGGTAAAATACATATATATTACATGTTTGAAAATGCAAGAGGTCCCCTACAATCTGGTGACCAAAACAATAAGCAATATGGCCACCCCCAAATCTAAGTTTGTATTTGATAAACAATACGATTTATGGCAATTCAATTAAACCCTTATGGAACCCCTTTTTTTTTTAGTTTCTGCAGTTGAACCCTGGTTGTGTTTTCAGAAAGTGTAAGTGGCGCCATCAGTGTCACTTTTCGGAATTACATAGAGCCCCCACTTCTTATGTTCAAGCCAGAGATGGACTGCTGTTTGTATGGTGTTTTATCTGCTTTCATTGCATTTGTATATAATCTATTCACTGATGAATATAATGTAACTGAATAAATTAGTGTTCAAATCTCCAAGAATGATACGCTCAACTGATAGAATGTAGCCTTTATATACACTTTCGGCCAACCATTCAACAAGGGAATTTCAGAACTATTTTATTAACTCCCAGAACACAGCTCTGCAGAAGAACTTGCAAATAGGTTCTCATGCTTTTTCAAGGAAAAGATTGATAAAATCAGGGATAACCTCCCTGACTGCTCTGACATCAACCTGGAAATAACACAGTCACCACCTGTTTCCACTCTGAATGTTCTGCGGAATACTACAGAGGAGGAAGTATGGAAGATAATTTGCAAGTCTCCTGCAAAAAGCTGCATGCTTGATCCAATCCCAACTTGGCTCATCAAAGAAAGTAGAAGTGAATTACTTCCAGTAATGACCAACATCATAAATTCTTCTCTCAGATCTAGCCAGGTACCGAAATCCATGAAGTCGGCTAACACCGTTACTTAAGAAATCAACCCTAGATCCAGATATTCTAAAGAACTACCGTCCTGTCAGTAACCTTTCTTACATCTCAAAACTGTTGGAGAGGGTGGTGGCGGGGCGACTTATTGACTACATGACTGAGAACAACTTGCACGAACATTTACAGTCTGCCTACAAGCCTGGTCACAGCACTGAGACTGCCCTAGTGAAAGTACAGAATGACATTCTAACCAGCATTGACCAGCATGGAGTAGTAATACTGGTCATGTTAGATTTGAGCGCGGCATTCGACACCATCGACCATGATATTCTATTCAGCAGAATGGAAAATACACTAGGTATTACGGGTCAAGCACTTGCTTGGTTTAAGTCTTACCTGTCAGGTCGCACACTCCGCATCAAGATTGACAAGTCATTCTCTGAGTTACAGGACATTCTGTGGTCCGTACCACAGGGATCAGTGTTAGGACCATTCTTGTTCCTGATCTACCTCCTACCCCTTGGAAAACTTATCAGAAAGCATGGTTTAGAGCTTCACATATATGCAGACGACACACAGCTCTATCTGGCAATAAAACCCATCACTCAACAAGCTGTGGATATAGGAGTTGCTAGGCTGGAGGGCTGCCTCACTGACATATATACATGGATGTCACAGAACAAGTTAAAACTGAATGCAGACAAAACGGAAGTCCTAGTGCTACCCCTAAGCAGCGAGCCAAAATATCTGTGCCTAGCATCTCCGTAAATGGTGAGATGGTTAAGATTCTCAATATACCTATAGGCAATCTGGGCTCTGTTTTTGATCCAAGCATGAATGTGGCCGCACATGTGTCAAAGGCAGTCAAATCTGCAAACTATCACCTTCGAAACATCGGAAGGATCAGAAAATACTTGACTGCAGAATCAACTAAAGGTGCTGTCATATACCTGGTAACCTCAAGATTCGACTACTGCAATGGACTTCTCTGTGGAATACCTGAAGAGCTAATATGTAAGCTCCAGAGAGTACAAAATAATGCTGCCAGGGTGATCACGCTCACAAAGAAGCATGACCATATCACTCCAGTACTAAAGGAACTTCACTGGTTACCAGTCAGGAAGAGAATTGAATTCAAGATTCTTCTCCTGGCGTACAAGTGTTTGCATGGAACTGCACCCTCTTACCTGAGGGAAATGCTGAAAGAGTATGTCCCACCACGGACACTGAGATAAACATCCAAGAACTTACTCTGTGAGCCGAGAACCAACATGAAAACCTACAGTGACAGATCATTTAGTGCCTGTGCCCCAAAACTATGGAATCAGCTCCCAAATAATATTCGGGCAGCTGGGAGTGTGGCAATTTTCAAACGACAACTGAAAACACATCTGTTCAAAGATGTCTTTATCAAATAACTATGTGGATATCAACATCTATCCTTTGACAATGAATGTAATGCGCCTTTGAGCATGTTTATATGGAAAGGGCGCAATATCAAATGACAATATTATAATTATTTATTATTATATTATTATTATTATTATTATTATTATTATTATAGGACATATAAACAGCATAAGGTTTTTGCTGTCTTTACATTTTTCACAGAATGTGCATAAAGGGCTGCCTTTGATATCTATGTTATGTGATATATCATTGGTAAAGAACTTCCTGTATAAGGTTCTAAACTGTATGTATCGAAGACAAGTGTCATCGATATCAGAGATATCAGAAGTTGATCTGAATACAGCTTTTAAGGAAGATTGATAAATATTTTGTTTGTATATATGTGAGATATTTGCAATTTAGATTTTGTATGGATGAACTTTAACAAATGAACGAATGAAAATTGTGTATAGTCTAGTATGTCCTTATGCAAGAACTCAACTGAGACAATTGAGCATGAATGTCAGAATATACATACATTGTGGCAGCAGGTTGAGTTCTGGTCAGGTATGGTTTAAAATTTAAGGTACTTCAGTCGACCGCAGACGGGGTGCAGCCGTCTCAACCACAGACAGCCCACTTTCAAGCAAGGCCGCGTTTTTTCAACTTTGACCACATTCATGCCTGTGAGCTCTAACATTGCCATGGTTATAGCCTAGTGATCAGAGCAATTATGGAAATATTCAAAAAAGCACTGTTGGTCGAAAACTAATAACAAATGTATGAGAACCGTAATAAATCAAAGAATACTAGTATTTCCTTTCCAATCCCTATTATTGCACGGCCAAACATAACTTTCTTTTGGTCACATACAATTTCATTCTAATTTTTTTAAGATTGAAATATATTGTATCACAGAAATTTGGAGTGGTTAAACATCAAATACGAGAAAAGCGATTAAGGGCAAATGGTCAGCGATGTGCGCATCCCAGCAGATAGGTCACTCGTAATGTCAGACTGCCTGGAGTGTAAATGTCGAACAGAATTTGGTTTACTGATGCATAAAACAGAGGCCGGTGACTGAAAATTGCAACACTAGATGGCAGCACCAACAGAATATTGGATGTTGTCATTTTCCCTTTACTTTGATCAATATTTTTATTTGTTTTGCACTATGCAGAAGTTGATCTAATGGTTTTTAGGCATGTTGGGCGTCTACGTGCCCTGCACTTATGTAGTATATGAACCCTCTGATATAATGCATAATAACGGACATAAGGCTATATTCTAGGGATGTCGGATCACGCATTTCAAGCCCCAACTGAAGCACCTTAAGATCAAAATGTCAGATTTAGAAAAGGTTAGAAATAGTTGGTACTGCCTATAAAAACTCCAGTATTTAAAACTTTGACTAAAAAGAAGACGCAAAAACCGACAACAAGGTAGGTTGACTAATATTGCAGAAAATAAATATGATCTAGCATTGCAGTTAGAAGAAGAACGATAATATGCAGACATGCATTTTGGGGAAACTTTCGATATTTTAACAAAAGTGGTCAGATCTAATTGAAATTTAAATATATTATGGAAAATCGTTTCTACCACTATGGGGCTGAAGTACCCATTGAAGAAATTAGATTCCCAATGGGCATTAGGAATGATTTTATTACCATATTTGGTAAAGATTTCCATATATGGAACAATGCACCACGTTCGTTGCTTAGCAACGTGACCTAGAAATGCCAGGCACGCTCATTATATGTGAAGCTTCCCCGATTATTTACTGTTTATTTATCTATGGGACGTAGCAGAAATAGGTTCTTGAACTTGTGTGCTAGAGTATGATATTTCTTACACTCGGGGACAGAATTTTCATCATGCAACTCGCCAGAGGCTCGTTCCAAGATGAGAATTCTGTCCCCTCGTGTAAGAAATATCATTCTCCCACTCTGAGGTGTGTTTTACAGTTAAGGATTAGTCGTCCTCAATGGGTGTTCTTCAATGGGGTTAAAGGTCAAACTGGTGTAATTGTCCAATCAGATCCCTCAATTTCAATCAATGGGTCACTGCTGCTGGGTCAAAGGTAGACCCAACAATAGCGCGCGTGGATTTGAACAAGCGTCACGTACGTGATCTGGCGCCAGTTTCTGGGGAAACAAACGGTGCACGTCACAACAAACGCGTATTACCATTGTTGAACTAGTGCGCGGGTGACCTTTGGCTGACCTAGTTTAGCTAGCTAACTTCACGGTAAAACGTGTAAATTTCTCCTTTTTATCGTGGGAGAAACAGGTTCTATCACTCGTGGATGGAAAGAGGAGGAATCTTGCACTCGTGAGTGATTTTGTGTCTTGGGACTCGGCAAGCCTCGTCCCAAGACACAAAATCACTCACTCGTGCAAGATTCCTCCTCTTTCCATCAACTCGTGATGGAACCTCTATTTCTCTAGCACATACGTCCAGAACCTCTAAATCTTATATTGGCGAAATTTAAGGTATAACAATCAACTTATATGTACTGAAATTGGCATTTGTTGTGTGTTATATGAAATAGTATTTGTTTGTCTTGTGTGTGTGTGTGTGTGTGGTTGAGAAATAACAATATGCGTTTTGCTTAAATTCAAAAAGTTTCTTCAGGGAAGTACTACCATTTTTAATGGCAAAATAAGGCATAGAATACGCCTCATCCATATAAAGGTTAAACAAAATACAAAACATTGTCTACATACAATACATACATAAATCTACATTTTATATTACACAATATAATTCACACTTTTAAAATCTTATAGCGTCTGTATCTCTGGGGCCGTGAAGCACACCAACATAGAGTACCCAAAGGTTAATGACGTAACATCACTTTCCGTTGACGTTACCCAATTCCATCGCATTTTTCCGTACAGTTAAACCTCTCTTTTATGAACTATCTATATCCATGTGAATAGACGCCATAGATAAACTATATTCTATTTCTATGCATATACATAAAATACATGAATACATATGATATTTGTATAAACTCTTTAAAAATGATAATAGTTTCCGTTACATACTCTTTTTTGTATAGTTATATGGATAATATCTTTGTTCTGTCCTTCTTCAGATGCATAAAAAACAAGCTCATGGTATAGAAACATGTCTACACAAAGCGTTGCTGCATATAAGTAAGATGATCAAAATAGGCAGTTGCTGTCGGTTACATTTCTTTCTAATTACAAGCTACGTGCACACGTCCAGCAGATCAATCACACGATCTTAACACGTTGTGCTCAGAGGAATTTTCTGGATCCGAGAATCTTTTTTTTAATATCTCTAGATTAGTATACTAATTCAAAAATTCACTCAAGGAGATGTGTGCTTAATACTTCTCACCTTGTCAAACTTGTCAAACTTGTCAAATTGTGCCTTCGTCAGAAGTATCACCAACTATTATCACCTTTATCGGCCGTTGGTATGAGGTAATATATAAGAGAAGGCAAGGAAATGGAATCCCAAATATATTAGATATGAAGAGAGTTTTATATAATCAAATGATCAAGGAAAGGGTCGTAATTTCATCTGAGGTTGAGGAGTCAAACTTTTGGAACAAATGGGGTTCGATAGAACAGGATTTAATGTAGATACATACATACATACATACATACATTCTTTGAGATATTGTCAGTTAGGAACTGATTAATACCCATTCTTACTTGACTGCATATGTATTGGTTTGACATAATTATGCTCGGGAACATTGGTTGTAGCATAACTTGAAACTTTGATTTCTTTGATGAGTTACTAGTTACTATAACATTAAGAGATGACAATAAAAAACATCTACACTAAAGAATTTTTAAAAGGGTATGAATGGATCAAAATTAAAAAGGAATTTCAACAAAACAGGGAAGGTACAATCGGCCATTTTCCCTTACGAGGTACTGACTCTGTTTTCGTTTGTACCATAAGCAGCATACCCGGCTATACTTCCATTCCAACAAAAGGGATATATGCAATCGTTGAAGGGTCATGAGTACGGTTCTATACTCACTAACACTGCCCATAGAGTTTGCCATTAGTGCAATGAGGAAATTGAGCAAAAGAACCGCAACCATTAAAACGTAAGTGAAATGCACAAGCCCTAGGGTAAAGTTTGACTGCATGTACTCATTTAAGTTTATCATGTTTAACATAACCGTAAAGGTGCTGTACAATGATATTGCTTTGTCCTTAAATTCAGGGACGTGGCAGAAGCCATTCACAGCCAAAACATTGGCAAAGGCTTCGCTGAAGCCAAAGAGAAACAAGAGAAATATGAAAATGAATTTGAAAGTCTCGCCAACCATCCTCTGCACAGCTAATACAAAATAACCCATATGGGGCAAGAACTGAAGGAAATAGAGCATCGCCCAACCATTCAGCAGTATAACACTGATGAAGAGGAGAACGGATATGTTGTGCATCAACTGTGTAAATCTTGAGTCGTGCTCGTGAAACTGTACCTGTAGGAAAATCATAAAAGCACATCCAACAATGGACAATGCCAGTAGAAACTGTGCCACATGGTAAAATCTTGTGCTTACCAGTGAACCCCCACTGACAATCTTTCGTGCAATACCTTTCTTGTTGCAATGTGTTTTCCATAAAGATACCAGACCATCTGTGACATTCACGATGACAATAATCGCACTTGTCCCTAACACAATGCAGCCTATCAAAAAACCCAGGGCTCGCATCGTAAAACCTTGACACAACGACTTAACAAAGTCGCCTTCACATTCTGTCAGGTTATACTGTGTGCCATTCAGAAAATCAGTACACGTCAGGTTGTTTAGAATCAAATGGTTGTCATATTTGAACTGCGTGAAGATTGTCCTTAGAAAGCCTGACATAAGGACAACCATAATATGAAAGAGAGTCCGAAAAAAGAACCATATACGTATGATACTGGCTGTGTTTTGTTCTTTGACCTTATACCACGACCTCATTACGGGAGAGAGAATAGCGCCTCTCGTTGTGTTGCTTTCGAGTGATTCCTTTGATAGATGGGTCATGTACCACAATGGGGACTTCAGGTAGCGCCCTCTACCAATGCATTCATAATCAGTCACATCATAGTAGACCTGTTCGTACACTCCAACGTTACCTTTGCTGAATGCATAAACGTCCTTTGTCTGGAGAATGCACTCCTGGAGACCAAATTCATCCAACTTTGAAGCATATTCAAGTGGCCTTAGGCCATCGTTGTTCTCAGCTAAAAGCAATCGCTTTTTATCTGATGTGCTTAGTGATTTCATCAGGTATGCATACATGCTCCTGTAGTTCTTATCAGAGGCTGATGATGAGGAGAGTACCAATCCATGGATAACGTTGTTCCCCCTAAAGTCATTCTGTGAAATATCGATGCCAGATTGAAACATGATTTTCAGCACTTTAATGCTTTGGAAATGCACAGCCAGAAACAAAGGCAGCTCAAACGTACACGTTAAATTTTGGTAGGTCAGTGCTGTACTCTTAAGAAGGCATTGGTTATGGAATTGGAAGTGTCCGTCAAGAAGAAGTCTTTTCTCCTGTTCATCACAGCGTGATAGGATTTCCTCCACCAACGTGCTGTTATTTTCTTTGATTGCATCAAACCAGAAGTTGAACTGCATTGCAGGCATCTGGAGTTCAGCGTATGAGCTGCTCGACTTCCACTCTTTGATACATCTCAATGCCTCTGTGCATTTCAAAACTTCCTTACAATTGTCAAAAGCTTTCATATCTTCCCTCAACTCTTGATATGTAGGGCCGGCTAAGGTTTCCTCCGCTTTTGTTTGCTTGTCCATTGCTTTTCTTCAAACTGGAGGAGAAATCTCGTTTTCAGTGTCTGTAAGACAGTGCTGAAAATAATAATAAAACAATCTCATGGCATTAGGTTCTAGGGTATGCCCAATAGTCAAGTAGTAATGCAAGGCCTGCCTTGATGGCCTGGTGGTCTAAGGCGTTGCCAATGACTGCTCGCTGTCTGCATGGGTTCGAATCCCGACCGGGGTATTTAAGCAGTGACTTGGGGTTAGATGCTGGTTTTCGCCGAATAACGCAGCTTCCTCCGTCACTTACAACTGGCTAGTCATGAATTAGCCAGTACATGACAGAAAAAGTGACAATATTCGAAGTTCCAAATCCAGAAATAATTTTCACAGAGGTAGACAGCATGTAGAGGCAAGTTCATGACAATTTGGGAGATATCAAAAATTTGTAATTATTGAAACTGAATTATATATAAATGAATTATGGCAAAAGTATGGCAAAATTATAAAAAAAATCATCTCGTATACTTCTCGTATGTGAGCGCAAAGACATGGTAAAGTAAACTACTGGATGTTGTATGTTTTGTTTTTTTGTTAAACTTTTAATAACGTACGAGATATGACTAATAGCAGATGCGAAATTACTTTTTAGAAATGAATGATCTGTACTTAGTTACCTTGTCTCGTCATTTCAGAACGAACTTGTTACGCAATACGTGAAGAAGCTATTCTGCTCCTAAAAAATCACTTACCGTCTTTCAAAATCCAAAGAACTTAGGTACGATAGGATCGACTTGTTAGCGTTGTTGTAGGTTGCTGAAAAGTTTGGGTTTGTTCCACGCTTCTCCACGACTTAGTAAAATGTGTTTTTCAGTGCATCTACAGACTAGTGATTTAGCACAGTGTGTCACACGATAATTATGTATATTAGTAGCATACTGGTCAATCATACAATGTACAATTACCATCTCATTAGCTAATAGTCTACATATGATTTGAAATGACAGAGTCCTTTTTAATGGCAGCGATATAAAACGCGTTGTAAATCACTGCAAAACCAATTACGTGATTATGTGCATTCAGCAGCAGAATTGCCTCATTGTCCAATAGAGTATGTCCCAAATGTTTGAGTCTCGCTTCCTGCACCACATTATTGTCAGTAAAAAAAGTAATTCCGACTTAGATTAGTTCCATTTCATATTCCCATATTTATATTACTCAAGTATGCATCATGTTAGTTCATGGCATATATAATGGGGATTAGTACGGTGAAAAAGGCTTAGAATGACTAGCACACAAATATATGAATGTATGTACGTACATACGTACGTATGTACGTACGTATGTTATATGTATGTATGTATGTATGTATGGATGGATGTATGTATGTTTGTCTGTGTGTATGTATATACCCGAGGGGTTACAAAGCGCTCACGGATCGCACATACCGAGGGTTCAATGTAGCAAGTACCGGAGTTGACCGTCTTCCTCTAATCACAGACCGAGATAAAGATGGGGGAGAACTCTTACTGCCGTGGCAGATTCCCTGGATACCCGTCATCGCTGGAGTTTAAAGGTATGGTTTTAACGAAACCGATCTGTGTCTTCCAAAGAGTTTCAGGCTCTGGTTGTTTTATAAACGTGCCTGTTTGTGGTGGGCTGTATATGATGATTCTTCAACTAAAAGGCCCCCTTCGAACTTTTCCTGAAAAGAATAGAATTTCTTCCCGGTTCCTGTGTTTCATTTTCATCGCGACATGATCTTAGCTGTTAACAATGACGTGAAAACCCATTCTCTCCCTCCCTCTCTCGTAGTGTACTTGCTAGTATGTCTATGAAAATGTTGTAAAGAATCTGTCTTTTCCGGTTTTCGTGCCCTGAAGTTTTAGCAATAATTTCAGCCTCTCTATCCAGCGGCAATAAGTTAAAAAAATAGATTTATTGTATTTTAGTCAATCAGTGTCACTTGACATACCCTATCTCGTTTTCGGATCCCAGACGTGTCGAGGTTTACCTTCAATTAATACAAATAGCCAATTGTCAATAGGATTTTGATTGCTCGAACATCCAATAGGTGTCGCCGTGGTCAACTCGATGCCCTTATCAATTAAGGCTGTGATGCTGGTGACACTCTCAAAATAAGACAACTCCTAGTTTAGCACTCTTGTCCTCTTTCTAACAATAGTTATCTAACCCCTGAGGTCTTGGTGTTTCAAATATAAGTTTTCTTTAACTTTTCTGCTTGAGCTGACCTCAATATAAACACAGTTTCAATTTTACAGTGTTTTACCTCAAATGAGGTTTTCTTGATCAATAAAGGTTCATTTGATTTATAAATACCATACATGTCTTCTAAATATACTAGGCTAGGGCAACTGAAAAGCAAATCTGGAGTTCCTGCAAGAGAATACCTTGTAAAAACAGTACGCGGTTTTTTACCTAAGAAATGGACAGACATGTTGACCTACTTTCCTAAGTAAAATTTCCACCAAAATCGTGTGCTGTAAGGTATTCTCTTGCAGGGACTTTAAATTTGCCTTCGAGTTGCCCTAGCCTAGTATACTTAGCAGACATGTATGGTATTTATAAATCAAATAAATCTTTATTGATCAAGAAAACCTCATTTGAGGTAAAACTGAAACTGTGTTTATATTGAGGTCAGCTCAAGCAGGCAAGTTAAAGAAAACCTATATTTGAAACACCAAGACCTCAGGGATTAGATAACTGGTGTTAATAAGGGGACAGGAGTGCTAAACTAGGAGTTGTCTTATTTTGAGTGTGTCACCAGCATCACAGCCTTAACGTAATAGCAATGCGTACATACAGGGAGTTATACTAAGCAATAGTTAACAATATTTACTTGCAACAAGTTGTGCTTTAGATTGTGGTTAATTTTTATTATCAAAAGTTGATTATTAAAGCCTATTGACCTGTGCATTGGTTTACACATGGTTCGTACCCACATAGTTACTAAAAGAACCGACAATAGCCTTTTATGTACAAATTATGTAAGACAGTTCTCATTATATCCGATAGAGGGCAGCATACAATTGATTTCGTTTCATAAGTTATTGCCATACAGAACTCCTTTTAAAACCCTCTCATAAATCAGCCTGCTTACGAGGATTCAGCAGAGACTCGAACCCGCGTCCTCCCATATATTGATGCAAGACGGATAGCTCATATGCTGCGACTCAGAAATGCATCAAGTGCGAAAGGTTTCATGCAAGAAAAATCGAAGCATGTTAAGTTCATTTCTATGCATGAAAATATGAAAATGAAACTTTTGTCCCTGGGATGATTTTTTGCCTCAGATTTTTTTATGGGAAATTGGGCTGTACACTATTTGATGCTTGGAATTCTCATCCATTCTAAATTTTGGGCAAACTTTTTTACTTTTATGCAACGGAAATGTGATTATCATGGCTGGAAATTTCATTTTCATGCATGAATTTTTCATGTGACGATTTTTTTAATGCATGGAACATTTCATACGGTATCTCTGTTGGTACTCACTGAATCAGTGCTTTAATTTGGTCTTCATCATCAAGGACGAAGATTCCGATAACTGATATAATAGGCTATGCTTTAGGATAAAATATCCATCACCGATAAGGCATAATAGTAAATATCAGTTCACAATAAACGAGCAAAAAACTCATTTTTTACTTTCACACTTTTTTTATTTATCCATCTTCATATATATAAACAAATATATAAATACACATAAAACTCATTGTCACAGATTCCATAATCAGTGAGGTATTGGAAGAATATTTTGACGTGAGCTGCATCACTTCGGCCTTTTGAACCTCGCTGAGAAATGTCCTTCCAGTATACCTAGCGTTTTTGGTGACCTATTTTTGCCTCACATATGAGGCAAAGATCGTTCTCGACATCCATTTGGAATTGCTATTTAAAAGTATTTCATCAATGGATGTTTTTGCCTCATCGTGGTAATCTGCCTATATATGTATACTGTCCGATATTCACGCTTTCCTTTGGCGTGGAGAAAGTTGTTTTTCTGTTCCACCAGTCGTTTATGTACGGAAACTACCTCTAATGCTCCGTATCATGTGATGCAACATATGGAAAGCTTAATCCGCAGTAAATCAAGAGTGTTGGACTAATGAAAATCCTCCATTTTATTTCTCTCATAAAATTACCAATGCTTACCCTGCCAGGTAGAAATAACGGACTCATTTAGAAAAATTACCAATGCTTACCCTACCAGGTAGAAATAACGGACTCATTTAGAAAAATGACCAATGCTTACCCTACCAGGTAGAAATAACGGACTCATTTAGAAAAATGACCAATGCTTACCCTACCAGGTAGAAATAACGGACTCATTTAGAAAAATTACCAATGCTTACCCTACCAGGTAGAAATAACGGACTCATTTAGAAAACATGCCCCCCTTACTGAAAAAACATCATTGGGTATGAAGGCGATGGTAGCCAGTTGGTGCGTATCTTATTAACACTTCTTCCAGAATTGGGGGCTTCTGAGCTGCATTCTGCATATACAGCTTACCGTCATGCAGAACAGACAATTGCCTTTCCACAAATACAAGGCAGAAATACCCATTGAAGAAATGCGATCCCCAAAAGTCATTCTAACGGGCGTGGAGAATGTGTTTTGAATCCATGTATAGGTAAAATTGCCATATTTGGACCACAATATAGTTGACACTCGCCACGCACATAATGTAAGGCACGCGCACTCGGTGTTTGCCCATTGATATACACATAATGAACCCAGTAATGTATACAGCTTTAATTTGTAGTGTAAGATATTTCGTTTAACAGCCCTGCTGTAGGTTAACTGTGCTTCTTTAAATTTGTGCATTCAAGCACTGAAACAATATATTTATTCATAACTATAAAGATATTAATTTGAAGGATGTTATTTTGGCACTGTCCTGGGGAGCGCAAAAATAGCGAAAATTAATTGCCTGTAAAAATACCAGTTATACAGTACTCGGTTTGACATTTTGTTTTTCATTATTACCATTATCTAAAGTGTGCGGCAAGAAAAGGTTCCCAACTCGAGAGGTAAGGAGGCGATATTTCTGAAATGTGGTGTATATTTTTCGGCCTAAGCTTAGGAACTCGACGAGGGTCGTCCCTGAATTCGAAATTTATACACCTTATCCCGAACGAAAAGTTTCAGCCATGAGAAAATTGAGGCATGAACATGTCATTCATGAAACTATGAAATTTCCATGCATGAAAAAGCAAGTTTCATGCTGCCATGTTTTCATGCATGAAACTTTTCGTACGGGATGACAAAAATGTCGTACCTATAACTCGCACCTTATGGAACCTGTACATTCCTGTTGATATACATGTCCATGGTTCCATATATGGGTAAAATGACTATATTTAGATCTATAGAACATCCAACAGATAGCATGCACAACACACAAATGTTGGAACACGTCATTGTTGTAATAGCAGAAACAATTACCGGAATCTGAAGATATTTTAGACCAAATTTGCCAAATGAGAAAAATTCTTCTTTTGTACAGGTGACCACGCTTACCTCTGACAAATAATGACCAAGAAAAAAAGTGTCCGAGGTAACCAAAATCCGAGTAACGTGTAACTCATTGAAGCAAATATAAATAATTTCGAACCAAAACTGTTGTCTGGGCTATACAGAGTGGTAATCCGTATTTTCTTAAGTTTAAACAATGTTTTGTAAAAGAACGGATGATGTATAAATAATATATCTATATATACTTATATTCTTAGTTGTGGTCGTGAGTTTCACTACTAACCACGTGAGTACACTACTAACCACATGGTATTTTAATGCAGATGATCAAAAAATTAAACCCTTGATACATATTCATTAGAAGAGTAAATGTATTGGACATATCAAATGTTCACCTCCTATCTTTCTACAGCAGACATCGGACTGTTGATCCTCGTGCAGTTTGGCTATACCAAATACCAAAATAGGAACTATGAAGGAACGAAGCGAGTGTCTGCCTCCTTATGGGGGAGTCCTCTTTGATTTTCATCTACTTGTAAAGTAACAGCACTGCTAGGGCACGCACGTGCAGTGTTGATGTTTAAACTTGTCGCCGGTTTTCGGCAGGAACCGAGCTGGTTCTGACTTGCGCCTGCATCACTTCCGGAAATTGTTGGCGCCATCTCTTGGCAGCAAAGTTTAGCGCGAATTTGCGCACGTGCTTGCCGATTAAAGTACAGATACAAAAGTGGGTTCGACACAATATTGAACGTGAATAAAACGTTGATGACTCTCCGCCATGCGACGGTGATATGGTCAGGGTTCACCCAGTAAGTCACAATTGACGGTAGATAACATATATTGAAGATAATGAATATCAGTATAAACTGCACCGCTAATCTTATGTCACTTCTCTTTGCCACCACTGGGGGCGCTGGCGACACCGAACATGGCGGCTGTTGTACGTGACCATGGGCTTGGACCCTCCTCCGACTTTTCCGCACGAAACAGAAGATACGAATATAAAAATACGCTATGCAGATATTTGGTACTGCGTAGACGAGGACCGAGACGACGATGATGTAGACCGTATTTTTCACGTGCCTCAGCGGCAGACAGCACGCGCAAGTGGGCCCCGGTACGATTGTCGTAAAATGCGGTACGAGTAACGGAACACAGGCCACAATGGACACGCTCCATATAAGGATAAGCAGGAGCACTACCTTGCGGCGGGTGTACTGGCAGCAGCGACGATACCTCGCAAGAGATCGGATCGTGGCCGAGCGGTTGTGCGCGATGACGACCATGCTCAGCGCTACGGCAAATGGCGGCAACCACGTGACCAGTGACGTAATACGGCACAAGAAGGAGAGTTCTTCGATGCCGTCTTTGATCTCTTTACTGACGTCACCGAGAAGCAGCGTGACCGTATTCACGCTCAACAGTAGGTCCGCAACGCACAGATTCACGATGAAGATGTTCGGGACAGTTCGTAGTCCTTTTATTGCGCATATGGTCGCCATTACGAAGACATTTCCGACGATCCCGATGATGACAATGATGAAAGTGATGATAATAAAGATCATCCTCTGCACCCTTTCCTGGGGTGTTTCCTCGGCCCATACAGGTAAGGTGGAACAAGCGGACATCTTCTTAGTTCTTACTCTAAAAAACACTGTGGTGGACTTCTTCACCAAAATCACCACGAGCCTCAACGTAAATCCGAATTCCGTGACGGCTCGTAGTAAACTGGTACACCGTGTGCAGATTGCCGCCAAACGTAATCTCTACACTTAATGATATGCAGAAAAAAACCTTTTAACGCTACTCTGGTTGGATTTGTAGACCTCTTGAGTGTCGGTCCTCTCTCAGGCTGTATCCGTCCGCTGCCGGGTAACGCCTGCGGGCCTCGAGGAGGAGAATGAGAGGCCATGACAGCCACGCATGCGCACTTCGCTCGTACAAACACGAGGTTGGTGAGGTGACTCTGGTACTGAAAGCCACTTGTGGAATATGCGGCATTTTTTACTTATAGCTATTGCACAATAACACTTACTTCCATGAATAAATGCTTTTCCTGGTGAATCATAGCTGTGATGAACTACTACTACTACTACTACAACTACTACTACTACTACTACTACTACTACTACTACTACTACTACTACTACTACAACTATGGTGATAACAATAATAATAATAATAATAATAATAATAATAATAATAATAATGATACGACTAAGCCGCAATATGACAGAGAAAGTGACGAAAATTTCCAAATTCTAAACTATTTTGTAAATAGGTTTTCATCCAACCCTAATGATGTAGTTTTATAACGTAAAGAAACTCCTTTCACATATGACAATTAAAACCCCATTTATAATTATCATTGTTATTATTATCGTTATTGTTATTATTATCATTATTATTATTATTAGTAGTAGTAGTAGTAGTAGTAGTAGTAGTAGTAGTAGTAGTAGTAGTAGTAGTAGTAGTAGTAGTAGTAGTAGTAATATTACTAGAGGCAAACAGTTTACCAAGATACCAACTCCTGGGAGTACTGACGATGAGTGCTCATTCAACCATTTTGGGACTATGTCTGTTATAAAGCAGCCACCTTCCATGTATTAGCTTCACAGACTCTTCGGAAGCTGTGATGTGCTTAAAACCCACTGCACGGCTTTACCTTTCTTTGAATATGTTTGATACATGTATACGCATTTTATACTGTCTCTGAAGATCCGTTCCTCACTTTTCGCTTATAAGTGACTAACTTTCTCTTTTTCCTTTAGATATTAATGGCGATTACATGTCTTGTCTCATTCTATCTATAGCAATCATTACAATGCACAAATTGTGTATAGGCTGTCTCTGCGTTAAGCGACATCATTCGAATTAACGGAATTCGTTATCTACAATTATTCTTTTGTCTCATATAGTACTTAATGTCAACGTAATTTGTATCTGTAATTTCATATATCTTTTCGGTAGGGCCGATCAACAATACAATACAATTGCGCTTCTAGACCGCCCTGCCGTAGGGGATGACAACGTGCGCTTTCGTCACATGATTCACCTCTGTCGTCTCCCCCTTCCTCATATCCCATGCAGTATCCCCCCACCAACCCCCTCCCATTATCTCGCCTGCTTGATGGGTCATCAACCGGTGGATTACAGGGCCCACGTGAGTCCGGCACGCGTGTCACTGCGAGAAATCCTGCAAAACGTGAGCAAACATTCCACACTGGAAACGAGTATGTAATGGTAATTGTATTGTTAATCGACCATATATGTAATATGAAATTACAAGTATGTTATGAAATCGCGTAAAAGAACACGGAAACATAAATTAACAAACACAAAAAGAACTGATCTTATTTAACTCTGAACATGATATACGAACAGATAATACACGATTCAAAAAGGTATTTACAGAAAAGTCTAGGTAAATATATATAGAATTACCTATGCTCCGACATTAACCGGAAAGCCTTTAAATTAAAAGGGCAAAAGTGCACTATCGGGACAATTCCCTCTTGTCGATTACCACTTCTCTCTGTTGCTTTGTCAGCTAGTATCCATAAGTTTAGCATACTCTCTACATCAACTCATATACTTCCCCTTATGATCCTATTGCAATTGGTGCCAACGGATTCACTCGTATCTTGGGATCATGTTGATGAGGGTAAGTATGATAGAATAAACTTCAAGACCCTGCTCCTTAGGTATGGTAAATACACAGGTAAGTTCCAAGTTTGACATTTGCTGCTGCTGGAAACTATTTGAAATCCTTTTTTATTATTTCGTTTTTTCTTCTCCTTGCTGTGGATATCAGCATGTAGATTAACCATGCAGTTAAACGGTGTCTGAAATCGAACTGATTAAGTATTCTTTAAAGGTATAGTAGGGTATTCGACAAGATGACATTGGCATCGAAAATCAAAAGTCTATCAAAAAAATATCCCACTATTGGAAATCCTTCAACCTTTGCATAAGCTATATATGGTGGCGCCAAAGTGGTATTTAATTTGCAGATTTCACGTCTGAAATTTAAAGTCCATTTCGGAAAAAAACAAAATTGGAATTCTTTCAAACCTTGCATAGGCTTTCACTGTCAGGTCCCCTCCGGCACTTCCGAATCACAGGGTTGTGTGACTGTGTGTGTGTGTGTGTGTGTGTGTGTGCGTGTGAGCGTGTATATATACAGGGTGTCCCAGAAAAAATGCAATCCTCCCCTTTTCCCAATATATTTTCAAAACAGCTTTAAAAAGCATCAAAAATGACTTCATGGCTGAAAAGGGGGATACCTTAGAGATAAGCTGTTGCAGCGTCAAGCAACTCCGATCATCCATGACAAAGCTATGAGGCAACGTTTGACCCCTATATCATTTCAGTTTAACACAATTACATTTCCAATACAGGCCTGCATAGTGACCATGCAAGTGAGACTGCTGTTTTGTTAGCATGCGGCTGTGGCTGTTTGCGAAATGACACTCAAAACTAGTTTCACCATTGGTTTTACATTGTGTTGGAGTGAAATGATATAGATGTCAAACTTTGCCCCACAACTTCGAAATGGATGATCGGATTTGGCTGATACTAGAATAGGTCATATATAAGATAGCATCCTCTTCAACCACGAAGTCATTTTCGTTGTTACTTGAGCTGTTTTGAGAAAATATTGGGAAAAGAGGATTTCTTCTGGGATATAGCGTATATGTTATTTTTTTTTCGTTTGTCAGGAATGTGGGTGGGTTAGGACATTGACGCCTGCCGGCCCCCTGCATGGAGGCGCCAGGTACAAGAAGTGCACAGTGTCGTGTTACTTCTTAACGCGCAGAGTGTATCAGAGCCTTTCCGGCGGAGTACTCAATCTAGATTGCAGTTCAAACATGGTATGGAAATGGCCTCGATCGGCGATAAAACCTCATCTGATACTAGTGGCACGGAGGCTACATGTACGCCATATGTTGAAGTATGAAGCGCACTCGTTAATTTCTAAGTATGTTTTTTATACTTTTGACTCATTTGCAAATGGAACATACAACTGGCTCGACACACATGTAGATGAACTTTTAATGATGCATAAATAAATGAATTAATGTAATATGATAAAAACAATAATAACGATATGAATATCATTTTCAATATGAATACTCAAATGAGTAATAATAATATGAATAATATGAATACGAACAAAGATATGAATAATATAACTGAGACCATGTGTGCCTTCCAGGTACATAATCAGGTCCGAACATCTGAGAACAAATCTAAATTTAAAATGAATCATCATCAGATTGATGGTATTATTTCATATTTTTCTCATCAGTGCATATTAATATTTGACTTTTATCTTGCAGAGTTTACAGCCCACAGCACGTGTTTATCAACCCTATTGATGCAAAAAACATAAGTGTGACGTTAATGGTTACTCTAGGTCCTGAACAGGTTATAGGACTAGCCACTTCTATATGCTGAGCATATATCAATTTGAAATCTCATTTTCCGAAGCAGCCCCCGAGGATTAAAAAGAAAAACGCAGAAATCCACCTGGACGTCTTCTTCCTTACAGCAACACAGTACAGACATTCAATTCCTGCACCAGGCGAATGGACGTCTGGACGTCAGCAACTAATGCCCTGCCTAGCATGCGATTCAGCGGTCGTGTATTATTACCGGGTTGTCAACGCATGTATTACAGGAATTACCGGCACAGTAGATGTTCTAAAACTAATATAACTGCTCCTTTAGTTGGTTTTCCCGAAGGGTTTCGATAATGGAGGAATAAAATCAACTTTGGAAAATTGCCGTGATGGTTGTGCTAGCCAACAAACGAGGTAAATGAGCAAACTCCTGAAGATGTTTGCAGAAACGAAATCAAATCATAATAATTAGTGCATGCATCTCTCTCTCTCTCTCTCTCATTGTGATTGATATGCGATACAGGCAAATCTTCAAAGCAGATCCATTATGGCCATGTTATCATTGTCGCTAAGGTACCGCTGAGTGAGAAGTATGCCAACGACTTGTACACGTCTGTTCAAATCAACATATAGTGGCGAATGCCTTACGTCGCTATCGGCGTAAAACCCGATATCTGAATATAGCCTCATATCTGAGGGTGCAAGGGATCCCTTCTATCCTTTTTCAATTAGAAATTGTGCGTTCATTGGACAATGACACCATAGATACGCTTAACCATTATGCTGCTGGTGGCTAATTTCGGCAATGAAAAAACCAATGCTAAAACCAAGAAAAATGACTGAAACATGGCAAATGAGTACTCATCTGAGAGACCTCAGCAAGAGATACCAATATGAGAGGGTTTAGATAGATTTCAAAGATCTTTGCGTCCTTGTGGTTTGAGCGAAAGCAGCCTCAGCATTGGAAGGGTTAATAGTATCTTAGGGCATTTTTAATGCAACTGCCTGCCACTGCCCTCCACTATATAAGAAGTATACTAGTTGTTCAAACTCAGCTCCAGTTCGGGGGAAGAGGGATCACTGGGGGTGGTGCGAGCGGACGGCCACATTGGAGCTCCTGGATACAATAATAATAATAATAATAATAATAATAATAATAATAATAATAATAATAATGATAAAAATAATAATGATAATAATGATGATAATAATAGTCATTTTAATAATAACAATTATAATATTAATAATGATAATAATAATGATAATTATGGTTATGATAATAATATAACTAATAATAATACTCATACTATAGTCTGTCTGACTCGAGTTTGGCAATCACTTTTGACACTTTTTTGTGAAAAAACGTTCGAGTTTTCCATCCAAACTTGGCAAACATGTTAGGAGCACTACTACGTGTATGTATAAACATATTTTTTGTCTCAACTCCGCAAAATATTGATCTTGCTCATTAGGTCCCATTGTAAAATGTGTCCATTGCCAACAATACGATCTCGCGTGTTTGTATTGTTCGCAATAGACAAACACGCGAGATCGTAGTGTCGGCAATGTGCACATTTTACAATGGGACCTAATGAGCAAAATCAACATTTTGCGGAGCTGAGACAAAAGGCATGTTTGTACATACACGTAGTAGTGCTCCAAAGAGGATTGCCAAGTTTGGATGGCAAACTCGAACGTTTTGTCACAAAAAAAGTGGCAGAAGTGATTGCCAAACTCGAGTCAGACAGACTATACTACTACTACTACTACTACTACTACTACTACTAATAATAATAATAATAATAATAATAATAATAATAATAATACAAATGATAATAATGATAATAATAATGATAATAATAATAATAATAATAATGAATATAATAGTAAAAACAATAATAGTCATGATAATAATTTTAATAATAATAATAATAATAATAATAATAATAACAACAATAATTGATATTTGATAAAGCGCCTCCACCAATATAAAACTCATTATCCAAATCAAGATAAGGCTGAGGTTACCAGGCTCGCCTCTATACATATAGAATAAAGCCAAACACACATAGCGCGGCTAGCGATTAAGGAGTAAACAATTGTTACGTGCAATGTCACGCAGACCCAGTGATATAGAACGTACATCATCACTGTTATATGGGCTACTACTCAGTATGTAAACTAGTAATCTTCTCCTCACTGTTTGACCACGTCAATCAAAATGGCCATATCGATGATATTCTGATCACTTCATCGGCCAGGGCTGTTCCAATAGACAGTATGTGCGTTTAGAGGGCAGGGTTGGGGTCAATTACTTTAAAAAGTAATCAATTATATCACTATTACTTCAGTATTTTGCAATTATATTACTATTACTATTACACTATCTTTAAGATCCAGCAATTACAATTACTATTACATTTGAAAAAGTAATTGATTACATTACAAATTACTTTTCAACAGATGGAGCAAAGCTTAAAAGTACTGAGTTTATTATTTTACAATTTCAGTGTATGCGTCATGAATATCAAGTATAGGCAAATACACTCCATAACAATACTTCATGTATAGATCTCATAACCTTTTTCTTTTATTCACTTAGTGTCGCTGTATCAGCTGATTCCAAAAATGTTTTAATAAATTTTACAAATTCACAATAGCATATATATGAAAAATGTCTAAATTCTAATAAGTTTTTCTGATAGTCCTGCTATTAATCATCTCAGGTTAAGTAAATTGGTTCTTCTAATCTTAAAGTACACTATTATCCAATATGTTGGTTGCATTCTAAGAACATTTATTTCTCTAACGCACTGTCCTTCAAGTTACAGTGGTCAGGGTAGAAAATCTTCCCAGAAATGCTAATTAAATATACCCTCTACTGCAGTATGCTGGTATAGCCAGGTAGTGCCAAATTGGGACTTGGGATTTCAAAATGGCTAGACATATGTCACCAGATTAAAACAGTGCACTGTTGATCATCTCTTGGACATACTGATCCACTGAGAGTCATGGGTCTGTTTTCAACAGGGGGTGTCTGTTTTCAAGCTGATTGGATTTCACTTAAGTTCAGCATGTCCCCTTCAGTTGAACTACACAATAGATTTGCATCCTGTCACTGCATCCTCAGTTGAAAAAGCACTGCTTCCATATCCATGACCCCTGTCCACTTATAATCTTGTGTAGAGGTGACATCTGTGTAGTGCAGATAATCTTCATGGCAGTTAAGCAATTAGTCTCAATGTGAAAAGTATGTACATATGCACAACATGTGCTTACTTGAGAAATGTAATAGAAAGTAATATGAAATTACAATTACTTTTAAGAATAGTCAATTACTATTACCTATTACAGTAATAGTTTAGCCTCAAAGTAATTGATTACTTGCTATTACATTGAAAAATAGCAAATTACTATTAATTTTAATATTACAGTTACAAATTACCCCAACCCTGTTAGAGGGGGGGGGGGGGCACAACAGAATATAACAAAAAAATTACACCCCTCCCCCGCTCCTGTCAGAAATCATATCATATCTCATGGGGTAACATAATTCAGAATTCAAACCCCCACCCTCATTTCGAATCTCATGGGGTAAAATAAGTTGGAATTGGAACCTTTCCCCTCGAAAAATCTTCCGTGCCTACCGACTCCCCTCTCCTCCCCACACACCTTTAAATGAAACAGACTTTACACTGGTTCCATGCTCAGGGGTGTCTAAGTTTCCGAGTCCTGGAGCACAGATAATTGGTCCTGGAGCACGGCAAATTTTGGTGGGCGTGGGCCGAAAACTCAGTTTAGATATTGTCACCAGGTGGCACCCCCATATTAGCTTTTGTAGAAATAATGAAGACATATAACATTCAAAGGGTGGTATCAATAAATGGAATATACGCGTTTTCTGTGTATAATCAGTATTTAAAAATGCAAGTGAAACGATTAACAGAATCATTTTGTCATGCTTTCCTGAAATTGAAAAGTAAAACGGTGGTTCAAAGGTATTGCCTTGACACACGTTTCGCACGCTGGTATGACAATTGCGACTGTTGAACACCCTTGGTCCATGACCACTTATATATTGCATTGGTGTCGTAGGCACGCATTGGTTACATCTGCGTCATCGCAACTCATTGGTTAAAGTGCTGCCTTTCCCCCCCATCAAGCAAGTTAGTTTCTTTACCATTTGACGAGTAAATTGTTGCCATATCATCTGATAAGTCATATATGACACTTGTTGCGGCTGTCTCACTGTTGCGCATTGCCGAAATAGTACGAACGTCATTCGGTCAAAAATGCCGCCGTCAGCAAAATATTTTTTTCTCATTTTTGTAACCATACAAAGAAAAATAATACTTGCGGCAGTGTCAGCTTTTGTGAAAAAAATGTTAAATTCATTCGGTATTTTAGGGGGTACAGAGGTACAATTTATGGGCCCGTACGTGCCCGTTATTCTGACGGGCCCGTAACGGCCCGTTACAGGCTCAGAACCCATTTAAACGGGCCAGTAATGAGCCCATTACATTTGTGATGGGACAACCCATATGTTGCATTGGTGACGGGACAAACCATATGTTACATTGGTGATGGGACAACCCATATGTTACATTGGTGATTGGATAACCCATATATTACATTGGTGATGGGACAACCCATATATAACATTTGTGATAGGACAACCCCTAATGTTACATTGATGATGGGACAACCCTTATGTTACATTGGTGATTGGATAACCCATATGTTACATTGGTGATGGGACAACCCATATGTTACATTGGTGATGGGACAACTCATATGTTACATTGTTGATGCGACAACCCATATGTTACATTGATTTTGGGACAACCCACATGTTACATTGGTGATGGGACAACCCATATGTTACATTGGTGAAGGGGACAACTCATATTTTACATTGGTGATGAGACAACCCATATGTTTCATAAGTGATGGGACAACCCATATGTTTCATTAGTGATGGGACAACCCATATGTTTCATTGGTAATGGGACAACCCATGCGTTACATTTGTGATGGGACAACTCATATGTTACATTGGTGATGGGACAGTCATGGTCTGTGGTGAATAATGGAGGCGACAGAAGTGCTATGAGAAACCACCGACTAACCCAAAGTCACCAATAACTGCTCCACATGCCTCGATCTTTATTTGAACTGGTAACCTTTGAAAATTTTGAGAGAAAGCTGAACGTCATATCAAATTGCAGGACGAAGTTCGCCCTGAAAGCTGAGTTATAGTAGCGAGAAATATTTCAATGTTTCCCAAGTCTTGATAAACGACTGGCTTGCTAACATGAAGGCAGTGTTAATAATCTTGCTGACGGACGTGACGTATTTATGGGGTAGGCTTGAGGATATCCTGGTTGTGTTACGTCATTTGGGCCACAATTACGATTCTTATAAACATGAACATAAATCATAAATGTGTACTTGTCGAACCCATTCATGATGCCAGCAGACATGCATACAATGGCAATCCATGTTTTTGATTAACTAATATTTCATATGTTCAATAATATTTGCGTAGAGGCTATTTAATGACATTGAGAAAAATATGCTTGCAGGCATATATGTATATACTTATTAATGTTGTTTGTATGTTTGTATGTCTGTTTGTCTGTATGTCTGTTTGCATGTATGTATGTATGTATGTATGTATGTGTTTATGTAAGTATGCATGCATGCATGTATGTATGTATGGATGGATGTGTGCACATGACTGTATGTCTATCCACCAATCTCTCTCTCTCTCTCTCTCTCTCTCTCTCTCTCTCTCTCTCTCTCTCTCTCTAATTACATACCTACCTACCTACCTATTATACATACATACATTCATACAAACATAAGACAAGAAGTGTTTAACAATATTGAACTAATCCAAAATGGTGCTTGTAGATTCTTTGATAACATAAAGGTATATTCATGGTTTAATAGGCAAACGATAGTAAGAGATGGTGTTTGAGAATACGATACCAGTGCGAGTTAATGCTTGCGAATATATTTGTAGGACGTATAGTGGGATTTTGCAACAGAGAGAGGGTATTGATTAGCGTTGTTATTTTCTTTGTGTTGCTTTACCAGTAAATGAACTTAGAATATTTTTGTATTTGTTTCTTTTCGAGAAGTAAAAAGCAATCATAGATAATCCATTTTGAATACTTTATCTTATTTCTGTTTCTTTTCTGTTTCTCCTTGAGTCATTTCTAGTTCCCATGTGCTTGTATCCTATAGCCCCATTCACACTAGCTGAAACTGTGCTGGCAGCGCCGTGGCAAACGATGGTTGCGGAGGAATTGGCACCACATTGCCCACATCGCCAATGATCGCCAGTACGTTGCCAGTAAGTTGCCAGAACATTGCCTCCCCGGATGATCGTCAATGGTTGCCAAATCACGGAGATGTTAACTTTTTGTATTCTATGAATACGTCAATGATTTATTATTATTATTATTATTATTATTATTATTATTATTATTATTATTATTATTATTATTATTATTATTATTATTATCATTATTATTATTATTATCATCATCATTATTATCATTATCATTATTATTATAATTGTTATTATTATTATTATTATTATTATTATTATTATTATTATTATTATTATTATTATTATTATTATTTTTATTATTATTATTATTATTATTATTATTATTATTATTATTATTATTATTATCAATATTATTATTATTATTTTTTTTTTTATTATTATTGTTATTATTATTATTATTATTATTATTATT
This sequence comes from Maea johnstoni, assembly GCA_963942565.1. NCBI lineage: Eukaryota > Metazoa > Annelida > Polychaeta > Spionida > Magelonidae > Maea > Maea johnstoni. The sequence goes on along the minus strand of OZ012699.1, from coordinate 15,030,391 downwards.
ATTGTTATTATTATCATTTTTATTATTATTATTATTATTATTATTATTATTATTATTATTATTATTATTATTATTATTATTATTATTATTATTATTATCATAAACGTCCATCTATCAGTTGATCAGACTAACCACTGACGTGTTTGAAAGCAATAGTTCAACTTTGGTATGAACATCGCACTACGAGAATGAATCATACGATCATGCTATAAAAATTTTAAAATTGCAAATTCATCATTTTACGAGCATTTTCAACAGGTGTATTTGCATTGGTGTTTGCCTGCTCTTTCCAATGCACTAGTGCGAGGTAAAGGTGCTGCATTTAGGGTGACGTGGTCCCACGTCTCATGCCTGCAGAACTTCATGAATAATACGAAACTCTCTCAAACAAATATATGTTATAAAAGTGCAACACATTTTCGTCGACTTTCAGTTCGGAAAAGTACGTGGCTTTAGGTAAGTTGCTTTATATTACACGCACTGTATGTTCATTTTCATGTAGAGCACGGTCTGAACGAAATTCAGAAGTTGTTCATATATAATTAGATACAACTAACATAGCCTAAACAAGATGTATAACCATTTTCTACAAAGATACAACTGACATTATCTAAACAAGATGCAAAACATGATATGGTATTTCTACCAAACTAAATTTGCCATTTTATAATAAAATTTGATTCTAAAAATATTTTTATATATTTCTAATAATCTTTATCCACTCTGCATCTGGGATCAAACCATGCAGAATCACGACGAACTAATTCTATCTTTGTTTTTGCTTCATGTATACGTACATGTTACAGAACGTAATTAATACATAAAGTAATAGATTTGACTCAAGGGTTTTTAATTTTGCATGGGTGCTCTGGCAGGTTTTGATGTATTGTAAAACAAACTCTCGGTGAATTAGTTTGAATACCTGCAAGATGGCCAAAAAGTGAATTATATATATATATATATATATATATATATATATATATATATATACTATATATATATATATATATATATATATATATATATATATATATATATATATATATATATAGTATATACATATACATATACATATACATATACATATACATATATATATAATATATTATATATATATATATATATATATTATATATATATATATGTATATATATATGTATATATATATATATATATATATATATTATATATATATATATATATATATATATATATATATATATATATATATATATATATATATATATATAGTATATATATATATATATATATATATGTATATATATATATATATACATGGTTTTAACTTAATACTTATTGTCCTTTCTGTCTGATTTGTCCAGAAAGAGTTACTGCAAGATTCAACATGGCTGGTCTACGATTAGTTGGGAGTTTCGTGTTCGCGTTGACGTTGATCACTGTAACCGCTTACCGTCTACCCGCATCTAGAGACAACGTGAGTAGTTTACAATACACTAGTATTTTTGGTGAAAACTCGCATTTTACGCTTGCTAAAGATGCTACGTCATTTCAAAAGGAATATCATAACTCCCGAATGTAGTCCCTATCTAAGAGAACCGCCGTGGCCTAATGCATGAGATCGCGGGTTCGTGCCTCCCCGGGATGCTATGATGGTGCAGGTGTGACAAAATACTCCACTCGCTTAAATCACTTGAGAAAACTACCTTAAATCACTTGAAAAAATGGCTTAAATCACTTAAAGAGACTAGCTTAAATCACTTGAAAAAAACTAGCTTAAATCTCTTGAAAAATCTAGCTTAAATCACTCGAAAAAACTAGCTTAAATCACTTGAAAAAAACTCTTAAATCACTTAAAAAATTAGCTTAAATCACTTGAAAAAACTAGTTTTTTCAAGTGATTTAAGCGAGTGGAGTATGCCACACCTGCACCATGGTAGGATCCCCATAAGCTGGTTGGCAGCTGGTTTGCACCCGCATCTTACTTATTCCAGTAAATTATTGCTAAAGTAGACAAATTCTAGATTATATCCAAAATCTCTTTCCGAGCAGTAAGATACAATACGTTTTTATTATCTAAAACTAAGAAGGAATTGAAAAATTCAAGAGGTAAATTTAACCAGAAATGCGGCAGAAAATTGGGATATCTGGAAACTAAGTTGGTGCTATTCATTTGATAATGAATTTTAACAAATGGACCTGCAAAAGGAATATAATTGAAATTGCGTCAGTTTTCTATTATTTGGAATTTCGTTTATCGCAACATTTTTCTTCATATCACGGCTAAATTGTGACTAGTGAGTAGTAAGCGGTGGAGGAAACCAAAGTGCCGGGCAGATAGTAAAGGCTAAGAATAAACTTATCTTTACTTAAGCATATTGACAACATATGCATTAAGGTGATGTGTACCATTGCATGACACCGAATAAAAGGTGCATCCCAAACCATACCTCACAGCAGCATAATCATAAAACAAGGTTTATATACTGATCCATGCGTGTTATCAGGTAGAGAATATCATAGCAAACCATCCTTTGTCAACCCATATTCTATTTCCTTTCAATACTTTCAATATTTTCCACTCAAATGACATAATCTCAGTATTTATACTGGTGATGGTCACTGCAGGTTATATGTTGGGGAATTGAATTGAAGTATAGAGTATGCTCCACGAGACTATTAAGCGTATCCATGGTGTAATTATCCGTTGACGACGCAGAATTCTTATTGAAAAAGTATTGCAGGGATCCCTTAATTGCACCCCGATATCATGAAGCTATATTCAGATATTGGGTTCTAAGCCGACAGAGACGTAATTGAGAGTAACCTTAGAGATATCATTGACTGGGTCAAACCAGCAGTGAAATACAGATTCCTTACTACCACATAGAGTGCCATGAGCTGTTTCTATGCGAACACCTGTCAATGCTATTCAGTCATAAAACTTAAACACAGGAGCGAATGGCAGATGGC
>OZ012699.1:15009747-15024739 GCA_963942565.1 Maea johnstoni | reverse complement strand
TATATATATATATATATATATATATATATATATATATATATATATATATATATATATATATATATATATATATATATATATATATATATATATATATATATATATATATATATATATATATATATATATATATATATATATATATATATATATATATATATATATATATATATATATATATATATATATATATATATATATATATATATATATATATATATATATATATATATATATATATATATATATATATATATATATATATATATATATATATATATATATATATATATATATATATATATATATATATATATATATATATATATATATATATATATATATATATATATATATATATATATATATATATATATATATATATATATATATATATATATATATATATATATATATATATATATATATATATATATATATAAGTATGTATATATTAATATTAATGTATATATATATAAATATATATATATATATATATATATATATATATATATATATATATATATATATATATATATATATATATATATATATATATATATATATATATACATATATATATATATATATATATATATATATATATATATATATATATATATATATATATATATATATATATATATATATATATATATATATATATATATATATATATATACATATACATATATGCACATACATCAATTTATACATACATATATAAAGTTAACAAACAAATACGTATGCATATGCTTACTATATTCCAGCGTGTCGGTCAGTGTCAGGACAGTGTCAGGCTATAGGCAGTACGTTCGCCCATGTCCTGGGAGGTGTGCCCTATGACCGGTGCACATGTTACAGCATGGGTGCGTCAGGTACCTACATTCAGTGCGGACCCCAACCCAACGCCAACACCTACACCCATACAAACTCCAATGCCAACCAGAACGGCAACGTCAACCACGGCTACACGTATAACATCACCCGTACGTATAGGTACGAAACCAGAGGGCAGAAGTAAAGAATATACGTATGGTCAGTTGCTTCATGCACCACTGAATGAAGTTGAAAGTATATTAACTTGATTTGAGAATTTCATGATAATCAACCCAGCAATTGTATAAAGCAAATTTACGCAAAACTTTAACTTACTATTGTTTTGTTATAAGTTTCATCATTTACTGTTTGTGTATTAACCAGAACATCGCAATGTAAAATGTTACACGGATACGACTATTTGGCGCCCTCTTTTGAGTTTGTATAAACCATTATATCAGAAATAAATATGTTATTAGTTTGTTTCAAATAGCGCCATTGAGTGATTTTAAGAACCACCAATAGTGCAATGTAATAGAAAGCGTTTAATAAACAATGTTAGTTGTGTGCTGATACTTTATTTGCTTGTTTATTTCAATATGCAATTTGTTTAACGTAGGACTTTGTACATTAAAGTTCAGTCAATAAACATACTACACTACAATTCTGCTCATAAACCATGAATTCACAGTCAAAGCTATGATGACTGAGGCAGTTTGGGATAAACTGTTTAGCTACAGGACAGAAGAGAACATCGGAAGAATCGAACCATCTACCCTACGGCTATTTTAGTTCCACGCGTAATTCTATATGTTCCTAACTCTTAAAGTCTATTATATAATACTAGATCTAGTACTAGGTTAAGTTGACCGTAATGTATTAGGTCATACTAGGTCAATTTGACCGTAGTGTTCATATATGCTACGCTGAAGCGCACATAACTGTTTGTCTTTGATACAGCTTATTGCAACCAAACCAAATACGTTTACCCTTTCCAATACTACATACACACGTATGCCTTTGCGGTAACACTAACCTTATAACCATGTACGAATGTATGCCAGTGAGATGATCAACTTCATTTTAAGAAGAGCCTGCCCAAGAGAATCCATGCATAGCTCAAAAATAAGTTAATTTAGCATGAGAGGTTTATTAGGATAATTACAACATGGACTTAAAAGGGTTACTTGAAAGGGTTTAAAGATAAACGTCTTTTATTTGTCTATATATACCCCTGACAATATTTTGAAGACAATTCGATTCATTTGATTATCGTAGAATAAATATCGGTATGTGTTACCTATATAGGTTTAACCTATTCTCTTAAAGCAAAGATGGCGAGTAAGCTTCTTCAATACGAAAGTGCCGACATTAAATTGCTGCACTAAATGCGTGTACAGCCCGGGTGTAATACACGAACGCACGCCCAATTGCCACCCAGTTTCCTGGGCATAGATGCATTGATGACAATACAACAGAATGTAGCTTTGTTTCACAAAGCTACCTGGGTCATTGATGTGTTTGGCCTATTTTTGGCATGTTACCCATGGCCTTCATACAACCAGGCGTCCGGCCGACTGGTGCAGGAATTGAATGTCTGTACTGTAGTGTTAGAAGCCGCGTTGACCATGGGGTTATAACACTCCTGTATGACAGCAAAATACATTGTGTGTTTTACTAGAGTATAAATAAAATGAAGAATGTTTGGCAAAGTATATCGCGAAATGTATTACCCATCTTAAACAGAATAAACTGAAACACTATGCTTCAAGGATTCCAAAGAAGTTGTTGTGTTTTACACATGCTCTTCGTCGTATAATGGCATTTACTACATCGACTTTGACCCAGAAAAGGCTAAAGGTATAAAAGTTGCGTTGACCAGCTCACGACCAAACATTAGATTAGAACAAAACTAAAAAGAAACTCGAACTCTTTCACACGTTAAATTTGGCAAATTGCAGTTTCGAGATGCAAATGATTATTGTTTGAGATGAAGATATCATAAAGAACTGTGTTATTAAGAGTCTTATGTGTCATATGTACATATTGCCGAATCGAATTGTTTAAATTATAACACATCCAGCCGAATCTACTTCATGTTATCTGAAAACATAATTGATGAAATATCTAGTAATGAGCAATTTTATGATGGATCCTACAAATGATACTCATCTACAAAGTTCATAATTGATTTTATATTGTTATATAACTATTACCGTTAACCACCTTTATATTTTTTCATACATTTTAATGAATGATGGTTCTTTGCATTTAAATGTTTATAGTGCACAGGTGTGCAAAAACGTTTTTTTTTATTTGAGTGAGTAAGTGAATATGGTTTTAGAGGCACATCAGCACACAAATACCATTTTGTGCCATATTATTTTAAAAAGTAGTCCTTTTTATTACTGAATGATCAATGACAAATCATAATCATTCTAGTTGAAAGAAGAAAAAGAAGTAGAGTAAAAGCAGAGCCTTTAGATCCAAGGAGGATTAGGTATTTTAGACGCATGGTATCCACAAATGAATCCACACATCCCCTTCCTTTACTGTAAATTCAAAAAAAGATTGCGTTAGTTCAATTTTTGCTTTTTTACGTTTAGCCTCGGACGCAAAATTAAGATTCACAATGATTAGTGCTGCCCCTTTAAGTGTATAGCTGGCACTCCATGTTCGCAAAGTTAAAAAACGTAAAAATCGATTTTCTGTAAATTCGCAAAATTCACTCTACACAATATTTTGTGAATCTACAGTATACGGTGAGCAGGGAGCCTCATTAGCTCAGGGGTTCTGGGAGGTGCCCTTCTCATTTCACACCATTGAGCTAAGCTAAGAGCTGAAAGCGTGCGCCCCTTTTGGGGTGTTTTATTTTGTTCAAGGCAATGAATCACTAAGGAATACATTGTGTACACATGCCAAGTTCTATTTTATACAATCTTTTCATATGTTATACAGTAATATTTACCTAATAATATTAATTCTATGCGTAGTTTCACTTGAAAACATTGTATATCCCCCATCATTGTTTCCTCTTGGCCACGTATTCTCTCTATGACATCCAAGCTTTATTTTAAATTTCAATGTGTAATCGGAGTTTCATCACTATGAATACAAACGTGCATGTGTCATTTTCAAAAAAACATACAACATATAAAAAAACGTTTAACGCAGGTGAAAATATAGAACATTTCACACAAATAAAATACTATTAGTTATCCTCCTTGTAAAAAGGGTATGCGTCCTGGTATCTGCGAGAAGCCAGCCTTATCGCACGAGGCCGGAGGCCGAGTTTGATGCGGCTGGCTGAACGCAGATACCAGGCCGTATCCCTTTTTTACAAGGATGATACCGAATGTATCATCAGCTCTCCTTACTTACTTTGAATTTCAATAATGACAACAAGGAAATTGGATATTTTTTTTTCCTTTTTTGGAAAATTGATTTATTTATTAATTTTTTCATTTATTTATTATTTTTTTTTATTTCTATAATTCCTTTTTAAAGATATTTTTTAAAGATATTTTTTTTTCTATTTTTTTCATTTTTTTTGTTTCATTTTATCATTAAAAAATGTGTTTTTAATTTTTATTTTGTGCCTTGCGATATAAAAAACGAGGCTGTGACCTGTAAACTTGAGGTCAAACCCATAGTTACAATGGCGAAGGGGGATGAAACATGGCGAATGGGGATAAAACATTAATTTGGATCCTAACATTGGGAATTAATGAAAGGCAATACTAGAATTGCAATACAGTCCAGTACACCAACGAAATTGACCAATCAGCTGCTATTATCGGAGTGGAGCTGATGATAAAATACATATACAGGGCATTATGACTTTTTATTTGAGAAATAAAACATCCAGTCCCCATGTTGTTTTTGTTACCAGCGAGTCTATGCTGGTTGTAATAGATTAATTGTGCGGCTGCCTCGATGGCCAGGTGGTCTAGAGAATTGCAAATTGAACACACGCCGTATCTCTCCATTGATTGTTTCAAAAAGCATTCAAAAAATGTACAAAAAAGGAAGATCTCAAGTACATGAGGTAAATCAAATACATAAGCGAAAAACTCAGAATTATAACGAAGAACACAACATACAAAATTAAATATCGAGAAGTAAAATACACTGGTATACCTACAATTAATCAAACATAATTGCTCACAAAGTTTAAACCGGGATCTTCTCTTTTATCTATTTTCATACATGAGCACGTAGTATCAAATAAAATGAATATTCATGAAAATAGGAAGCGACATAAGGTCACGTGCCACACATGAAGGGAGCCCAAGCGGGTTAAGTCTCTCTTTATGCATGTGAGCTGAGAAGTTGCTTTTGCCTTCCCTACGACAGTTTATTCCACCATACTCTAGGCACTATTATTTAGTCCATCTTTTCAAAATTCGAAATGATTAGGACACCCGGATTGGATGTAGATATAGGAAATGGGTTTTTTTGGTGTAATTTTAAACTCTAATTTGAAAACCTTGCGGCCATGAACCCTTCCTCAGTACATTTGAAATGGTCTACAGAGAAATGCCAAATCAATGACTACATACTAATACTAAGTACTACAATAAGAATGAAGAATTCAAGATAACAAAAAATCTACAAATTGAAATAACATTCAACTTGCGCAATCAGGTATCTCAATACAAATGAAGAGATTTACAGAGAAATGCCAAATTAATGGTCAAATACTACAATAAGAATGAAGAATCCAAAATAACAAAAATAATAGTAATTTACAAAATAAAATACAAATCAACTTGTGCGATTAGGTATCTCATTAAAAATCAAGAGATCTACAGAGAAAAACCAAATCAATGATTAAATACTACAATAAGAATGAAGAATCCAACATAACAAAAAATATTTACAAATCAAAACACAAATCAACTTGCGCTGTTAAGCAAGCCTTCCTATATTTGTATTGTCCCGTAGTCAACACTAAAACTATCCTGACTTTACGTGAAATACGATAGAAACAACAGGAAAACATCAAAGTGTGTAAACAGAACGCACGTTGGGTCAATGAAACCTCGCTAATGCATTTCCTTGTTATTGTGACAAGGATTTGGTTTGTGTTCCCCTGCCCTCGTTATTCTCGACCACACACACAACAATAACATCGACTGAGCCTTAATTATGAGCGACTTGTACGGTGGCCGCCCATTTCACTGATCACATGATTAATGGACTTTTAACCATGCTAAACAGCGAGGCCGAATTACCCCTTATGCTGCTAGTGGGTAATTTGACCAAAAGCAAAATAATGCAAAAAAACCTGAAGAATGACCGAACCCCTGATATTACTCAGCGAGAGCTTTCCAATGAATATCAACATGACAAGGTTTAGATGTTTTTCCAAAAATATGTCCGTCCTTGTGCATTGGACGAAAGTTGCCTCAGCTAGCACTGGAAGGGTTAAGCACAAAAACGGGTCATCTAAGGATATGTTGACTTCTTGTATCCAAACATTGTTTACTGAATATTTCCTAATAGTTTTATATCATCTGTCGTTTCGTTAAATGGAAAATGCTGTAAGTCACGATTTGGCATATGTTTAGTACAGTCCTAAAACACATATAAAACTCTCTGTTTCTATACTGTATAAAATACAATACATGATGAAACTATTGTTATACGTAGACACGTATGGATTAAGATGGTTACGTCTGTATTACAAAAACACAATACGAAAAACTACCTATCAGCATAGTACATATGGTACTAAATACGTAACAAACCTATGACTATCTATGGATACCATCACCAATAAAAAGCAGATTAAAAAGGTTGAATCACTCCTTTACAATTTCATTTGGAATAGGAAGCCATGAAAGATTAAGAAAACCATTGGTTGAATTCAATAGTTTAAATGGTGAGCTAGGCTTACACAATTTAACTGATTTTGCTATGAGCTTAAAACTCTCATGGATGAGAAGCTTACAAAAATCTCAAGCAACATGGACAATTTTACCACACATATGGGAAATTAATCAGACACTATTATAAGGAAAGAAAATCTGTTAGTGCCTATAACTTTTTGTTACTAATACATTCTGGATAGATTTGATTGAAGCCATAAAACTTTTCATGATAGATAAAGTGTCACAAGCTATTCTGATATCTTTAAAAGGCATATTACAGTTGATTTTATGCGTGATGAAGGCTCCATGTTTTATTCAATAGAGCCTATGCAGGCAGAAAACTGAAAAATATTGGGCAGAAAGAAACAATCACGTAGAATATGTCCATGGTGCATTCTGAGCTGGTAGAACTGGAAAGATTGAGGTGACAATATCTACACGTGTTTTTTTTTTGTTAATATATCTATTACAGATAAAATGAGTGTATATCTTGAAAAGAATTACCATTTAGTAACACACATATGGATTAAGGTGGTTAGATCCGTACGAGAAAACATTTATTGCTTGTTGATATTGATTGGTATGGTTGGTTGGTTCTAAATGTTGAAAGTATCTGAAAATAACAATATAAGTTAAGTTGGGGTCATATTCGACTGTTAAAATATTTGTAATGAGAAGGAATCATATCTAGGCTTTCTGTGGTCACCAATGGAGAAATGGTCTGAGGCGAGAGGTCATGTGAAACAAGATACTTTGTTTTGGCAGTATGCAGATTTGGAGGTTATCTGCATACAAAGACTCGCCTCAGATGACCAATGGTGATTTATTAATCACCCTCCATAGACCACACTCAAGGCCACTGCTTTGACCCACACATATATAGGATATGTTACATCCTACGTATTTTGTCCGAGTGTAGAGTCGTGCTTAACATATTTTTATACATTCGTTTGTATGTATAATTATATATATATATATATATATATATATATATATATATATATATATATATATATATATATATATATATATATATAGAGAGAGAGAGAGAGAGAGAGAGAGAGAGAGAGAGAGAGAGAGAGATAGATAGATAGATAGATAATCTTTATTTCAAGTCGGTAATAATTTTACATAGTAAACACGAGCTGCCAGGGCTCTTGGCCGACTACAAAATAACAATTCAAAATATAACATACAGGGTTTAACAGCAATATAAATGATAAGTAGAGGGGAGGTAAGTTGGCACACATTAATTGACAATGAGTAATAACTTCAGTCTTTCAGGACATGTGTTTATGATTATTGAGTAAAATAGCAATTACTTCTGCTCATTTACTGGTATTACTTATAGCAGCAGAGAGAGCAGGTACAGTTAGTTCCAGACCAGGTTGAGATTAGGTTTTTGAACTCTTTTAGTGATGTTGTTTGTCTTAAGTTGTTAGGTAGGGAGTTCTATACTTTAGGTCCAGTATATCTAATTGATTGCTTTCCAAAGGAGATGGTGTTATATGGAGGTAATATTAGAGAGTGGTTCCTTCTAAGGCTGTATTCAGATTCTCTCTCTGTGAAAAGAGAGCTGACATAGGGAGGGGCCCCTCCATGGCATCTTTGTGAATCTCTGTAGCTAGGGACCTCAGTCTACCTAGATGTAAGCTTTGTAGTTTAGCCTGGTCTAGTAGCTTCTCATAGCTGCTTTTGTAATCCCTGTAAACAAAGCGTAGGGCTCGTTCCTGTATCCTCTCTAGCTTGGAGAGATTTTTCTTGGAGCTGAAGTGCCATACAAGGGGGCAATAGTTGAAATTTGACATTATGTAGGCGCGAAAAATTGTCAGTCTGCTGGATTGGTCTAAGAGGTGACCAATTCTCTTAATAGCATTAAGTTGTTTTGCAGCCTTCTTACACATTGAGGATACTTGAATGTCAAATTTCAGTTTGTCATCCAATTCTACACCTAGAAGTTTTACAGATTTTTCAAGTTTGATGTTGATGTTGTCAATGGAGAAGTCTGTTCGCACCTTTTTGTGACCAGGGGCACGAAAAATTGCCTGAAAATTTTCAGGGTTTGCTTGCATGCAGTTTCTTTCGAACCAGTCAAAGGCAATTCTAGTCATACTTACTATATATATATATATATATATATATATATATATATATATATATATATATATATATATATATATATATATATATATATATATATATATATAAATATATATATATATATATATATATATATATATATATATATATATATATATATGTATATATATATATATATATATATATATATATATATATATATATATATATATATATATATATATATATATATATATATATATATATATTTTAGTCATACTTGCTATATATATATATATATATATATATATATATATATATATATATATATATATATATATATATATATATATATATATATATATATATATATATATATATAGAGAGAGAGAGAGAGAGAGAGAGAGAGAGAGAGAGAGAGAGAGAGAGAGAGAGAGAGAGAGAGTGTGTGAGTGTGTATGGGCGTGTGTGCGTGCGTATGTGTAATTCACAATTTTCTTTGACTGCTGAGTACGTGATGTTTTGCTATTGCACCAGAGTTTCAGTGCTAGTAGAGTGGGTGTTGGGATATTTTTTGTACTGATTACCAGTGCCATGCATGTTAGTGCGTAGTAGTTTTTGCACCAAAAAGTCAGTACTCTGCAGGGTGATGGGTGGCATCTTGCCATGTTTTTCCAGTAGAGTTGCCACACTGCACAAGTGGCACCATTTTTGTCGATTCTCTTGCGGGTGAATTGGTATCAGAAATGTGTACTACCTGCCAATATGCACACTCTATATAACTATATAATAATATAGCAATACAAATTTTATATATATATATATATATATATATATATATATATATATATATATATATATATATATATATATATATATATGCATGCATACATACATACATACATACATACATACATACATACATACATACATACATACGTACATACATACATACACAAATACATAAATACAATGGTCACCCTTCTCGGTCATTCGAGTTCAAAGAAAATCAATTCTTTATATGTCAAACCTATTCCAAATCAAATTTGAAATCTTAAAAACGCAATGGCATTGCCCTAGGCACACACCCATTATAGAATGCCCCAATACCGAAACACACTTCCCCCTAACGAACCCACACCCAGGGCAGGGTCAGGTCAACTTTAGTTGGACGTAGCCGACCTAGTATAGTAGCGCTAAGTGGGAGTATTCCGCGGCAGGCCCCTTTCCCATGCGTGAAATCATAGACATGTGCCTGAATGGTCCCCGCCCTCTCCCGCCCTGCCAGCGCCTGGCAGCTCTCCCAGCACGTGTCACTCAGCCTCCCAAAGAGTGGCGAGCAGAGGCTGTCAACAGCGCTCGGGTTACCCGGGAGGTAATCGAGAGGAAAGGAATACCCCTCCCCTCCCCCTCCTCCTCCTTCTCCTCCCTCTCGTCATCCTCCTCCTCATTATCCTAGTACTACTTCTACTGCATCTTCTACGACTTTTAGTTGATGAAATATCATTGACGGTATCGCACACGCCAAATACCTCTACAGTACAGTGTAAAGCACAGTGGCGAAATTCAATTCAAGGTAGGTGTATACCTATATAAATATATATATATATATATATATATATATATATATATATATATATATATATATATATATATATATATATATATATATATATATATATATATATATATATATATATATATATATATATATATATAAGTGCCATAGACTTTTACTTCGATCATAAGCCTTAAATATACAATGATATATATTTTGCAACTTTGTGTATCTGTGATTTCAATCAAAATTGATGGACGTTGCAAAACAAATTTAATTCAAGATCTTGCTTTATTTTTATTTTTGCACAGCTGGGGGCATATGCTTCTTTTTCTCTTTTTCGATATTTCCCCTGAACAAATTGCCATTAATACTATAAAGTTGCTATTAGTTTTATAAACCATACCTCCCACTTTCAGCAATTGTATGGTTAGGTAAACGTAAGCAAACCTTTCCATATAGATAAGGGTATGCCTACCGTATTGTTTTACCATTATGGCGTCAGGGAAGGGCGAGCCCCCCTTGCCGAGCTTGTCTAACCGGGTCGCCGTGTCTTCATTCTGGATATGATTATAATTTGCCTCCCTCTTTAGTCCTGGAGGTAAGTTGTCTATCTATAGGTAGGTAGGGTTGGGATTTTCCATGGTAACCCTATGAGTCACTCACTCGCTTCAAAAGCCAGAAAATATTGCGTTATTCCTGATCCAATGACATCTGATTCAGGTCCATATGGGAAATTACGAAATTAAACTTGCAAATGTGAGGTACCATTAGTACCAAACGGTGGCCGTGATTTGGTGGTAAATTAGTCAAGTTACACATTTACGGTAAGGCACTACTAATTGTTATATAACGCCACATGAATCAAATTAGGTATAGTGCTGCTGAGTCATCGCCTCTTGTGTGTGCGTTAAAAAGGGTTGGATTGTGCATGTATCTGCACGTTGAGAATGTACGTTCGTACGTTCTTTTGAAGGTTTGTCCTGATAGCACAGTGGTCTTGCTATCTCTCACCACTAGGGCCTTCCTTCCTAGCCGAGTGGTCCAGAGAACAGCCACAAATTGCGCGCTGCTTCTCTCCACTGACCGGGCATGCCCTGATAGCTCAGCTCACTACTAGTAGTCAAAGCCTTGCCACTGGCTGGCCGTTGTATCTCACCAATGCCAGGGCATGCCCTGATAGCTAAGTAGTATAATGCATTGCCACTGGCTGCTCGCTGTTTCTAACCACTGCCTGGGCCTGCCCTAATAGCCGAGTGGTCTAAGGCATTGCCACTGACTGCACGCTGTATCTCACCACTGCCAGGGCATGCCCTGATAGCTGAGTTGTATAATGCATTGCCACTGGCTGCTCGCTGTTTCTAACCACTTCCTGGGCCTGCCCTAATAGCCGAGTGGTCTAAGGCATTGCCACTGACTGCACGCTGTATCTCACCACTGAGGGCCTGCCCTGATAGCTGAGTTGTACCTTTTTTATTGACTTACGACTTTACACGATCCCCTACAATGAAAAGCGGGAACAACATGCCAATATAGTTGCCAGTAGGTTCTAACAGTTTCCATTAAGTTGATAATAGATTTTTTTTTATTCCAGATGAATTCCCCAGCAGTCTTATCCGTGGTCATACTATTTGTGATGACAAGTGCAATAAGTGGATTTGCTTACAACAGAAGAGCAGGTAAATATACAACGCAGAAAATAAAAGGATTAAATCCTTAATATTTCAAACAGTTTTGATAAAACAGTTTTGATAATATATATATATATATATATATATATATATATATATATATATATATATATATATATATATATATATATATATATATATATATGTATATATATATATATATATATATATATATATATATATATATATATATATATATTCAATATATATTATCAAAAGCGCAGTAACTAGTATCTTACAGAGGAGTTTGTCAGTTTACTCCATAGTATACCGACATTTGTATTCATTTTTCAGAGCAACAGGATCGCACAGATGGGTGTAGGGTAGGAGAGCGATTTTTCGAGTATGGGCAGATCTGGAAGATGGGACGATGCAATACTATGCAGTGCTTCCCAAACAGGACAGGTGAATTCGGACCAATCAACCCAGGTGAGTAGAGTTAACAAATGAGGGAGTTTGACCTTTATGCTGCTGTTGGCTAATTTGTCCAAACAAAATGATATATAAACCTGATAAATGACTGAAACCCTGGCACATGGGAATTCATCTGAGAGTACTCAGAGAGAACTATCCAATGGATACCAACCTGACAGGGTGTATATGATTTGTTTGTATCCTTATGCTTTGGCTGATAGTAGCCTTAGCATTGGAAGGGTTAACAACCATACATGTATGTATGTATGTATGTTTGTATGTATGTATGTATGTATGTGTGTATGTATGTATGTATGTATGTATGTGTATGCATTTATGTATGTATGTATGTATGTGATCGCACAATCTGAAATGTAAGGAACTCTGGTGATAACCTAACTGTGCTTAGCAATTTATCTTCCTTACGGGAAGCTCCAAATATGTTGTACTTAACCTTATTTTAAGAATCATGTTCTCAGAGCGCATGTGAACTCTTAAAGTCCCTAAAGGAACAGCCTTTTAGGGTGGCCTTAAGGGTGGTATTATCACCAGGATATTGATAATACCAGGCCTCTAGTGTGTACGATTTACCTACAAGGAAGAGTTCCCAATTAAGTTGTGGCCTAGATTCTCCCTATTGTATCCAGTGTACCTTTTGTCAAAAATTGGTATTGTCTGTGTCCTCATTCATTTTTGATTGTAAGGGTGCTTATCATTTTCCTTCTTATTTTCCCTCAAAAATTTGGTTACTTCTCCCTTCTCCTTGTTTGGCCTTCTATAATTATATTTTTAGTAGTAAAAATAGTATGTGTATTGACTGTTCGTTCAAGTGAACTCTCTATTGGCATTTTCTCACATCCCTGGCTCACATCAGCATATCAAGGGAGGCATTGATCCCTACGAATTCTTCTTTTTAGTTTCTGTTTCTTTTTTGTAGCAGTTAATTTCCCCATGATGTCGATTGCACTTTATTTTTTAGTTTTAGTATTATGCATTCTTTGCGCACCCACGCTTCTATTATCAGATACATTTGAATAACATTTGTATTTTCACTTTTTCAAGAAAGTTCGCAAATATTTCTCCTCGTGTCACAAACATGCCAGAATGTTGTCGTAAATAGTTTTTGCGCTGTGTCTGGGAAAAATTCCAAAACCACCACACAGAGAACCAAGACAAAATATCCCTGACCAGCTGTGTAAAAACAGCCAGTCGTGCGTAATGTACAAACCACTAAGTATCGACCTTTGACCTCTTCACTCCGGGACACGTGGGTGGACACGTGACACGTACGCCCCCTGGTGGTTAATGGACAAACTTTGTGACAACAACAGCAGCAGCATTGGAGGCCATATTAGTTATTTTGGGAAATTTGCCTTTCGATATTTTCAGTCTGCACTCCAAGACTCTTATTTTGTGGAAAACAACCTTATAGGTGGTCACATTTGTTGTTTTTCGAAAGTTTGCCTTTTGATGTTTTCAGCTTGTACTCCAAGAACCTAGTAAACATGTCAGTACAGTGCCAATAATGAGTTTATTCAGGTTGTTGCATTGGCATGGTACCATATGCAAGTACTAGGCCAGTTTATTTTTGCTCAATGGCGTTGAATTCGATTAGTACAGTAAAATACCATGGTATAACTACATACTGGTCCAATATTGATAACCAAGTAATGAAACAATATTGGGCCAGGAAGGGATTTCTGCACTGACCCAGTACAGAGCCATTATGGTGCCACTTGGACCTACTGCTGATTCAATATTAAGCCTCTAAAGAGGTCATCTTTATTTGTACACTATATTTCTTCAAACAAATCTAAAAAGATATTCCTAAAGGGTAAATATTGTCTAACAGGACTATATAGGCACCAATTTCCGTATAGAAATGAGTTTGATTGCGTGGCAAAGGTATCTGTAAACATGGCGGCAGCTTACGCTATCCTTTATGAAAGTTTTGAATATTGATGAAGAGCTGCCACCTATATACTCAGAATAAATAAATTCGGCCAGAATCAAGTACTAGCCCAGTACAATTCTGACTGACAAGATTCGTAATTTTAGTGCTGCTATGTTTCACTCTTAAAGTATTTGTCAAACTTACATATGTAGTAGGTATTTCAAGATATAGTAATTGCTTCAATTAATTATGTCCTGGACTGGCTCACAGAGATACCTATATATAGTCAATTTCATATAGCACTGGGCTAACACTACTGTGCTGGCTCATTCAACCATGGCAACGTGGTACCAGTGTTGGCGTATGCCTTTACAGAGCCAGACCACAATATACAATACTGGACCAATGCTGGAAATACTGTATTGGCCCAGTACAGGCAAAACAATGCCATTTTATAGAAACAGTACAGTGTCATTACTTTACTGGACCTATGCTGACAATACTGTACTGACCCGGTATTGGCAAAACAGTATTGGTTTACTGCTGGCTGATTACCATTGCCAGGGCAATGATGCGAAAAAGCTGAAAAGTGAAGCCTTTGCACATGGATCCTCATCTGAAAGTTCTCAGCAAGAGCTATCTAATGAATAGCAACATAATA
>OZ012699.1:14997247-15004747 GCA_963942565.1 Maea johnstoni | reverse complement strand
AACATCAATGGTTCATTCCGAACATCTCCCACCACTTCTGAGGACGCCGTTTATTGTGTATTTATGCATAACATATATGAAGCGAACAATTTGATTTAAAGTGTTTTTTCGAGTCTTTAAGAGTCTTCCCAACTTAGCAGAGTCATTGAATGAAAGTTTTCAAACGTACACATTTTTTCTGCACTGCATTTTTGACATCGCTGCTCAACTTGGGTATCGGCATTGGCACGCTTATTGAAATTAGAGCAGCTACGGAGTTATGCAAATATTGTGACTTTTTTAATGCAAATATTGTGATGACGATGAACACGTAAAGGAAAGATATCAAATTCCTATGCTAAATGTGAGGTAAGGCCGGACAGTTTATACGTTGTCACCTGGGCGCCTGGAGTGCGATAAGATCACAGTTCCATAATGTCATGATTATAAGTCAAGTTTAACCTACAGGTAAGTGGGTAATAGATATGCTTACGTAATTATCTTAGGTAAGTAGACCCCGGGCATGACCGGAATGGTGCTCTACCAGTCACTGGACGACTGGTTCCAGAATTAAATATATCAACTCTAGTCTCTGCAATTAGTAATAACGACGTACTATGTCCACCAATTGAAATAGTGATTGATTTTCATCAAAGGTGTTCAAGAATGTATAAAGGGCATTTTTTAAAAAAAACTACGGTTTACATTTTCCTCTTGCGTTTTAGCATTTTTGGATGACGTAATGAGGAATTCTTTGTTGCAATAGTCCTCCGTTTGAAACATAGATTTACGTGGTACGTTGGTTCTGTTTTTATCTACGGATCACAACTTTATTTTGATTTTGAGCTCTATGCCATCACTCTAGGGATGACTAATTCCACAATATACGCAGTGAGTGAGGACGTAGTTAGGGAAATCATAAGTGTTATTGGAAATCGAAGATTTGTAAAGAAGTGATTGATATCGAAAATGCTTTGACAAAGAATTCCAGGTTCTGGATTCTAATAAGATTTTGCAATTGATGAAATATCGCGAGAAAGCAGTATGGATATACTGTAGAACACGAAATTCACGCGTGTCCCAAATATAGCGAATTGGGGAGTTTTGCATCATAACGTATCTTTATGTTAGCGACGATAGCCGCCGCTGACAGCGCCAGTACAGTAATAAAAAAGTACAGCGTTTTTATATATAGCGAAGCGGAACCATACGCTAAGTACGCTATATATAAACACACGCGGAAATTTCGTGTTCTACAGTAATTGGGTTGATTGCAGTTTTGACCATTGTATGTCACATTGTGTGGGCACACCTTCTCCTGACTATACAGTATTCCTACCTGAAGCGATGTCCGATATAGCAATCGAACAGAATTTTAAATGATGCATGGGACGTTGGAATATTTGTATAATCCTTTTATTTTATTAAATATGTGATTTATGATAAAACAAATGGGAAATAAAATGTGATATTCATTAATCAGTATGTGTTGTATTTTTGTATTTAGTTCATTTGTTTCTTGTTTGCTTTTCGTTGTTAAGACTGTCACCAATTTTGCCAAAAATCACTACTTAATCCTGAGTCACTGCCAACTATCCCGAGGTTCAATTAGACCGCCCAGTGGGCACAGTAACATTACAGGAATGTTTCGCCCGAACATTCGAAAATGATCCCCTCATTGTTCAGAATGAAAATTGTACAAATGTTCAGATGAGAATGTTCTTAGAATGTTCAGAGCTGAACGCTAAATGAATCATGTTTTGTCCATCTCCCAATAATGGCCACTTTTACTCAAAGTTGGGAGAGTATAATCTATAGGTTACAGGAATGTATATTATTGGTGCATGGCATTCTGATCAAAATAGAACATCCATATGACATCAAATGGAAATATTCCAGGAATGTTGGGACCTGAACGTTGCTGAAATGTTCATAATTGGTCCAGAATATTCCGACCAAAACTGAGCAGTCATTTAACATTTGAACAGGTAATATGTGCCCACTGGTGGTAGTTATAACAGATACGCACATTACCCCATGTAGTTAATGCTTTTTTCACATCAACTATGCGTGGCTACAGGTAATAGCTAGTGACCTAAATACATGCAAAAAGGTCCCAAATGCTCACCTGTCTCTATTATTTGTCGTGTACGTGTCACGATATTGTGTGAAGTCATGACACTTTGATGATAGAAAATGAGGTCATTGAGATGTGTCGCTGACAGCAGTCTCTGAATGTGGCGGATCAGAAACAACACTGAAAAACTGTGGTAGATGTTATCAATGTATTACAGGCAGTTGAGAGAACCTACATTATACAGCATATCACCATCGTTCATACGATATGACAATGTCGGGAAAATTGGATGACGTATTCAAAGCCGTGGCACACAAGCAAAGACTGACTTTGTCTTCGTGGGAAGAGACTGACTTCACTCTTGGCCCTGCAACAGCGAAAGAGGATAGTCAGCCTCTACTGAAAGTCCATGATGGCCGCCCACGCACGTTGCTAAGGTACAAGTTGACGGGAACTAACGTAAACGGGTCGCAACAAGTCTTGGACATTGTCGTAAAAATTAAGGGTTCTTCGCAAGCAATCGTAGACGGATGGGTTGAAGTGGCAAAATATCATGGCGAGGACTTTTTCTCAGTTACCAAAACTCACGGTGCTGGGATGGGCTTCGAGGACTGCTCCGAGAGAGAATACTTGGCCTCGAGCCTTGCTTACAAGGATTCTCATTTCTCGAGATTCATCCCACGTGTGTACTACGTCACTGCGGATGAGGTGAAGTGCGAATACGTCATCGTTATGGAGTTCCTGGGACCAAGTGAAATAGAAGTGGGAGGAACGTGGGAGAGCGCCCATTGGTCCCAGATGGGGAAATGCAAGGTCGCCTTGACCGAACTAGCCAGATTCCACGCGCCCTATCTTGGTAACACCAAGACAATTGAGAAACATTTTCAAGGAAGACTGAACAGCATCGATCATATCTTCACGGATGCTCTGCCATTCTGGCGCGAATGTCTCAAAATTAACATCAAAGAGTTCCCCCATTTGTTCAACGACAGGAGGATATCAGGTCTTAACAATTGTCTTGAGAACTATCACAGGATTGCTGAGGAATTCAAGAGATATCCGCTGACCTTTGTCCAAGCTGATGTCCACCCAGGTACGTAAAGACAAAGATTGTAATGACCAGAGCAATAAACACACATTGGGTGAAAAAAGCCAACATATAAGTCCAGAAAATCTTAAGACCTAGCTGTAGTCTGGCTGATCCAAACTTGGCTGACCGTTTTCCTGTTTCTTGTTACAATAAGTTGGCGATTGCCATGAAAACTTGGCAAACCTTATAGCACTAATTTATTTGTACAGACCTAATTCCTGTCTCCGTTTCCATTGTAAAATGTGCCCATTGTAAACAGTGCAAATGTGAGCGATTTCGCTTAGAATTTTACTATATCTCACGAGCAAAATCAACAGTTTACAGAGTTGAGAAAATAAATAGATATATGTGTGCATGACATAGTGATCCTAAGAGGTTTGCCAAATTTGGATAGGAAATACAAACTTTATGCAACAAAAACAGAGGGGAAAACTGTCAGACAAACTATAGCTATAAGACTTTTTGGTCTTTTGATATCCTCGTGTTTATGCCAATGTAATGCCCTTAACGGACTATTTATTCAGGAGCTAAATCAATCCCTCTAGCTTAAGAGAGCATTAGCATACGTTATTCCCTAGTGAAACATATTGACCTAAATTGAAATACTAAATCTTTAACTCACATATGGAAATAGCAGTGTCTTCTTCATAATTTATAGGTAACATATGGCTGCGAAAGAACCCGGATGATGATCAGAGCGTCCTCTGCATGTGTGATTGGGAACTATGCGGCATTAACACGCCACAACAGGATAGCTCCTTATTCATCTTCAACTCTCTCATGGAGAGGCTACCGTCCTCCTCGGCCGTCATCGCTATTGTCACGGAACTCTCCGAGCACTATCGAACCGAACTCCTCCGAATGCTCATCGACAGCAAACAACCGGAAGTTGTTGCGCAGATTGCGGAGAGGGATTTGTTTCAGAGGATCTTTGACTACCAGGCGTTGGCCTGGTTTTTCAGTAGAGGTTGTATCGCGGGCTACTTGCCGCCAGACGAAAGAGGCTTCTATCAATGTGTAGAGCTCCTAGAAAATTCATTGCTCTTTATTGATTCATTTCTGGACCGTCTGGACGTCTGTCAATCGTGACATATCTGTACTTGTACCTTAAGCACAACAAACCTTTTGTCTAGTCCGGTAAGGTATTGTGAACCAAGATTTTATTGATTTATTTATGGCAGAAATTTCGATCTTAACCGCAAGTTTTCTGAATTAATGCATAAATCCAAATTTATTTTCAAACGTGTCATAGGTCCATGCAACATTTGATTAGGTGATATCATGACAGAAATTGGTCACATAGAACTTTTGAAAGTCACTAGTTACAACTTTCAACCCTCAAGAGCACGCTAAAACTCCTATAATAAGTTGCAAGCCGGTGTATCATATACTCCCTTACCTAAATATACCACTTTTTTGTAGTCATTTCCAATAAAATCGCTTTTATACTCAATTTTCTGCTGCAAGTGGAAATCTGTAAGACTGTCTCTTCTTGTGTTAACAGCCCCACATACAGCTGACTGCAATTGACCTGTATAGATAAGGACCTGCACGCCAGTAACTGCCAGATGGATAACATTCTCAAGGGAGAGCGAATGGCAGGATGCACAGCCTGTTACAGTAGCGGGGACTCCAGAAGTGGAGTCCCCGCTACTGTAAGCCCTGTTCACATTTACTGTTATGATCTAGAGATGGATCGTTTATGGTGCATATGGACTGTGGGACTGTGAATAGGCTTCTAGAATAATCATCTATCGAAAACTAGATGAAAACCTACACTGTATTCCTTTATGTTGGTGTTATTTGATAAAAGTCATTGATTATCTGCTGTTTTTTGTCATTTTTGGTTCTGCAGTCATTTGTTTGTATTGTGTGCATTGATTATATCTGAATCACACTTATCAAAGACGTACAATTGCTTGGTAAAGAGTTCAAATTTGCACAATATGCAGATAACACTTCACTGTGTATCCAACCTGAAGAGGAGTCTCTCAAAGAATGTACGAAATGTTTGACCAATTATAAATGTCTCTGGACTAAAACTCAATATGGAAAAGACAAAGGTCATCAACAGAAAGTGGAAGGTAGAGCAGGGTAGTTCTTTATGATACTCCCAACTTAATCTATACTAACAAGTTTTCAAATGGATAATATAACAAAATTAAAAAGAGCAAGATGGAATAAAACAGGAAAGGTTTAATGCGATGTGGATTATACACACATTCCGCTATATTTTTCAAAGCCTAAAGACAAACTTTACATGAATAAGCATTACACCTAAACACTTTTATCTAAAATCACCCAAAATATTGGCCAGAAATGTCAGAAAAGAACCAATTGGATGGTACTTTAGGTTATTGTATTTCGACAGACTTTAAAGACCAACTAAAACCTTCTTAGATTAAGCGAATGGATATGGGAAACAATGGCAGGAGAGTCTTTCATAAAACTTATTTTGTTGATAAATGTTTAGTTTCTGGATCAAAACCAGTTGATAAGATGCTGAAAATGTAGTTTTTGTAGATATATGTTTTATCTCCTCTGCAAACGTTTAACAAAAATAGTTACCTATGTTTTTGGAGAGTTTAGACTATCACCCTCATGATATAAAGACATTGGAAATTCGCTTTCAAGAAAGAAGTAGTTTTCTATAAGAAACAAACATAATATAAACAGCACATGTAACATACAATAAGCATATACTTGTCACTTAAAACTTAATTTATTCTATGTTTACTTAAAAGCTGTTTTGATATTTGCAACAGGGTTAAAAGATATGATGACAACTTTTTACAAAATATTCAGAAAAAATAACAAAGAAAACAGCATGAGGTTACAAAGTTGAATACAGTGCTGAAACAAGTGGATCTACTATAGAACAGTTATATGATAGATTGGGAGTAACTGTGGTAGATTTCTTACAGATATATCATTGAGACAATTGATGACTATCTGTCTGTTCTTTAAAACAGGAGAATAATGAATATGAGTCAACACAGATGTATATGGATATGCATGTGCTTCTTTTTTCTCACCATATCTATTTACAGAAAATAAAATGTGTGTATTTTACAAGTTAAAAAAGGGTTGTTTTTTCTTTCCCCTCCTCCGGTTCCTCATGTTTGCTCTCAAGATAGTCTGACAATACTTTCTTGATGCAAATATCAGTGTTCGCATTAATTGACTTTTCAATTAAATGAATTGTATCCAAGAGTTTATTTTCATACTGTTTGCTCTCTGTAGAGAGTTTTCCTTGAGAACTTTATAGTCTCTTCTATTATTTGACAGAAGATTGTCACCAAATACAGTATCACTGATGTTTAATTCAATAGATTCACATTTTTATGGTAAATTGAACGTGCATAAGTTGCCTTAGCAAGACTGATTTCATCATCAATCAAATCCTCATTTTCTTAACTGTTTTGAAATATTTAGAGAGATGTGTATCAGTGAGCGGTCACTTCTATGTGCAATTTCTGTTTTAGGAGAGAGACCAATACAATTTTGCGAAATAAGACAATATTCAAGCCTTGATCTTTCAAATGGCTTTTTAGATCCCCGAGTGTATCCATGTTTTGTGACCTACAAATATCTAGTAATTATTTGGGTTTGTTCAAATTCTTGATCTTCAGGTTGACGTTTTTATTTCTAATATATTAGTAGTTATAAATATCAATTACTTCTAGTAGAGTATTCCGATCACCTATCTTCCATGTCCCAGTCAAAAGGGCAAGTGACAATGTCCATCCATTGAGCATCGTCATCATTTGGACCATAGATATTAGATAGGGAGAAGCAGCACAAAACAGGTAATTCAATATTGACCATTATAAATCTACCTTCTGGGTCAGTGATAATCTTAAGAATCTTACGTACGAACATATTTTTTATAATGATGCAGACACAATAGAGTTAGTGGAGGTACCTTAACAAATGACATACACGTTCCATTCCTTTGACAGTTGGGATATGTCCTCAGGGGTCCAATGACTTTCTTGTGTTAGAATTGTTTAGTCTTTGAGCTTTGAATTAATTGAAAATGTAAAATATCTTATTTTTCTCAAGGTCCCATTGTAATTAAAGATTGTATAACCAATCTTTATGTGACATCTTGTTCCATCAAGACTGAGTACATAAGATTAAAGC
Source organism: Maea johnstoni (assembly GCA_963942565.1). Classification (NCBI taxonomy): domain Eukaryota; kingdom Metazoa; phylum Annelida; class Polychaeta; order Spionida; family Magelonidae; genus Maea; species Maea johnstoni. The sequence goes on along the minus strand of OZ012699.1, from coordinate 14,997,455 downwards.
CTGGCACGCAACAAACGAAGTTAAATTTTTGATCGAAGATTTGATTTTAATGATATAGAAACCTATAAACGTTGGTGATATGTTGACAAAGTATTTGCATAAACTCTAACACGAAAGTATTAGATAATAAGGAAAAGAAATAGAAATAAAGAAGACATGATGCCCAGGCTAACAGCCTTGGTAGCTAACTGTTAGATACTTATACATT
>OZ012699.1:14919747-14992247 GCA_963942565.1 Maea johnstoni | reverse complement strand
TAAATGATGAATATCAATAAAGTCTCTCAGCCATATAAAACTATACGGAGATCATCTTTATATTACCATCATTTTGATCTTTTCGAATTTAGATAAACTCAATGAACTGTTAGTTCAACTTTTGAGAATGGGTATGTAGAGAGGGTTTTGAATACGATTTCGGATCCTTTGCCTTTAAAACATCTTTACGTTACTGAGGTCCTGAAGGTCAATTAGACCTGAGAGTCTCATTCGATAAATTCGAATACAGTAGGCATGATTACCTCAATAAAGGGGGCATTAATTATGCCTTTAACTCATTGGCCAAAGTGGTAAGATATTTGCAGTGTAGTAAACTTAGCCTTGACCTGTTTTCCCTAACATAGATAGGCAGGTTATTGCTGTAGGTTTTATGGCTTATACATCTGCTAGCTTTTACTATTGCTGCTCATATTCCCTGTATGGTGTTATGTTTATGTCTTCATCGTTGTGTTATAATCAGTATACCATCACTAATGTACGATAACGGTACTCTCACAATAGGACAGTCACATATAGGTTTACATGTGGTTGTTTTTATTTCTGCATCACATGTTACATGTCAATTCTAAAATAGTTTCTTTTGAAAAAGTACAACAACTAGTCATGATGTTGTCATGTTATGTACTATGTTAAATGTAGTGTTTCTGTGTTATTGTCCAGATCTAAGCGAGCAAATCATATTTGGTCTTAACACAGGCTGCTCCCATATCTCTGGCAAAGGCCAGATTCAAATCATCTTTAAAGTGTGAAAGTGTGTGTTTAACAATGACAACTATCATGGGGCGGGTTAATGGCACCTTTCAGTCGTGATAGACAGCTGCTACATAGCTGCTTCTCTACCTTTATTCTCATAAATCGTCTTCATTTCCAAATGTGCATTTGTTATTATTATATTGAATGTTTGGTAAAAACTTCTAATTCGTTCATGTACTGTGATCCTTTATCTTTGATCCTTGGCTCCCGCAAAACGATGAATGCTCGTAATAGATTGAGTCTACAGGACTCCTGACGACATTCAAATGTTAAAAGCGGAATGGAATGTCTCTTTTTCTTAGGTGGTTCTGAAACAAACAGCAGAGGAGCGGGGAAAGTTATCAACAAAATATTCGAACGTAAAATCAAAAAGGTGATATGATATTTTTTTAATATCAACATAAGAGGACACTGTGGAACTCTGTAATCAACGATTAGGGTCATGACGATGACTGTCTGAATTGGTTTTACCCTAAGATACTGACTTAAAAATCTCCAATGGAAAAAAATAATTGAGGCTAACGATTTGATAGATATTTGGCGTGCTCAAATCCCCCCATACTAAGAGGTTGAAAAAATCTAGGCTGGACTAGGGATTAATTTCTTAATCCCTACTGGGTATAAATCGTCCAGCATATCGAAGTGATAATTCTCACATTGAAATCTCCTTCAACATCGGCAGACATCCACGTGGTAAAGGTCAGTGGAAGATTAATAAAGCAATGCTTACAAATAATGATTTCATTGCAACGGGCAAAATATATTAATCTAACAAAATCAGTCTATGCTCCTTCTATCTGTCACCCTGATTATAGAAAGGAAATCAATGATGAGGAATTATGTTAAAGCAAGACTCCATGAAATGACAACTAAAATGTAGGGACTTTTGACGACAATTGAATCCATTTATTGATAAAGTACATATAGATGGTGACACAAACATAGTTGGTATGCATTTTAGATATTACAATGAAGGGATAAACACTGTATACTACGCAAAAGGGCTTGTAACACATACTACATAGGATATATACAGATATGAAGCATTGTTTTCACTTATTAAACGATTTTATTAATATGACGTGTGGATGAGTAAACACCCTGTTGCACATATGTGCAATTTTAAATTAAAAGAAAGATGTTAAAGCATGGATCATCCAATCGAGAAACACAAACTTTATCCTCACAAACATCAAAACTATGAGGGGCAACCTAAGAGGTTACATTAAAACGATTATGAATATCATAATACCTCATTCATGTATAATGTATCCAGCTTTGTCTTCTTTTCTCTATTTTCTCTTGCTTTAATTTCTCATACACATACCATACTGCTATTGTTCAAACAACAAGATCTGCTTACTTATGGTATAATACAAACTCATATGGAAAATCTACTGCGCTAGATAAGAGATCCAATAACGCAGTATCTGAACTATGTACAACTTCCCATCTGCTGAAAATTACACACTATGGTATGTTTTCACGATGGCCATTGTTGGCAAGCAGCTGAATAAAACCAGACATTCCAAAAAAATGTATTTCACAGTTTTATATCCTTCACATCTTACCCTCCTGCGTATTTTTGTGATACTGAATTAAGTCTTCATCATAAGAGCCTGCTGGAAATATATACTATGTACTTGAGTAATTGTCAAATTAAATAACCAAGCCCAAAAAATATCCCCAGTAGCTACTATAAGTAGCTAATCGTGGTGATCGAGGTGTTAGCTGTTGAGGAATGTGAACCATCAGTGGAAGGCTACATTTCAATCTGGCCCGTTGGCAGTTAAAGCTTGGGGGCATTTGAAGTACAATGGTATATCTAATCTTACCTAAGTAGAATTGTTAAAATAACACTTTTAAATAAGGCTGTCGAGTTAACGTGATTTGATTTATCTATATTCTCCATCTCCATCTATGCTCCATCTATATTCTGTGTGTATTGATGTAGCAATACTGTTCTACAAAAAACAATATCACACTCTATTGCTGCAACTTGCATACGATTAGAATAAACAGTTTACTAATGTACTACATTATACAATGGTTTGATTTGAAATAATGGAGACATCAAAACAGCAGTGAATTAAACAATAACCTTTACTCATCCTGAAATGTACAACAAAACACCTATAACTCAAATATCATTGTTCACGTTATTGAAGTTTAATTGCATTATGAAAAAGATTGATCAAACTTTGCCGTATCTTTACGGAAGTTCTGGTGTACGATTTTAAATCTTCTTTACGTCGTGGGGTAGTAAAAAACAGCATGACTCAATTAATCTTATTCTTGCAACTTATAAATATACACATGAGTATACCCTAAGGAGACTTACAAGATGAAACACGTCACTGAAATCGACTTTAGATACTCATTGAACAAATTGGCGAAATTTGGAAACCAAAATAACTTAACACAATTAATCAAGACACCACTATCTGGATAGTGCTATGAAATAAAAAAAAATATACATCTCTTTCAAACTCAACGGAGATTGCATTTTTGATTATATAATAAAGATAAAGCAATGGTAAAAAAAAGTAAATGATTCTTTGTTATGAATTTTCGAAATATAACCAGAAACGTCGGATGATCGTAGGGAAAAGGAACTACAATAGTTCCAAGGGGTCTTATGTGTATTTTCAAAAGAGTGAAAGAAATGTGCAAATGTATGAGGCGCCGTTGTGGACAAAAGTAAAGAGCACAGCATAAATGCATGTAAAAACTTTGAAATTAACTAAATTTTCAATGAAAAATAAAGAAAAACTTTGAAATTAAATAATTTGCTCTATAAAAATAAACAAAACATTGGAAACTTTTCAAAAATTTTGAAAATAAAAAATATTTACTGGAATTTTCCAAAATATTTCTATTTTTTGTAAAAAACTTTGAAAAAACTTTGAAATAAAAATTGAATTCTCTATAAAAGTTCAGCAAAATAGTGATTTTTGTTTCACATTTTCTTTGATAATATAACATTTTTCAATGCCTTTCTTTAAAAATCCCAACGCTTTTTACTTTTTTTTTTCAGATAATCTTCTTTTTTTTGGAAGTTTTTCAATTTCTTTTTGGAAGTTTTCTTTCTAAATCTCACTGTAATTTTTATCAATTCTCACTGCGTTTTTTAGCCTCATACGGGTCCTAGTGAATCACAAAAGCATGTGACGTCACTATATTTAAAATTTTCCGCGCTTGCACGTGCAAGCTGGCTGCATCAAGGGAGGCATTCAATAACCTGCTCACCGACGAGCAGTTGAGTCGCATACGGGACGCCTTTAATAAGCGCCCCTCCTCCAGCCCCAGCTGCAGCTTCCCCCTCTTATGAGTGTGTCAACTTTCATCACGATTGATAACGAATTGGCCGAATGGCGGCTGGTCAAATAACTGGCACACGCAAAGTACCTCGTTCTCGTGAAGTTTGAAGTGAAGGTCCGAGCAGGTCTAAATATTGCTCGGACCTCCTCTTCAGTAGACCTCACGGCTGGTCTGCGGCGTGATGAATCGGCATCGAATGTCAGCCTGGGACGGCGCCCCATACGAGGAAGCCATCCCAATTCATCACGCCGCAGACCAGCCGTGAGGTCTACTGAAGAGGAGGTCCGAGCAATATTTAGACCTGCTCGGACCTTACTCGGACAGTTATTTGACCAGCCGCCATTCGGCCAATTCGTTATCAATCGTGATGAAAGTTGACACACTCATAAGCGGGGGAAGCTGCAGCTGGGGCTGTAGGAGGGGCGCTTATTAAAGGCGTCCCGTATGCGACTCAACTGCTCGTCGGTGAGCAGGTTATTGAATGCCTCCCTTGATGCAGCCAGCTTGCACGTGCAAGCGCGGAAAATTTTAAATATAGTGACGTCACATGTTTTTGTGATTCACTAGGACCCGGATGAGGCTAAAAAACGCAGTGAGAATTGATAAAAATTACAGTGAGATTTAGAAAGAAAACTTCCAAAAAGAAATTGAAAAACTTCCAAAAAAAAAAAGATTATCTGAAAAAAAAAAGTAAAAAGCGTTGGGATTTTTAAAGAAAGGCATTGAAAAATGTTATATTATCAAAGAAAATGTGAAACAAAAATCACTATTTTGCTGAACTTTTATAGAGAATTAAATTTTTATTTCAAAGTTTTTTCAAAGTTTTTTACAAAAAATAGAAATATTTTGGAAAATTCCAGTAAATATTTTTTATTTTCAAAATTTTTGAAAAGTTTCCAATGTTTTGTTTATTTTTATAGAGCAAATTATTTCATTTCAAAGTTTTTCTTTATTTTTCATTGAAAATTTAGTTAATTTCAAAGTTTTTACATGCATTTATGCTGTGCTTTTTACTTTTGTCCACAACGGCACCTCATACAAATGTTTATTAAAACTTCCGTAATAAGAATAGGGGAATCCTGATCACTGTTATGTTAAAATAGTAGAAACACTTGGATGAATTTAGTTGAATCTGAGCTGAAACACTTTTAAGTGCTATCATGTTAACATTGTTACTTCACTTATAATATCTGTGAGTTTTCAGAATGTCATGCCCACCGAATTATCTTTGCTGCCAGGTGTATGGGTAGTGGGCCTTTGTTGCAGATACCTTGTTCAGTGTATCCATTTCCTCAGAGCTGAGCTTCCATCCTGTACCAGCCACCATGTTTTCTTCCAGTTGCTGAATATTCCTGGCCCCAATCACCACTGATGTCACAGGCTTACGTTGCAGCAGCCATCGCAGCGCCACCTGGCTGGTAGTTTTATTGTGTGCTTTGCCTATTGCCTCAGCTGTAGCAATGACACTCCAGGCTTGGTCATTTTCCCTCCACTCATCTATTGTAGGCGTGGCATGACCAGCCCTCTTCTGTGGGTCAGCAACCACCCAGCCCAAGCGAGTAGTAGTTTTCAAGTCCGCCTCATGGCGACTGTATTTCCCAGTTAACAGCCCGCCCTTCAATGGACTCCAGGGTAAAAGGCCTATGCCTTCATTTTCACAGACCTTTGTCACCTCAACTTCAGACATCCTCTCCAGGAGACTATACTGTTGCTGCAGAGCCACAAAGGGAGCAAATCCATACCTGTCTTGTAGGTCCACGTACTTCTGAAGCTGCCATCCTGTCAAGTTGGAGGCACCAATGTACCTTACCTTGCCACACCTAACCAGGTCATCCAATGCCATCAAGGTTTCCAGGACAGGAACATTGCTGTCAGGTGTATGAATGTAGTAAAGATCTATGTAGCTGGTCTGGAGTCTCTCGAGACTCTGTTCAACATTATACATGATGTGGCTCCTACTTAAGCCTTTCCCATTGGGGTCAGCATAATCCATGGGAAGGCCAACCTTAGTTGCCAGGATTATTTCATGCCTCTCTTGCTGACTCAACCAGTTTCCCACCGTTCTCTCAGACATGCCCCTGGAATAGATATTTGCAGTATCCAGGAAATTTCCTCCCAGCTCTCTAAACCTAAAAATATTCAAAGAGTGTTTTCAGAGGATGCAAACTGGATAGATGGAATGCTTAGAGATAATCCTAGCGTTCATAGCCAGAGTCCAGCTTTATTCTCTTTCTTAATCACTTACCTCAATGTTAGTGAAAAAATAACATTACCGATTGTCTATTTGAAGCAGGAAGGTTAGTTGGGTGGGGGCTTTTAAGAATAAGGATAGTTGTATTTTATCATATATAAGACATTGACTAATGCCAAATCTTTTTTGCAAACTCCCTGTTGTCAGCCCTGAAGGTGCTTTACAAGTCTAAGGGTAAGCTCATTGTAATGGGTCTGTGAATGTGTTGTAGTTATTGGTATTTTATATTGGAACTATTCTTGTATGGGCATGTGACAAACTTTAGTGGTGAGATCATTTATGTAGGGTGGCCATTTTTTGTCATCATGTCATTAATGTGCAGGCACTAGCCAGGGCATGAAACAGTGAAAGACCTTAGACTATGCATAGTGATTGTATACGGTAGAGGCTATCTTGTGCAAGTATTGATATGGTTGGTATACGGGACTCATTTAGAAGTACCTCATGCGTAGTTGTTCAGTCAATGTGTGTGACAGCTCTCAGTGTCCTGTGAAACTGTGTGCAAAACGTGGGGATGGGCACATTTTTAACTCATTGACAGATTGGGGAAATCTAACCATCTAGTATCAGACTATGCTCTGCGAATAGTGGGAGGTCCTCTCCCATGACTATTTTTACTTTTTTTGATTGGTTGGGAGGGGGGGGGGGAGGGGGTAGAGAGTGGGAAAAATTAGCCCATACCCCATAATCAGGCAACAGTGCCATAGGAGACATGAATTCTATTTCTACAAAAAATTCAGTGCATGAAATTATGAATGAAATAGAATATATAGTGAGGAATTGCACTATTAAACGATGCAAAAATAGTATTTGGAATTATCATCATATGATAAATGCAAATAATATGAATATGTCTGTTGGATACAAACACGGGACTTTGTTTTATTCTATTGGTGGTTTTATGCATCATTTTTTAGGCCAATAGTTCCCAGCCATACCTGTCTTGTAGGTCCACGTACTTCTGACATCTGACTTTGGTCTGTTCTTGGGCAAGACAGTTAACTTCACATTGCCTCAGTTCACCCAGCTATGAATAGGGGACCTGGCATTAAGGGCAGAATGGCTATGCGATTGCTTGAATCTAAGGGCGCCGAAATGGCTGCCAAGGTTGCATGCTCCCCAGGGAGTTAAAATGGTTCAAAGAGTGAACAGGCCTGCTGGGGAATAAATGTATAGTTATGTGAACATTGATAAAATGGAACAAGACTATAAACCTAACATTTATTTATGTTATTAAGCCTAGGGTTTCCCTTTAAAACTTTGGATATCTTCAAGTGCATATCAAACATGATTAGCATTTGTGAAAGTTTAGGGCAATTAACATAAGGAGCGAAAATGGAACAAATCATCTGCAACTTCTTGTACAATAGACATTAAAACCGTACCAAATTATTTATAAAAAAATCTGTTTACTGTTATCTCAGGCGACTACCACCGCCAAGTACAAAGGTCATAAGGGTCAAGAAGTAAGATTTTTGCTTGAAGGCAATAGAGCTGAAACTAGAGGGACACATTTAATACATCTTTGTCTATTGTTCATATGAAGAACGAACATTACTATAGAGTGAGTTTGCCTGCTCAAACTACTCAAGAAGTGTATCTAAATTAAGTGACTTTAATGTAGGGGGTGTGTCTTTGCCGGTGTACTACGGTTCCCTTCACCACCTTTCAACTGCCAAGTCATGATTTAGTTACAGCATGGTGGAAAAGTCGACGACAATCAAAATTTCCAATATATATATATATATATATATATATATATATATATATATATATATATATATATATATATATATATATATATATATATATATATATATATATATATATATATATATATATATATATATATATATATATATGTATGTATATATATATATACATATATTTATATATATATATATATATATATATATATATATATACATATATATATATATATATATATATATATATATATATATATATATATATATATATATATATATATATATATATATATATATATATATATATGTATATATATATATATATATATATATATATATATATATATATATATATATATATATATATATATATATATATATATATATATATATATATATATATATATTCAAATATATATATATATATATATATATATATAATATATATATATATATATATATATATGTGTGTGTGTGTGTGTGTGTGTGTTTGTGTATATCGACATCTATATATATGTATATATGTATGTATAGATATGATTATGTTTATATGCGCGTTTTTGTGTTTGGTATTATGTGTGTTTCCGTGACTGAGTGTGTAGGGAGATAGAGAGAGAGATGGACTGGATCCCCATACCTGTCAAGAATAGTGTAGGCCTCATCGCTGGTCGTTCCAGGTAGTCCTGACAATTTCCAGGCGGAAGGTTGCTCAGACTTAAAAGTTACACATCCCAAACACAGATTAGACACCTTAACTCCGCACCCCTCACTTAAACGAATATATTCGACGCTTTTGGAAGCTGACATTATGGCGGCTACAGGACGAGTCTGGGTCCTCCAGCTTATTCTGCTTTATATCTAGGGCAAACAATTGTGTATCTCCTACTTTACCTTCACCTCGAGAACAAAGTCCAAAAAAGGTTACAGCTTAGTTAGGAATGCGTGCCAATATTTTTTATAGATTCGCACAGTGAAGTGTTCACAAAATAAGGTATGAAAATAATAATGAAAAAAATAAAAAGAATAAAGGAGATTACCTTTTCATCCTTTGTATTTTGATGTTCCGTATTTAGACAGAACTAATTGAACATTTGAGACGTGGTATATGATTAAGGGTTTGAATGAAATATTCGATCATTTGCCTTTAAATCAATCTATTTAGGTCATGGAGGCAGATTAGAGTTCAGAACCCACATATCCATTACATACTTTTCGATCAAGTTCATGCTCATACATCTCCATAAATTCTGTGAAATGTTGACCAAGATCAGGTAAACTCCATTTACTTTGTACGTGCCCAGAATTTGTTTAGGAAAAATGTTCTCTACATATCGCCTGATCATTTTGCTTGCTTTAAAAGACATAAAGGGGGTGGTTTATAGTACATTTGAAGTTATGATGCTTCTAATAGCTAGCTACAATATTGTTTTCGTTCTCAAATTCTTTCAGTAGTTTATTAGTCAGATTGGTTTAGTATTCTATACTCATATTGGTAATTGGACGAGTGTCGGAGGCGGATAGGGCCCCAAACAACTTGGTAGATAACTCGGAGTATGTAGAATTTTAATATATTGTGTTATAGTTGCTACTAGTCTTACCATAGTAGGTTTATCTTGTGGAGGTAGTTTTAGATATGTTAAAGCATTATCCTATTTTTCATAATTAGAACAACTGTGACAGTCTCTCGGCCATCACTAAGTAGAGTTAGATGCCAACTGTCACAAAACCTCCATAAGCTTGCACACCTGCAAATTGAAATAGATTTTGTTTTTTTCTGGCCCTTCATATCTTACCATCTTGGTTATTTTTTCTGATTCCTAATATGTTCTTCATCATAAAACCTATCTGGCACTACCTACTTTGTACTGGCTTAGTAGCCAACTCAAAGCACGGTAGAGGAAGGATCAAGTCCGAAAATTAGCCCCATAAACTGACTTAAGTATTCAATCGTGATAAGCCAGGTGCTAGCTCTCTGGGAATGTGTATTATCAAGCTGAGGCTTCATCTCAGTCTGGACTGTTAGCAGTAAAAGACTGGGAGCAATCGAAGAGCAATGTTCTATCTAACAAATGAACGGTTTGATCATGTGCCACTATCACATTATACAATGGTTTGACCTCAATGAATTGAGACAATTATGCACAGCATTGAATTTTGAAAAAAAAATAAACTTCTAGGAGATATTGGTCATCTTGAAATAATTGTACAACAAAACACATATAACTCATAAATGCAACATTCTTTTTTATTAATTTTAATTATATCGCGTGAAAAGATGCATCAAAACATTGCAGCATTTATGTGGAAATTCGGGTGTAAATATCTTAATTACATATTGGAGCAGTAAGAAACAACAGAACTCAATTACACCTAGCCTTGAAACTTCTGAGTTTACCTATTAGAACCCCAAACGAAAGTTACACCATAATACATATCACTAAAAACGATTTAAATATATTTCTTGAATAAAACAAAAGGATTTGGCAAAATTTGGAAATAAAAAATGATTCAGCACGACTAGGCAAAAACACCATTATCTAAAGTCTTACGAAATAAAAATACACACATCTGATTGTCTTTATCAGCTCAAAGATTTTTCATTTTTGATGAAATAATAATGGGGAAGTTGTCCCCCTAGACTATGTTACACATAATACCTCATATGCATTTTCAGAATAGGACCTAAGTTCAGATGATCGTAGGGAAAACCAACTATATCTATGGGGCCGTATACGCCTTTCTTGTGTGTATTTTCAATAGAGTACACACATACATGTAAACATAGATACATACGTGCAATTGTTCATCAAAGCATCCATAATAACAATGAGAGAATGACGATCAATGCAAAAATTAAATAGGAGAGCTACTTGGATGAACTAGTTTAATCTGAAACTCTTTTAAGTTGCATCATGTTAAGACTATCACTACTATTACGCAACGTAATTCCAAGGATAAGCACAATGTGAACGAACATGTTGCAAGTACTTTTAATTGCAAGTAATCCAATTAAACGTATATATAAACTGATTCCAATTTCCCGTAATGCATTTATGGATACTGATGCCATCATGCCTGCCTAAACTACATTCATTTGATCATAACCACATATATATGGAGCCAAGAACAATCCTAAAAATCCATGTAAAAGGAGACAACCTCCATTATTTTGGGAATGTCTTGATTACTCAATTATCTTCGCTGCCAGGTGTATGGGTAATGGACCTTTGTAGCAGATACCTGGTCCAGTGTATCCATTTCCTCTGAGCTGAGCTTCCATCCTGTACCAGCCACCATGTTTTCCTCCAGTTGCTGAATATTCCTGGCCCCAATCACCACTGATGTCACAGGCTTACGTTGCAGCAGCCATCGCAGCGCCACCTGGCTGGTAGTTTTATTGTGTGCTTTGCCTATTGCCTCAGCTGTAGCAATGACTTTCCAGGCTTGGTCATTTTCCCTCCACTCATCTAGGTGAGGCGTGGCATGACCAGTCCTTTTCTGTGGGTCAGCAGCCACCCACCCATAGCGAACGGTAGTTTTCAAGTCCTCATCATGGCGACTGTATTTCCCAGTCAACAGCCCACACTTCAATGGACTCCAGGGTAAAAGGCCTATGCCTTCATTTTCACAGACTTTTGTCACCTCAACTTCAGACATCCTCTCCAGGAGACTATACTGTTGCTGCAGAGCCACAGAGGGAGCAAATCCAAATCTGTCTTGTAAGTCCACGTACTTCTGAAGCTGCCATCCTGTCAAATTGGAGGCACCAATGTACCTTACCTTGCCACACCTAACAAGGTCATTCAATGCCGTCAATGTTTCCATGACAGGAACATTGCCGTCAGGAGTATGGATGTAGTAAAGATCTATGTATCTGGTCTGGAGTCTCTCGAGACTCTGTTCAACATTATACATGATATGGTTCCTACTTATGCCTTTCCCATTTGGGTCAGCTTGATCCATGATATTGCCAACTTTAGTGGCCAGGATTATCTTGTTCCTCTCCTGCTGACTTAGCCAGTTTCCGACCACCCTCTCAGACATGCCCATGTTATAGCTATTTGCAGTATCCAGAAAATTGCCCCCAAGCTCTTGAAACCTAAAATATTCAAAGAACATTTTAAAGGATGTAACCTGGATGAATTGAATGCTAGCAGATAAGTCTTCCAAGCAAACACAAAATATTTTCAAAATACTTTTAAAGGGACCGAAAAAGAATTATTAGAAACTTTCACAATAAACATGAGTAAAACATTAGAAAAATGTTCAATAACCATAGGGAAAACATTAGTGAAATAATGAATACAAATAATGTTATATAATACAAATATGATATTAGTAAAACATAAACGAGAATTATGAAATATTTTCTTGAAATATTATACAAATATGGCACCTGGGTGATTGCAATATAAATTTTTATTGCACTCTGAAAAATGTTATTGCACGAGGCGCTTGCGCCAAGTACAGCATCACTTTTCAGAGTGCAATAAAATTTGATATTGCACGAAACCAAAGTGCCATATTTGCTTTATTAACTGCCTACTGCTCATTCAATTTAAATAATTTACTAATTTAAAGTATTGTGAAAATGTAAATATTATTGATATGTTTTTCCACTTCCAAGTTTTACCACAAACCATTGGGTTATTGTAAATTTCTAAGCTGTAATGTATTATTGTGTTAATTCCGTAATATCGCAATCAATATGCTATGAATACCTGAAAAAGTCACATGCATTAGTTTCAGAAACGTAATGATTTATTTATCTAATTTAAAAATGTGTTTTCCTTATTCCCCTCCTGATCATGATTTCACAAGAAGCCCAAACTCTTCTGAGTTCCTTGTCTCAATTCACTTCTGTTGGGTTCCTTTTCAAGAGTTTAAGTTGAGAATTGGGCACATGAACCTGACAGTTCTGAGTCTGATCGCGAGTGTTGGAAAGTAATATTGCACCCCAATATCTCTTTTGTAAGGTGGTCATGTGACCATGATCTGACCAATCACAGCAGAGAATGAGCAGTAGGCATATAATAATAACCATTATTATAAGCCTGCTGCTCATTCTCTGTTGTGATTGGTCCCAACAGACGTGAATTGAGAAGAGGAACTCAGTGGAGTTTGGGCTTCTTGTAAAATCATGATTAGGAAGGGAATTATCAAATAACATCATTACATTTCTGAAACTAACGTATGTGACTTTTTCATGTATTTATAATATTTTGATTGTGATATTACTGAATTAACACAATACTATATTACAGCTTAGAAAGTTACAATAACCCAATGGTTTGTGGCAAATACTGTAAATGGAAAAACATATCAATAACATATCAATTATTCTTTAAATTAGTAAATTATCTAATTTGAATGGGCAGTAGGCATATACTGAAACAAATGTGGCATTTTGGCATTTGTGCAATATCAATTTGTATTGCACTCAAGCGCCTCCTGCAATATCATTTTTCAGAGTGCAATAAAAATTGATGTTGAACTCACCCAAGCGCCATATTTGTATGATATTATATATCAACAAAATCGTTTATCAACATTTATAGATAATGTTTTACATCTACGTATTACAAATGTTATTCTTAACATTGATTGAATGTTTTATTAACATACTTCAAAATGTTTCTATAAAGTTTGAAAAAGTCGAAATAAAATATCAAAATGTACATTAATAAAATGTTTTACAACATTTTTTCACAATATGTGTGATAATATTAAACTATGATTGTTCTTAACATATACAATAAATGTTTTACACCTGCCTACAACAAAGTTTCTTTTTAAATATTAACTAAATACTGTATTTACAAAGTTTAATATATGGTATATAATAAAAGGTCTGAACAAAGTTGAAATTAAATATCAAAATACATATTGATTAAAAAATAATCAAATAGTTTCGGCAATAATGTTTGTTAACATTATCCTATCTTGTATTAACATTTTGAATAAATGTTATATCTGCTTATTACAAATGTTTTTTTAAACATTGATTTGATATCAAGAACACATCCTGTAAAATATCTGTGAAACATCTGAACAAATCTGTAATAAAATGTTGAAAATGACATCAACAAAATGTTGAATAAATATTTTGAAATGTTTTGCTGAATTCTTTGTTCAACATCACTATAAAACAGTCCTTTGATAATACGAAAACATCATAAAATATTTCAAAAGTATTATTGAAAAATGCCCTATGATATTGCGACATATCAACATCAAAATGTAAAAACAACATTAACAATTCAACGTTATTGTCCTAATATTGAATAACATTAATGTATAATTTTACAACTATGAACTACTTCTTTGAAAAAGCAACATTTTATGCTAAAATGAGATAAATTTGATCAATAAACATGAAATATTGACTTGATAAGTTAGGAAGAAAATGGTTTCCAAACTAATATATCTTTACTGGCATTGATTAAAAATTTTAGGTTTCTTAAAAGCCTTCTTTTCTATCTTGAAATCATGACTTGTACATTATACCTTTCAAAGTAAAACAGACCAAGAAATCCCTAACATGGGGATCTCAAAAGTGTGGTCGTTATGGGACTAACTACATTTTCTTCTCTAAAACAATTTAAAACACACCTGGAAATGATAAATATTTCAAAGATGTTGGAATAATGTTGAATAAAATATTACAAAAAATGTTGACATGATATTTCCCAGGCCAATAATTTCAATTTGGATAGATGTCCTCAACAACATTATCAAAATGTTTCCTAGAAATAGTTTATGAATAATTTAAGCAACATTGTATAGATACATATTTTAACTATTGGGAAAATAATAATTAAAATGTTATAAGAAATGTTTTGGTAATACTTTGCAGGCCACACTCATTTGACTCACTGCTTCCTTTTAAAAGGGGAAGATCCTCCACAATGTACAGCGTGTGATTGTCAATTGACTGTCAAGCATATTTTATTTGAGTGTGTTGATTTTATTGAATCTAGAAATAGACATTTTAGTGTAAATAGCTTTAGGGAACTCTTTGAAAAGGTTCCCCTAGACAGCATTTTATCTTATTTACATGAGATTGGTCTGTTTTACCGATTGTAAAACCTTTCAAAAATTTGTAGTTTCTTTTGAAACAACCTGTTATGCGGAAATTATATTTTGAAGATGTTCATTGTTTTGTGATCATTTTTATTCATCTATTGCTTTGTTATTGTTTTCAACAATAACAAAGGACCATTGTTTTGCACAAATTTTATGGCACTAAATGGCCTTTGTGTGCCGATGTGCCTTTAAGCAATCATTCATTCATTCATTCATTTTGCAGGCCAAACGTTGGAGATATTGGACTGAAACTAGAGCTCAAAAACTTAATTAACTATTTAATTTTGTGTTAGTGAAAAATCCAATTTGTATTTTCATGCATGTGTTCATAAAAGGAAAGGGATCTGCCATGGCCTAGTGGTTACGATGCCTGGCTCCCAAGTGAAAGAGTCTCCGCTGCATCCCCATAAGTGGGTTGGCCCGGTTGTTCTGTAAATGTGCGGTGGTGTGGAGGGCTACCTCTGGTCTTTCTGTAATTAAAAGACCCCTTGGAACTATTCGTGAAGGGAAGGGAATTTCTTCCTGGTTCCGGGTTCTCGTCGCGATATGACTTAGGGGAGATGTTTTAGAGTTATACACTGCTGTTGGAAATTATAAAGTAACACAGTTTATATGAGGGGTTTGATGAGTTGAGGGGTTCATATTTGTGGGGTTTAGATATATGTGTATGACGGGAAGACAAGGAAGGGACAACACAAATACTTGGTAGGATATGTGTACAGGATAGGAGGACAGGGGAGGGTACGTACCTTATGCAGGATGCATGACAAAAGTACAGGGGGATGGGAATATGAAGAGAGATAAGGCCCGGGGGTGACGAGTGGTCCGGGTCGTAGGGGAGCTCCCCGGGAGTTTGACCATGTGGGACTTATACGGATCCAAAACAAACGTAAGAACCCATTCCTTCCTACCCAAGCGTTATACGAAAGTGTTGCTGATAGAGTATGTGACTGATATTCAAATTATTGGATATGTGATTACAATCTGATCAAATGCATACATACATACATACATACATACATACATACATACATACATACATACATACATACATTCATACATACATACATACATACATACAAACACACATACATACATACGGGTGTGTGTGTGTGTGTGTGTGTGTGTGTGTGTGTGTGTGTGTGAGGTAACGATCCTGCGTCGACTCGACCAACCATGAAGAAGGGCTTAGACTAGAAGGGTTATAGGGGTAAGGGTGCTGAAGAAAGTATAAGTGGAGGTTTGTTTGTCCGCCATGCGGTTCATGGGTGGGGGGGGGGGGGGGGCGGGTGAGGCGTGTGGTGATTAAGTTTAAAAGCCTAGAGACCCTCGCAATCTAAATGGATCCTCTGAAAACGAATGGGGGGGGGGGGTAACTCGAGAAAGGAAACAGCTGCGAAGGTGCAGATGGATTGATAGATTGATTGATATGTCAATGCATAGATACATAGATACATATATAGATTGATATTTAAAAAGACTGCTTCGTCGTCATACCTGTTGAGAATAGTGTAGGCCTCATCGGCGGATGTTCCAGGTAGTCCTGACAGTTTCCAGCCTGACAGTTGCTCCGAGTTAACGGTTGCACATCCCAGACACAGATTCGACACATTAACTCCGCATCTCTCACTTAAACGAATGTACTCAACGCTTTTTGGTACTGACATTATGGCGGCTAAAGAAAGAGTCTAGGTCCTTTAGCTTATAATGCTCTGTATCTAGAGCAAAATGTGGGTCATACATAACGTTATTTTAACCTCTAGAACAAAGTCTAAACATAGTATCATATTTCTCAGCAATGCCAATTTGTTTTTGTTCTTAAATCAGTTTTATTCATTTTTCCATATGTCAGGCTTGACTGCAGCATAAATACAAATAAAATTTATATTAATAGGCTAGTAATGAAATGTGAATGCTTAGTAACAGAATATGAATTTATAGAAAATAAACAAGATGAAGATGAGACGTGTTTTTTAACTACTCCTGTTTGAGTAGAGCCCATTTCTTATCAAATCTGCCAGTTTTTCATTTTACTCTTGCCATATACATTTCATGTAATAATAATTGTTTTACAGTGTTTTTGACTTAGAAAATAGAGGATTTTGAGTTTTGTCTCACAGATGTGAACTAAACACAATCCCAAGTGTCATCGGTGCTGCCATCCATTGACAGCTAGGGGTGTGCTGTTTTCGTTAAAGACACCACAAACATAACCATGACCTCGTATGTGGTAAAATGTCAGTAAAGGGGTAAAATGTCAGAAATGATGACCGCAGTCAGAGACCTAGATTGACCTGAATGCATCATGCTGATAGCTGATAGGTAACCACTGGCGTCCAGATGTAGGCCATAACCACCTTTGCAGTACATTATGAAAAACGTGACTCGTGCTAGTAAGTGTGTAACATACTGGGTGAAGACATTCCATAGTGTACAGGAGAGCAGTGCGACCATCAGCTACGAGAAACATCGTACTGAAGTACATTAAACCATCTCAGTATGGCCATGACAAAAGCTAGTGAATTAATATCATCTAGGAAGAGATCTTATGACCGATGTTGAAAAGATTTAAGCAATGTTGTATAATAGGCCATTCAATAGTACAAAATGCTTTTGCAACAAAAAATACAACTACTTAACCTGGTATGTCATAAGACTCACAATAACAAAGGGTATCGTAAGAGAAACGAGTATTTTACTAATAAGACGGTGTGAGATAACTCCAGTCTGGTAGGGGTTAATAGAAATGTATATAGTTTGTTTAATTCTATTTGCTTTTATCGGTTAGAACAGAATACTGTTTAAAGGAGTTAATGGTCTCCAATTGTTTATGTCATTCCTCAGTTTATATTTGAGACTAAATTATTAAAGTTTTGAATAAAATACTGGATTATTTGCTTATAAACCGAACTGGCATTATTTAGGTCAAGATGGCCGTTTAGAGTTGAGAGCCCGCATTTCCTTTTTGTACTATCTACTTTTTAACTATTTTAATGCTTACACACTGCCACTAAATCTGTCAAATGTTAGCCTATATCACGTTAACTCCAATTACTTTACATCGCGGATGTTAAGAGCTATTTGTTGGGTATGCACGATTTAGAAAGATCGGGATAGGATGCTTATGTAATTTTATTGATTATTATGCTCTAGAGATTGAAAAGCAAATATTTTAGGAAATCTTTATATTAACAAAAAGGAGGGTCCAAATATATCACATTTGCTATCCTTAGTGGGCAATAACATGACTGTCACGCATTTATAAAAGATTAATGTCAAGAAATGGGCATATTTTAAATAAGTGTGCAGAAAAATGGTCTGAAGATCTGTCAGAAGAGATATCAGAAGTTCTGAGTTGATTGCAGATATGTCAGATATATGAGCATGCATTTCTTGAATGTCAGAAAATACATTCATTTTTGCGACAGGTTTTGGTTAAGTAGAGTAATGATAATAATACTTGATATTTGATATAGCGCAAATATAGCCACCTATTATGTTTAAAAGCGCTTTAAAGAAAGTCAGTGGACAGTTGTCAAGGTCCATATAGTCAAATAAACTCCTTTCGAAATAGCTTTTTTTATCTGTTTCTTCAGGTTTTGCACGCTATCAGTAGGCTTGATGTTGTCAGGGAGCTCATTCCAAAGGCGTGGTGCATTCATGTAGGCACAGAATGCTCTGTCACCAAACCGTTTCAGATTAGCGAGTGATGTCTGTAATAAGTTCTTAGTGTTTGATCTTAGAGTCCTTGTATTGGCTTGTTTGACTAACAGTTCCCTCAAGTATAGAGGGGCACATGCTTATATGCATTTGAAAGTCAAAAGCAGAATCTTGAACTCAATCCCTTTCCTGATGGGCAACTAGTGAAGATCTTTTAGAACTGATGTAATGTGATCATACTTTTTGGAGCCGTTAACCACTCTAGCAGCATTGTTTTGGACTTTCTGGAGCCTGCACAGCAGCTCATCAGTGATTCCACAGAGAAGTCCATTACAATAGCCAGTGCGTGATGTCACCAGTGAGACGATGGCACTTTTGGTGGTAATTTGCAGACTTGATAACTTATGATACATGTGCAGACATATTCATGTTCGGGTCAAAAACAGCACCCAGATTACCGACCGGTTCATTAAGAACTGGTACTGTTACACCATTTACGGTAATACTAGGAATGGAGATTTTCGCCCGCATCTGTGGGGTACCCATGACCAGCACCTCTGTCTTGTCTGCATTCAATTTCAGTTTATTTTGAGACATCCATGTATAGATGTCGGTGAGGCAGTTTTCCAACTTAGCTACACCTTCTTCCACTACACGCTGATTGATAGATTTGATAGAGATGTAGAGTTGTGTATCATCCACATAAGCATGGAGTTCTAGACCATGCTTTCTTATCTGTATTCCTAAGGGTAGCTGATGCATCAGGAAGAGCAGGGGGCCCAACACTGATCCTTGTGGTACAGACCATAGGATTTCCTGTGATGCAGAGCATGAATCATCTATCTCAAGGAGTACGGTCACCAAGATATGAACGGAACCATTCAAGGGCTGGCCCTGTTATACCCAGAGTGCTTTCCATTCTCGAAAACAGCACATCATGGTCGATGGTATCAAATGCTGCACTTAGGTCAAGAAGGATCAGTATAACAATTCCATACTGGTCAATGCTTCTAGGAATGTCATTCTGTACCTTCAACAGTGCGGTCTCTGTGCTGTGACTGGGTTTATATGCAGATTGAAGGTATTCATGTAGATTGCTATCTGTCATGTAACTTGTCAGTCGCTGAGCAACCACCCTCTCTAAGACCTTTGATACAAACGAAAGGCTGCTAACAGGGCGGTAGTTTTTTAGTATCTCAGGGTCTAACCCAGCGGGCACTGCATGATGTACAATATACGTACATTGTATGTACAGTTTAGGTCCGCACTCATGGACGTACAATGTACGTACATTGTATGTACGGTTTAGGTTGGCACCCTCTACCAAAGTGGAACATTCTGATTACTTTCGGTTTAGGTTCAGATAGATTTTCCCTATAATTATCATTGTGCGCACGGTTTTGGTTCACACTCATGGATGTACATTGAATATACGGGTCCATACGTACAATGTACCAGTCCGTATAACCAGTCCGTATATAAAATGTATGTACGGTTCAGTACGTCCAAAAAACTTTCATTCCGAATGTTATCCGTACCAAATTCGTATGCACGGGCTGGTACGTACAATGTACGTACATTGTACGTACATTTGCACGCTGGGTTAGACCCTGAGATACTAAAAAAACACCGCCCTGTTAGGCATTGACCATTAGATATCAAGGGGGGCGTGTATAGAATTGCAAAAAAAAATCGTGCCCTGAAATTCTTTGAAAAAATAAAATTGAGCCCTGATAATCAGTGAAATAAATAATTGAGCTCTGACTCCATGAAAAAAAAATAATTGGGCTCCAGCCAGACAGCCCTGCACACCAAGAAAATGGGTTTAAAATAAGGTTGAGAATGCATCTCAGAGCATCTAGAACTCTCTGGCTTCTGGGGGCCTTGAGCGGCCCCCACACCCACAGCCGCAATGGCACTGCACCACTGGCTTGCAGCCCTGCACACCGAAAAAGGGGGAACAATGGTAATTTTTTTCTCTCAAAACAACGAACTTTCATCTGGAATCACTCATTTGGGCCTTGGATAAGGCTGATAATGCATCTCAGAGCATTTAGAACCCTCTGGCTTCTGGGGGCTACATTGGCAGCTGCGGACTGCCCCATGTGCGCCAATGCCATACGGACTTGGACACCCTATGTCCCTGAAAGTGATGGAAAAAATTGAGCCCTCAAAATCTGCGAAAAAATTAATTGAGCCATGAAATGATAAAACAAAATTAATCGAGCCCTGAATCTCAACGAAAAAATAAATTGTGCCCTAACTTCTATACACGTTAGTTTTAGTTTTAGAGTCATTACCGCATTCTGTAATTCTTTCATTGAAATAGGTTGCGTTATAGTCTAGTAGTAAAGTATTATACTTGAACTTCTCAGCTCCGTAGATTTCTTTGTGAACGGTAAGGCCGGTCCTTTGCCATAGTCTCTCAGCTTTCCTCCTTTCATATTTTGCCTGATGTAGTACTAAGAGATGAGATTAAAATTTCAAATTCGGAAAAAGATTTTGTACTGCCTATAAGATTTTTTACAATTGACACAAAAACAGAAAGAAAGATAAGATTACTAATATCGCAGGAATCAAATATGAACTATCAGAGCAGTTTCAATATGAACAGTATTATGCCAAAATTGAAGGAAAACCTCCAATATTTGAACAAAATAGTCAGATCTAATTCACATTTTAGAGTTATATGGAAAATCGTATCTGATGTTGACGAAGTGTAGGGTATAACATTTAAGATATTTTGTCTCATTATCCATAATCCACTAATTATGTACAGAAAGATGGTTTTGTTGTGTGTTATCTTCATAATTATATGTTTATTGTTTTGTGTGTGTGTTGTTTAGCAGTTCTAAATTAAGATAAAACTCCAATTACTTTATACTTGTCCAGAATCCACTAAGAAATAGTGTTGTCTACTTATGGACTGAGTAGTTTGTGTGCTTTAAAAGATATACAGGGAGTGGTGAATTATTACTATTTAAAGGATATTTGAAATTAAGTGTCTTTTAGCTATACTATTCTTTTTGTTCTCATCTTTTTTCAGGTGTGAATTAGTTTGTCAGACTGGTTTAATTAGCATTCCATAATCATATCAATAGTTGTTGGAGTGTCAGAGGCAGATAGGGCCCCAAATTACTTAGATAATTTGGAGAATTTTACATTTTGATGTATACTGTTTTAATTGCTACTAGTCTTTACATAGTGAGACAGCTTATGAATGTAATTTGCAAATACATTCAAAGCAGTATCCTCTTCCTCATGGTTAGAACAACTGTGACAGTATCTAGGCCATCAAAAAACAGAGTAAGATGCCGACTATCACAAAACCTCCCATAGGTTTGCACATATATAAAAATACATTTTGGCTCTTTCCCCACATTGTATTTATCCATAACACGTTTTCCGGTACCAAATGTTAACATATTTGATCAAAGTCCGATCGAAGTGCAATGTTCTAACTAATCTTACCGAAGTGTGTGATTGTGTATTCAGTTACTTTTCGCGAACTAAAAGAATATTGTACTATTTGATTAAATCAATCGTACATTCTATTGCAACCACCTGTATGCAAAATAATGAAAGGTTAAAATACAGCAGTGAATTTTGAAAAATAAACTTGTATGAGGTATTACTCAACTTCAAATAGTTAATGTTCAATGCAACAAGTTAACTTTTATGCAACATTCCTTTTATTGAATTACAATTATTTCGTGTGAAAAGACGCATCAAACATTGCAGTATGCAGTATTTCTTGTTTAAATATCTGTATTGAAAGATCTTAATTACATATTGGAGCAGTGAGAAACAACATAACACAATCACAATCGGAATTTAGCAATTAGGAATTCGTGATGAGAGTCACAAGATAACACATGTCACTGGAAACAACTTAAATATATTCTTTGAAGAAATTGAAAAGTCTTCGCAAAATGGGGAAATCAAATTTATTCAGCATAACTAGGCAAATCACCATAATTAATAGTCTTATGAATTGCAAAATATACCTTTAAGATTCTTCCCTCAACCTTAATAAAGGGAGTACTTTTTAATGAAATAACCACGGGAAAGTGTTCCTCGGGGATTTCACAAATAATTTCATAAACGAATTTCCATAATATTACTAAAATTCAGATAATCGTAGAGAGAACCAACTAGAATAGATGTATAAGGCCGTATAGGTCTTTCTTGTGTATACAGACATACATAAACACGTGAAAATGTCCATCAAAACCTCCATTATAACAATGCGAAAATGACGATCAATGTAAAGTGGCATCATGCTAAGATTATCACTGCTATTAAGCAAAGTAATTCCCAGGATAAGGACCATGTGAAAGCAAGTACTTTTCAACAATGCAAATGAAAAGTATATATAAACTGATTCCAATTTCTTGTAATACATTTATGGATACTGATGCCATCATGCCTACCTAAACTACATTCATTTGATCATAACCATATATGGAGCCGAGAACAATCCTGAACATCCATATAAAATGAGACAACTTCTAAATTTTGAGAATGTCTTGATGACTTAATTATCTTCGCTGCCAAGTATATGGATAGTGGGCTTTCGTAGCAGATACCTGGTTCAGTGTATCCATTTCCTCTGAGCTGAGCTTCCATCCTGTACCAGCCACCATGTTTTCCTCCAGTTGCTGATTATTCCTGACCCCAATCACCACTGATGTCACAGGCTTACGTTGCAGCAGCCATCGCAGCGCCACCTGGCTGGTAGTTTTATTGTGTGCTTTGCCTATTCCCTCAGCTGTAGCAATGACACTCCAGGCCTGGTCATTTCCATTCCACTCATCCAGTGCAGGCGTGGCATGAGTCCCTCTTTTCTCTGGGTCAGCAGCCACCCAACCCAAGCGAGTAGTAGTTTTCAAGTCCATTTGATGGCGACTGTATTTCCCAGTTAACAGCCCGCCCTTCAATGGACTCCAGGGTAAAAGGCCTATGCCTTCATTTTCACAGACCTTTGTTACTTCAACTTCAGACATCCTCTCCAGGAGACTATACTGTTGCTGCAGAGCCACGAAGGGAGCAAATCCATACCTTTCCTGTAGATCCGTGTACTTCTGAAGCTGCCATCCTGTCAGGTTGGAGGCACCAATGTACCTTACCTTGCCACACCTAACAAGGTCATTCAATGCCGTCAAGGTTTCCATGACAGGAACATTGCTGTCAGGTGTATGAATGTAGTAAAGATCTATGTAGTTGGTCTGGAGTCTCTCAAGACTCTGTTCAACATTCCACATGATGTGGTTCCTACTTAGGCCTTTACCATTAGGGTCAGCATGATCCATTGGAAGGCCAACTTTAGTGGCCAGGATAATTTTATGCCTCTCCTGCTGACTCAACCAGTTTCCAACCACTCTCTCAGACATGCCAGTGGAATAGCCGTTTGCAGTGTCCAGGAAATTGCCCCCAAGCTCTCGAAACCTAAAAACATAAAAAGAGTTTTTTTAAACGATAGATTAAATGCGTACAGGTAAAGTCCTTGGCACATGCAGGTTTTCAACATATGAAAATTCCTAGCGTTCATAGTCAGAGTCAAGTTTTTTGCTAAATCACTTACCTCAATGTTATTGAAAAAATAGCATTGCAGATAATGTGTTAAAAGCAGGAACGTTAGTTTACTCCAGAACGGGTAAATGAAAGTATTATCATGGGATAATGTTTTGCGTTAAATGTGTTTTTTGCTTAATACAGACACAGAGGTTGATGAAAGTAAAAACATATGGATGTATATATACATGTATATATCCACCAATATAATGGCGTGCATATTCCCGTTCATAGTTTTTAGTGAATATCTATATGTCAATGCAGAAATGTTTCATTTTGGTGAGGATTTCTAAAAACCGGACAAAGTTCCATGTTTTGTAGTTGACAAAATATCATTTTTATTCTTGAAAAATATCTCCATTCCTGAGTAATTAACCTTCATTACCAATTTCTTTCTGTTAAAATTAAGAAACATGAGGAATATACAACTTTTTAGCTAAGGAGAAAATCTTAACCATGACAGTAAAATAAATCCACTATGTGTACTGCACTAAAGGATTTTTTAGGGTAATCCTGCAGTCAAATGATGTAAGTGCCAAATGGACAAATTTTCGTGTTAACCTCCGTTACCATATATTTTGCAGTTTTAAGTAACAGCATTTTGGGGGAATAAGTTAGGAATTGAAAGGGTACTGGAATTTAGAAAAAGTCTGACAAACATTTATTCTGAAAAAATAGTATTTCTTTTTAAAATGTCTCGATTCATACAGGAAAATTGGTTAACCTCCGTTATCGTTAACCTCCGTTACCATTTAGAACTTTCATAGCTTTAGAGTTAAGGTTTTAGTTACAACTAAAGAAAACATTAAAATGTGGGTACATTATCGATTTCCTTTGATGGATAACATTATTAGGCCTTTTTCTGACATGTATTGGTAGGTTTTGAATTGTTCATCGTATACTCTATGGTCTACTTTCAGCACATGCAGGTTTTCAACATATGAAAATTCCTAGCGTTCATAGTCAGAGTCAAGTTTTTTGCTAAATCACTTACCTCAATGTTATTGAAAAAATAGCATTGCAGATAATGTGTTAAAAGCAGGAACGTTAGTTTACTCCAGAACGGGTAAATGAAAGTATTATCATGGGATAATGTTCAAATTATATTTGAATTTGAAAACGTGACGAAAAGACAGAATGGAATATTGAAAATATAAACGGAAATGAGAAAGAAAATAAAAATGAAATAGATATGTCATTGGGATACACACAGGACTTCTGACATATTTGACACACCTGCTACCGACTGCGCAATAAAACCAGAACTGTATACGAGGCTATTGCAAGAATTATGACACGTTTTAATCTATTGGCGGTTATGGACATCATTTGTGTGGCCTATCTTATTGGTTTGTTGATGTGTAGCGCAGAGTTTCCGAATAAAACCTCGGATATCTTTAATTACATAATAATCATGACACGTATTTAAAACTTAAGGGCAAAAAACATAAAGGGTGAGAACGCAATAAGTCATCTGCAACTTCTTGTACAATAGACATTAAAACTGCCAAATATTATATATTAAGTTGTGTTAGAAGTAAGTTATTTTGCTTGAAGGCAATTCATATGTGTGCTTGTGTGTGTCTATGTATGTATTTATATGTGTGTTTGTATTAATGTGTCGAGAGAAAGAGAGAGAGAGGGGGCAGGGTAAAAAGGCTGCATCTTCATACCTGTCAAGAATAGTGTAGGCCTCATCGCTGGATGTTCCGGGTGTTCCTGACAGTCTCCAGGCTGAAGGTTGCTCTGAGTTAAAGGTTGCACATCCCAGACACAGATTAGACACCTTAACTCCGCATCTCTCACTTAAACGAATGTACTCGACGCTTTTGGGTGCTGACATCATGGCGGCTGGAGGAAGAGTCTCCGTCCTGCAGCTTAAATACTGCTCTGTATCTAGGGCAGACAGTGGGTCATATATCATGTTGTCGTATCCTCTAGAATAAAGTTTAAGCATAGTATCATGCTTCTCAGAATTGCCAAGTTTTTTTGTTGTTAAATCATTTTTATTGCCTTATGCAACTTAACGACCAATCAGGCTGTTTGTTTACAGTGAATACGCTACCTGTTGTTGTCTCGTTAGTTTACGGCCACTCGAGTTTTACAGCTACGGCTTTAAATTTTATCTTCTTAAAGGCATCATGAAGTCATTCTTGGAAAAGTGGTCATATTTTGAAAAAAACGTGTCTCCTATAAATGAGCTACATGTACCTTGATTTATTTTTTACAATTTTGTCAAACTTAAGTGTACACTTCTCAAACATATTAGATCTAAAACTATTACAAAACACAGTTTTGCGTTAAATGTGTTTTTTGCTTAATACAGACACAGAGGTTGATGAAAGTAAAAAAACATATGGATGTATATATACATGTATATATCCACCAATATAATGGCGTGCATATTCCCGTTCATAGTTTTTAGTGAATATCTATATGTCAATGCAGAAATGTTTCATTTTGGTGAGGATTTCTAAAAACCGAACAAAGTTCCATGTTTTGTAGTTGACAAAATATCATTTTTATTCTTGAAAAATATCTCCATTCCTGAGTAATTAACCTTCATTACCAATTTCTTTCTGTTAAAATTAAGAAACATGGGGAATATACAACTTTTTAGCTAAGGAGAAAATCTTAACCATGACAGTAAAATAAATCCACTATGTGTACTGCACTAAAGGATTTTTTAGGGTAATCCTGCAGTCAAATGATGTAAGTGCCAAATGGACAAATTTTCGTGTTAACCTCCGTTACCATATATTTTGGTAACGAAGTAAGTAACAGCATTTTAAGTAACAGCATTTTGGGGGAATAAGTTAGGAATTGAAAGGGTACTGGAATTTAGAAAAAGTCTGACAAACATTAATTCTGAAAATATAGTATTTCTTTTTAAAATGTCTCGATTCATACAGGAAAATTGGTTAACCTCCGTTATCGTTAACCTCCGTTACCATTTAGAACTTTCATAGCTTTAGAGTTAAGGTTTTAGTTACAACTAAAGAAAACATTAAAATGTGGGTACATTATCGATTTCCTTTGATGGATAACATTATTAGGCCTTTTTCTGACATGTATTGGTAGGTTTTGAATTGTTCATCGTATACTCTATGGTCTACTTTCAGCATATGCTAAAGTATATCCAAATCTCATAATTTTCAAAATATTCATTAAAATCGATCAATATGCCTTGCCAAATTCCGTACCAAAAATTCATTTTTGCAATAGTAATTTGGAAAAAATTTAAATAATTGGAAGAATTCCAGTTTCAGAAAAATATTGAAAACATTAAATAATAGGTCTATTTCTATCACAAGCATCATATTTTTAAATAATAAAACGTAAATTTCAAAAAACATTTTAGGAGAAAAGTTTAATAAAATTCAATAGTCCCTGGCGGCTACCTGACAACCTAGTTGTATAGCCATATCATGTTTTATCTGACAGCCGTTGTTACTGATGTCCTAGCCATTCTGAGTAAAGTTAGATTGGCCTGATGTAATGCATATATACTACTAAGACCACTGCTTTGATTTCTAACTTTTACTGGTGTTTTCTATATTAAGCACTTTCACGCTCAGATGACAGTCGTATATACCCTTTCATTAGTGTGATTTTCCTAAAAAGAATCTGAATTTCACACAAACTTTTATACACTTGTTTGTTCCAGGCAACTTGGCAATTCATTATTTTACAGCCTCATTGGTTTGCATTATATTAGTACAATTTCCAATATAGAAAATATTTACGGAATATTCTGGAAATCTTCTAGTATATTTCAGTATTTCGAATCATCATGGGATTGTTATTGACGTAAGGGTAGGCGAAAACATCGCAGCAGGAAATCTCCTCGGCCGACATATTGGAATCATTTAATTCTCTTAAGCAGGAGAGAGGATATTAGCATTTAATTTGCATAAAGGAATGTGATTTTGAAAGTAGAAACATGAAGTTATTATAGGTTACAACAATTTTGCCATTTCCAAAAAGATTTCTTTTTATTACAAAGGAATACAGAGATGGTGAGAAGTAGAAAAACCACCAATCAAACCACCAAACGAATTACAGAAGGTAAATGCCATGAGCGATAAGTTGAACCATAATCCATCCTAAATCTTTCCATTCAAATAAAACATATAGCATTCAATAAACATATTTCCTATTGTAAATATATATTTGTAAATATATCTGAAAAGTAAGAACTATTCTTTTATGCATCCTTTTGCCTAGTGCTTATTGATAGTGATTGATTCATATACAGTACTCAACATACATTCGGCAAAGTAGCTATCTGCGAAGGACATTGTTACTTTGTTAGACATTATTTCTCGGTCCTTTAGTCCCGCGGAAGCAGTGTGTATTTACTTGCACACCTCTCTCTAACCATCGCAAAAGTATCCCCGGTACAATTAATGTGTTACACCGGTTGACAGTCCCAGGTGTGATAAAACCCGGGTCATTATATCATGTTACACCGGTCGATGTTTTGCACAGCGTGCTAGTCAATCAATTGTCTCGTCAGTCAACAGACGTTACAAAGTATTATTTTATCATGTTATGCCTAATTAGTGCGGTCACCTAAATGACTCATATTCCTTATTTAATTTCAATGGTTGTATTTTCTCAATTGCTCTTATTACTTGTTCATTATAATTTCGTTCTCATATTTTATAAATCATTATTTTGCTTTACAACTTATTTTTTTCACAGTTCACTTTTGTATATGCTATGATTTTGTACAATGGAGTGCAGTCAATAAACATACATTACAATACAATTGCGAAGTCAACATCTCAAGAAAAGGTCAAATGTCTCACTTAACTACAGAATAGCATTTACACTTGACCTTTGATATTAACAATGAACAAGGCTTCTAAGGAATATAAATTAATATGAGGATAGCAAGATAAAATAGCTAGGCATTTCTCACTTGGCGCTGGCCAAAGACAGGACGATGCTCTGGCTGGCTTAGTGGAACTGTTAGAATAACATGCTGCCCTGTTCATATAATTTGATTTACTATGGATGGTCTAGAGTTTGAGTGCACTGATGTAGAAATACATTTCAATACACTTTATATTATTCCAAATAAAGTACTCTTCACATCCTGACCATTATCCAATTAATTTCAATGTTAGGTTTCAGCATATTAAGTAAATCTAGATAGACGGAACAGCGTGGAACAATTTAAGATGCATTAGAGTTAAGTGTGTGTGTTTATGTTAGGTTGTGGTATATACAGTTAATATTGATAGACAGCGTGGAAAGTTTTGAAATGCATTAGTGGTATTTGTGTGTGATATTGTATACCTTTTTACCCGTAATCTGTATAATGGATTTACACAAAACTCAAATGCCTAATGTTCTAAAGCTGCTGAAAGCAGATAACACCTCATACAGAGGAATAGATACCCGGACGAAGCTTGAACATGAAACCGAAATGGGACGAATCCGTTCCCTTCGCAAAGTACTGCAAAGAATCTACGGCCAACCCTCCCCTGCGCCATACGCTTATATAGTGACCTAGCTACTCTGCTACTGATGATCCAGATTGACTGGAAACCTTTTGGGCGAAATTGGCGTCGGAATGTTGGAAGAGAAATCATTCAGTCTCAATAGGTAAGTTACAGCAGAGAAGAATGGTAAAACTGTGTATTTAAAACACAACAGAACATGCAAATATATGTGTATACTCTAATGCAGCAACCTTTCACTGACTAGTCAGTTGAAGTGTATCTTCTGACTATGGGCAAACATGAATTCCATGTGCATCAGCTACGTAATCCATAACAACAAACAGACACACACGCAGACACACACACACAGACACACACACACACACACACAGTGTGGGAGTTTGAACGGAATTGTTATCAATGGCACTGAATTTAAACTCTCTCAGTGTCATTGACATACTTGGCTGGTTCGAGAAACTTTCAGACAGGTTATAGATAAAGGAAAAAGACATTATTAGGTCTTTTTCTGACATGTATTGGTAAGTTTTGAATTATTCATCTTATATTCTATGGTCTACTTCCAGCATATGCTAAAGTATATCCAGATCTTATAATTTTTTAAATATTCATTAAAATCGATCAATATGCCTTGCCAAATCCCGTACCATTTTTGCAATACTAATTTGGAAAAGATTTAAATAATTGGAAGAATTCAGTATCAGAAAAATATTGAAAACATTACAAAATAGGTCTGTTTCTATCGAAAGCGTCACATTTTTAAATAATAAAACGTAAATTTTAAAAAACATATTAGGAGAAAAGTTTAATGAAATTCAATAGTCCCTGGCGGCTACCTGACAACCTAGTTGTATAGCCATATCGTGTTTTATCTGACAGACGTTGTTACTGATGTCCTAGCCATTTTAAAAGAACACACTAATATTTCGCACAGCTCTTAATATATCTTAATATAAGGTGATTAAAGTTGGGGTTGCAAGAGACAGAAGCATATCATGGAAGGAACGATTTGGACACAATCTGTTGATGTCCTTGATATTAACTACATTGTTTATAACTTGGGTGAACTAACGAAGAGTACCCACACTTGGGGTATGGAATTCTAGAGCCTTAACACCATATGGTAAAATGAAAATAGCTAAATATCTGCTTTTCTCCAAATTCACTCATATAACCGTTTCTTCTTAACCCAAATCAATCAACTTTAAACAATATCAATGAGCATGTCCAGATATCTATCTGGAACAAAAGGCTTGCAGAATCCAGTGAGGCAATTCTGGAGGCGCTTTAACAATGCTCTTAAGCTAGGCTGGTTATATAAGATGTTTAGTGCCACCCGGTAAATGAATAATCTATTTTCTGATGGAAGATATCCACAATCGGTTTAGTTTTGGTGATGACTATACAGAACGTGTAGTCGACCTGGATTTAGTACCTTTTTGGTTGGCTGCCATTAATTTCAATGATTAGGAATCTCATGAATATGGACAGAATCTTCCTCACTCTGAACGAATTCAAATAAAATAGGATATTTTGTCTAAATTTCTTGAACATGGTTCTATAGTCACTAAGATCAAAACGTATCAGGAATAGAAAAACAAATAATAAACCTGACAGGACCCATAACCAGTAGTTTAATCATAACTCCAGGCAGAGACAGAGAGGGCATGTGTAACCTTTATAAAGCAATAAGTGTGAGGATCAGTCTTTTATCCAAATTTTGTCGCCAAATGGAATGAGGAAGTAGATCCACAATTGGAATCGATAACAGTTGATAGGTCTTCCATCAAAACTAACTGGACGGTTGATGACATCAACTTAAAAGTCATTATATTGTGCACTCTGCACTACAGATATTTTTGAGAATGACATATCAAATCTAATTTGAACGCAAGTTATATGTTTACATGTATGTGAACTATGGGATCAAATCTGCTATTGGATCACAACTAATTGGAAATACAGAATATCTTCTCGCTGATAAAAGGAAGATAGTTGGTGATTTGGAAAACAGCTGTAGTTTCAATATCATTGTCCTTGCAACTAGAAAGCCATTATTTCTAACTGCAAATTATATAGACAAATACAAGAAAAATTAATACAAACAAAGTTTTAAAACGTGGTAAACAAATACTTGTTCATCAAAAGTACAAGTTTAAGGTTATGGGCAAAACTGGCAAATTTGGAAAAATGGGATCTACTCAAAAATGTGTAATATGACTGATAACAAAATCACAACTGTTGCGTGTGTATAGAGTGTATTCATATGCTAAGTTATAAAACTATTTATGTTACAAGTCGTTAACATCTAAAATGATGCAGAAAGTGCCAGATGCCTTTAATAATTGGTGTCTACACCTCCAATCTTGTATTGTATTCAAATTATCATGCAATTATATTTAGGGTCTTAACTGACTTATGGAGAAATGAATCAGAATGATTTCACAATAAAAATTCAAAAATTAAAAATATACATACCTTCTTCACAATACCACGTGAGGAGGTTATTTTAATGGTACATTTAGCATTTTTCTTTTATTGCAGGAGATGTGGACGTTAATAAAGACGTGGATGAGCAAGGTATTACGCTGTTTTAAAAATAACAACAAGTACTTTGCAATGGAAAGAATGGAGGAAGATTTATATTATACGTGAATTGTTGTCGTTGGAATGGACATTTAGTTGAAAAGTGGAAAACCTATCAATACGACGAACTGAACAGAACAATCAGGCATACAAGGAATTGGGAAACCTTAAAGACCTGTAAATAGTATACCACATCATGCAGTCATTAAACATAGAAAGGCATTCATGTTTATTTACGTGTTCAAATGATTTGAAAAAGTAGTAGTTAGGACCATTTCTATAGGGAACACAATAGGCAACTCTATTAAAAATATCCGGAACACCCCAATGAAAAATAAAACAATTGACACTATTTTAAAAATACTATGAACATTACTCTGCACAACACAATGGACACTACTTTGAGCATAATGAAGAAAAACTTTGAAAATACATTGGGCAATACGTTGAACAACACAACGAACAATATATCTAACAATGAAATTAACAACATTATGAACAATACAATACATAATGCCACAACTAGTATTGTGAACAATGCGAAGCATATCACAATGTCATCTACAATAGAATATTTGCATATGAATCGATCTACTGCATACTCAGATGAGACCTATAACCAAGAATCTGTAATGTTTGATATGCATCTAAATTCGATTAGTAGGAACCCTATATTAGCGACATTGGGTGCAATCGGTGTATTGGCAAATGCTCTCGTTCTGCTAGTACTGATAAGAGGAAGTAAACAGTTACCATCTCTACTGAGAAAACTTCTGATTCATCAATCTTTGATAGATGGAATTATCTGTCTTTTTGTTCCAGTACATGCCTACGCATCGTTTACCTCGAGTGTATACGAGCTCGATGTTTTTCTATGCTATACAATGAAAAACCAACTGTTTCTGTGGGTCGCTGCATTCATTTCAGTTCAAGGTTTAGTATGTTTAGCAGGCGAGCGATTTCTGGCAATCTGTAAACCATTCACCTACATACAATGGAGAGATTCAAGTCGTTTATTTGCCTTCCTGTTGTTATGTCTATATCTGTACGGAATGGGCCCATCTGTACTATTGATGCTTCTGACTAGGTATCACAATGGTACATGTCAGACTTGGATCGACACTGACGAAACATCTCACGTGATCAATAGCATGTTTACCTATATTTGGTGCCCAACTTATTACATAATTCCTGTGCTGATGCTTACCATACTTTATAGCAAGATACTCAACGCCCTGCGACGGAGTAAGTCATTGCCAAAAAGTTCGAATGACAACACTATAGATAGGGCATCTACGCAATTGACCAAAACAGCTTTCACAGTGACAGTCTTGTTTATTATTTTGATTGGTGTCGATGCAATGGCAAATGTTCTAAAAGTGTTTGGTGTAATTGATTATGATAGAAATGTCCTGTTTGTTGTTCTGTGTGTGACCACTTTGAACTCGATTGTTAATCCATTTGTATACGTCATATTAATGCCCTTTTTCAGACGGAATCTGCGCAGAGCATTGTTTTGTTGCGAGGTACGAAGGAGTGATATATCTATACCTGCCTTGGACTGTGGGAAACATCAAACAAGGTTCAGTTAAGTTCAGTTAGTATAGTTAAGACCTTTAACCATTGACCGAAATGTGCGGATAGATTGGGCACTGTACACAACAGCATGTGCCTAGATACCATCGCAAGCCAAGACATCACAACAACAGAAATCTTTACGTTGCAGCTTATTGGGTCATGGAAACGTGTGCCTGATAATTTAGACCACTCTGCCGGGTATATCTAGCCAACTGCTCAACCAGTCGCTGGCAGAGGACTGGTCCACTGGTACAGAAAGTGTATATCTGTATTGTACTTTCAGGTAATGGACATTAATGATGGTCTTTGATAATCCATATGCTAACTTAACTAATGGACCAACTAGTTGTGATCAATTTCCTTTTAATATATATGAAGAAGACAGATTGAATCAAGTTTTCGAAGTTTACTAGAGGCATTTCTTTTAGATCTGAAACTATGAGCAGTCGTCTATAAAATCTTCCCCTAATGATACAATACAAAATTATATAATTTAATATTGAGTAGAATAAAATAGTATATAATATGATATAATATAATATGATATAATAAAATATGATAAAATATAATATAATACAGTAGCATATATTATGATGTAGTATAATATAATATAATATAATATAGTATAACATAGTATAGTATGGACTAGTATAGTATAGTATAGTACAGTACAGTACACTTCAGTTTAGTTCAGACTGGTATGGTATCAAACAGCCAAATATGTTTTGATGCATTGTTGCAATTTGTGGTAAATAAACTAGTTGAACACCCAGTTTTAAGTTGAGTAATGGTGAGGAATGGGATGGTCTTACTCGGGCATTGCGGCTAAGAGTGCCACCTTTTGCCCTTATTTCTACTTTCGCCACTTTTTCTTTAATATAGTAACTATTTCCAGTCACATGATTGTTTAATTACAGCAGTATTCTATATATTTCCAATTATAATGCCTGTCTCCCACGAGTCAGCATTAAATCCTCGGCTGTTTGGCACTTTCTCGTCGTAATTCCTTTCAATGTTTGGTTCCCAGCTCTCCCTCTTAACATTTCCAGGTCTTTTTCCACACTTGTTGTTTCTATCCTAATGCTGCACTTAAAGAATCTTCTATACTATTACTTCACTACTTACTACTTAATTACTACTCTTTATGTAATATTGTTGATACATTGTCGCAATCCATGGTAGATAACCTAGTTAACCACCCAGTTCTGAGTTGAGTAATGACCTGCACCTAAAGAAATTAGAGCATGTCGATATATTGGGGAAAACTACCTTGCCACAATATGCATCAGTGCTTGTTTCTTGCCAGCATCCCGATATCTCCCACTTCATTTAAATTGTTCTCTCCCATTCTAACTCCAAAACTGTCAAGCAATGTGTTAAAAAGAAAACGTCCCGATTATTTATATAGACTGATTCCCATTTCATGTACTACATTTATAGCAACTGATGCGTCATGCATGTCTAAACTAAACTCTTTTGATCATAATCAAGTCGCATAAGCCTCATTCTCACATTCACGACTTCAGTCACGACTATGCCGATCTAGCGAATAGACCGAGTTATACGTTTCGAGTACGCTATTATGCAAATTTTGCGTTTTTTCTTTTTTAAAGAGGACTGTTATTCGACTACCATACGATTGCCATACGATTGACGGCGACCGTTATACGATGCTCATAGGTATATCCCGACTATCATACGCTACTCATAAGCTTGCTATACGACTTGAATACTTGAATAGCGTATAGCAGTCCTGTACGGTCGTGAATGTGAGAATGGGGCTTAATGCTATGTATCTCAACCTCTCGAACAAAGTCTAAACATATTGTCATATTTCTCAGCAATGCAAAACTGTTTTTTTTATTTTGTAGATCATGTTAAATCATCTTCCATAGATAAGGCTTGGTCGCAGCCTAATTACAAATTCAAGTGTATAGTGTTAGGCTGGTAAATATCTTATTTATATATCATAATATACGTATTACTATTAAAGGTACTGTATGTAATAACAATTTGAATGCTTTATAATAACATATGAACAAAATTAAACAAGATAAGACGAGATGAGGCCTGTTCTATTTATCCACTCGTATTTGAGTAGAGCCCATTTCTCCTAAATCTGTCAGTATTTGTTTTCATTTTACTCTTACCAAATCTACTAGTTTCTAATACTTTTCATGTAAAAATATTTTTAGAAGTGTTCTTGACTTGGAGAATTGAGTTGTTTTTGTGATTGCCAGATTGTTCTCTGTTATCTCATTCAAGTGATTAATATTGTAGTGTATCCCAAGTACATGAAAAAAAGATGTCCATTGGAGTTTAGACGTTCCCTCCCATGCCATACCCTATAGCCGCCCAATTTTGATGACCTTGTTTTTTCTTTGTTTAAACCTAAATCTTACAGTTTCTTAATGAGCTCAGTAGGGACTGAAATAGTGTATCCATTATCAGTCGAATATAGCCTGTTTGTCGAAAATATCAGATTGTTGATATACAGTACAGACATTTAGTTCCTGCATCAGTCAACCGGACGTCTGCCAGTGCCTGGTTGTACAAACACCAATACTTAACATGTCAAAAAATACATTTCAAAGCACATCAATGACTCATGTAGCTTGCTAATCAAAGCTACGTTCAGTTGAGAGGTCATCCGTGCATCCATGTCCAGGAAACTGGGTTGTAAATGGGCGTGCGGTCGTGTATTATGACCGGGCTGCCCAGGCATTTAGTGCAGGAATTAAATGTCGGCACTGTAATACATATATGCATTATCAGATGAATGTTAGATTTAAGTCTGGACCGTTGCCTGCAAAAACTGGGAGCAACAGACGTGCAATGTTCTCATTAAGCTTGCTACGTAGAATTGTTGAAATAACACGTTTTACATGATTGGATTTGCTATAGATGATCTACAGTTTGCGCGCACTGATGTAGCAATACAATTTCACTATACTTTATCTTACATCAAATAAGGTATTCTTCAGATCTCCAAACCACGACCATTATCCATGGATATTAAAGGCTAGGTTAAGGCATAATAGGTAAATATTGATAAATAACGTGGACCGTTTTAATATGCATTAGTGGTAATTGTGTGTGTTGATGTTAGGTGCGGCATTTAGAGTAAATATTGGTAGACAGCTTGGAACGCTTTAAATGCATTAGTGGTAATTGAGCTTGTTATTTTATAACTTAGCCGCAATGTGTATAATGAATTCACAAAAACTGGAAACATCTATCATCCGAAAGCTGCTAAAACCAGATATATCTCAGACAGTGGTTTAGAAATTCTGAAAGAGTTGGAAAATGAAACCTCCCCAACACCATAGGCTTTTATAGTGATCTGGCCACTCTGCTATTGATTATCCAGATAAAGTGGGGCCTGTTCGCCTGGAATTGGCGTCTGGATTTTAGAACAAAAAGTATCAACTCTCAATGGGTAAGTTACAGCAGAGGAGTGTTTATGACTATACAAAACGTGCAGGCGGACTGGATTTTGTTCCTTTTTGGGTGGATGACATTTATGGTCTAAAACACTCTGACAATGCATATACATCTATGGCATTGAGTGCATCTATTCAATTCCACAAAGCTGTAATAATAATCTTAAAATCTCTCTTCAATGATAGAAAAGGGGATTTTTAATAGTTTGGGATCTATGAACATGGACTGAACTTTCCTGACTCTGGACAATTTAGTAAGTAGCCCTTTAATTGGAATCGATAACAGTTAGCAGGTCTTTCATTAAAACTAACTAGATGGTTGATGACATCTACTTAAATATATCCTATTTTGCACTCTGCACTACAAATTCTTTTACTAATGGCATATTAATTTAGTGTAAGTCAAATGTAAATGTAAATTACGTCCATACATGTATGTGATCTATGGGATCAAGTCTGCAACTGTATCACAAATATTGGAAGTACAGAATATCATCTCACTGGTAAAAGGAGGACAGTTGGTGATTTGGAAGACTGCATTTTCATTATCATTATCCTTGCAATTTAAAAGCCATCTTAACAGCAAATTAGAGAGGAAAATACAAACACCTAAATATACAAACGAAGTTTTAAATGTGGTTAACAAATATTTGTTCACGAGAAGTACACGGCTAAGGTTAAGGGCAAAACTGGCAAATTTGAAAAAAATAGGTCTACTCAAAGGTTAGTGACTTGAGTGATAACAAGATCACAACTGTTGGGTGTGTACCGAGTGGATTCATATTCTAAGTTATTACATTATTTATGTTAAAAGACATCAACATTTCGAATCAGGCAGAAAGGCTCAGGCTCCTTTATTAATTGGATTCTACATATACAATCGTGTATTGCATTTAGATTATCATGCAAATATATGCACTTGTTTATGCAGGGTCTTGCTTGATCTATGGAGAACTAAATAATAATGATTTCACAATTAAAAAATACAAGAAATGAAAAATATACATATTTTCTTCACAGTACCGTGTGAAGAAGTTACATTGATGGTACATGTAGCTCTTTTTTTCTTTTATTACAGGACATGTGGCCGTTTATAAGGGCATTGCCCTGTCTTTTATAGAGGAAGAGTTGAAGAATCGTGAAACATCATACTATAAGGGAACTGCTGTTGTTGAAATGGACATTTAGCTGAAGAATAGAAAACCTTTTCAATACAACGAAATGAAGAGTACAATCAGATATACAAGGAATTGGGAAACCTAAAAAAGCTGTGAATAGTATACCCCATCAAGCAGTCATTAAATATAGAAAGGCATTCATTTTCACTTACGTGTTCAAATGATTTGAAGAAGTAGTTATTTTATGGAGGACTATTAATCATGAATTATTCAATAAGAAAATACAACAAAAGGTTTGCTGGAAAAATACTACCATAAGTTCATCATTCAAACATACTTAGACATGACAATAAAGCATGTGCAATACACTGAATAGAGCGGTGAGCAATGCAATACAAATTGTTATAACAATAAATAGCATTACCATTTCGAGAACACAATAGGCATTACTTTTAACAATACCTTGGACATTGCATCGGATATCCAAATGAAAAATATCATGAACAATGAAATGGACACCCTCCTTAATATAACAATTGACTCTGCTTCAAAAGTACCATGAACATTACCCTGTACAACACAATGGACACTACTGTGAGTGTAATGAAGAGAACCTTTGAAAATACAATGGTCAATACTTTGAACAGTGCACTGAACAATAATGTCACAACAAGAACGATGGACAATTCGAAGCACATATCAGTGGCATCTACAGTAGAATATTTGCATATGAATGGATCAACTGCATACTCAAATGTTACCGATTACCAAGAATCTAGAATGTTTGATATCCATCTAACTTCGATTACTAATAACCCAATATTAGCAACATTGGGTCCAATCGGTGTATTGGCAAATGTCCTTGTTTTGCTAGTACTGATAAGGGGAAGTAAACAGTTGCCATCTCTACTGAGAAAACTTCTGATTCATCAATCTTTGATAGACGGAATAATCTGTCTTTTAGTTCCAATGCATTCCTACGCGCAATTGACATCGAGTATATACGAGCTCGATGTATTTCTATGCTATACAATGCAGAACCAAATGTTACTGTGGATCTTTGCATTCATTTCAGTTCAAGGTTTAGTATGTTTAGCAGGTGAGCGATTTCTGGCAATCTGTAAACCATTCACCTACATACAGTGGAGAAATTCAAGTCGTTTATTTTCCCTCCTGGTATTAGGTCTATATTTGTACGGAATGGGCCCATCTGTACTATTGATTCTACTGACTAGATATCACAACGGTACATGCCAGTTTGCAAACGACTCTGACACAACATATCACGTGATCAATACAATGTATAAATATATTTGGGGCCCAACCTATTACATAATTCCTGTGCTGATGATTTCCATACTTTATTTCAAAATACTCAATGCCCTGCGACGGAGTAAGTTATTGCCGAAGAGTTCGAATGACAGCACTGTAGATAAGGCATCCACGCAATTGACCAAAACAGCTTTTACAGTGACAGTCTTGTTCATCATTTTTATCGGTTTCGGTGCTATGACAAATGTTCTACAAGTGTTTGGTGTGATTGATTTTAATAAACATGTCCTGCTTGCTGTGCTGTGTATGACCACTCTGAACTCGGTCGCTAATCCATTTGTTTACGTCATATTGTTGCCCTTTTTTAGACGGAATGTGCGCACGGTATTGTTTTGTTGCAAGGTAGGAAATAATGATATATCTACACCTGTCGGGGAGACTGGGCAACATCAAACAAGGTTATAAAAGTTCTAGTAGGGTTAAGACTTTTTTCATGAACGTACAGATAAGAGTGGTCGTTGTAAACGACCGCATGCCTGATTACCACTCGGGAGCCTAGAAACCATCGCAAGCCAGTGTCATCACAGCTTATTGGGTCATGGGAGCGTGTTCCTGATAATTGTGATCTTTCAACCTGGTATTTCTTGCCTACTGCGCCACAAATCGCTGCCAGACGACTATGTTTTGCAATACAAGTTGCGGCATTTAAGTACATATTGATAGCCAATGTGGAAAGTTTTAAAGGGCATTAGCGGTAATTGTGTGTTTTAATGTTGCATTGGGGCATATACATTATATATTGATGGATATCGTGGAACGTTTTATAATGCATTAATGGTAGTTGTGTGTGTTATTAGGTAATCTGTTTGATGGTTTTATACATAAATGAAACGCCCAATGTCCTAAAGCTGCTGAAACCAGAAATCACCTCAGATTATGGTTTACATATCCACAGTTGGAACATTAACCCGATATTGGAATGATTTTGTTCTCTTCACAATTAACCGGAAATGTAATATGGGCAGCCCTCCCCTTCACCATACGCTTTTATAGTGACCTAGCCACTCTGCTATTGATGATCCCAGTGGACTGGAGCCTGTTCGCCTGGAATTGCCGTCTGGATGTTAGAAAGACACTACAAAAAATATCAATATAGATTTGTACTATGATACAGCAGAGCTTCACTGACTAGCCATTTGGAATATACCTTCAAACCATTAGCCAAAAAATAATAAACAATACGCACTGATCACGGAAAGACAGACACCAGGAGAATGGATCTCATGTGTAATAATTTCCATATAAATGGATCTACCGAATACTCAAATGAGACCTCGAAACAAGAATCTGTGATGCTCGATACGTATCTACCTTCAATTAGTAGGAGCCCTATATTAGCAACATTGGGTGCAATCGGTGTATTGGCAAATGGTCCTGTTCTGCTAGTACTGGTGAGGGGAAGTAAACAGTTGCCATCTCTACTGAGAAAACTTCTGATTCATCAATCTATGATAGATGGACTAATCTGTCTTTTATTTCCTATGCATTCCTACGCGCAATTGACATCGAGTATATACGAGCTCGATGTATTTCTATGCTATACAATGCAGAACCAAATGTTACTGTGGATCTTTGCATTCATTTCAGTTCAAGGTTTAGTATGTTTAGCAGGTGAGCGATTTATGGCAACCATTCACCTACATACAGTGGAGAGATTAAAGTCGTGTATTTGCCTTTGTACTGTTATGTCTATATCTGTATGTAATGGTCCCATTTGTACTATTGATTCTACTGACTAGATATCACAACCGTACATGCCAGTTTGCAAACAACTCCGACGAAACATCTCGCGTGATCAATAAAACGTATAGTTACATATATATATATATATATATATATATATATATATATATATATATATATATATATATATATATATATATATATATATATATATATATATATATATATATGTATATATATACATATATATATATATATATATATATATATATATATATATATATATATATATATATATATATATATATATGTATATATATATATATATATATATATATATATATATATATATATATATATATATATTTGGTGCTCAACTTAATACATTTTTCGTGTGCTGTTGATTGCCATACTTTACTTTAAAATACTCAACGTCCTGCGACAGAGTAAGTTATTGCCGAATAGTTCGAATGACAGCACTATGGATAAGGCATCCACACAATTAACCAAAACAGCCTTTACAGTGACAGTCCTGTTTATCATTTTTTCTATCGGCTTCGGTGCTATGTCAAATATTCTACAATTGTTTGGTGTGATTGATTTTAATAAACATGTCCTACTTGCTGTGCTGTGTATGACCACTCTGAACTCGGTGGTTAATCCATTCGTTTACGAATGCCCATTTCAGAGAGAATCTGAGCACGGTATTGTCTTGTTGCAAGGTAGGAAAGAATGATATATCTACACCTTTCGTGGACAGTGGGCAACATCAAACACGGCTTTGAAAGTTACCACTCGGGTGCCTAGCTACCATCGCAA
This sequence comes from Maea johnstoni, assembly GCA_963942565.1. Taxonomy (NCBI): domain Eukaryota; kingdom Metazoa; phylum Annelida; class Polychaeta; order Spionida; family Magelonidae; genus Maea; species Maea johnstoni. The sequence continues at coordinate 14,949,842 of OZ012699.1, read as the reverse complement.
GCCAGCGTCGTCACAATTACAGAGCTCATTACGTTGCAGCTTATTGGGTCATGGGAACGTGTGCCTGATAGTTTAGACCACTCTGCTGGGTATATCTAGACTGGTCAACGAGTGCAGAAATTGAATATTGTATTGTGTTTTAAGGTAATTTACATTTTTTAATTAAAAATCTTTATTCAGTTCGTGCATAAAAAAGTCAACGTACAATAGTTTTACAATCATAATAATTGTACATAGAGACGGAAGCAAATTTCAGAATATAACAGTGTAAGTATATATGAAAAGTTATGTACCTGTATTATCTATTGTATTGGAAAATGTATAACAATAAAAACCATTTTTTTCAAATAAATGTATTTTGTTATTTCTTACCCTTGCCTATACATTACTTTTATTTTACACCTCTGCCTATAAAATGTGTACAATGCCTGAAAGTACACACCCAGCAGGGAGTAAGAGTTTTTTGGTAAGAAAATGTAAATACATACATACTGCTTCAAACGGAGCTTCTATACACATTTATGAACAGAGAACCATTAAATGTGAAGAAAGGACCAACCGGAGAGACTATTATCAAGGTTTTTAAACGGGTTTGCTCCGTTCAAGATTGTGTTGGAATATAACTTCAATAGGAAATGGAACATCCAACTGTACATTTCTGACGCCAACACTAGGTCAAAATACCATTACAGGAATCTTTTACTTGGCCGCTAGATCTCCTGTACTGGTTGCAGTGGCAATAACAGGAGCGTTGGTAAATTTTCTGGTTATCCTAGTCTTGCTTCATGATACAAAATTATTCTCAGCCATCTTTAAAAGATTACCGATACACCAAGCAGTCATAGATGGGCTTGTTTGTGTGTTAATACCAATTCTGGGATATGCAACGTTGAATTCGACAATCTATGAAATCAATCTTATTCTTTGTTACATAATTAGGAATAAACAGTTTTACTCGCTATGTACCTTTGTATCTGCACAAGGTTTAATATGTCTAGCGCTTGAACGCTATGCAGCAATTTGCAAACCTTTGAGGTTTATCCCGAGGTATATCTGCATCAAGGATTCTGTTCATATATTTGCAGCATTGTTGATTTGCATGTATCTATATATTGGCCATTGGTGCACCCTATTTCTTTACCCTCACTAAGTATGTGAATGGGACATGTATAACACATGCATCTGTAGCATTCTCGTCTAATTTGTACATTCTAATTCGTCCTTACAATTGGCTGGCATCTTATTACCTTATACCGATTGTGATATCCATAATTCTCTACAGCAAAATAATCAAAGCTTCACGAAAAGGTAAGTTGCTCGAAAAAAGAACAAAAAGTATCATAATAGATAAAGCTTGATCACAGCTCAACAAAACTGCATTTTCAGTGACAGTGCTTTTTGCCATTTTTATCGGAATAGATTTGTTCATATATGTCCTGAAAATACATAGAGTAGTTCCTATAACCAGCTCTATCGAAGTTGCAGTCTTATTTAGCTCTGTTCTGAACTCATTCACTAATCCTTTTGTGTACGTAATTTGCATGCCCTATTTTAGGAGGACTTTAAAATCAGCATTCAGCTGCTGTTGCAAATCAAAAGTACCGAATAACCCAGCGCAATCACGACAAATAGTAACTAGATTTTGATGTGCCTTGAAATGAGTAGTCATTAAGTAGTAGGGGTCCATTCAACATATGATAACTATACACATGTATCGTCACAATCCAGTGAAGACATTTAGTTCCTGTACTAAATGCCCGAGCATACCGGTCATTTGACATGTTCGTATGCCCAATTTCCATCAGGACGCCTGGGCAAAGAAAAAGTATAACGCCGATGCCGTCATAGCTAAAACTAACAAGCACGCAGCTCATGGGTCATAGAATCATCTGGACTATGCAGTGGGGCAACTGTTCCACTGTTCAATGGGCAGACAACTGGGCAATTGTTACAGAAATTGAATACCTGTACTGAACAGAGCTACTCTATGTAAACACAGCGAATTCACATTAGCTTTATGTCTGTATACTACACATTATACCTGAGATGTCGTGCAATAATCTTTTAAATTATGAACTTTTTAAATTTTAAATTAAAAAGTTGATTGTGTAATATTGTGAGTACTTAGTTTAGACATGTATATATATACATACACCAGTATTTCTTCTAAAAAAACGTTTTGTTTTAGTCACCATCTCAGCATTCAAGCCCCGTCTTTGGATATCTGTGCGCTTGTTGAAATTATCAAGAATTTGCGACCTCTTACTCTGTTAAATTCTGTCTACAATTCTTTCTCCTCCAAGATTACAAACCGTCTTAAAAAGCACTACACTCAATCCTTTATGAAGACCGAATCGCTTTATATTAGGAGGTTGCATTGGGGTAAATACTAGGATGGTCTACGATACAATAGACTGTCGTGAAACATTCCAAAAAAGGGGGTCCTTATCATCCTAGATTTTTCGAAAGCTTTTGATACTATTGAATGTCATTTTATTAATGAGAGACATAGACTTTTTAACTTTGGTACATCCTTCATTAGATATATTAACTTATGTCAAACAAATTCCAAAGCTAGAGTCGAACAGAACTGCCATTTATCTAGCTACATTTCTCTTTAAGTAGGCTGCAGAAAAGGAGATCCGATTTCCCCCTATGTGTGTGTATCATGTGCTGAGATATTATCCCAAGTCCTTAGTAAAGTGGTTTAAGAACGTATCCGGTTTAGAAATAAACAAGGATAAGACCAATGTGGTGAAAATTGGGGCTTCAAGAGGCAGAAGCATACCGTGGTAGGGCAAAGGAAAATACTGAACTAAATGTATTTAGCAAAATAGGGGAAATAAAAAAACTTAATCGAACGTGGAAATCTAGAATCTTGACCCCCTTATGGTAAGGTAACTTTAATAAAATCCTTACTACTATCGAAAATTATCAATTTGCTTCTGTCTCTTCCTAGCCCTAATTTCTTATGCGTTAAAGAAATAATTAATACTTTCTTTAATCGGCATGCAGAAAGTACATATACCGAACCCCAACGTCACAATAGTGAAATTAATATTATCCTTTATATGGATGAGAAAGGCTGCTCCAATCGTTATAAAGAAATTAAAGATTCAAACGAACATATTCTTCACAATATCTCTGAAATTTGGCGTGGTAAAGCTAATAAGAGAAAAGGTTCATTTGACTTATCAACTTCTTTTAACCTTCACCATTCCGGTTAAATAGACATTTACCTAAAGTATATCCAATTTAGAACTCTAGACAAGAGCTTTTACACAATCGAGAAATTATCTAAAATGGGTATCAAAACTTCTCTTTCTACCTTTTAAACACATGTCAAACACATGTTAATTAGATGCATGGTTTTGGAATCTCTGTGGATAGAAGTTCAAATTCCATGAAAGGAGGAAAACAGCTGCATATATCAATTGTCATGAATGAAATGAAAAGCTTTTATTTTCAGGAAAAATACAGATTCTGTATAAAAGGTAGAAAACAACAATTTGAGAAAAAATATTCTTTATTACAAAGCACTTATGAAATATCAGTTTCAAAAGACTTAAGAGCATATTTTTGTATGTCTTGTAACTGTTACATTTGATCCACTTGATAGCCTTCTTAATCACCATCTGTACTCTGTATTTACAGATATGTTTGTGGAATAAATAAAAATGATTCCCCTACGAGAGAAGGGGTCTAAATGTTCGGTGCATTACATCTCCCTATGCCCCTTAAAGGGAAGACCCCCCCCCCCCCCCCCCCCCAACACACACACTGCAATAGCCCGACAGTAGTGGATACAAAAAGAACATTTAATGGTATTTATTCTACCATTTAGAAACATTAAGGTTCGATCAATGCAAGGGCGTCACCAACGGTAGAATTACTAAAAGTCTCGTTGTATGCAATGGTTCTACTTTTACATATAGACTCTAGTATGCACACATGGTACGATAAACATGGAATATCTCGAGGCAAGTGCGATATTTTGTAAATATTTTGACTGAACGTTAATTTTATTAGGTTTGAAAAACACTCCTCAAAGTTTTTATCTTCGAAGTAACCTGGACATGTGTACTCACTCGATGGAAATTGGTTAACAAACACCCTATGACGTCATATACCAAGAGATGCATTAGTGTCTCGTATAAACAAATTTACCTGCCTATTTTGTAACTATGTATGTGGTCACTAGTAAATGGTCGATTAACAGTTAGGGTAGGGCATGGCTTTGCATGACTTAAAGGCTATTGCACATCAATTATTATCTAGTATCCCACAACATTAGCGTCATTTGTCGATCTTTGACAGGATTCAACCAACGAACGTCAACTGATTACTAAGAACATGGCATGGTAATTGAAATATACAAAATGTATGTCGTATGATACAGAACAGACACGTCATCTATATGCATCAAGGCAAATGTTACGTCATCTGAGAGGACCAGCTGTGTCATCTGTATTTGTCATAGATCTGAAGGCTACTGGCCTACCTTAATATCATGCAAAAGGAACATTTAATGCTATGTATTCAACTATCAACACCCATTAAGGATCGATCAGTGCTAATGTGTCCACGTCGATAAAGTAAATAAAGGTCACGTTGTATGCAAATGTTACACCTTAATATATATACTGCAGTCTGTACACATGTTAGAGTAGGGCATGGTATTGAATAGCTTAAAGGCTATTGCACACCGAGTATAATCTAGTATCTCACAACATTAGTGTCATTTGTCAATTTCTGACAAGACTCAACCAACGGACGTCAACTGATTACTAAAAACATGGCATAGTAATTGAGATTTACAAAATGTACGTCACATGATACGGAACAGACAAGTCGTCTATATGAATCGAGGCAAAAGTTACGTCATCAGAGAAGAAAAGTCGTGTCATCTGACAGCTTCAAGACCAGCCAAATATATTTCATCGGGGAATATCCTGGCAAAGATCCTGGCACGGCTGCGACGAGATAGAAACCCAAAACTACAAGAAATTTCTTCCTATTTGATGGAAGGGATTTTTCAACTGAAAAGGCATCATCGACACCCCTTCACATCGGAGCACATTTATATTGCGACCTGGCCAACCATCTAATGAAAACCTCGGAATAGACTTATTACACTTGAATGCCCAAGTAAACATGCTTTCATTTTCCGGAACTGGAAGAAATTCCCTTCACATTAGGAATAGCCGGACAGGGTCTATCAGTTGAAAGGAATCATGGACATCCCTTCACATCTATACACATGTGTGTAGCGACCAGGCCAACCACCTATTGAAGACCTCGGAATAGACTTTTAATTATCAAAGAGGTGATTTTTATTGCATCTATTAGTACATATGTGTCATCGTACCATCCTCTATTGCTCGGAGAAGACTTATTTCATGTGTATGTTACCTGAAGTAGAATGGGTTTAGTAAGATCGTGTTGGAATGTAACTTCAATGGGAAATGGAACATCCAACTGTACATTTCTAGCGCCAACACCAGGTCAAAATACCACAACAGGACTCGTTCACTTGGCCGCTAGATCTCCTGTACTGGTTGCAGTGGCAGTAATCGGAGCGTTGTCAAATTTTCTGGTTATCGTAGTCTTGCTTCATGATACAAAATTATTCTCAGCCATCTTTAAAAGATTACTGATACACCAAGCAGTCATAGATGGGCTTGTTTGTGTGTTAATACCAATTCTGGGATATGCAACGTTGAATTCGACAATCTATGAAATCGACCTTGTTCTGTGTTACATAATTAGGAATAAACAGTTTTACTCGCTATGTACCTTTGTATCTGCACAAGGTTTAATATGTCTAGCGCTTGAACGCTATGCAGCAATTTGCAAACCTTTAAGGTATATCCGCTTCAAGGATTCTGTTCATGTATTTGCAGCATTGTTGATTTGCATGTATCTATATGCATTGGCCATTGGTGCACCCTATTTCTATACCCACACTAAGTATGTGAATGGGACATGTATAACATATGCATCTGTAGCGTTCTCGTCTAACTTGTACTTTCTAATTCGTCCTTACATTTGGCTGGCATCTTATTACCTTATACCAATTGTGATATCCATAATTCTCTACAGCAAAATAATCAAAGCTTTACGAAAAAGTAAGCTGCTTGAAAAAAGAACAAAAAGTATCATAATAGATAAAGCTTCATCACAGCTCACCAAAACTGCATTTACAGTGACAGTGCTTTTTGCCATTTTTATCGGAATAGATTCGTTCATATATGTCCTGGAAATGCATAGAGTAGTTCCTATAACCAGCTATGTCGAAGTTGCAGTCTTATTTAGCTCTGTTCTGAACTCATTCACTAATCCTTTTGTATACGTAATTTGCATGCCCTATTTTAGGAGGACATTACAATCAGCATTCAGCTGCTGTTGCAAGTCAAAGGTGCCGAATAACCCAGCGCAATCACGACAAAATGTAACTAGATTTTGACGTGCCTTGAAATGAGAACTAGTAGTCATTAAGTAGCAGGGGTCCATTCAGCATATGATAACTATACACATGTGTTGTCACAATACAGTAAAGACATTTAGTTCCTGTTCTAAATGCCCGAGCAGACTGGTCATTTGACATGATCGTATGCCCGATTTCCATCAGGACACCTGGGCAAAGAAAAGGCATAACGCTGGTGCTGTCATAGCTAAAACTAACAAGCACGCAGCTCAGGGGTCATATAATCATCTGGACCATGCAGTCGGGCAACTGTTCTACTGGTCACTGGGCAGGCAACTTAGCAATTGTTAAAGAAATTGAATACCTGTACTGAACACAGCTACTCTATGTAAACATAGTGAATTCACATTAGCTTTACGTCTATATACTACATATTATACCTAAGATGTCGTGCAATAATCTTTTAAATTATGAACTTTTTAAATTTTAAATTAAAAAGTTGATTGTGTAATATTGTGAGTACTTAGATTTGACATAACATTTTACTAAATATTGTAAAAGTAAATTTATGTACATATATACATACACCAGTATTTCTTCTAAAAAACGTTTTGTTTTAGTCGCCATCTCAGCATTCAAGCCTTGTCTTTAGATATCTGTGCACTAGTTGAAATTGTCAAGAATTGCCGACCTCTTACTCTGTTAAATTCTGTCTACAATTCTTTCTCTTCCATGATTGCAAACAGCGCTACACGTTATCTTGTACAAAGACCAAATTGGCTTTATATCCGGACGTTGAATTGGGGAAAATACTAGGATGGTCTACGAAACAATAGATTGTTGTTAAACATTCCAACAAAGAGGGTCCTAATCATCCTAGATTTTCCGAAAGCTTTTGATACTATTGAATGGCATTTCATTAATGAGAGACATAGACTTTTTAACTTTGGTCCATCTGTCATTAGAAATTTTAACTTATGTCAAACAAACTCCAAATCTAGAGTCGAACAGAACGGCCATTTATCTAGCTACATTTCTCTTTCAGTAGGCTGCAGGCAAGGAGATCCGATTTCCCCCTATCTGTGTGTATCATGTGCCGAGATATTATCCCAAGTCTTCCCAGCGGGCAAATGTACGTACAATGTACGTACATTGTACGTACAAGCCCGTACATACAGATTTGGTACGGATAACATTCGGAATGAAAGTTTTTTGGACGTACGGGTCCGTACGTACATAGCCGTACGTACAATGTACGTACATTGTATGTACATTGTACGTACAGTCCAATACCAAAACTGAATTAAAGTAGGAGTTTTTTACATTACATATAAGGAAATTCTGAAGTGAATCTCACATGGGATTTCCATATCATCATTTGTAATAAATACAAATAAGAAGGAATGCCTTGATCAGTGTTCCCCTTGAAGGAATATTCTGTTCATATTTATACCATGTCTAAATCTGAAGTTAACTTATACCATTTGATTCTGCACTAAATCATGCCATGTGACCTACATTCAGTTTCTAGGCTTTATTGTCAATTCTCTTCCTCAAACATGGTTATTGGTATTGTAGACACTTAGGGAATAAATTTTAGAGAATTCTCAAACAATTTGAAATGGAGATTGCCATAAATATCTACCCGCTTTTCTCAAAAAAAGGTCATTTACTGTATTAACCGTATTTAGTTCGTTTACGTACAATATACGTACGGACCCGTACGTACAATGTACGTACGGACCCGTACATACATTGTACGTACAGACAAGTATTACATATCCAGGTGTGAACCAAAATCATACTCACATTGATTTCTGATAGTTAGGGGAAAATCTATCTGAACCTAAACCGTACGTACTCCGAATGTTCCGTTTTGGTACAGGGTGCGTACCTAAACCGTACATACAATGTACGTACATTGTACGTCCATGAGTGCGAACCTAAACTGTACGTACAATGTACGTACATTGTATGTCCAGTGCCCGCTGGGTTTAGTATGTGCAGAGACGTAAAGAGGCTAACTGCGCATGACAGAAAATGTAAGGTATCACAGTATTATGCCGACGCTAACCTCTTACTTCAAGAAGATTAGGGCTATGGTACTGTCGCTGAGGTATTAAGGATTAAGAGTGGTTTAAGAACATATCCGGTTTAGACATAAACAAAGATAAGACCAATGTGGTGAAAGTTGGGGCTTCAATAGGCAGAAGCATACCGTGGTAGGGCAAATAATGCTTCAAATGTGGCATCACGTTTGAAATTCTAGGGATATTTTACTATATAAACAAAATGAAGGGAAATACTGAATTAAATGTATTTAGTAAAAAAGGGAAAATCTTGACCCCTTTATGGTAAGGTAACTTTAATAAAAATCCTTACTACTATCGAAAATTATCAATTTGCTTCTGTCTCTTCCTAGCCCTAATTTCGTATGCGTTAAAAAAATAATAATTACTTGCTTTAATCGGCATGTAAAAAGTACATATACCGAACCCCAACGTCTGAATAGAGAAATAAATATTAGCCTTTATATGGATAAGAAAGGCTGCTCCAATCGTTATAAAGAAATTAAAGATTCAAACGAACATATTCTTCACGATATCTCTAAAATTTGGCTTCGTAAAGCTGATAAAAGAATAAGTTCATTTGACTTATCAACTTCTTTTAACCTTCACCATTCTGGTTAAATAGACATTTACTTAAAGTATATCCAATTTAGAACTCTAGACAAGAGATTTTACACAACCGAGAAGTTATCTAAAATGGGTATCAAAACTTCTCTTTCTACCTTTTATGAATAGTAGGAGGACTGTGTTAAACATATGTTAATTAGATGCATGGTTTTGGAATCTCTGTGGATAGAAGTTCAAATTCTATGAAAGAAGGAAAACAACTGCATATATCAATGGTCAAGAATGAAATGAAAAGCTTTTATTTTCAGGAAAAATACAGATTCTGAGTGAAAGGTAGAAAACAACAATTTGAGAAAAAATATTCTTTATTACAAAGCACTTATGAAATATCAGTTTCAAAGGACTTAAGAGCACATTTTTGTATATCTTGTAACAGTTACATTTGATCCACTTGATGGCCTTTTTAATCACCTTCTGTACTTTGTATTTGCAGATATGTTTGTGGAACAAATAAAAATGATTTAGAAATAAAGAAGTTAGTTGACAACCCCCCCCCCCCCCCCCCCAACACACACACTGCAAGAGCCCGACAGTAGTGAATACAAAAGGAACATTTAATGGTATTTATTCTACCATTTAGAAACATTAAGGTTCGATCGATGCTAGGGCGTCAACAACGGTAGAATTACTAAAAGTCTCGTTGTGTGCAAATAGACTCTAGTCTGCACACATGGTACGATAAACATGAAAAATACTCCTCAAATGTTTGCCATACGTTTTATCAATGGATGAGTTATCTTCAGAGTAACCTGAATATGTGTGCTTACTCGACACAAATGGGTCAACAAACACCCTATGACGTCATATACCAAGAGATGCATTAGTGTCACGTGTAAAAAGAAATTACCTTCTTATTCTGTAACTATGTATAAGGTAACTAGTAAATGATCGTTTAACAGTTAGAGTAGGGTATGGTTTTGCATAGCTTAAAAGCTGTTGCACACCAAGTAGTATCTAGTATCTCATAACATTAGTGTCATTTGCTGATATTTGACAAGATTCAACCAACGAACTACAACTGATTACTTAGAACATGGCATGGTAATTGAGATAAACAAAATGTACGTCGTATAATAGAGGCATCAAGGCAAATGTTACGTCATTAGAGAGGATTATTTGTGACATCTGAAAGCTTCAAAGGTAAATTTTCTGCCAGTACGTCGTCCCTCGCCCATAGCTGTATTCAATCACGTGGTACGTTATATATTTTCTCTACTATATTTTAAGATCCATAATATAGTAATGTCCTATATATATATATATATATATATATATATATATATATATATATATATATATATATATATATATATATATATATATATATATATATATATATATATATATATATATATATTCAATTCAAAGGACCAGTTGCATACAGAATTATGTTGCATGACAGATTGATAACTGGTCTTATCGTACTTCGTTTGATGAATCGATAAAAAATGTAAGATACGTCATATCGCATCACAACAAACAATTCTCGGTAGAAGTGTTCTTAAGCGTGCTTTTATCCTTCATTCATTTCAGATAAGAATGAAACTATGGACAAGATGAATCACACACAGATCGACAGCATGGCTGCAGTGATTACCATGTCTTCAATAAGACCGTGCTGGAATACAAACACTGGAAGTGATAATGAAACCTCAAACTGTACATACGTGACATCATCACCGAATACTTATATGGATATCAATGCAGTTGTCAAGAATCCTTTACTGACAGTTATAGGAGTGATTGGAGCATTAGCAAATGCTCTGGTTGTTATGGTCTTATTTCGTGGAACAAAAGAATTCTCAGCTATCATGAGAAAATTGCTGATGCACCAAGCAGTCATCGACGGCCTGATATGTTTGCTCATAATTATACAAGGTTACATGACAACACCTTCTCAAATATTTGAAATTGATCTCATCTTGTGTTACGTGATCAGCAACCAATTTATCTACTGGCTGTGTGCGTTCTTATCTGCCCAGGGTTTAGTATGTTTAGCAGGGGAACGTTTTGTGGCAATCTGCAAACCGTTCACATACATTCGCTACAAAGATTCAACTCGTGTATTTACCTCATTGTTGATATGCGTGTACCTATATGCAGCGATTGTCTGCGTGCCATATTTCCTTCTTCATACAGAATATGAAAATGCAATATGCAAAACATTCACAGGAGTTAATTTTGATACAAATCCATATTTCCGTGTCCATCCCTATATTTGGCTGACCACTTATTACATTGTACCAATAATGATGTCCATAATCCTGTACAGTAAAATACTTAGAGCACTACGGGAAAGTAAATTACTAGATAAACGTACAAAGAATATTACTACAGATAGGGCATCTTCTCAACTGACCAAAACTGCCATAACTGTCACTGTGCTTTTTATTATTTTCATTGGAATCGATTCAATTTCGTACGTGTTTTTAAATTTTAACGTTGTTTTTATTGATGAATATCTATTAATCGCTGTTTTATTTTTCACGTGCTTGAATTCATTCTGCAATCCATTCGCCTATGTGATCCTTATGCCCTATTTTAGGAAGAGTTTGCGGTCAATTTTTAGCTGCTTCTGTATTAAGAGCGATACTAAAAGCACGCCAAAGACACAACAAAGTGAAAATAGAGAAGTAACATCTAGGTTCTAGACCGAATTGGTCTTGGCACATTGAGTCTGTTTGGTTTGAGTATTTGTCATAGATCTGAAGGCTACTGGCCTACCTTAAGATCATGCAAAAGGAACATTTAATCGTATGTATTCAACTATTAACACACATTACTAAAAGGCATGTTGTATGCAAATATTACACTTTAACATATAGACAGTCGTCTATACACATGAACGATCAAAAGGACATATCTTGAGACAATTAAGTGCAATACTTTGTTAAAGTGTTGACCAAATATTAATCTTATGAGGTTTTGAAAATGAGTCAACGACGATGAAATAAGTAAAAGTCACGTTGTATGAAAAAATATCACTTTAACATACATACTGTAGTCTGTACACATGCACGATAATCATGGAAATATCTCCAGGCAAATGCAATATTTTGGGAACATTTTGCCTAAATGTTTATTTTATTAGGCTTAAAAAACTCTCCTCAAATATTTTAACACGTTGTACTAATAGATGAGTTATGTTCAAAGTAGCCATACCATGTGTGCTCACCTAATGCAAATGGGTCAACAAATAAACACCCTGTGACGTCAAATACCAAGAGATGCATTAGTGTCTCGTATAAACGACTTTACATGTTTACTTTGTAATTACATGTGTGGTAAATAGTGAATGATGTCAAAAACCATTTAACAGTTAGAGTAGGGCATGGTTTTCATAGCTGTATTCAATTCACGTAGTACGTTATATATTTTTACTATAATCATTTAATATTCATATAGTAATATCATATATAGAGATTCAGTTCTAAGATAGTGCATACAGAATTATGTTGCATGACAGATTGATAATTGGTCTTATCGTACTTCGTTTGATGAATTGATAAAAAATGTAAGATACACCATATTGCATTAAAACAAACAATACTCGGTAGAATTGTTCTAAAGCGTATATTGTGAAATACATAATACATACATACATGCATTATACATACATACATACATATTAGTGATCACTGGCGGGTTACTCTGACAAACAGTAGTTATATTGGTGCCTTTTCCCTCCTTCTTTCATTTCAGATCAGAATGGAACTAGGAACAAAATGACAATATGAGTCACACACAAATAGACAGCATAGGTGCAGTGAGTACAATGGCGCCAATAGGTCCCTGCTTGAATGCAACAACTGGAAGTGATAATGAAACTTCAAACTGTACAAACATGACGTCATTACCGGATTCTTATATGGATCTCAATGCAGTTGTCAAGAATCCTTTACTGACAGTTATAGGAGTGATTGGAGCATTGGCAAATGCTCTGGTTGTTACCGTCTTATTTCGTGGCGGGAAAGAGTTCTCAGCCATCATGAGGAAATTATTGATGCACCAAGCAGTCATCGATGGCCTGATATGTTTGCTTATAATTATACAGGGTTACATGACAACACCCACTCATATATATGAAATTGATCTCGTTGTGTGTTACATAATCAGCAACCAGCATATGTATTGGTTGTGTGCCTTTTTATCTGCCCAGGGTTTAGTTTGTTTAGCAGGGGAACGTTTTGTGGCAATCTGCAAACCGTTCACATACATTCGCTACAAAGATTCAACTCGTGTATTTACGTCATTACTGATATGCGTGTACCTATACGCAGTGATAATCTGCGTGCCATCTTTCCTTCTTCATACAGAATATGAAAACGGAATATGCAAATCGTTCGCAGAAGTTGATTTTGATACAAATGCATACTACCGTATCCATCCCTATATTTGGCTGACCACATATTACCTTGTACCAATAACGATGTCGATAATCCTCTATAGTAACATACTCAAAGCATTACGGGAAAGTAAGTTACTCGATAAAAGTACAAAAAGTATAACTACGGATAGGGCATCCTCTCAACTGACTAAAACAGCCATAACTGTCACTGTGCTTTTTACCATTTTCATTGGAATTGATTCAATTGCGTATGTGTTGCAAACTTTTGACCTTGTTGTTATTGATGAATATCTACTAATCACCATTTTATTTTGCACATGTTCCAATTCATTCTGCAATCCCTTCGTCTATGTGGTCCTTATGCCTTATTTTAGGAAGAGTTTACGGTCAACTTTTAGCTGCTTCCGTATAAGGAGCGACCCTGAGACCACGCCACAGACACAACAAAGTGAAAGTACAGAAGTAACATCTAGGTTCTAGAACGCCTTGGTATTGTGACATTGAAGATGTCTTGGTGAGTATTTGTCAAAGATCTGAAGGCTACTGGCCTACCTTAAAGTCATGCAAAAACAACATTTAATCTTATGTATTCAACCATTTGCAAACATTAAGGCTCGATCAATGATAATGGGACAACGACGATACAATTCCCAAAAGTCATTTTGTGTGCAATTGTTACACTTAAACATATAGACTATAGTCTATAAACATGTACGATAAATATGAAAATATCTCGAGGCAATTAAATGCAATATTTTGTTAAGGTTTTGACCAAATATAGATCTCATGAGCTTTTACAAAAACTCCTCAAATATTTTTCAAACATTAGACTAATATTTAGACGAGTTATCTTCAAAGTTCAAAAATAGCCGGACTGTGTGTGCACACCCGAAGCAATTGGGTCAACAAACACCCTATGACATCATAAACCAAAAGTGATGCATTAGTGTCTCGTTTAAACGAATTCACCTGTTTACTCTGTAATGACGCAAGTGGTAAATATTAGACATCGTTTAAAGATTAGGATGATGGTTTTGCATAGTTTAAAAACAATGACACACCGAGTATTCGTTAGTATTTACAACATTTGTGTCATAATGTGACCAAACAATATGTTTAGGACCATAGGATACATTGGAGGCATCGTAAGGTTGATGAGGATTGAACAGTAGGGAAACACATGATGACAGTTGGTAATGTAACTTGATACTTATAAAGATCAAGGTTTAGTCACTTAAAGGTGTTAGGATTAGGGATGGATGCGGCTAAGAATGAAATAGTATGGTACAGGGCCTGGTACTAATGAGACAGTATGGTACCTGAGCAGTACTGTTAACAGTACTTTTATCAATTTTACAGTGAAACCTTGGGATGTGAACACCCCGAAAGTGTGATCATCCCCAATAGTGAACACTTTTCCCCGGTCACATTTATTTTAGTGCACTTTAGTTTAACTAAGTGTGAACCCCCCCCCCCCTCCCTCCCCCACATTATCCAAGCAGCGAACACTGTTTCCCGTGGAGGGGGGGGGGGATGGTCCTGAGAACCTCATAGTGAACACCTGGGTTCAAGTAGGTCCATAGCAATGACACTGTGTGTGAGTGTTTCAGTGGTCTTCACTAATTACTTCCATTTTTAATTGGCCTTGCCAGGTTAAGTTTAGCATCGGTGATTGCAATTGCATTTGTGTCAGTCTGTTTGGAAGCATGAAACAAAGGGAACATCATTGGTGTGTGCATATTAGTGAGTACGGTGCAATCAATGGAGAAACTTAGGATTAGTAAATGATCAAACTCTAAACACGGTGAGGCCCCGATCTGGTGAAGAAGGTGAAGATGCTCTCAGCGACACTCCCTCGTGTAAAGGTTAGCTTCAAGGATGCTCTCAAGGCTGCTGAGACACTCAGTTTCATTGCCTGTGACTACAGCATGGACCTTACTGACCTGGTGTATTAGGTTGAAACTTCATTAATTGGACTTTAACTAGAACGGCTAACAAGACATCAACCAAGTGTAAAATCAGTGAATGGCTTGTAATAATGTTAAGTGTCACTTGATGAACAGTAACTGACTTTGAACACTTAGCTGCTCTCCACGAGCCAGATAGATAACAAATATGTTACTGTACCAACACAATTTCTGCCTATGAACATAATCATTTTAATCTATGCCTGTGCTCTTTACATATTGATCACACCTCTGAACCTAGAAAATGATATTTAAGTAGTATAGGGTTATTTCTAATTAGGTTACTGATTAATGATGAGTGGTTGAAGTGTGAACATTCCCTATAGTGAACGTTTTAGCCTGGTCAAAAGGCGTTCACTCTTTTGAGGTTTCACTGTATTTTGAATTGTCATCCTAGATTTAGGATACTGCACAATCAAAATAATAACTACTAAGTGGTGAGTACCGTTAAGTGTACCTTTGAGGAATGAAATGGTATGATGTCTATGGAAAAGATACCAGTACAATTATCAGTACCTCTTAACGGTATCCCACCCCATTTAGGATGCACATATATTCAAAACATACTCATCTAAACATTTTTGTTATGATCATGTTATCAAATATTCATTTGTCCATCGTCCATGATCTCTGAATAACCAACATGACCGGTCTGAAATTTGAATGGAGGGGTTGAAAATATTACCCAGTGTCCCATGTGCTTTGTGGCCATATTAGTTAGGAGTATGATAAAAAGGGTATATAAAGTGAGACATGTTTTCCTTGTCCTTTCATTTGGAGTATGACCATAGAGATGATGGTATTTCGGGGGGCCTACTGTGTTGTTGTTGCCTACTCAGTGGTAAAGATCTAGATAAAGGGAAAGGCGCAGTTCAATTATAAACCCTTAGGATATGGAGGAGCCCTCTGCATATCTTAAATCCCCTCCTTTTGAATTATGGGGGACACCTTTCAGCCCAAACTCTGATTCCTTACATTAGTATTTCTAAATGCTACGCATAATGTTAATGGAAAAGGGAATGTTAAGCCTGTTTCAGCTAAAAACAATTTAAGTACAACTACAAAGGCTTTAATGCAGCACATCTCCTCGCTAAAACATTACTTGGATGGTAACTTAGATCACCATAAGATCACCAGCGATAAGATCCCCAGCGATTTTGACACTCATAGTTCTGCAATACATAAGGTTATGACTCATCTTGGGACTTTGTCATCAAATTTTCTGGCATATTCAGTCTTCCAATCCGATAACCGTTAAATTATGAGACTGTCTCATTTTCATTCACATTCTTCCCAGAGATTATTTCCAACTGTCCTACCCACTGTAATTCTTTATATATTCGCATAGCTTTATTTAAACCATAACAGGTGGAGTTCCCAATGCAAGAAGTTCACTTTCTCAAATGCATTCAGGTCCAGGCATTGTACCAATGAAGTGTCACCAAATGTACCTGTGAATGTGACACGTTCCATATTGCATTGAGAAACAAATACCCAGTACTCGCTTTTGCACTTATTCTTGAAGCCTACTCTAGTTTGACTTTATCTATACTGCTTTTGAAATCACTGGAACTGGCAAACTGTATGATAACCCATAAAATTATTGATGGTAA
Source organism: Maea johnstoni (assembly GCA_963942565.1). Lineage (NCBI taxonomy): Eukaryota > Metazoa > Annelida > Polychaeta > Spionida > Magelonidae > Maea > Maea johnstoni. The sequence continues at coordinate 14,932,791 of OZ012699.1, read as the reverse complement.
GTAGCAAGAGTACAAAGGATAAACAAGTGAAAATAAAATAGATATTTCTGAGGAAACACCTGTCTGCATTTCAATTGTGTAGAAAACTACTATGATTATTAGTTTTTAAATGCCATTATTGAAACAAATAATGTGTAATAGTACAAAAGATAATGGATGGGTCTCTTTCATTATGATCGTGTATTTCAACTAGTAATCATAGCTACATATATTGCTATGAATACTAAAGTAGTTTTTGTATTGTTACAGTGATTTAAACATTCATGTATATGCATCATATTTCATACGCGCTAATTGTATATTATTTGTTCTTCCCAATGATACGATGGAAGCCAGATCTGTGTTGGCTTTCTAATCGCATGAATTGTCATGATGGTATTATCTTCTGAACTAGAACCCATTTTCGCCTTGGTGTATTACAAAGTTATTGTCAAATATGTATGGCATTATATGAACCTTTTAATGTGGATCAAGTGTTTGAATGTTCACGGTTGCATAGCCAGTATGAGGCCATTTAATTGGTCTGCCAATCAAAAGGTGAGAGGAAATGAACGTGCAGGTGACTATGCTGACATAATCGCAGACTCACGTGACACAAAACAATCACATATCACACGCAGCACTCCGGCAGGGCATACCTCATCTGTGTGCCGTCTCTCACATCAAGTGACAAAAAGCACGAATAGCTTTGACGAAACTTACATGAAGATACTCGTGGCTAAGGTGTGACGTACATATCGATCTCCACAATGGTCTGACATGATCATGCATCTCTGCCTATGTATGTGTGCTCGTTGATGAAGTGTATACCGGTGGTGCTAGGCTGCAAAATACCCAAAGACTTCACAGGAATGCCAACTTCTAGGTCGACAGCATATGAGAAGCCTTGCCAGAAACCCGCATTGGATGCTTATAGGAAGTCAGGCCCATGGTAAGAGAATTAATACATTAATACCTTTAACACATACGTGTGTGCATATGTAAATATATATATATATATATATATATATATATATATATATATATATATATATATATATATATATATATATATATATATATATATATATATATATATATATATATATATATATATATATATATATTTGTGTGTGTGTGTGTGTTATATATATATGTGTGTTATATGTATATATATATATGTATATATATATATATACTAGTATATATATATATATATATATATATATATATATATATATATATATATATATATATATATATATATATATATATATATATACATATATATATATATATATATATATATATATATATACATATACATATATATATATATATATATATATATATATATATATATATACATATATACATACATATATATATATATATATATATATATATATATATATATATATATATATATATATATATATATATACACACATAAATATATATATATATATATATATATATATATATATATATATATATATATATATATATATATATATATATATATATATATATATTATTCATACGCATATATATTTGTACATAATACCCTGTCTAACTGGTGCGTTTATCCTTGTTTCATTTCAGAACTGAATAAAACTAGGGATAAGATGAGTCACACACAAATGGACAGCATGGCTGCAGTTAGTACAGTCTCGTCCATAGTCCCCTGCTGGAATGCAACAACTGGACGTAGTAATGCAACCTCAAACTGTACACGTGACGTCATCATCGGGTACTTACTAGTATATGGATCTGAAAGCAGTTGTCAGGAATCCTTTATTGATAGCAGTAGGGGCAATTGGAGCATTAGCAAATGCTTTGGTTGTTGCAATCTTATTTCGTGGCACGAAAGAATTCTCAGCCATCTTGCGAAAATTGCTGATGCACCAAGCCGTCATCGATGGCCTATTATGTTTGTTTATACTTATACAGGGTTACATGACAACCACTTCTCACATATTTGAAATTGATCTCGTTGTGTGTTACATAATCATCACCCAGCATTTGTACTGGCTGTTTGCGTTCCTTAGTGTCTCGTTTAGACGAATTTACCTGTTTACTTTGGAATGACGCGTGTGGTAAATATTAGACACCCTTTAACAAGTAGGGCATAGTTTTGCATAGTTGAAAACAATTGCACAGCGAGTAGTATTTAGTATTTTGGTCGTTCCGGCTCAAGTGGACCAGAGATCGGCAGGTCACCATCACGGATTTTGACGAAACTTGCCTCATGTGTGCCTTTATGTTTATAAGGGTTACACGAAAAATTTCAGTTCATAATTCGGTTTTTGAGAAAAGTGAGGTTAAAGGCGTGGGGGTAAAGCTCATATTTTCACTCATGAATCTAAGTAGTGTATTGGACCATTTTTAGATGCTCACAGTTTTTGGGAAAATTGAGGTGCAAAGCCTATATTTGCTATTATATCTGATTGACACCTGGGAAATCACATAATGAAATCATTTTTTTCATATGCCTTAAGGTTACTGAGATAAAGAGGTCCAAAATATGATTTTCGTTCAATTTCTTAAATAAAATCCAGTTTACAGGCCATTTTTCCTTCCAAGCCATTCATATTTTATGGACTGTTTTACTTGATTTATATTTTCTATTTATGGGGGATTCTAGAAAAGTCAAGATGTTTTTCTAAAAGGTCAAATGTTGACACAGTTGGTGGGCAAAAGTTGGCCGGGATCAAATTTGTAGTAATTGGGCCTAACTGAGGAGCCGAGTCTGACCATGTAGTTAATTATCTAATACCTTCAGCTTATAATATGCTAATCTAACACATACCAGCTACATCTATACCAAATTTTGTTTTATGGTCTCAATTCCTTCACATAAAAAACTACTTTTACTAATGGACTATAGTGACTGTTTCAGGTCTATCAGTCAACTTTATGGCCTGTGTATAAATTTAGTAATAATTTTTATACTGGTAGGATTTACCATATTCAGTACACAGTCAATTAGCAAATTATATTGTTGATTGATTTTGTCAATATTTTGGTCTTTTTAGACGTACAATGGTCTAAAATCAGTTTTTTTGTTCATTTTTGTTAAAATCTTTGTATTATTAAGGGCATTTGTACTTCCTAAATCACATAAGGAGACTAGTTTTTCTTGATTTATGCTGTTTAATTGTAATTACTTTCTAAGGACATTCAATTACTTGAAAATCAGTCCAAATTTTGGTACACCTGTTTTCCCTAATCAAAATGTACCTATATTGCCCCTGTTTTCATGATTCGATTTGACCATGTTATGAAATGCCCACTGCCATCACATTTTGATAAATGAAATGTACTGATATAGGCTCTTTATATGTCTAGGTTTCTTTTATGGTGCTTGTTCATTCACTCTGATTTTTTTGTTTTTTGAAGTCATTCGTTGTTAAGTATGTCATTTTAATAGTACAAAGATAATATTCACTATAATGTTAGTACATCAACATATAAGGAATCATATTTTGGAACAATTTTGTTTTAACTACTAGTTATTCAGACAAAATTAACCCAAATTGGGGTTTTGTTTGAACATTTTTGTTATTCCTATATCAAGGGAAATGCATAATTCATAATGCAAATTTATTATTTTAATGTCTGATTAGAGGAGCTTTTAGTGACAAGACTCTTGTTTCAAATTGACCAATGAACCAATTTTAGCCATGATTGTCATAAAACAAAAACATAAGTGTAATTTAATGGTGAAGGAATGAAAACCATAAAAGCAAACTGGGTATATTAGCAGCCTATATTAGTACTTTTCACGTATCAACAGGTGACGGCAGTAAATGTTTCTCTGCATGGTCAAATCAAACCTTGAAAACAGGGGCAGTATATGCAAATATTGATCTGGGCCAATATTTTGTAAAGTACAAAAATTTGGACACTTAATTTTTCTGACAGTAACTACAAATAGACAGTATAACTCAAGTAAAACAAGTCACCTAATATGGACAAAGTACAAAAAGTGACCTAAAAATCACAAAAAAAAATCAATTAATAAATTAACAAAAACCCAATTATAGTTTATCTCTAAAATGCCTTAATGTATAAACAAAACTAATCCATAATATGATTTTTTGATTGACTGTGTACTGAATAGACAGATACTACCGCTATGTCTCTAGGACTATGTTTATAAGGAGACCTCAAAGTTGACCGATAGACGTGACAAGGTCACTACAGTCTATGAGTAGAAGCTAAAGTAGGTTTTTCATGTAAAGATATTGAGACCACAATACAAAGTTAATTATGTTTATAAAGCAGCTGTGCCAAATGTTGGACTCATTTTAAAACATCTCAGAAAAGAATCGTATTACTAAAATCCTCTAACCAGACATTAAAAATGAAATAATAAATCTGCATCATGTAGGCATTTCCTTCAACATTGTATAGAAGTAACAAAAAAAACAATTTTGGTTCATTTTGTCTGAATACTAGTAAGTAGTAGCAAAAACAAAATTGATTTCAAAATCTGATTCTCTATGTGTTGATGTACTAAATTTATAGTGAACATAATCTTTGTATATTAGCATTACAAACTTTACACCGGATGACTTCAAAGTGACCAATTAACCAAAAAGAGACCTAAACATATTAACAGCCTATCTTAGTACATTGGAAATATTAAAATGTGATGGCAGTGGGCATTTCACTACATGGCCAAATCGAACCATAAAAACAGGGGCAATATAGGTACGTTTTAATCAGGGCCTATATTTGGAAAGCAGGTGTACCAAAACTTGGACCAAAGTTTGGACAAAATTAAGTAGATTACTAATATTATTAGTGTCATACCCTGTATGTTTAAGCCATAAACATTTGCATACATCCATGTGTGGTGAAATGGATGTGATTTCTTCCTAGTGTATCACCATTGTTTTCATGAAAAGCAGAAACAGTATCATAATTCCTATAGTATGGTTCTATGTGCGATCTAGCTTCATACAATTTAACCGTAATATCATAAAGTGATGATGTATGGAGTTCCAAGGTCAAATCTATTTGCATAATCATGTCTTTGTGTCACTAATGTCTCCAACGAGTATTACTACTACGGCCATGTTTTTAACACTTGTCAAAGTATCTGTTGATATTGTTGATTGTTTTGTGAAAAACAAAACCTCTGATAACTTTCATGTAGTAGTTTTGAGTGAGTCTGCTCCTTTGACTTGTATTGAAAAGGGTACCAAGATTGATCTTATAGAAACATTGTATCTTAAGATTTAAATGGTTCAGTTACGAGTCACATAGTACATTGTACATAGTATATTGATATAGATAACAGGTTATATGTTTATGTGTTTTTTATTTACTAGTATTTGTTTCCGTCTTAGCAGTCAGATGCGTGTGTATATTTACTTCGTGGAAATGAAAATTGCTATTGCACATATTGCAGGATTCAAAAATAATGTCAACTTTAATAACGTGTTCCATATACATGTATTGTGTAAACATTGACTGTAATGTATAAACGCCTTCCTAATGTTAACGTTTATGTGGTAGTGTTGAGCGAGTGTGGAAATTCGATTTATATTGAAAAGGGTACTAAGATCGTTCTTATAGAAAGTGTATTTTTAGGAATTAAACGGTTCAATTCTGCGTATATCACATAGCTCATTGAAAAAAATAACAGGTCATATGCGTAGGCGTTTTTCTTTATTTGTCTCAGTCTTAGGTGTCAGTTGCATGTGTTTATTTACTCCGGGTACTGGTTGAAAAAATAAATTGCCATTGCACATAGTGCAATATTCAATATTAACAAACGACCTTTATATAGTGTGCCACATGTTGTGTAATCATTTGATGTAATGTATAAATTCCATCAAAATGATTATCTTAAACCTCCATTCATCCATAGTAGTGTCAGTGCTTAATTATACTTATTCACTTTCTTGAAGATTTTGTGTTGTCATTTTTTCATACTCATCTGAAAAGAGTACCCTGTCCAACCAACTCTAGCTGCATAAAACAGCTGCTAGACAAAAGGGAGAACAAAAAACCCATTGATGTCCAATCAAATGCTTTTGGAAATATCTATACTATATTATGGTTGGACCATGTGTGAATGAGTTTCACATGTTAAACAAAACAAAAGACATGAATCAACATCATGATTTACTTTTATTATTTTCTGTCATGTCACAACTAGATGTGTTACACACTTATATAAATGCAATATATACAAAGAAATGAGGCATTGTGCAACAGTAAAAAATCTGTGCTTGTTAATGACAATTCAAATAAATACTATCTATCCTTTTCACGCCTGCAAACAAAAAGATCCAACTTTGTTGGGGCTCTTCCCTGATGGCCGAGTGACCAAAGGTGTTGCCACTGACTGCTCGCTGTCTCTTACCACTGCCCCAGTTTGAATCTTTGCTGGGGCAAGGGAGAAATCTGTCAGTGACTTGGGGTTTGGCGGTGTCTTTCCAATTCATGATTGACCAGTTGTTAGTAGTGGAGGAAAACAGAGACCTTGATGGAAACTACCGCCTAACCCAAAGTCACTGGCAACTTTCTCACGTGCCCAGGCTGGGATTCACACTCAGGCTGTGGCAACGCATGACGCCACTAGTCTAGGACACATATGGATATATCTTGATAACAAGACAAAATTTTGATGAAAAATTGCCTTCAATAGATTGGGTTGTTAGTTTAAAAAAGAAAGATAAATTGATTTTGCTCCATTCAAATTTTATAGCCCTTTCTTTCCTCCACAATTTTTTGTTAAAAATCAAGTTCTTTTTACAGGTTTTAGACTGCATAACTTTGGAACAATGCCAAAATTTGAGAAATTATGATATTCTTCCCTCTGTGAAACGGTGCCAAATTTTAAGCATACTTGTTAAACTTTGATTCCCAAAATGCATATGTGAAAAGACCATGATTTGGTGAGATTCAGTTTGGAGAAGGGTGCCAAAATCTGCTTGTGGTTCAACCAATCTTTAGCTTTGTGATATTTAGTCTCTTACTCAGGGCAGTGATGTCCTAGACCATAGGTCACCTTAACCCTTCCAATGCTGAGGCTAATTTCGTCCAAAGCACAAGGATGCAAAGATTTCTTAAAACCATCTAAACCCTGTCATGTTGGTATTCATTGGATAGTTCTCACTGAGTACTCTCATATGATTACCCATGTGTCAGGGTTTCAGTCATTTTTCAGCTTTTATGCATCATTCTGTATTGGCCAAATTAGCCACCAGCAGCATAAGATTTAAGCCTATAGGTCCCCGTGACCTAATTTCCCTCACTGCCAACTTTTTGCACCTGTCCTCATCATACATGACCTTTGAACTGACCTAGTTCACAACAGGGTCGCCACCTATTGACATTATGTTGTCAAATATTCTAGCAGCTAGAATTGCAGGAGCCTTGGTGTTTTTCAATGGGTCCTGAATTCTTCTCTAAGAAGTCAAGAAGCAAGTTTGAGAATTTCTGCGGCCTGCGAAGACAACGGTACATCGGCCTGAGAACTGAAAGAGAAATAATAAGGTAACTTAAATATGGCATTCGCAATATGAAACAAATAAGAAAAGTTTAAAACAAAGGTTAAAAAAAAGGTTTAAAAGGTTAAAAGTTAAACTTGATTCAGCAAGTCTAGCTTAAGAAATTCCATTCATCATTACTTTTTCTGCCATATTAAGGCTAAATTGTGACCATTCCGTTCCAAATGGAGAAGAAAAGTGAGCTCTTATAAAAAAAAAACTTTAAAAGGTCAAAAGTTAATAAAGGTTAAAAGTTAAACTTGATTCAGCAAAATTCCAGTTATTATATTCATCGCTATTCTTTCTGTCATATTAAGGCTAAATTGTGACCATTCTGATCCAAATGGTGGAGAAAAGTGAGGAGCTCATGCCACCACCCCTCCCCCCTTCCCCCTAGACATGTTCCTTACCTTGCAGACTGGATCAGCCCCTCATTTTCTCCTGTAGCTCTTGCCTCCCCCAAATATGCTGTAGACATGTTCCCCACCTGGCAGACCCCCCCCCCTACCTATATACTCTAGACATCTTCCTTACCTTGCAGACTGGACGAGCCCCCTCAGTGTCTCCTGTAGCTCTTGCCCCCCCCCCAAATATGCTCTAGACATGTTCCCCACCTGGCAGACCCCCCCCCCCCCCCTACCTATATACTCTAGACATCTTCCTTACCTTGCAGACTGGACGAGCCCCCTCAGTGTCTCCTGTAGCTCTTGCCCCCCCCCCCCCCCCAAATATGCTCTAGACAAGTTCCCCACCTGGCAGACCCCCCCCCCTACCTATATACTCTAGACATCTTCCTTACCTTGCAGACTGGATCAGCCCCTCATTTTCTCCTGTAGCTCTTGCCCCCCCCCCCCCCCCAAATATGCTATAGACATGTTCCCCACCTGGCAGACCCCCCCCCCCCCCCCCCATACCTATATACTCTAGACATGTTCCTTACCTTGCAGACTGGACGAGCCCCTCATTTTCTCCTGTAGCTCTTGCCCCCCCCCCCCCCCCCCCCCAAATATGCTATAGACATGTTCCCCACCTGGCAGACCCCCCCCCCCCCATACCTATATACTCTAGACATGTTCCTTACCTTGCAGACTGGACGAGCCCCCTCAGTGTCTCCTGTAGCTCTTGCCCCTCATCTCGTAACATGGCCGCGTGGCAGGGGTCGGTGCTGACAAGGCGTTTGATGATTCGCAGCAAGATCTTCTGCTTCTTGGCGTCAGCTGCCTTCAAAGCTTCACTTAAACACACCTAAAAAAGCAAAATAACATACCATAAATTCTCAGCAATTTGAGACACTTTTTGACAATTACGATTTTTATGGGGTTCAGGGTGGCCCATGTTTTCTGAAAATACCTTTATGTTGTATCAGCATGATTTACAGCAAGGTTCATAATTTTGAAGATGGCAACTGGCTATATCGAGGGTTGCCAGTATTTCCCATAAATTAGTTTGCAAAATATTTATAATGGCCCAAATTCCTAGGGTGGTCTAAATTTCCGAGAATTTACCGTAACATAACATAACATAAGATGATATTATTTAGGTCTTAGGAAAAGTCCTCAAATATCTCACTAATAATCGATTAATACACACATAGCATGATAAAATTATGGATAGTCAACTCACTTCTTATTGGTGACGACAACTCATAGTCAAATATATCTCAAAATATTACTTCGTAATCAAGATATTTCTATGAAGATCAAAAGGTTAAAGGTTATAACGTTGAAGGTCATATGCTTAAAAGTGGTAGTTGCCATCTAGATTTAAAGACTGGGTTTCATTTCACTTCTCCTTTGTAAAAACTGCAATAAAACATTTGAGTCAAGGTCACAAATTTCAAGTATCAAAGGTCAAAAGGTTAAAGGTCATACCATATTTTCTGCGTTCATAGATTCCGGGTTCTCTCCTCCGAAAAGCTGGACAATTAGAGACAGAGACTTCAGGGCCAGTTCAGCAATATCGCTGTCTTCATAGCTCAGCTGCAATAATAAAACACACTTGAATTGGTTTATCATAAGAACTGGCCTGCTAGCTTATGAATGTTCAGGGTTAAGTGAAGATTGTAACAGTTTAACAAACTTTATTACCATATTAATTGTGCTCTGACATTTTTTGCATCAAATGAAATTTAATGGTTTACATGTTTAATGTATATATATATATATATATATATATATATATATATATATATATATATATATATATATATATATATATATATATATATATATATATATATGCTTGCATGCATGCATGCATGCATGTATGTATGTATGTATGTATGTATGTATGCATGCATGCATGCATGCATGTATGTACGTATGTATGTATGCATGTATGCATATATATATATATATATATATATATATATATATATATATATATATATATATATATATATATATATATATATATATATATATATATATATATACATATACATATACATATATATATATATATATATATATATATATATATATATATATATATATATATATATATATATATGGACTAATCTATGGACTTCATTTATTAAATATTACTAGAATGTGTGGAATTCAGAACAATGGGCGATGGGTAATTGGTCAGATTTCCCAAATATCTATTTCCGAAATATTTATCTTTTTATTTCCATTTATTCATTCCCTCTCACAACTTCCCACCCTACTAGGACTTATGTTAACGTACCAGCTGCAGCAGGAGGCTGATGAGGTCTGTGAACGGCTTGTTGGTCAGAAGGAGCTGCTCGGCCTGTTCAGCAGTGGCGCCCTCTGATCCGCCTTTCTTACTCTGAAATACAACAATCAAAGATTCAAGATTGAATTATCATACTAAATAAGCAAATAATGCCAAATGAAAAAGGATTGGCACCTTTAAAATTTTGCAACACGATACCTTAACGCTACTTTTAATGATACTGCCTGAATCCCATGGACCTAATCTATTAAACTTTACACTGTAAGCCTGGGGAATTTTGCTATTCAATAGAGAACATCCTTCACGTGGAGATGTGCAGGTGGCAATCAAGTCAAGTTTACATACACTTCTTCACATCTTAAACGGTAATATACAATACTTAACTTTCTCAAAACAATGATTTTCCCAATTTGATACCATTATTTGGTACTGTATGGATACCAGTAGCAATCTCTACAGTACGTACCTGTAGCGCGCGCCTGACCACATCAGAGACGTGTTTGAGGAGGTGGTGTAGGATATCTAGGAGCGTCTGCAGCATCTGATTGGGGCCCTTACTGTCCCCCTGCTCCTCACTGTTCACACACACCGCCGTCACCTCTATAAACAGGTTAATCACGTGCTCCACGAGACCTGCAAATAACAACAAACCAATAATGCCCTGCTGAACAGTCATTAAGGCTTTAGTATTGCCCTCAAGAACATATTAGACCCATTTAGTTTCATAAGTTTATCAAGTGCTCCACTAGACTTGCAAATAACAACATACCAATAATGCCCTGCTGAACAGTCATTAAAGCTTTAGTATTGCCCTCAAGAACATATTAGACCCATTTAGTTTCATAAGTTTATCAAGTGCTCCACTAGACCTGCAAATAACAACATACCAATAATGCCCTGCTGAACAGTCATTAAGGCTTTAGTATTGCCCTCAAGAACATATTAGACCCATTTAGTTTCATAAGTTTATCAAGTGCTCCACTAGACCTGCAAATAACAACAAACCAATAATGCCCTGCTGAACAGATATGAAAGCTTTAGTATTGCCCTCAAGAACATATTAGACCCATTTAGTTTCATAAGTTTATCAAGTGCTCCACTAGACCTGCAAATAACAACAAACCAATAATGCCCTGCTGAACAGTCATTAATGCTTTAGTATTGCCCTCAAGAACATATTAGACCCATTTAGTTTCATAAGTTTAGCAAGTGCTCCACTAGACCTGCAAATAACAACATACCAATAATGCCCTGCTGAACAGTCATTAAGGCTTTAGTATTGCCCTCAAGAACATATTAGACCCATTTAGTTTCATAAGTTTATCAAGTGCTCCACTAGACCTGCAAATAACAACATACCAATAATGCCCTGTTGAACAGTCATTAAGGCTTTAGTATTGCCCTCAAGAACATATTAGACCCATTTAGTTTCATAAGTTTATCAAGTGCTCCACTAGACCTGCAAATAACAACTAACCAATAATGCCCTGCTGAACAGTCATGAAAGCTTTAGTATTGCCCTCAAGAACATATTAGACCCATTTAGTTTCATAAGTTTATCAAGTGCTCCACTAGACCTGCAAATAACAACAAACCAATAATGCCCTGCTGAACAGTCATTAATGCTTTAGTATTGCCCTCAAGAACATATTAGACCCATTTAGTTTCATAAGTTTATCAAGTGCTCCACTAGACCTGCAAATAACAACATACCAATAATGCCCTGCTGAACAGTCATTAAGGCTTTAGTATTGCCCTCAAGAACATATTAGACCCATTTAGTTTCATAAGTTTATCAAGTGCTCCACTAGACCTGCAAATAACAACATACCAATAATGCCCTGCTGAACAGTCATTAAGGCTTTAGTATTGCCCTCAAGAACATATTAGACCCATTTAGTTTCATACCAACACAAGGAAGAAAGGAAGGAAAGCATGGGTTTTTTACGCCACTTTCAACAGCTTCGGTCATATTGCATCGCGATAGAAACCTAGTTGCAGAGGGACCATAGACAGCCCTTCACAATGGCGCACAACTATATAGTATTCTCAAATGAGTACCCATTTCCATTAGCTTTAGTAATTTTTTAGGTTTTTTGCGTCATTTTGTATTGGCCAAATTAACAAGGGTTAAGCATGGATGGCTTAAAGGATTAGCATACCTTGGTCATAGAGGTCCTTCATGTTGGTTTCCTTGCTGGTGGTCAGACAGTAGATGACCGCCATAAGATGCTGCATAGTGCTCCCGGTCACATGGTTCTGGTGGTCCTGAAACAATGACATTAACCCTTAAACACATTGAATCTCAAACATTACATATTCATAACATTACAATGACATTAACCCTTTAATGAAGAACTTAAATATACTTTGCTAGACAAAGAAAAGTTGTTTGAAAAAAGATGGGGTATGCTCATAGAGCATTATGGAAACAATTGATGTATGTGAGTCCAAATATATACTTGACATGTGTACACCAAAATATCTGATATTTATTTGTTGTTGATAACAATATAGTTATCGTAGTGATACTGTACATTTTTTTCAAAAAAAAACAAAAAAACTTTAATGCTCACTTTGATATAGTTATCGTAGTGATACTGTACATTTTTTTCAAAAAAAAACAAAAAAACTTTAATGCTCACTTTGATCAAAAGTAGTTTGACAATATTTTGTTAAAATATTTCAGGGAAAATATTTAAAGGCGCAATATTCATGAGTAGTTTACCCATATACCCGCTTTAGTGAACCCAGAAATATCGCGTCCAGTAAGGTTTTATGTTTGAAATGTGTTGCTCTCATCATCAAGGTACAAAAACTGTGATGTGAGCACTAATGTGAACACTTTGGCTCT
>OZ012699.1:14837247-14914747 GCA_963942565.1 Maea johnstoni | reverse complement strand
TAAATCACTTTTTCTCCGCTATATTGTAGTAATGTATAAAGCTTTAATTTGGAGGGTTAAAATCTTCGCTTTACATCCCTGCTGGGGGGTATCAGCGCTACTTAAAATTCATGCATTCAAGCACTCAAAATGTATATTTATTACTATATTATATAGATATTTATTCGAAGGATGTTATTTTGGCGTTTTCATGGGGAGCGTGAAAATAGCAAAAATTAAATGCCTGTAAAAAATACCAGTTATACAGCATGAGCTAAATCGACCAATGTTATCATAGTTCTAAGTCACTTTTCTCCGCTATATCGTAGAACCAGCTAAATTGACCAATGAGAGGATCTTACCCACAGTGTTGCCGAAATGCGTCTCTCCGCAATCTACGGAATAGACGTGGTGCAGCAGGTGCCCGAGGGCGTCGACGAAGCCCTCGGTGAGGATCCTGGGGCGGAAGACCTGGCTGGTGGTCAGGTGGATGAGGACGGACATCAGAGGCAGGTAGATCTTCAGCTGCTTCGCTTGGACAGTGGACGGATGTTTACGACCAGAGACCGTGTCCAAGATGGACAAAATCTCCTCTGGAACAGAAAGAACAGAATAACAAACTTTTTTTTTAAAGGTTCGCCACCCCTTTTCAAAGGGTGGCTCATACATATAAGGAGAGCTTGTTTTGTATATGCAGACTTTACAGAATAACAAACTTGGCTTGGACAGTGGACGGATGTTTACTGCCAGGGACCGTATCCAAGATAGACAAAATCTCCTCTGTGATGGGAAGAAGAGGATAATAAACTTGGCTTGGACGGTGGACGGATGCTTACGGCCAGAGACAGTGTACAAGATGGACAAAATCTCCTCTGTAACAGAAATAAAAGAATAAATACTTCTTTTTTTTACTCATAAGTGTTTGCCACCTCTTTTTAAAGGGTGGCTTATACATATAAAAAGGTGAGCTTGTTTAAATATATATGCAGACTTTGCAGAATAACAAACTTGGCTTGGACAGTGGACGGATGTTTACGGCCAGGGACCGTATCCAAGATGGACAAAATCTCTTCTGTAACAGAAAGAACAGAATAACAAACTTGGCTTGGACAGTGGATGGATGTTTAGAGCCAGAGGCAGCATCTAATTCGTTTTGATTCGGGTCGATTTCCTGGCCACATTCTTCTTATGTTTGAACATTATAGTTTTATGTTCTTTATAAATTTTTTCTTTGTACTTTTTGTAGACTGATATATATATTTTGTAGATAACCTACAGTCAATAAACTATATATACATATTGATGATTCGCCGAAAGGAAAACAAAAAATCATTGTTTGCGCAGTATGTTCAAAGTCACAAATGCTTGAAACATGTGAGCACAATCAATTTTTTCAAGTGTCTGTCAAACAAGTCGATCTGGCTTCCCCCTTAGACATTTAATCGAGTTACCAATTAATTGTCCAAGCGCTACTGTATACCATGTTAATTGTTGCGATTGGCAGGCCTTTGACGTGCAGTGTAATTTTAACATAAATCTTTCAATGACAAGCTATCATGTCAGCATGTTGTATGATAATAGCATAGGGATCAGATATAAAAATAATGGTTTGCAGTTTAATAAATGTGTACTCCAGGGGTGAGCAAAGTAAGCATTAATTAAACTGCCACAATATTAACACGGTATACAGTATGTGTTTGTAGTTCTTACTTGTGATGGAGGGTACTGTGTTGACGATGTGATCTGTGATGAGACCCAGACATCTCGCGAGATACTCGTGCTGATCGCTGTCTTGAGACTTGCTCACATTTTTCCTGCTGTCTCGCTCTATGTACATTACAAGCCTGCAAAAAAATAAGTTTTTAACCCTTTAATACCCACAGCAGACAAAAGCAATCTGACAATTTTGATAATCTCTTTTAGCAAAAGGCAAAGTGGCGAAAAGACTTTTGACCAAACACCACCAACAAGAGGCCTTACAGTGGCATCATCCCAGAAATGAGTGTCTTTTAGAACTCCAAATACTGTAAAGTTTGAATTATTAGCGAGTTTATATTTGGCGAATCGATCCATTTTTCGATAATAGCGGATCCTAATATTAGCGTCTGGTCCGTCACCAAAAGCGCCATCTGAGAAGTGGTATCATAATTCATGTACTAATCTACCACTCATGCCCGAAGATACTGTAGACTAGACCTTGTTTCATTAAGGTGCAACCACCTAACAAGTGAAATTAAGGGTTCAAGATTACCAGATCGAGCTATGAACGGTACGAATGATCGTCAGTGGTCATTGCAATCGTAATTTCCTAGATCCACTAATATTACTTCCACGTTAATATTTCAAACTTTACAGTACGCAGGATAAGTGTTTGATGATTAAACATTGAAACCATTTTCTGTTACAAAAACTGAGCCGATACATCCATCAACTTATTTACCAATACTATAAAGAAGGGGAATTTTTTTCATAAATTTTTGGTGCAATCAATGAGATGAGATAACAGATGTGTGTTTACCTGGACTGACAACAGGAGTGAAGGGTATCTGTTTGACCTTGAATGACCTCTAGGACTAGCAATAACGCCTTGCCGCGTACCACCATGGACGGACTCTCCAGTAGCTTCATCACCTGAAGCAGGAAATCCTGCGGAGACGGAAACAAACAAATAAAAAACTTACAAATTTACGTTTTTCTTCACTTTTTCTGCCATATTGCGGCTACGCCACGACTGGTCAGTTGTATGAGGTGTAGGAAATTGAAGAACTCTACCTACAACTCTCCTTCAAATATTTTTTTATATTTCAGCCTTATTCTGAACTACCTAGCAAAAATGACTGCTTATCCCCAAGATAAATATACAGAAATAACATCAAACCTAAAGTTTTGAAATTAAGAAAATTGTTATTGTCTCTATGTCAAGGTTAAACAAGGTAATTGCGATCAAATTGGCTGGGCAACCTGAAGCCTGTCGGGACTATCTGATCTTGGGTCTGACTTGCCCTGTCTGACTACCTGGGTTGGCTAGGTACTGTTGAGCTCTGTTCCATTTGAAATTTTAACCCATTAATATAGTCCAATTCAATGACAGGCTTAGTGCTGGGTTATGATACTTACTTTATCTTGCTTGAGTCTGTTGAGGTTGGCCCCTGTTGTGAATAGGGCTAGGAACATTGTGACGACAGCCTGTTGTATCTTAGATATGCCCAGAGCCAGGGCGTCCAGGACCTTGGGTAGACCCACTTTCTCGATGACGCATTGGAACACGGACACCGACTGCTGCGTCAAACGACAGATAGCCTGAAAACAAGGATAAAAACTCAATGAGATATTGCACCATTTTCTTCCGCAGACCACTGCCTGAAATGACAGATTGCCTTACACAAAAAAAAATCTCAAATAAATATTTCAATATTATTTCTTAAAGATTGCTATTTCAACATTTTTGACTAGAATTAAAGAAAAAAACCTTCCTAATATTTTGTAAAATGTTGCTTTCTTCCAAAGAAATTGTCAAAGTTATCATAAGTACAGACAACATTGGTTCAAATATCCCCAGGCATGAAAGGGTTAAGGTAAAGGTCAGAGGTCAAAATGTAGTATTGGTCAAACTTTTTTTAGTTAAATTTTTTTTTTTTGTTTATTGTATATTAATCAATCCAATAAAAAAATGACATTTGTTTGATTTTCTTACATACGTAATAAAGGCCTATAGGTCATCTGCAAAGTTGTATATAGCGACAAAAGGTTATTTAACTGTTAAATATCATCATGATACCCATTCATATTATCTCTAAGAGAGAGAGAGAGAGTATTGGTCATACTTACCGATAGAGCGGTCACTCTAAGTGAGTCTACAGTGGAGTGAGTATAGATGTACCACAGGAAAAGCCCCACTTCATTCACTGCAAACTTCTGGGCATGAACTCCAGTCGTGACGGCCACGTTCTGAACAACCTTGGCCGCATAATGGTTCACTATGTGGTCCTCCTAAACAGCAACACAATCAAGATATATACACACAGACATATCATTCTTAATTATAAATCATTCTTGATATCCAAGTTAGTGTTAAAAGTATCAAAGATCGAGACAGAAATTTCAACAGTAACTCTTAATAAATATGATAAATAAATATTACTGGTTTGGATGTTTAACTCACCCCTTCTCGTAGACATCGGGTTATGAGGCTGTAGGTCAAGGCCGGCACCGTCCAGTTCTCCGTGATCTGACCTATGACCTCGTCCTGCGAGGCCACCAGAAAGAGCAGCTCCCCCAGTGCCGGGAGCAGACCCAGCTTCATACGAGTCGTCCGGAAATTATCCCGCAAAACTTCAGTCAGAATTGTAAACACCTTACAAGAAAGATCAATGTTTATGCTTTAATTACAGACTGTTTTTGCTCAATACTCATATAAAAATTGGTGAAAACACAATGACAAAAATAAATTTCTGCTAGATGTCCTGTTTTTGCATGAATCACAATATATTCTCAAATAATTTACATAGATCACAATATATTCAGATGAAAAACACAAACATGTATTTACTCACAGAGAAAATTCATGGTGGCTTTCATCAAATATTATGTACAGCTCTAATTCAGAGTGCTAAAAACTTCGTTTACAGCCATGCTAGAGGGTATTTGTGCTACTTTAAATTTGGGAATTCAAGCACTCAAATTATAAATTTATCACTATATAGATATAAATTTGAAGGCTGTTATTTTGGCGCTATAATGGGGAGCGCGAAAATAGGAAAAATTAAATGCCTGTAAATAATACCAGTTATACAGTACTGTGGTGTCCTAGACATGAGCGTGCTTACCTCAGTGAGTCTGCATTCCCCGTCCAGCTCAGTGGTATTGTTAGCCACAAGACCTAGAACCCTGCACACTTTACAGCGGCTGAAAAATACAAAAAAGAACATGAACAGATCACCCTCAGGGACTTAGCCAGGACCCGTCCACCCATCTTTTGGACAGGTAGTTTCCTGAAAACCTCCCTTTTGGACAGGCAAAATTTTCATTGAAAAGTAGTCAATCATGACTTTTGGGACATGACTTTTAGAACCAACTATTTTTCCTGCTAAGCATCTGCTGAGATCTTTCTGAGATGTAAATAGCCCTTTTTGACACAATAAGCTATCATGTGTAGGGTTCGGGGTTTGAAGTACCTGAGTAGTTAATTTCGGACAGGCAGAAACTTTGTGACTGCTGTTTCAGGCAGGCATTATTTAAATCCGGGCGAAGACCCAGGTCACCCTGACTTCTGATGCTTATAACAATAACTTGGCTTTGAAGCAGGATTTTACAAAACATTTCAGTAGAGTTGTGATTTATTTCATAAGGGAAATTTCTTAAATATTTCTTTAAACATTTTTTAAGAATTTTTCAGAAATATAGTCAGGCCTTTTGGGGGGAAGGGTGGCCCAGTAATAATAATAATAATAATAATGATAACAATAATAATAATAATAATAATAATAATAATAATAATAATAATAATAATAATAATAATAATAATAATAATAATGATAATAATAACAATAATTATAGGAATGATAGTAATAATAAGTATAATAATAGTAGCTATAATAAAAATAATAATAATGATGATAATAATAATAATAATAATAATAATAATAATAACAATAATAATGATAATAAAATAAAGATAATAATAATAATAATAATAAAAATAACAATGATAATAATAATAATAATAATAATAATAATAATAACAATAATAATAATAATAATAATAATAATAATAACAATCTCGTACATTTCCATTTGTTGTAAGTCGCGTATCTGTCTCCCGAGTGCGGTCAGCACGCCCCTGGCCGTCAAGAGATTGGCAAGCTGAGGATTTCCGGTGAGGACTCCTATGTAGTAATACAGGTGAACCCTGCGCTGTGAGGGGGGTCCTTTCTCGGGGGCGTTGACCGTCTCGATGATGAGATCTATGTGCTTGGTGCGGTCCTTCTCGGAGAGTCCCAGCGTCTTCTCTACAGAGTAGGGAGGAACGAGTAGAGTCTTGGCATCGTATTTGAGGGGAGCCGGTTTCTGGATCTGCAAGAAGAAAAAATGCAGGATTAAAGAAATAGTTGTAACCCTAATATCCCAATTGCAGAAAAAAACTGTTAGGGATGTGGAGTGTTATCCTTAAAAACCCTAATTGATGGAATTCTTCTACTCTTTTCATTTATTTTTTTTAACTTGGATCTTTTCGATATGGTGCATTGATACATCAACTGATCAATATCAATATGGAGAGGATTTGCAAATAGTTACAAGCAGATAGGTGTGATTGTCATATCAGAGTAGTAGTGAATTAAAACCTTACCTTTGAATTATCTTTCAATAGTTATGATGATCTTATCAGAGTGGTGGTAGATTTAGATTAACACCTTACCTTTGGATTATCTACTATAGGTGTGATTGCCATATCAGAGGGGTGGTAGATTAACACCGTACCTTTGGATTATCTACTATATGTGTAATTGTCATACTGGAGTGGTGGTAGATTAACACCTTACCTTTAAATTATCTACTATAGGTGTGACTGTCACATAAAAAGTGAGTGTAGATTAACACCTTACCTTTGGATCATCTACTATGATGTGATTGCCATATGAGTGGTGGTAGATTAACACCTTACCTTTGGATTATCTACTATAGGTGTGATTGCCATATCAGAGTGGTGGTAGATTAACACCGTACCTTTGGATTATCTACTATATGTGTAATTGTCATACTGGAGTGGTGGTAGATTAACACCTTACCTTTCAGATTTTCTACTATAGGTGTAATTGTCATACTGGAGTGGTGGTAGATTAACACCTTACCTTTCAGATTTTCTACTATAGGTGTAATTGTCATATTGGAGTGGTGGTAGATTAACACCTTACCTTTAAATTATCTACTATAGGTGTGACTGTCACATAAAAAGTGAGTGTAGATTAACGCCTTACCTTTGGATCATCTACAATGATGTGATTGCCATATGAGTGGTGGTAGATTAACACCTTACCTTTGGATTATCTACTATAGGTGTGATTGCCATATCAGAGTGGTGGTAGATTAGTGCCTTAACATCTTTTCCCTCCTCCTCCTCCTCCTCCTCTTCATCCTCCTCTAAGACACCTGGCTTAGGTGGTTTACTATAGGCATCCTTGAAACTGAGTGGCGACTGAACCAGCTTGTTGGGAGAAGTTAGATGTTCATCATTATCTGGAGTTCCAGCAGTCAGGGGGCGAGAACTTTTTAAAAAGATAGAACGTCAGTCTTTCATCTACATTTTTTTTTATTCTTTAGCAATATGAATAGTGTACAAAACAAATAGAATGTCAGTCAGTGCCTACAAATATGAACAACTACCCAGAAATTTCAATTTTTGTCACTTTTTCTGCCACATACCTGTCAACCCCAGACCAAAAAAAAACAGAAGATTTTCTACTGCCGCTACCATAACGTTAGTTTACCAACTTCCTTCCAGGTGCCGCACCTGTATATATAATTTACCAACGTCCCACCAGGTGGCTCCTACCTAATGTAGTGCCAATACTCTCAACTCTCTTTCTACTTCTTAAAATTCAGCTTAATATCAATTAAAACATATCTACTGCTAAAAATAGGAATGGTTATCTAGGCTAATTGCAACTTTTGGGCAAGCTGGGTTCAATTAGGTCAACTGAGTATTGTTTAGGCAGGCTAGAAGAGCTGAGTTGCATGCTAAGCTGTAGGAGTTTAAGTAGATCTGGGCTGAACTTGAGGAAAAATAGGAGATTATAGTCGCTTTAGACTGGTTTTCTAGAAAAACAGGAGAAAAACAGGAGACAAGAAAAAAACAGGAACAAAACAGGAGGCAGGTAAAATGAAGTCCAAAAAACAGGAGACTCCTGTTAAAAACAGGAGACTTGACGGGTATGCTGCCATGTTGGGGCTAAGTCGTGACTAGCCGGTTGTAAGTGGTGGAGGAAACCGTAGTACCCGGGAAAAACCAACGCCTAACCCTAAGTCTCTTATTTAACCCATCTCATTGAGAAGTGACTCTGAAACTATTTCACATATGAAAACAACTTAGAAATCAAGCATGAATTGACAATATATTTGAAGGAGAGGTGTTGGTTTGGTTCTAAAAAACATTTCTGCTTCAAATATCTTCTGAAAATTGCTATTAATGGAAATATCACCAAAATTGGATGAAATTAAGCAAAAATAGGCAAAATCTTTGAAGGAGAGTTGTTGGTTCGGTTCTATAAATCATTTCTTCTACAATTCTTTTTGAAAATTGCTTTTATTAGAGATATCACCAAAATGGTCTTGCGGTTTGAGTGGTATCGGCATGGATGGCATAAGTGTGGCATCAGAACCCCTCCTAGAGTTACTGTGTTCTCTCAGCTTTCACTTACCTCAGAGTGAAGAGTGGTACTTCCCCTTCAGAGGCTGTCTTGGGCCTAAAAGAATCACTCAACCGGGAACCTGCAATAAATGGATTATGTATATGGACTATCTAGGATTTGGGCTAATGGGTTGTAGAAATTATTTACAAAAATACTCATCTCACAGTTGAGGTACAAAAACAAATGGTAAAGAGTTATCAATATGGAAATCAGTCTAAACCTGTTGCAATATGCATTTTAAAAAACTAATAAGAAAGATTTCTATAGATCATTATGTTTGGCAGCTACAGTTCAAAAAATGCCTTGGCCTTAGGGATGGGAATCAGTTGCAATTTCATGATTGATAATCAGTTGCAGCTAATCGATCGATTATTGGTCGATTATAACAGTTCTTCTTTATTTTTCATTGCTAGGTGTTGCCTTTTCCGATCATTATCGATAACCAGTTTCATAATCGATAAATCATTATAAAAGAAGCAACCAAATAAGCGTCCATTTTAATCGATGATCGTCCCAACACTACTTGGCCTTACCTGTTCTTTCTTCTTCCGTCAAAGTCTCTAGATTCTCGCCCGCGCCTCCACGTCCTCCCTCCCCACTCTTACGCAGGACCTCCAGGCTCCTGATCGTACCCAGCGCAGAGTTCCGCTTTACAATACTGCTCCGGAGAGAGCTGGATACGCTCAGGCGATTGGTGCTGCCATCTATAGTATCACCCCCCAGGGGTGTGGACACAAGCTCTCGCGCCAGGGAACTAAGGTCCCCTTTCCAGAATGGATGGTTCACTAATTCCTCCCATGTTAGTCTGAAAATAAGAATTACTATTAGTGCTGCCATCTATAGTATTACCTCCAGAGGGCTAAGGTCCCCTTTCTAGAATGGAAGGTTCATTAATTCTTCTCATGTCAGTCTGAAAATAGGTGTGATCAGTGCTGCCACCTTTATTATAACCCCCTAATGATGGGAGGAATGTTCTAATCCCAGGGATTTCTGAACAGATGATTCACTGTGGAATACATAAAATTCCATGTCTGTCTGAAAATATAATTGTGATTAGTGCTGCCATCTATAGTGTCAACCCCAAAGTGGTTGCAGGGAATTACTTCCCCATTTAAGGTTTTTCTTTCATCATGAAAGTATTTCATTGATGCTGATACCAATAGTTGTATAGCTCCTGCAACCACAGTATTTCCCTAATTGATTTGTAACCTTAGATATGGAATTTGGAATTTTGATTATCGTTACTTTTTCTGCCATATTTAGGCTAAATGAAACCTGAGTAATCAACAGGAATTGGAAACAGTGGGTCAAAACTGAGAGTCTATGAAAATTGGGGGGGTCAATAGTCAGTTGCCCAATAACAAGGATAACCATACTAACCCTGTATAGACATAGCAAGACAAAGTGTGTACTTTACATCATTTCATGTTACTATTGTCTTATATGACTGAAACTTATAAAATATTTCCTAGGGCTCAACAAATTCAGAAAATCCAACAATGATTCCAACTGGGAGTCATCCTGCCACACATTTGGTGTTTGGGAGTCAAAATGAGAATTTCCATCTAATAGCGAGATTAGCTCGGTCAAAAGAAGTAGTAAAAAGGCAATAAAGATGAAAGGATATGGGACATTGAGGGAACATGAGAGGGCAATTGGATACATCACTGAAGTCACTGACAGTAAAAAGGTTTGTCCCGCTCCTATGTTGGAACAAACAAAAAAATCACCTTTCAGTTGGTACTTTTTTGAGTAACCTGTCGATGAGGTTGGAGAAGTCTGGCGATGCCTTGCCGGAGAGACGGGAGCCTTTGACGCGCAGCGGCGGGTACTCTTTCTGGACGATCTTCTCCACCAGCTGATCACGATCCTCAGCCAGGAACGGAGGATGACCTGCAAACATACAGCAGGAAGAAAGGAATAAGTTTTTACATCGCTTTCAACAGCTTAGGTCATATACTGTGTATGGCTTTAATTTTGAGTGCTAAAAATTTCGCTTTGCAGCCCTGCTGGAGGGCACCTGTTCTACTTTAAATTTACGCATTCAAGCACTCAAACGTAGCATATACAAAGCAAGGTATTCATTTGAAGCGAAAATCAAATGCCTGTAAAAATACCAGTCACACAGTAACCAGGAAGAAATTCCATTCTCTTCACAAATAGTTCCAAGGGGTCTTTCAGTTATAGAAGGACCATAGACAGCCCTCCACAACGCCGAACACCAACTTGGGGATCCAACAGAAACTGGAACATGTGACCTCATGCTTGGGAGCCAGGCTTCCTAACCATTAGGCCATGGCAGATCCCTACCATACAGCAGGGGGTTGACTTTTCAAACTAGGAAAAGTTAGTCAAAAAAATACTATATCAAGAAAAATTAAATGTCAGAAGTTATTTTCGGGCATAGGAATAATTCATACTCAATTTTCCTAATATACCTTCGAAAACATGGTTGCATTTCATTGTACAATAATGATAATGTACAATATTTCCTAAAGCACACATAGCTTACCTGTAATCATTTCATAAAGCACACATAGCTTCAGGGCTCGACGTTAACAGTGGTCAGATAGCCCCAGGCCAGTAAAAATTGCCAAAAACAGCTGCGGGCTAGTAAAAAAAGAACTCAACTGGTCCAACAAGGCCAGTTAATATTTGAGGGCATTCTTGTTAACAGGTTTCCCCTCAAGAGTGTCCCAAATGTTTTTTAAATAAATGAAAATAAAACAAATTAAAATAAATGTTGTCTGAAAATTTTATGCAATGTCTTTTCTTTTTAAACTAAAGGAAAATTTGTAGGACCAGTATAATTTTTGCAGGACCAGTAGATCCTCAGTGTTACTGGTCCTACGCGGCCAGTAACGTTTTGAGTTAGCGTTGAGGCCTGCAGCTTACCTGTGAACATTTCATACAGCACACATCCTAGTGACCAGAGGTCAGAGTGGACGCTGAACTGACCGCCTTGATGGACCTCAGGGCTCGTGTACGCAGCAGATCCTAAAAACACAACGTCAAAAATCAGTACAGAAGGTTTACATAATTATCAATACATGGTTAGTATTTTTGCACTGCTTGTATAAGGCCCTCACAATTGTGGTGATATATTTAAGATTAGAGCAATTTTCAGGAAATATTTGAAAGATAAATGCTGTTCAGAGGTAATGATAATAATAATAATAATAATAATAATAATAATAATAAAAATAATGATAATAATAATAATAATAATAATAATAATAATAATAATAATAATAATAATAATAATAATAATAATAATAATAATAATAAAGATAATAATAATAATAATTATAATAATAATAATAATAATAATAATAATAATAATAATAATAATAATAATAATAATAATAATAATAAAGATAATAATAATAATAATAATAATAATAATTGATATTTGATATAGCACCCTTTCCACCTATAATGTTCAAAAGCGCTCTTATGGCGCATATAGTAAACTACAACATGGTCTTAGTCAGCAGGGCGTCTGGGTGCCTTTTTGGACACCCAAACCCCTAAAAAGCACACCTTAGGACACCCAAATTGTTCAGTGTGGAATTTCTAAAAATCTCAATCTCGAGCTTATAATTGAATTTTTTCATCTTCTTATAATTCCCATGACATTGTTTAATGATATCATGCCTTATTCTGATGAATTTATACATGTTCATGATTGAAATATGAGTATATTGTGATCCATCTTAAAAATTTGGACGCCCAAATATTTTACAACTGCCAATTTTAGGCACCCAGTTTCTAAATCCTGGCTAAGACACTGAACTACGACTCTCCTTCAAATATTGTAAGACTTGATGCTTTTTTTTTTTTTGTCCAGACGACACACGTGATGAAGGATTAACCTATTCACATCTGCAGTGTGCAAGGTAATGAAGCTAAATGTTACTGACAGGGGTTAGTAACAATGTTAAGATCTGTTTTGAAGAGTTATTATAACATGACTGCTGTTTTTTCCCATTGTTGAAAATTGGGATTGCAGGACAATTTATACTGGTTCCTTTTAGCCAATCCAACTGGTTTACGAACCGTTCTCACAAGTGGACAGCCAATCAGAATGCCAATTAGATTTACCGTATTCCTCCAAATAAGTGCATGTATGTGCACATACAAAGTGAGGAAAAATTTTGCTAGAAGGGGTATTTGCAATCTTCGTTTAGCTTCCATTTATATATTGCTCCTCCTCAATCTATTCTTACAACTTTAGATAAATAAAAACAAGTGGATATGAAACCATCCGGTCAACCTGAACAGACTGGCTGCAGCGAATAGCCCAAAAGTTGTGTTCTGCACATGTTGGCGTGCAAGTTTCTCTTATATGTAAACGATACGAGGGCCCTCATCAGTCTTTATCTCCTAGTGATGTCACACATAGGCCAGATTCGAGTCCCCTGGCATAGCCAGGCCTTCGATCACTATAGCGCATATAGTAATTGGTCTCTCGCTACATATCCATTCTTTTTTTCATCTCAGCTGTAACTTACCCTGAGTGCTTTGCTTTTTTATCTCTGGATCCACAGATGCATCACTCTCCGAGTCACTGGCAAACTGTTCGCTTGTCTCGACAAACTGGTCAAAAAGTTCAACAAGATCCTCGCCCTCAACACGCGATAAACCGAAATCTGCGTACTTCAAGACGCCCGGCCCATCCAGTAGAATCTGTAATGATGGATAACTTAACACATGCTTCACTCAAATATACCATGAATCTGTGAATAAACCAAAACTTGCACATTTCAACATGCCCGCTCTTGGCCAGGATTATCAAAATGTGCAATTCACATTTCAGCCATGTATTTGAAGATTGTTTTTCAGGAAACTGTCTACCCAAAATACAAGACAAAGTAGAGAAATGCTTTTTAAAAGATCTGACCGCCAACACTGGCAAGATCCAGAGCTCAGTTTTTTTGTTTAGCCTCTATTTTCATTTTTTCGATATTTTGATACATTGTTATGTTTACTGACAAGTGAAAGCAGGCTGTATTGTATATCGATATAACGTATATTTGGGCCACTATAATTATTTTGCAAGATAATAAATGGGAAATCTGGACAACACTCATTCTATCGCCACTTGCCATTTAACAAAATATGAACCTAGCTGTTAATCTTGCTGATACAACATCAAGGTATTTATCAAATAGTGTCCCAAATTATATAGAATTTACAGTATATGGATATGTGCCATATGGATGACACCCCAAAGAAGTGGCGTGTACCTTTGCTGGGTTGAGGTCGCTGAAGATGATGCCCATGGAATGGATGAAGTGTAGACCAGTGATGAGGTCCACGCCAAACTTGCGAATGCTGCTCTCGGGAAGGTTGCCATCTTGCTTTATCAGCTCCTCCAAACTACCACCTGAAACCAAAGTAAAGTGGTTGTTTAGAGTGAAAAGGCCTTGATTATAGAGCTCTGCATATTGCAGGGGCGGATACAGGCCTGAATTTGACTGGTGCCAAAACTGAAAATGGCCGGGGCCCAAGGGTTTTCGACGCTCTGAGATCTATTCTCAGCAACTCGTGGCACTTAAAATTATAAATTCTATCAACTTATTTTCAAAGAATTTCATTTTATTTTTAGTATTTCTTATCCATAAACTGAACCAACACAATAAAAGTTAATTTTAAAATTCCGTTTTCAAGCTTTTTAATGCCCACATGGCTAGAAGATATGTTTCGCAAAATGTGCCCCAGGGGTGGGGATAACTGACAAAAAATGTGCCCTAGGGGTTGGGACTATGCAAAATAGGGCAGAAGGTCAGAACACTATCCCCCCCACTCTCCCGTCCAGGGGATTCAATTAACTGATGCATTTACCTATCCTGAATACACTCCATCCAAAATTGGCAAAAGAGCAATTGGATACCAATATAAGTTGACCAGTATAATCTACCATTTATGTTACAATACTACCTCCTATAGTCTGTCTGACTTGGTTGGGCTAACCACTTTTTCCTCTATCCGGGGCATGACGATCTTGCGCGTTTGCACTGTTGGCAATTATTGGCAATGGGCAAATTTTACAATGGGACCTAATGGACAAAATCAACATTTTGCCGAGTTGAGACAAAAAGTATGTTTATACATACACGCGGTAGTGCTCCTAAGAGGCCTGCCAAGTTTGGAAGGCAAAAACAAACCTTTTTGTGGGAAAAAAGAGGAAAAAGCTGTTAGCCAAATCAAGTCAGACAGACTATAATATTGTTCATGATTTCCTAAAAATCTGATCCTTGAAATGTTTATACTTGTATACCAAGTTCCCAAAGTCGTCTTCTACTTTAAAGTGAAGAGATGAATTCAGTTGTTCAGCTGCGGCATGACTCGCAACATTCCAACCATGGTTGCTTGGTGCTTACCAGCGCTCCTAGCGGCGAGTATAATCACGTGTTTGCCAGGGATTGATATTCATCTCCACAGGGAATTACTATCTCCCCCGGCCGATATCTGCCGTCCTTATCAATTTCCCATGGAGACTTATTGTGTCTGGCGGCCGGTCGCGAGAACAATGTCGAGTTGACTGCCTCCTCTTCCTTAATCCACCCGTCCCAAGGTGGATTCTAAGGAAATCTATCCGGGACATGATGCCCTCTAACCGCTGGTCTAAAAAAGTGGTGGTGTGAACAGGCAGGCATCAGCTCCCGGATTTGACCGGTGCCAAACATCCACTTTTTGAATTGAGCAGTGACTTGTCACCGGAATCACCGGTGTGGATCCGCCGGTGTATTGGGTACATTGCTGCTGTGACTGGTGCTTCTTGCAAGACAAGAAGTATACTTTCAACAATTTATTCATATATAAATATGAATTTACTTATTATTGTAATATCCATCAATGATGATGATGGTGGTAAATGATTATGATGATGAGGATGATGATGATGATGACCATGATAGTGAATGATAATGACGACCATGATAGTGAATGATACTGATGATGAACATCATGAGAGAATGATGATCGATGAGGAGGAGGATGATAAAGATGATGATGATGCTGAGGGTGTGGTTCCTTGTCCCATGTCACTCACCTGTACAGAGCTCCACTACGAGCCACAGGTGGTTACTTGTCTCATACCACTCTAGGAACCTCACCACATTTTCATGTTCTAATTCATGGATGAGACGCACCTAAAAGACAAACGATGAGTGTATATGAAAAAGAATATATTCACAATGTCCAATGAAATATCTGTAATTAAATCATAAAATTTACTTGATATTTTCATTTTATTTCAGAGAAGTTTACTTCAGAAGTTTCCACTCAATTTTCGCTCATTGGAACCTCCATTGCTTAATGGCTTCATTAGCAATATTCTAAAACACTGATGCCAGCAAAACAATGAGGCCCTTGAATCCAAGCCAGTAGTAATTAATCAAGAATACTTGTATGTAATGGGACTGGCAAAAAGGTGGGAGGACCTGTGAAATCTGGAAGAAACCAGTCTGCTTGACTGATGGGAATAAATCTAATGTAAACCTCTGCAGTTCTCTATAAAAATCATCTCTTGGAAGGTCTGTTTTGAAAGCTATTTTTTAAGCTTTGATATGCCAATTAATCTGTGAAACTGCTGAAGATGATTTGATATCAGACATTCAGAAAGACAAATATGGTTGCACAAAATAGTTCCAGAAGCATGACTAAAAATCAAGAAGTATATTTGACAACATACTGCAGGGTCTTAGCCAGGATTTAGAAACTTGGTGCCTGAAATAGGCAATTGTAAAAAAATTGGGCGTCCTACTTTTTCAGGGGAGACCACAAATTACTCAGACTAATACCATTGAAACACTTACTTATATGGTAACAAGGCCTAATATATTAAAATACAAGGTCATTGAAATTATATTGGGGTGAAAATTTTCAATCATATACTTGAAATAGACAATTTTATAACTTTCTCAAAATTTCATTTGGGTGTCCTGAGTGGTGACTTTTGAGGGTTTGGGTGTCCAAATGACAGCCAGGCGCCCTCCTGGCTAAGACTTTGACATACCGTATTGGTGATCTGTGGTCGTTTTGATTTTTCTACACAGTGTATGGCCAGGAAGTTGATTGTTCCTTTCCTCCGCCCTTTGTAGATGATGGCCTGGTCAGCGCGACCCACCTCCTCGTAAAGGACAAAGTTTTCCATCCTCTACTCCACCCCTACTGTAGTTTCATTGGATGTCCCTACAAAAAAAAGAGTGGCAGTAAAAATTAAAGTCTGGAGTACCTATTGGTGTCAAAAACGATAGCAAGCGCGCTAGCGCTGCACAAAGTGCACCGATTGCAAGCAAGCATTCATAGTACATGTGTGTACATGTAAAAGTAAGGGGAATCTAACAACTGCAATCTATATACAATGTATATATCCAATCTGCATATGTACCAGTAAAGTTTTGAGGGACCAACAATAGGGACCCACCTGCGAGTACTGGATGTGACATCCCATTGTCTGTCTGTTTGTTTCTTGTCTCCCTTGAAATGAAATGAACATGACCTTTTGCTTTAAGAGCACATTTTGCCGCTAGATTATTTCATCTTTTGAACATTGCTTTACCACATAACAAATATGGACTGTTTCCTTTAGATTGTATCAAAATAGCGTTTTGACAGCCGATGACCAGGCAATATGCACAGCTGTACGCAACAAACAGACAAATGCTCAAGTTCAACAAATGCTCACGCGACATCATGATTATAGAAGCGGAAAAAGTAGAAATAGAAAAAGTGCCTGCCAAGGCGGTGGGTTGTACATTCTCAGTAAAAATAAATTACTCGCCTATCCATGAGTCAATTTTAATGCGGTTTAGATTGTTAGAACTGTCACAATTCATTCTACTTGCTTTTTGATTCTCTTTTAAATCTGTAGCTAAATGAAGATTTTGCGACAGTTTGAAGTTGTAATAGCGAGCAAAGCTTGGAAAGGCCAAAGGCCTTTTCGCGAAGCTCACAATCATGCAATAGCGCACAATGAAATCTATTCAGAGAACCAGAAAGGCATTGTTACCCCATATGCACTCAACTTCTGTGAGGCAACGTGCGGGCAGCTTCCGGTAGTAGTTGAAGTAACGACAGATTCACAAATGAAATTAAACATCACCTTCTGCTTTAAGAGCACATTTTGCCGCCAAATCTTTTCATGTTTTGAATACTGTTTTATCACGTAACAAATATGGACTGTTTCCTTTAAATTGTATGAAAATAGCGTTTTGACCGATGACCAGGCACCATGCGCAACTATGCAACAAACAGAAAAATGCTCACGTGCTACAAATGCTCTCGCGACGTTCTGATTATAGTAGCAGGAAAAGCTGCCACACCGGTGGAATGTACTTTCACGATTAAGAAATTACTCACCTTTCCGTGGGTCAATCTTAATGCAGTTCATATCATTAGAACCGCCACAATCTATTTAGCTTTTAATTCGCTTTAAAATATGTTGTAAAATGAATATTTTGTGACAGTTATTGAGTTTGAAATCCTAATAATTTGTATGCCATTAGTTTTTGGTCAATCTATGCTATCATTAGGTCAGAGCGCAAAAAACTGAAATAATTTGAAGCTTAGTGCTCACTTCCTGGCCATGCCAGCATCATAATATGATGCTGGCTTGACCAGGAAGCGAGCACTGATATAGTTATGACGTTGTATGAGCATTTGTTACTTCGTTGCATAGTCGCTTGTGTTGCAGG
The DNA here is from genome assembly GCA_963942565.1 of Maea johnstoni. Taxonomy (NCBI): domain Eukaryota; kingdom Metazoa; phylum Annelida; class Polychaeta; order Spionida; family Magelonidae; genus Maea; species Maea johnstoni. The sequence goes on along the minus strand of OZ012699.1, from coordinate 14,896,659 downwards.
ATCATCAAAAACGCTATGTTGAAACAATTTACACTGTTAAACGATATTTTTCAAGATGACGTCGTCGTGAAAATTCTCCAGATTACATGTAGGTGGCGCTGCTATTTCCCAGAATAACGTGAAACTTTTTGTGCAGTGTGGAAAATAGAATATACAATAACTGCACAGTTCACTTTTAATGAAAAAACATCAAAATTCAAGAAGACTAGAGATCGGTAAAATTGTCTGAGGCTTCATAATTCCAATGAACAAGCTCTGTGATAGACCGAAATATCTGTCTCTACATTTGCCTGGATGGGCATTTTCTTTGTTCATGTAGTACGCATGCGCACTACATGAAAAATGGCGATAAAATCCGATGATTCTTGATCGCCTCAAGAACTCTTTCTGTCATAGTTGACTAAAATGAGTAAAAATATCGGTAGAATTGCGTGGAACTTGAAGATAAGAATGGTCAGAACAGATATGGATAGTTTTTTGCGGGTAGACACTCGCTAATGTCCCAAAAACTTATGCTGTAATTTTGCTGGTGCAATCGGTCATTTTTTAACACTGGTGGCGTTCTGACTCTTCTTCTTCTTCTTCCGCTTTACTTGTCACCTTCAACGTCCAAATAGCTAAATCAACATAGAAAATCAACATCCAGGCAAATGTAGAGACAGATATTTCGGTCTAGCTCTGTGACTGTGTTTGGACAGATTTTTGAGATTATGAGATAGCTGACACCTGTCAGTGTCACACATTTCTAAGCATCTTCAATACATTGCCATTTATGTGAGAATGTGACATTTGGACATATCTGACAGGGATTTCGATTTCAGTTTCCAATTTTCATGAGAGAGAGAGAGAGAGAGAGAGAGAGAGAGAGAGAGAGAGAGAGAGAGAGAGAGAGAGAGAGAGAGAGAGAGAGAGAGAGAGAGACACACACACACACGAAACCTGTTTTTGTTGGTTTCTAAAAGACCTACAATCTGAAAATCATGTTCCCGTTAAGAACTGAGTTACGTTTTAACGAGATAAGATATGTTGTAGGTCTGTTCGGATCCAAAATCTAGCAAGCGCACAAATTAATCTAAGTCACCTTTCATGCTTTCTCTCCTTGGCGCTTGTAAACAAATTGTGCGGGACGAACAGACAGACTAGCACTTGATTGAAACAGTGGTTTTGATTGGTCGATTTATAAATCTCTAGCCAATCAGAATGGGTATGAGAGAACAAGGAAATCGATGACCCTGGGCACCTGTCAACATAAACAAGTGTTAAACATTTTCAAATATCGTCATGATATGACACTACCACCACAACTGGTCATATTTCAAGGAAGAAGTGACGTCATTCAAGGTGGCGCACACCGCTGGCCAAGCGGATGCATAGTCACAAAACACGCGACGCATGATTCACTATTGTGGTGCAAGAGTGACAAGACAAATAAACTACCAAGTCACAGCAAAAAAAAATCGCCAAAAAGGCAGAAAATATACTTCTTAGTGGCTGAAAAGAAATCTTTCAAACAACAGAAAATGGAATCTTTCTAACAGCATCAAATATAAAGTGTCAAATCGCAAAAAATAAAAACTTTTACTCAACAGAAAAAAATAATCGAACAACAAAAAATTAAAACTTCCAAAACAGTGAAGACAAAAAAACATAAAAGCAAAAAAAATAACTTCCAAATCACAAAAATAAGAACTTACAAACAGCAGAAAATAAAACTTCCTGAAAGCAGAAAATCAAAACTTGCGATGCAAATTTTACTATGGGACCTAATGAGCAAAATCAACATTTTGCGGAGTTGAGACAAAATGTATGTTAAAGTACTAGTAATGGGTACCCAGGTCATTTCTGGGATGTTATACATCGAGTATTTGTAGATTAAAAACGCATAATAAAAGTGTAGTATTCCTAGTAGTAAGCGAGATACAGAGCATAATTGCTCTGACACCCATAAAATACGCCGATGGCGGCAAAACTTGGCTGTGACGTCACGGGTGGCCTTCATGCAGGATGGCGTCAAATCATATCGCATGGAATTACATATTGACATATTGCTTTGGGCTGCCTCTTGGTCCAGGAGTGTCCAATTTCTACATCAGTTATATTGTTTTAAAGCATTAAAAGTGCTCTATTACTTGATAAGTTTGTGTGACGATTGGTCGCATAAAATAGCATTTGACAGCATTTTAGGGTAGTTCCTACATCACATGAAATTGCTTTATATAGGATAGGCCTAACGCAATTGTCTCCTAAGCTTGACAATAAGAACTGTCCCAGGTTAAGATACTTGTAAAATTAGTGGTTTTGTCAAATGTTGAATAAATGTACTTATTACGAATTTCCAAATAAATACACAACTATTCGATCCTTAATTACATGTCCCACTCTTAGCTGAATAGATCGACATTTGCGATTCCTTCTTTCACCTAAACTTAAGTCTGTCTGACCCAAGCTTAACCGAACGGTCTCTCCTCTTTGGTGTATATGCAATACAAACTTGATAAACCTCTTGGGAGCACTAAGTCGAGTTTTATAAACATACTTTCTGCCTCAGCTCCGCAAAACGTAGATTTTGCCCATTATGTGCCCATGGAAATTAGGCACGACATCGCTCACATTTCAGTTGTACCGCTCAAGTTTAATTTGCTATGGGCCAATTTTACAATGGTATTCATGAGCAAATTCAACATTTTGCTGAGTTGAGTCATAAAAATATATTTATATACATACATGAATGACAAAAGTGTTTTTAAGAGGTTTGCCAAGTTTGGATGCTAGTGGCGAACACGAACTTTTTGTAACAAAACAAGGAAAAACGGTCATTCAAGCTTGGGTCAGACAGACTATAGAATTAATATGAATATGCTTTGTCATTGTTCATAAACAGTGACAAAGGACCACTTTTTGAAAAAAAATTAATGGCACTAAATGGCCTTCATTCATTCATTCCCACCCAACCACGCCCTCAAAAATACGTTACGGTACTGAAATGTACTTGGAGCTTAATGTAGCTCTACATTTCGGCTAGCCCAACATGTCACTTCAGATTTCTCGGCCGTTTGCGGTCGGATTTTAACGAAATAAACATCGCTTTTTTCACAATTAAATATCCTTTTTAGATATAAATTATCATGAAAATTCCGTAATCCACATTGAAGTGGCAGCGAGGGAAGTCGACCATGTCTTCATGTGACAGTGTCTGCCTAGTGAGGCCATAATAAATGCCGTTGTTGTGTTTTACTAGCGATTTCTCAGCCGTTTCTGGGTTGATTTTTACGCGACAAAGTTTGTTTGGACTGCGGATAGATATTACATAAGCATATAAAATATGAGGACAATCACTTTATTAACGATGAAGCAGCATCGAGGAAATGACAGCAATGTTTACGAACGACTATTCCGCTCAGTGTAAAAAGAGATGACCTAAATCTTTGAAGGCCACCCTTTACGTCACTGCTGAATAGCCTCGTTTTCAGTCGTTTTTCGGCGGGAGATTTTTTTCTCAAAATTGGCACTTTGAAATCAAAAGATAAAATACTAAACATAACTTTTTTGTTCTTCAATCAACCTACTTATATTTTATTAGTAATGAAGATCATACTTTCGAAAAGAAAAATGTATCTTATTTACCAGTTACTAGTACTTTAATACACACACGTAGTACTGCTCCAAAGATGTTTGTCAAATTTGGATAGCAAACTCGAACGTTTTATCACAAAAAATGGAAAAAGTGATTGCCAAACGTGAGTCAGATCAGGAACTTATTCTAAAGTTCCTGGTCAGATAGACTAGGTACTCCTAACATCTGAATATTCTGATGTCCGACCGTCACAAATCGCACTATTTCGCTGCAGGGTTGTACATGTGCAGAAAAATATTGACGTCGTCATTGTTTTTATGTTTTTCCTTTTTTTGTTGTTTAGTAAACGGAAGTATGTGTTTGTTTGTTTTGTCTTTTAGCCCATTAATACGCCTGACAATTTCGATTAAATCTGGCAGGTAAAAGTTAAGTTGGGAAAATGTTTAAAAAAAAGTTATTAATAACATTACAAACAACTCTTCTTCGAGTTTCTTGAAAAATAACAGTAATTCCAAAGTTATTATCAAATGCTTATTGACCCGGATGACGATTTCTAGAGGATCTCTAAAGTGTTAAAGCGCAGATACAACCATTATGTCTAACGTAGGAGCGAAATCTCCACTTAGGCAATACTAAGTATATCCTTGTGAAATGATTAGGCGTGTGCTGGCAAAGATGCTGGGTAGCCTACATTCTTAGGCTGTCATATGTTTAAAGATAATGACAAGAAAAAACAATTTTGGAATATCCTTGTGAAATGATTAGGCGTGCACGCGTGGTAGACCGAAATATCTGACTCTTCAACAGCCATGGTGGCGATTTTCTATTATTATTCATCTATTTATGGACGTTTATTGGTTATAGTATGATCTCTACTGCTGTTGTGGTCCAGAAATAGATTTAAAAAAATCATAGAAAATCGCCACCATGGCTGTTGGAGAGTCAGGTATTTCGGTCTAGGCGTGTGGTGGCAAAGATGTTGGGCTAGCCATCGGGTAGCCTACATTCTTAGGCTGTCATATGTATTTTTCCTGTCACGTTTTTCTGTCACCGAGCACCAAATAGTCTAGGTGGCCATGGTTTACACTTATCTCACCAGGGGAATAGAGTATTCAGTTTGAGTAGAGATAGGAGGATCAGGTGGTGTCATCTAGGGTCCTAGCCAGGATTTAGGAACTGGGTGCCCAAAATTTCCAATTGTAAAATTTTTGAGCGTCCTTTTTTTCAAGGGAGATCATAATATACTGCGATAATGACCACAAACATGTGTTTAAAGCACACTATCCTTATCTTATGTCATGGAAATTGTATTGAGGTGGAAAAACTTCAATTATATGCTTGAAATTTCCTTACAGAGATATTTTCAGGGGTGATTTTGTGGGTTTGAGTGTTCAAATGACACTCAGACACCCTGCTGGCTGGACGCATTGTCTATACCGTGCAGTGGAGTGGCTGAAAAAAGTGAAACGTTCGCAAATGTAAAAATCTGAACACACCCAGAGCATGTTCCTATAGTAGGGAATATTTGCCGGGCCGTATCTAAATATCTAAGATGGGATGTGTCTATCAACCTAAAAATGGCTCTGCAGCACATTCTCGTGAGTTGTGGTAAGAAATATGGGCCCTAGTGGTGGACCCACCTCGTGGATTAATACAAGATTAAAGCGGGGGGTGAATTCAACTCAGAGTAGATAATTTAGGCTCAGGAAACAGGCATTTAACAAAGATTTTTAACAAGTTTATGGGAGAAGATTTTTTGTAACAGAGAGATAAATGCCTTGCACACGTATCCCTGCCTTTCGCACCCAATGGGGGTTCCACAAGGAGAGGTAAGAAAACACCATGGAAATAATGTTCCCTCATGTTATTCTCTCCTACTCATTCAAGAAAAATATCAATTCGAGGGGACACTATTACCCCAAAATGATCAAAAATCCACGTTCGGTGAGTTTAAGCCGGTTCTATAGATTTTTATGATATTAGAAAAAGTTATTTTTGTAAGACACAGTCATATCATATTTCTGCATTAAGGATGCAGAAGTGACTTATAATGATGTTGTTCTGTTAGGAATGATAATAATGATAATTACACGGTGAGGTACCTTTGAATGTGCGTGTATTTGTTATTGAACCTGGTTCACTATAAGTCTCGTTGATTGGCTAGATTTTCCCAGTGTAACCGTATGTAATGATTACTTTTATTCTGGATTCTGCAAATAATCTTTTCATCAGCAAAATAAACATTTCCTGGATGAGATTTTGACAACTGAGATTTTCTTTAAGTAATAGCAATTTAGCGCCCCATTGTTTTAGGGAATTCTTGAAACCCCCCTTTTCTAACTTAAAATTCCAATGCCTTAAAATCATGAACACCATCATGTCTGTGGCGTCCAAAGTAGTCTGATCAGTTCTGTGATTTCCATTTGAACTGGCAGCTTTTGGGGAAAAGAAACGAATCAGAAACGTTTATCGGAACTCAAGAAGTTATGCTTCATTACAAAAATATCTGATAAGTCAAAAGCAAGCAGATGGCACGAAATGGTTGATCTCATCATAATTTTCATCATCATCATCATCATTATCATAATCATCATCATTTTTAATATCATCATCTTCCTCACCATCGTAACCATCACCATCATCGTCGTCTTTGCCATAATCTCCATCGCAGCTTTCATCATCATCGTCAGCATGAATGCCACCAACGTCCCCACAATCATCCATAGAATCATCATCATCACCATCATCATTATCGTCGTCGTCGTCGTCATCATCATCATCATCATCATCATCATCATCACCATCATCATTTTCCGTTGCTCCTCAGTAGGTAGCGTAATTAGTGTCATCTGACATCTGGCATTTCCACTTGGACAAACAAAGATCTGCTCCTGGAATTGCACTCAATGACCCCTGCATTTTCCCTGGGGTGCTATTGCCTACAATTACCTGCGGTCATTATTTTCCCATTCCCAATCTCGTCCTGCAAGCTTACCTGCCCAGGTAGCGCACCCTTAGTTAGAGCATAGCTGGTAACTATTGTCTCAACGTGGTCTTTAACTACTATTGTTTTGGGTTTAAATGGGTGACACGAGTGCTCCTGGAGAATTTACCGTTGCAGTGTGTGTGTTGAGGGGGGGGGGGGGGGGGGGGGCTAAGAGTGTACATTTAGTCACTGAAAGGGATAACGTAAGTATGTACATGTACGCCCCTGATTTAGTAGTGAACACATGGTCTGACCACCTTGAACATTACTCACAAGAGGAGTGATATAGTAATATTTGTAAAATAGATAAGAAAGCTTGTTACCCAGCAGGGACTACACTTACGAGCTACCTGAATAAAAATCTACGGTAATATTTTCAATCATATACCTAACAAGATAGCGGTTTAGTTGGTTATCGGGTATGTTATCCATATGTTTATGTAGTCAAGATTATGTACACTACGTATGTACAACGAAAATCTCTCTCTCTCTCTCTCTCTCTCTCTCTCTCTCTCTCTCTCTCTCTCTCTCTCTCTCTCTCTCTCTCTCCTTGTGACAGGCCTGTATTTATAAAAAAAAAGAGAGAAAGGACTATAATCTTTAAGGCTTTTCAGTATGGCTGAACAAATTAAATTTCCTATTGATTCGCTTGATCCGGCATATGATCCGGATGCAGATGTTGAGAGCCGGGTGGGAGGAGGCGAGACAACCCCCAGATATTACGTATACCCTCAACCTATACGTGTCTGCATTTGCCTCTTATATCCCTTGATTCGGAATGAGAAATTTGAAGTATCGTCACTTTTGCGGTCGTATTTCGACTAAGTTGCGGCAAATCAAGTTGTAAGTGGTGGGAGAAACCCGAGTGCCCGGTAAAAACCACCGCCTTATACCTAGGCACTAGGAACCTCCTCACCTGCCACAAAACCAGTAAGGAAAGGATGGCATTAGCTATGAATTCAACAATAAGATCACCAGCCTCGAGAGCACGTCTCCCCATGAATCTGAAACACTATTGAACCTGGCCGTAATAGTAGACACTGGTATCATCAGTGCGTATGGCATTAGCAGGCTCTTTGAACAGAGATCCTTCCTGTCTGAACGTGATGTTCAACTTTCTGCGAGACTTGGACATGATCATATTTGGTGTATCAAGTCACCCCCCCCCCCCCCCCCCTACAAATACAACATTCAATTAGGAATGAACCCAATTAGGCCTTATCCTGTCATGTGGTTCGGTGATTCCCTTCTGTTACAAAGGTGGAAACCAATAGACTTTAACCTTCTCCTTGCTGAAACCATAGAAGATGCTTTGCAGCTGGCCTTGGCAGAAACCTAGTCGATCAAACCATGCCATACCGTTAGCGTCTAAAAGGTTTGACTATCAGTCGTGTTTCAACTGGGATGACGAGATTTCACTAACATAGGCATGAGACAATGGCTGTGACGGTGTGTCAGTGCATAAACAGCATTTCTTTTTATTCTTAACTGTTGTGGTGATTTTTGTTTCGTTTCTTAGTTGTATCAAAACGTGCTATAAACGTAGACGATGCTGTTTTGATGAAGAACTGCATGCATGCTAGTCTGGCCCGGGGGGGGGGGGGCACTTGGGTATTTAGGGGGGCGCATACGTTCGTTATCAAAATTAAAAAATACCCCTAAAGCACTGATTTCTGGCCAAAGAAGCACCCTTATTTTAATAAAACGCTGATTTTTTCCGCCAAATAAACAACCCTTCTTTTATCAAAACACTGACATTGGATGAACGGGAACGCGTATTTTAACTTAAAATTTTATAATCCTCTGCTTGTTTAGCGGCAGCAAGTGGCGTCAGCAAACTCGAAAGCGCTGGTTACTTCGGGAGTCACTCAGCGTCAGAGCCGCGTATATTTCGTGGATTGTAAGGGGATTTTGACCCCCATACTTCGTACCTGGGTACAAAAAAGTACCCTTCTTTTGCAAAATCGCGGACATGCGGAGGTCTTCAAAAAAGACCCCTTCTTCCGCGAAATACGTAACGAAGGTGCGGCCCCCCTCTGTACCTGAGTGCCCCCCCCGGGTAGTCTGGTTCCCTGAAATTTCCAAGTCGTTGTCACTGGGGCAGAAAGCCTAAAGAAATGGACACTTATCAATATGTCTAAGAATCCCCATTCGTATCAACAAGAGAGAAAGGACTATTGTCTTTGTCCATCTTTAAGGCTTTTTGGTATGGATGAGGCCGAACAAATCAAATTTCCTGTCGGTCCGTCCTGTTGATCCGGCACATGATCCGGATGCAGATGTTGAGAGTCAGGGGCGGGGGGACACCACCCAGATTTCGATACTTGGGATACTGTACACAGTCTATGAAAGAAAACATTTTTTTGATAAAAAAAATGACCTTCAAAAGACCTTGAACTAGGAAAATAACACAACGTTATATTTTGGCCTGTTTCAGGCATTTAGAAAGAGAAAATCAAAATTCTAAAATGATAGCATTGCCTCATCAATACTTAAGTTATTATTTTTAAAAATATTTTTTGGAAAAAGGCATTCTTGAAAAGGTTATATGGAGCATGAGCAAAAAAACATGTTTTCTCAAATAACAAGACTACCATAATGACAGGGTTTAGATATTTTTCCAAAATCGTCGCATCCTAGTGCTTTGGACGAAAGTAGCCTTTCCATTGGAAGGGTGAGGAGTATGTTTTGAAAGTGCCGAGAGCGACGCATGCGCACTTTTTTTGGCTCAGGTAATGTCAGTGCGTACCTGTAATCATGGCCCTACAGCTGTTCAGATAAGGGGTGTTTTGGGTGTTGGCATGATATCTCCACCCCACAGGTAAAGCCAACAAACACACCTGCACCAAACCAGGTGATAAACCACGCTAGTTATCACAACACAGATTTGTAGCAACCAGGAGCCATGATATATTTTTTTATAAAGAAGGTGTGGGATGCGTGCATGTAGGGCACCAAATGTATATTAAAATGCTTGAGGCCTAACATTATTATTATTATTATTATTATTATTATTATTATTATTATTATTATTATTATTATTATTATTATTATTATTATTATTATCATTATTATTATTATTATTATTATTATTATCATTATTATTATTATTATTATTATTATTATTATCATCATTATTTTTATTATTATTATTATTATTATTATTATTATTATTATTATTATTATTATTATTATTATTATTATTATTATTATTTTTATTATTATTATTATTATTATTATTATTATTATTATTATTATTATTATTATTATTATTATTATTATTATTATTGTCGGTGTCGTCGTCGTCACCAGTAGTAGTAGTAGTAGTAGTAGTAGTAGTAGTAGTAGTAGTAGTAGTAGTAGTAGTAGTAGTAGTAGTAGTAGTAGTAGTAGTATCATCATCATAAAGTAATGATATATCGATAAAAGATATTACTAACTTAAACCCCCTCAATCCGCACCAACATTACATACAAATGATCAAAACCAAGGACCCTTGTGTGCCTGAGATTCATGTTTCTTTGATTTCTGATAATTTATCAACCCCCTACCTCCCGGATCCCTCTGGGAGACCCATGACAAGGGCCCCTATCATTATCAAGTGTATTTGCTTGTGATGAAACAACCTATACGAAGATAAGAAGGTCGTTGAGTTTCATTGTTGAAAAACAATACATGTACCTGTAAGTATGCCTATCATGCCATCTTACATTTTCTTCCATATGCCTCAGAAGTTCGCCTAAACCAGCGCGGTACAAAATGGTACAAAATCGTGATACGGTGGGTAACTTACACTGGTGAAAATACAATACCTGCAATCAGAGCCTACATACGGCTTCAAAATCGACTTAATTAAAACCTTCCATTTTGATTAATCTGACAATTACCAACAAAGAATCAAGAACCAATTAGGAATCCCTATTATTGTGCATAATTCATGAAAGAACCGACTAAACAAACTACAGAAGCCAATCCAACCTTAATGCGTTGCAATTTGGACCAACAGTTGCTGGTGGTCGTGTCAATCAGCTGATTATAATTGGCTTAGTGGGACAGGTACGGTAATCCACAAATCAGCGTGTTGTTTTAACGGATTAGCAGCTTTATCGCGCTGTCACGCTGTCACTCCGGGTCTTCACAGGCAAGGATGCGATAGTTTGTTTACCTGTTCAGCAGAGATGATAGAACTGCCAGGTGTTCTAAAAGATACTCATCAGCCACCCATACAGGTAGATAGCAGTGGTCCTCAGACTCTGTGGCAAATAACTTCGCAGATATACCATACACGCTTCAGGATACCGCGTCTGTTTTATAGCTGGATATTATACCTAGCAGGTGTTTTACAAGATATTCAGAAGCCATCCTCACAGGTAAATAGCAAATCTTCTCAGGTTTTTTGGGCAAAGAACTTAGAAGATATACCATATCCGCCTAAGAGTCACAGGTTAATACTTAAGCTTCACAGATTCTTTTTCGGCAAAGGACGCTGATATACCATACACACATAAGGAGACCTCGTACGTTTTAAAGCAGGACATACCTGCCAGTTGTTCTACAAGATTTTCAGAAACCACCCTCATAGGTAAATAGCAAAACTTCTCACCAGAGTTTGGGGGAAATAACTTAGCATATAAACCATACACGCGTACGTTTTAAAGCATGGTAATACACCGGCCAGTTCTACGAAATATTCAGCAAACTCCCTCGCAGGTAAATATCTAAACTTCTCAGATTTTGTTTGGCAAAGAACTTAGCAGATATAGCATACTCGCTTAAGGATACCTCGTTCGTTTTAAAGCAGGACATATACCGACCGGTTGTTCTACAATTTATTCAGCAACCACCCTCACGGGTAAATAGCAAAGCTTCTCATCAAAGTTTGGGTTAGTTTTAACCCTTCCAATGCTAAGGCTACGTTCGTCCTAAGCACAAGGATGCATTTTTATAAGCATCTAAACCCTATCAGGTTGGTATTCATTAGATAGCTCCCGCTGAGCACTCTCGGATGAGTACCCATATGTCAGGGATTCAGTCATTTTCCAGATATTTTGAATCATTTTGTATAGGCCAGCAGCATAGGGGTGAAATCAGGGTCATATACATACATTTTACTGCATAGTTTGTTGCTTATAATTGCCCGTAAGTATAACCCTATTAGTTGTATCAAGAACTATATATTTGAATATTTTGAATAGCCTACATAAATAGCACATGGGTCTAACCAAAACATATTGTTTTAGAAATCTACAAGCTTGTTACAAGTACACGGATGTCTGTAATTATAGTAGTAGTAGTAGTAGTAGTAGTAGTAGTAGTAGTAGTAGTAGTAGTAGTAGTAGTAGTAGTAGTAGTAGTAGTAGTAGTAGTAGCAGCAGCAGCAGCAGCAGCAGCAGTAGAAGCAGCAGCAGCAGCAGCAGTAGTAGTAGTAGTAGTGGCAGTAGCAGTATCATCGTCGTCGTCATCATTATCATCATCATCATCATGTGAATCCACTTTCACGATCTACACTAGTATATCAGTATCATCTATGGCAATAATTGTTTCATAACAGTATTTCCGTATCACTCAGAATGATGATAGATATCGAAGACTTGCACAGCTATTGTTATCATATCTCTATAGCTATACCCTTCTCAAGTGTGTCTGCCATTATCAGCGTGTAATGCCATACTTTTCTGAGCTGATATTCAAACAGCAATATGCTAACGTGTCATTTTGCCATTTGTTTCAGAGCAGCCTATAGGCGTGAAGCAATAAGAATGCCAGGATGCGATGAGAGATAACATCCCTTGACACCAAGCACCGTGCTCGTGACCGTCTCCGCATCCTCGCTACACCGTGACAGTGAACGTTCCTGACACCTCAAATCCTCGTGTCGGTGACCATTCTGACAGCCCGTTTCGTTCAGACAGCAGGAAACAGTGAAGGGGAGCGAATACACAAAACGCGACGGACTCTATTTCAACTGATGCATACATGAAAAGGGTGCCAATCCACACACACCGGTGACAGTGGTACTGTCTTTTAATCTACGCACAATCCTGAAATTTCCTCATTGATAAGTGGTAAGTTATAGCTGGAACAATGATAGTTATTGTTAAGTGTCTTTGAATAGATTTATGTTTCTACTTGGTCCAGTATAAGCCTCTAAGGCTGACCAGAATGTTTACACTAGATTTAGATACAATGATTGCGTTGATATGGATTGTACGATACAATAGTTATCAACGACAACAACAACAACAACAACAACAACAACAAAAACAACAACAACATTATATAGTGGTGGTCCGTCTCAGGTTATAAGACAACTGGTCTACATGTACCAATTGAGCTATCCACAAACTAGAAAATAACGTTTCTTTTCTGTTGTTGTTAAATCTGGCTGTTAATTATAATAATTGCTATTACATGTATATGGTTGTCATAGCCGTAATGTTTAGAATATGTCGATCATCACTGTGAAACACAAGGCAAATATTTTGTCTTTTTTTTTAAATTCGTTTCCATCAAGTTATAACAAAAATATATCCTTAGCTGTCCATTTGTCTTCTCTTTCTGAATGCATATGCTAGTGCTTAGAATATGCCGATCATCACTCTGAAATACAAGTCAAATGTTTTGTCTTTATTCGGTCAAGTTATGACAAAATATATCCTTATCTGTCCATTTGTCTTCTCTTTCTAAATGCATGTGCTAGAAGGTATAGTTATTGCGTTTTATCGTGGTTAGTAATATGCTGAACACAATCCCTGTATGATAGTACAAGGATCAGAAAAGCTCATGCATCAGACTTTCAGACAAAAATGTTTTGAGAGATCGACCTAACACGCCACCTGTAGGCAATAGGGGAAACTAATTCTGTGGTCAATACAGGCTGCGTAATGCTGTACTATAAAGTTGTCAATATGCTTCTGGTTTTACACGCTAATATGCCAACAGTCTTTTTGTTTCAAATACTTTTACCCACGACGACATGAATACTTTTGGTTTCATCTCACATCTAGTGTAATGTTTGATCCTCTAGTTTTTAGGCCAGTATAGCAGACATCAAATTATGTAATACTTGAGAAATATTTAAATGGGTTGTGAAAACCAACAAGAAAAACATTTTAGTCAAATATTTCTTAATTTGTGATGTTTTGTCCAGATTTTAAATATGTCAGACCAAACCTACACTATAGCTATAAATGTGGTGGGAGTGGATCCTTAAAAATAGCCTCCTCAAAAAAGCATGTGAACGGTCATGTGTTGGTTGTAATCTGGCGAACCTTTGGAGTAATTGTAATTGCTGCGTGAGTTTACTTAACTCATCTAAAAGAATAACTGGTGGAACAAACCTATTAATTACCTCATTTATAAAAAGCAATTAAGATTTGCACAATTGTCCGCGTAATTTCATGTCAAAATTAACTACTATTTGATCACAATTAGACGTCACAAATCACAATTCATTGAACAATTTAATTAAATCTGCTACCAGTCCCATGTATCGTATTGTATCGTAAAGTACAAGATTACCTTATCCCTGACAAGTGTGTCCGGATCCATACGTATCTAAATCATTCTTGAACGTAAAAAATAAATCCACAATTGTTAATAGGTACTTAGGGTTTGGTTTTGATTAACATTTTTCTTCGTATAATTTACTGTACAGTACTTTCACTTCTGAGGGTGAAACAAAGACTTAACAAACGCAAAACTGTCACTGGATATTGGAGATGTGAACTATCTCTTGATTTGAAAATTCGAACTTCACCTACTACTTATCAAAGAACGTGTAAGGTACGTTTTTGGATAATGATTATTTCTTGTAAACAAAATAATCGTCCTGCTAATAAAGTTACATTTATTTGATGTTGTTATGAGGGCAATACGCTCTTATCACCCTTTTTGTGCAGGGGTTTGGTGGGTGGGGGGGCTAGAACCCCCCTCAATACAGACAGCTTCCACCGGTTCAGTTCATGTCGCAATGATAGTAATTAGTAAGGCCATTAAATAATGATTACCGGGGAGGCATTTTAATGGTCCTACATGCTATTGTTCGCGGGACGGACTGGTAGTTACAGACTAGAGGATTGTGAAAGGGTATTGCCCGAGACACGCTAATGTTCATTTATTACTTGCGAAAATAAACTGGATTGCTCCGCTAGCCCCCTAGGCTAGCTCCCCAGTCCACGCAGTTGACGGCATCCCGTGTCCACTTAGCAGGGAAGCCAGCCTCAGTGTAACTTGACAACCAGCGGTGTTTAGTTACAAGAGTAAATTAAGACATTTTGTGTAGACGTCATTTTCCTTTTCTTTCTCTGTTTAACATTTTTTGGTATTAAATAAACTAAAATGTTGGTTGTAATCGGGCAAATTCTTATGTTTATATATTCTACATGAGAATCGATTCAAATGTCTGTCATTCCTCAGTCTGTCAGGGATGTAGCATATTTCTGAGTCACAAATCTGTCCAAATAGACTGCCGGAGGGAAGGTAGAGGAACAGCTGAAAGTGATCATTTCCAATTAGCTCTCGACCAATGGTATTCCTCGAACTGAGTCATGTGATAAACATCTACCCGGGCATTGGTTCCATAATAATACAACGGTTTCAGCATCCCCTGACGCCCGCGGCTGTGATTTTCTCGCCTCTCTATTGGAATTGAATAGGTAATTGTGTGGGGTGCCTTGAAACTCCAGTGACATGTTTTGTCTGTTTGAAAGAGCACTCCACAAAGGCAGCCATGATTTGACCGTGAGCTAACCAGTCTCCACTAAACATATCGTTTCCTGCAATTTCAGAAGGGATCGAGGCGATTTGCAGCCGAGGATTTTTAGCAGCGTCTCATGGAGGACCTATAGACACTTCTGATCGTAGTTTGGAGAGGAAAGGAGGCGAAAATGGCGGTGAAATACTGCGGTAAAGTAGCGATCTTTTTCTGTGCGCTGGTCGCGATCGTGATTCAAGATGGTGGACTGGTGGCGAGTCAGAATAATGAGAATTTCCGAAGGATTACCGAAGGGAGTATCCCACACCACGGCAAATGTGAACCAATCACTATACCGCTCTGCAAGGACATACAATATAACGAGACAATTATGCCCAATCTACTGAATCACCAAAAACAAGACGATGCCGGACTGGAAGTCCATCAATTCTTCCCACTCGTGAAAGTCCAGTGCAGTCCGCATCTTAAATTTTTCTTGTGTGCCATGTACGTTCCCGTATGCACGGTTCTGGAGGACGCGATTCCTCCGTGCAAGGCGCTGTGTTTGAACGCTAAGAATGGCTGCGAGAGTTTGATGAACAAATTCGGCTTCCAGTGGCCGGAGAGTCTGGACTGCGAGAAGTTCCCGGTAAATGGATTATGCGTCGGAGAGAACAAAACCGACGTGAAACCACAACCAACACCAAAACCTACCGCCAGACCATGGCCATCCCACAACAAAACCAAGCAGGGACGCGTTTTCAAGTGTCCAGACAACTTCCACGTACCTGCTCATCTAGACTATAAACTCACAGTTGGAAACGTTACAGATAGAGAATGTGGCGCCCCCTGTCATGACCTGTTCTTTACTGATGGGCAGAAATATTTCGCCTGGTTGTGGATTGGTGTGTGGTCAAGTTTATGTGTTGCATCGACTCTCTTTACTGTACTGACCTTTATGATCAACATGCAACGCTTCCGCTATCCCGAACGGCCAATCATTTTCCTTTCGGGATGTTATTGTGTAGTAGCTACAGCATACGTCGCTGGATTTATATTGCGAGATGAAGTAGCCTGCGTTGGACCTTTCGATTCCCCGAAGCCGGATTTTGCGCAGTCGAAGATGAGGAAGGTGATCACCCAGGGAACCAAGAAAGAGGGCTGCACCATTCTCTTCATGATGCTCTATTTCTTCAGCATGGCTAGCTCCATCTGGTGGGTGATCCTCACACTAACATGGTTCCTCTCGGCAGGTATGAAATGGGGTCACGAGGCGATCGAGGCTAACTCTCAGTACTTCCACTTGGCGGCCTGGGCGATACCTGCAATCAAAACCATTGCTATCCTTGCCATGGGTCAGGTGGATGGCGATATCCTAAGCGGCGTCTGTTACACCGGAATTTCCAACATCGACTCAATGCGAGGATTTGTGCTCGCTCCCCTCTTTGTGTATCTCATCTTCGGAACATCCTTCCTACTTGCGGGATTTGTATCGCTGTTTCGTATCCGCACCATCATCAAAAGCGACGGCACCAAGACTGACAAACTTGAGAAACTCATGGTGCGCATTGGTGTGTTTTCAGTATTATATACGGTGCCTGCCACCATCGTGATAGCTTGTCACTTCTACGAGCAGTCCTTCCGCAATGCGTGGATGGAGGCATGGCACGCGCGTGTATGCGACGACTACCACTTCCCCTGCCCGCCGCCGGGAATACCCCATCAAAAACGCCCCCAGCCTGACTTTACTGTGTATATGATCAAATACCTCATGATGCTGATCGTTGGAATAACATCAGGTTTCTGGGTCTGGTCAGGAAAAACCTTCGCGACGTGGAAAGGATTTTACGCACGCTGTTGCGGGAGGCGGAAGGAAGAAGTGGTGGTATAAGTACGACGAAGGACGGTTTTAATTAGAATAACTGCATAGGAAAAAATGGTCCATAACAATTCACACCTGGAGAATGGCTTGAGGAGCATTTTGTACTGACCCTGTCGAAGGAAAAATGGACAACTTGGGACAGATTCAGTAACAAATGCTCCACATTCCAGAAATTCAGTCGTCAAATCCCAATTGATATTAAGTCCTGCGGAAAAGAAAAGCATCATGACTAACAACGCATCAACATGTTAACATTATCATCGTGGACATTTTTAGCACTTTTATCAAAGGTAGTTATTACAGACATGAACACTAGAAGACTACATCCCGAGAGAAAAAAAACTCACTTAGTGCGTGTGTGTGTGAGTGTATGGAGAATCTGCTCTCTGACCGGAACTGGTGCTAAAATCAAGGTAACTTCCTGTCCTTGTTGGAGATATTAGGGACAGTGTGGCCAACCATTTACATTTCTGTTGGGTCATCTCAGTGCAAAGGATATAGATGGCTGTGTACATAGAAATAACCCATCCATGCCTGGAGCTCTCCATGACAAGTGTCGTCTGGACCTAAGATGCTTTTGAAAATAACTTAGGAAATAGTCACGAATCCACAAGATATTTGAAGGAGAAATGTGGGTTGGGTTCTGACCAACATTTTTCCCTCAAATATCTGAGGAAATTGTGTGGTCACAAAAATATTGCCAAAATAGGCATTTTTGGCTGCTGCAGGCATGAGTGGGTTATAAAGGTGACCATATAGATCCTTTGGATTGATAATATAATGATAATCAGAGACTTCTCTTAGTACCGCATACCAGTGGTCTTAAATATTTAATATTTGTGGTTTATAATGTGAAAATGAGTATTAATGTGGAGCTATGTATCAAATGAAACCATGTCAAAATTTGATATAATGAATTGTGATTGTGAATGTACTTCTTTGACCAAGCCAAGTATGAAAGCTTGGTTTTAAATGTGAAATTCATTAGAAGTTGTGGTTTTTAGTAGTAGACCACTGCTTTGTTTATAGTCAATCCACCGGTTGTCTCTTGATAATAAATATTTCATTTATAAAAAACAAGTTGGCATTAATCTATTTTTTCAGCTGCTGCTGAGCAGGCATTGTCTTGAACATGAGCCAGCTCGGCAGTTACCTGAGTGCATGGTCTTTGCCAGTAGGGCGTCTGGGGGTCTTTTTGGACACCCAAACCCTTAAAAAGTACCCCTCAGGACACCCAATTTCTTTTGAGAGGAATTTCTTAAAATGCTAATCCCAAGTATATAATTGGACTTTTTTCATCTCCATGTAAATCTCATGACATTCTATAAGGATATCATGCCTTATTTTGATAGATTTATACATGTTTTGGTTGAAATCTGAGAATATTGTGGTACTCCCTAAAAATTTGGACGCCCAATAATTTAACAATAGCCAATTTTAAGCACCCAGTTTCTAAATCCTGGCTAAGTCCCTGCCTGAGTGGGAAGTCATTGTTTCCTTGTGGGAAGCTCTGATATGTTTACTCTAGCTCTGCAAGTGTTTGTGCTCTTTCTCTTGTGCACCTCCAAGCAGAAGTTGCCAATAACGATGGCTGGGTCTGCTACTGTTTGGCCTAATTGCATTCAAACTCAGTGTACCAAGATGGCCAATAGTGTTGAAATGTTTAAATCTCAGAATCCATGGGAATTTAAGTTGATAATTATGTACTTCTTGTAAGATAATAGAAACTTTGATAGAAATCCCCCCAAAATTATTAAGTGACCTGAAAGGGGCTCATTCAAAATATTCATTCTGACAGCTTTCAAAAAGGAGTACATTTTATATGGGGAGATTCCTCTTAGATAAGGAAGTCTGAAGAAAGAAGAGATGTTGATCATGACCCTAATAACATCAGCTCTCCTTAAAACAAACTTAAATGCCATCTTTACAAGTTATTGGTTCATTCCAAAACGATTCTCTTTAGTATTACTGTATTAAGACAACATTCTGTATGTGTACTCTTGAAAAGAAAGAAATCCCCTTGAATAGGTTGTCTTATGTTGCTGGAGGCTGATTTGGCCAATACAAAATGATGCAAACACCTGTAAAATGATTACAACCCTGGCACATCTGAGAGTACTCTGGGAGAGTTATCTGATGAATACCAATATGACAGGGTTTAGATGGTTTTCCAAAATCTTTGCCACCTTGTGTTTTGGACGAGAATAGCCTCATCATTAGAAGGGTTAAAGTTGTGGCCTCCCCGCAGCACTGTGTCATCTGGAGCAGAACGTCGCTATTGTTATTCCTCTCAGAGCCGGCAGCCAGAAGCACAGGAAGGGCGCCTCTGTGCTTATTGAGCGCTGGGCTACAATTGCCCTAGGTGCTTCACCTATTATTACTCGATGCTGCTGCTGTGCAGTACTCTCTTGGTCCCCTTAACACTTCGGCTGCTGGAGGCTTTAAAACTTGATCAATTCAAAATAATGTGAAAAGCTGAAAAATGACTGAAACCCTGGCAAATGGGTACTCATATGTAAGTCCTCAATGTGAATTTTCAAATGAATACCAACATGACAGGATTTAGATGATTTAGGGCATGGCACAGAAAATATTCAGTTTAGTTTGATTTTGACCCAGCAGTATATGGTGGGCCCCTATAGCATGGCTTTTCTGTGTGACTGTTAAAGCATCCAGTCTTGGGTTAAATATTGACTTCATTTCAACCCTCCGGTTACTGCAAGTTGATTCTAGGAATATGTATGGTAACTCCAAGAGAAGGACTTGTCAGTCACTGAAAATGCAGTCGCACTTGGGTTGAATAAGATGGCTCCCTTGAATTCTGCAGCTCCCTCAAATTTCTGCAGGGAGCCAAAATATGTACTGGTTTCTATACACAGCACCTTAAGTAGCCTTTGAAGATGCAATTTTGTGGTGAGAAAAAAAATAATTTCGAGCCCTGGGCCAAAGTCTACATGAATCTAAGATGGAAGTGAGCATGGAACGTGGAAACCCAAGAGCATGGTTTATCTGTGTGGCTGATAATGCGCTGTGCAGTCGTGGGTTTGCCCAAGAGCTTATCTCTGACGGGTCTCAGGGCTCCGAGTCTGGCTTGAGAAAACAAACAGGCAGGTCAGAGCGCTCAGTCTGCTCGCTGCTGCTGCTGGCCAAGACCATGAATGGAGAGCTCAAATTCCACGTACATATCTCCCAGTGCTGAGTCAATATCATTCAAACAGCACTAAGAGTTCTCTCCAGTGTCATGAAAAGGACAGATTCTTACTAGCAGTCTATTTATTTGAGGTTGTATAGATAGGATTCTGACAGCACTCCCTAGTTTAGGATGGTGTTGTGAGAAGGACATATTCTTGCTAGACACCTATTTGAGTTTGCGCGATTGAAAATATTCCCAGTGACGGAGTAGATGGGATTCTAACAGCCCTTTAAGTTCAGGATGGCATTCCGAAAAGGATAGATTCTTGTTTTACATCTATTTCAGATTGAGAAAAAAATTCTCAATAGGAATCAAATAGGTTCTGGCTGCTAGTGTGAAGAGGACAGATTCTTAGTAGATGTCATTTGATGTTAAGAGAGAGAAAAGAATTTTCCCAACATTATGGAAATTCTAGGAGTTTTGCACTTAGTATTCCATTATTTCCTTAGAAATAAATTTCTTTTTTACTAATCAGTTGCTAACCAAATGAACTTTTTGTTTGACAAAACCAAGTATAGGTACTATCCTTAGCAGTAGCACCAATCATGCAACTACGGCAAGAAAGGGTTATTGGTATTGATAACTTGACATTCAGAAGTACTTCCTTTTTATTGGAGAGTAGACTGCTGTTATATCACCTCAGGTGGTAGGGGTCTACCTAAACAATGTATGATTATTATGATTGTAACTCAGAAACATCTCAAGTGTGCAGTAAGACAGTCACTTGAGAGGGAGTTTATTTTACTGGCCTTGTGTCTGCTTTAGTTTTAAAGACAATACAAGTAGGAAAACATGTTACCTAATTGTGATTTTTTCTGAAATTGTGAGGTAAGTGTTTTGGTAAAAGTACTTATAAAACCCACATTAAGTGCATTATTTGTGGAGTAGGTATGTAGTCTTGCGAATTGAACTCATGCTTTTCATTTATTTTGGCCATAGTTTTTACAGTTTCAATATCAGACCTTCTGGGCAGGATTAGACTAAAATTGAATCCCTGTCAGTGCACATAACATAAAAACAAGCACTCAAATATTAAGGTACCTGTGCAATGTTGCCAAATTACTAAAAGAGAATGCCTTAGAAGTCCATGACAAATATCCCAATACCCTAAGATTCTCCAAGCCAAGCAAAGCTAGATTCCTCAAATTGTATTACCTTCTGACATCTTGTCTATCCCCATGCTAGCCTCTCTAGGAAGTCCTGATATATTCCTAGGGAGTCCTAGGAATTTAGCTTTTCAAACTTCCATTTTGTAGGGATGGCTATTTTTATTGTGGAGCCATATGATCCCCCGTGCAAGTAGTTTAATGTCATCATGAACTGTTTAGTCATCAGCTGGTTGGTGTGCACACCGGGTACATTTCTTATTACCCTCTAGTGTAGTGGGGGTGTGACCTTAAGTATGGGGTATCTTGGGTTGTGGTTTCACCCACCATGGATAGGGTATCTCCCCTCATGCCATGCCCTAACTCCTGAGATAACTGATAAGCTACCACCCTCCCTCAGCTGCTGGGACTGTTGAACTTTGCATTTCAAAGTATTTGAAATGCATAACTGAAATTTATCTACATCATGCACCAGTATGAATTGACAGAAAAAAATCGAACATTTTTCAATTCCAACAACACTTTACCAAAATTAAATTTTTTGCAGGGCGATTGTAATCTTTTGTCAGGAAGTAAATTCTACTATCATATTACCCAGCATGGCAAGTCAGTGATAATGTGTGCACAGTGATAATGTGTGCACAGTGATAATGTGTGCGAGTCACTGGTACATCACCTATGTATTGTGTGTACTGAGTGCACGGAGCGTGAGTTTCTAAATAAGACATCTCGGCCTCTGTGACTCGGCGTTGGTGGTGATGATGGCTGTGGCGGCACTCGGCCCCTCTGACCTGCTGGCTGGCGCTGGTGTCTGGTTATGCTTGACAAACAGCAGTCAGCCAGCTCACAGCCCCCCCCCCCCCCCCCCCCCCCCCCCCCCTCTCCAGTGAGACAGGGAGAGCTGATAGCTTACACTGTGACTTATACAATGCGTCCCCTAGTTGGGGCTGTCTAGTGAGAGACGGTGACTTGATCCCAAGTGTGCGACTTGCTCTTGTGGTGTGTTTTCGGTGAGAAAGAAAGTGAGCTCATACTTTACGCTGAGAGTCCTACAGGGTAGCCCTAGTAAGAACTGTGACTAGTGATACTAAGGCTCCCCTAGTTAGAACCTCGACTAACTAACTAGTGAGTCTGAGGGACAGCGAGTTGATCCCAAGTGTGTGACTTTCTCTAGTGGTGTTAGAAATTCATAAAGTGAGCACATATCTTCCGCTGTGACTTATCCATGCTCCCCCAGCTGGAGCTTTCACTAGTGAGAGATGGCGGGTTGATATCTTTCACTGTGACTGCTCCCAAGTGAGGAGCGACCCGCTCTTGTGGTGTCCTCCCAGTTAGAGAGAAAGAAAAGAGTAGGCTGAGCCCTGCATTCAGCATCACCTTTACCACTAGTGTGACTCACTCATGTATTTAAACCCATTATTGCTCACAGTGCAGCTGAAAGCAGCCTGACACTTTTGGTGGAATTATTCAGGCAAAGTCATATAGTTTGGAAGGAGAAATGTTCATCAGAATACCATCTACACCTCCAATTCTCCAAATACCCCCTTGAATAACCCTCAATTCCCAAGCTGTCGTCAAAAGTACCATGGGCACACAACAATATCATAGGAATGTCAACACATTATAGCCTGAGATGCCTGTGGCCCAGCAGGGCTGGAGATTCTGGCAATTTTGGTTAAACCTTTCATGCCTAAACCCTTGAAGGAGAAATGCTAACCAAAGCACTAGCATTAACTCTCCTTGAAGTATTTTGTAAAATTATTCTTCGTTTCCAAGTCAATGTCAAAAGCTAATGTGTTAAGCTAGGCTTCATGCCTACTAGGGAGACTATTGGCCTTTAAGAGTCTCTCTTCATCATTTTGTTATTGGCAGTTCCTACTAGCAGTCTCCTACTTGCGTTTCATGGGATGGTCATATGGTGCTAGGACATCCTTCTAATGGCCCCCTCCCCCTCCTAGTCCCGACACTAAATTTGGCCCAGGAGTCAAACCCATGATCTCATTAATTGTGACGCGGCTATTTTGGGCTCTGGGTAAACTAGTCTCAGCTGTATCTACACAGCCCACCCCCCTGAGACGGGGAAATGGAGAGGGGGAACTTGAGAAGGGGAACCGGAGAGGGAAATGAGGCAGAACCAGTCTGATCAGTGTCAACACAACCTAACCCTTGATAGGGGAACCGGTCTGTAAATTCCGGATGAAGGAAACCAGGGTCACAAATCAGTGACTTTTAATATTGACTTGCAATATTGCTTTGTTATTAAGATATTCCCATATGCATCAGGTCATGGTTAGGCACCAGATATGACTGACAGAATGGTAGAAGTTGAACTCACTCATGCTTACTTATGATACATTCGGCAATGATTTGGGAATTGAGAATGGTTTTGAGATATTGAAGGAAAGTTGGTAATTTTAAACTAAATTTCTTTTTCAAACTGTTTTCCCAACTTCACTTTTGTCTGCATGATATCAACAAAACTGCCAGGCTGCTTTTGGTCTCAGCAAGCTTTAATGGTTGCTGAGTGACCACAGGAGGGAGAACCTGTGCCTTGATATCTTTGCTATCGTGGGCAAGCTGGCTGCATGGCGTAGATCCCGGGTCACGTCAAGTTCTCCTGTATTTATCATCAAGCCACTGATAACCGTGCCATGAGGAACAGTTTGACTGGTGATGTAAATTGCCTCAAGTGGCGGCCATTGATTGTCTTATCATCGAGCTCTCTCCAGCTTGGCCTATCAGCAACCTGCCGGCTAGACTTACTACAAGTCACTCATGAATTCTTGGAGATTTCTTTGACTCTTGTCTAAAGTCCTCTGGATCTTAGACACTTTTGAAAATAACTTGGAAATTAATCATAGATTTGCAATATATTTGAAGGAGATTTGTGGGTTTGATTGTGATTAACTTTTCTCCTTCAAATATTTTCTGATTTCTATTGTTTAAGAGCAGACATGGGGTAATAAGTAATAGGTAATAGAAAAGTAATAGGTAATAGACCGATTTTCAAAGTAATAGCCTGTAATAAGTAATAGATAGTCAAAATCTTCAAGTAATAAGTAATTGTAATAGACTGACCCCAAAAGTAATAAGTAATTTTCTATTACTTTTCTATTACTTTCCCCATTTATGACCAAAAAATCAACTGTACAGTAAACAAGTCACTTTTCCATATGACTCCATAGTCCTATCCAGTCAGATACAGATTGTCACTCATTGTCTCAAATAGCTTGCATTTGAAGTGAAGGATTGATTTCAGTAACACGTCTGTGAAAAGGTTTAGTAAATCATCGGAAAGGCAGTAGAATTTATTCACTGCATCTCCTAAAGGGTAATGTTATCTAGGTCTAGGTACTTCAATCTAGGTCAGAGGCCAAAGGAAGTTGATTTAATTGCAATTTGAGAAAGATAAGAATAGCTGCCATTAGGTGTACAATGGAACTGAGTGCAAAGTGCTGTAAAATCCCCAATGAGAACAAGAAGGCTCTGAGATTTAAGCTGCCCATCCTTATTCTCAATTCCTCTCATAGGATAAGTATGGATGCCTTGCCTACAGGGTTTCAGACAGCAGAGTGTCATTTGGACACCATAACCCTCAAAAATCACCCCTCAAGACATCCCCAAAATGTATGAGTTATTTCTCAGAATGTTTCTCCTTGAAACTTTAAAGGCTACCTGCAAGATCTGTTTAATAACCTTCATATTCACCTTTTAAAGAATAGTATCAAACCTCATTAGGCACATTTTAGCAGTCGTGTTCTAATCATGGTGACTTTGTAATGATCCCTAGATGACTAGATGGTCAAATAGTTATTATGAGACATGAATACAATATGTGGACTTCAAGTTGGAACTGGTAGACTTCAAGACTTAGGGGTATCATCATTTCCATGAATGATCTAGGTCGATGAAACCCCAGGTGATTAAAATTGCAATTATAACTTCCTGTAGATACAGACACTGTCAATCCTCACCTGTAGATGCATGTATGTACATGAGGATTTTTGAGCATACTCTGAACTCCAGGAGTCCAAATGTTATGCTCATTTGAAAGCATTTTTGGGCGAGTTGTTTATCAGATTATACTGTATAAAGTATTGTGGGTTTGTTATTTTTCAATATCTCTTTTAATTTAAACACCTCTGTAGGATTTAGGGTTTCAAGAAGCCTGCCTTAAGCTACATATGCTCTCTTATTGTCAAATGTATAGCAGACCTCCTTAGGTGGAACATTTTCTAAATAATTTTGTGAATGCGAGGGGATCAAACACCAGGGTTCTTCTGCACATTTGTTCTATACTGAATTACTGAGGGATTTGGGCATCACTCTTTGCTCCAGGACTTAAATACTAGGACACCCCTGTTTGCCTTCATCAATCAGTACCTTTGATTCAGATGAACCCTTTATTAGATGAACTCCTGCGCAAAGTAAACATATTTTCTTGTCCGCAGTGTCCACCTTGTGTATGGTAGACAAAATATTTATCATTCCTGGGGTCATGCAGTAATCTTTATGGGATTATAAAAATACAGGTCCCCTTTTCCAGGTAGGGAACCACTTTCTATTTTTGATATGTGTTTATCTACATTAAATTCTTCAATTCAGAACTATCAGCATATTGCACACATTAAGAAGTATGAAACAGCTGTTATAAAACATACTCAGACTGAATAAAAGATAAGTTATGACATTCTGACAAAGGGTCACATTCACCGCAGCTAGAAAAGTAATAAGTAATTGTAATATATTACATTTCAAAAGTAATTGTAATTGTAATAGGGATGGTGATTTTTAAAAGTAATTGTAATTGTAATTGTAATAGGGCCAATACAAAGTAATTGTAATTGTAATATATTACTTTCAAAAGTAATTGACCCCATGCCTGTTTAAGAGATACATGTATTACCAAAATACTGAAAATAGTAAGGCAGTTTTTGGCTCAATGAATGGGGTTTCTAGAGTCCCAGTGATCTACGGTACCCTAAGATGATTTCAGTTCAGGTTCAGGAGATTCGAGCCCTGCTATCTAACTCATCCTGAGGAGCAGCCTTATTCGAACCCCCACCCCTGTCAGCAGCCAGACACATTCATTTTGAACCCTGCATCTAGTCTAGTGTCGGCGTTCTACCTATAGCTATCACAGTTTGAGAAGCAGGCAGGCTACCTGCGGGCCAGCACGCAGCCTGCCTGCAGTAGACATCGCATGTCCCATGTATATTTCATTGCCTCTTGCCTGGAGCTTGCAGCTCAGATGGTCTCTTAGCATGCTGGAGTAGAAAGATGGCATACTTAACCCATTCATGGTCGGAGATCCTCTTCACAAGTGTCTCGTCTGGAGTTCTGGACCTATGATACTTATGAAAATAACTCAAAAACTAGGAATGAATTTTGAATCTTTTTAAATATAAGGGCCATTTATTGAGTAACATATGTGTTGCCTGTAAGTGGAATATCCTTGGAAATTGTATTGGGGTCACAAAAATGTGTTGCTCAGATAAGGTCAAAGCCAATACTTTCTAAATGGGTGTCCACAAAATGGGCATAATGAACATATATGCTTCGTATGTTTAATTATGTCCTACTTCTTACATCAAGCTAAAGGTTGTTTAGAATGGTTTCTTGAAGTTGACATTTGAACCTTTTCTAGTTTCTTGACCATAATATCTGGGTGGCCTGTTGTGAAATGTCAAAGTATTGGGGTGTCAGGCTGCTCAGTGCTGGCTTACATTGTGTGCTTATATATTTCTCGTCTCGTACGCTTGAAATGTAGCACATTCCCAGTAGAGGTCAATACATGTTTGATTTCTGTTAACTGGAACATGGGAACGAGCAGGTGGCCTGGTGCTGAGAAATACCACTGATGGCTGCATTTCCTGCTGCTCTGTAATAATGCTGTATTGGAAGGTGTGTATCACTACTCCTTCATGCCTGGGCCACTGAGGGACACACACATATGCATATTTTTCATAGGTGTTTTTTTTGGGATTGTAATGTATAGTCTAAACCAAGACATGCCACAAGTCTGTGTTAGATGGCTGTCTTTGTGAGGTTTAACGATCTATCCTGAGTTGATTTCAGACGAGGGTTAGCTAAAGGTTCGGTATAAACCTATTAAAGGGGTCCCACTAGAACTATGTTTGGACAGTAAATCCTGAGAACTGTGCTGCCATATAAAGTTTGATCGAGACATCAAACCTACTTAACATCTAGTCCAGTAGTGACATTATAACCATCTATAGTGACATTATAGCCTGAGAACCAGACTGATTCTAAGCCCTCCGGTCAGCAGTCAGACACCTTCAGTGCGGCCACAAGCTGTGTGGTATCCTCCAGGCATTCTCCTATCATCACTCCCCCATGCTGCCTGCCAGGAAAAAATCAATCAAATCCATCTTGTTAATTTCTAGGTAAAAACCATACATAACTAGGTGTGCACAGATGGAATTCCTTTATTCAATATTGACACGTTTTCTGCTGCCATGTTGAGGTCCAATTTTGCCCAGGTGGTCTGAATTGCTTGATGTGAAAGAAACCTGAATGTTTCAATCAATACATGAGAAGATTATTATAGAGGAAATGATTGATTGTTGAATCACGCAAGAACATTTTTTCAGTAGAATTTATTGGAGGATTACTTATTATTTGAGTATTCAAGATAAACCTGAATATTTCAATCAGTATGAGAGAATGTTAATATAGAGGCGATAATAGCAAGAACATTATTGTAGTAGTAATCATTGAAGGAGGAATTATTTGAATATGAAGAACTAATTTAATTTTGACATGGTGTAATCTATGATCTAATTTCCAAGGTGTTACCAGATGGTCTTAATTTGTTGACACAAGTGAATATTATTGTTAATTTGATTTGGTTTAATTGATGATACTGTTTTATTTTTGAAATCGTTTGACAAGGAAACTGCTTTGGTCAGAAATATTAATTTCATTCTATAGTGAACTGTGAATGTTAGCTAATTGATTAGTGATTATTGATTCACCTAGACGTAAGGCTCCAAGAAATGTCCTGCTCCTGAGTATGCAGTGATATTTGTTTATCTAAACCTATTCATGCCTGTTGCAGCTAAAAGATCCAGACTGTTTTGGTGATATCTCTAACAAAAGCATATTTTTGAGAAAATATTTGAAGGAGAAATGTTCACCAGAACCCAACCTACAACTCTCCATCAAATATTTTGTGAAGCCATTTTTCGTTCTTAAGTTATTTTCAAAAAGTATCATGGTACCAGACGGCATGAATGGTACCCCTAGATTTTAGTTATCACTGCTGTGGAGACACAATTTGATTGACATTATAGAGAGTATTCCCAATGACATTATCTTTATCAAGGTGCTTGAATGAATCTTTTTATTACCTTTTAGCAGGTTGGGTATCAAGTTTTTCATTTTAAAGCAACATATGATTTAACTTGCTTATTTGCAATGATTCAATGTGAATACATTTGATGTGGATTTTATGATTTGTTTAAACAAGCTGTTTTTTCTACTGGTCAGATCTTTTCGAATAATTTATACACTTTTTGCTACAATATTTTGGAATAATTCTTTTTGCTGCTAATGATTATCTCTGAAGTTCACGACAGTGTTACATTTGAGTTAATATTGTTGCCACATTGTTTCAAACAACAATGTACAATATGGTGGTGAACTTGCTACATATTTGTAGGAATTGTTACGCGGTGTCAGAAAGTGAGTTCTAAGTGGTCACACCCAACCCTGTCCTAGTGTAAGTTACAAGTTGGCACATGAAATTATGTGAAGGCTGAAATAATGAATGTTAATTTGCATGGAGCCTGGTTATCTTGTGGAATAATTAGTTCATATGGAATTTTATTTTAATACCTCCGATCATATTACTTTGTCTGTCTGTTTTCCTCTACCATTATTAGCTTGCTAGTTACGATTGTGCTTAAATATGATAAATGAGATCGATGATAAATGATATTCAATTCTAAATTAGGCAGATGAGGTGACAATGAATAAAATTCCAACTTAAATGAAATGTCTTGCTTGCAGCAGATGTGCAACCAGATTTTCTACTTGTACCTTATCACCAAGCTAATCTATTTTGTGTTTGAAACCTTACCATGCAAGTTGAGATTTATTGTTTTTGCCTAATCGTGCTATAGATAAGGTTAATTATGTGCGTGAACTTTCCACAGGATGTTGCGGGCTGGCACAAGTAGGTCAATTATTATGTAAATTTATTTGACTAGTTCCGACAGTGACATATCTTGTGTGTCTGTTTCGTATTTGTCACTTAGCCGCTTTGCGTCTGTCAGACGTGACATGGATTCCATCACCATCCTAAAGTCAGACTAGTCCAGCACTCACGCTCAACCGTTGCATAATGCACCAGATGATGAGTTCTCCCAATCAAAAAATCATTGCATAATGCGCCTGTTAAAGCAATTATGACATAAGCAAGGTGTGGGTGATCTCGCCCCCTGCTGAGTGGAGTCAGATTCGCTTATTGTGTCCGTGATTCGCCGACTGGAATATTCTTCTCGAGTGTAGAGGTTTGGGTGGGGGCCAGTTACTGGATGAAGATTTCTGGCTTGATGCTGGACTTTGTCAAGATAGGGGCTTCCTTAGGAATCCAACGTGACCTGCTCCTAGTGTAAATCAGACCCACTTCCCCTGCCAGGCACCATATCCAGGGTCGGGGGCCATTGTGGTTTTTAGTCAAATTCAAAAGCGTGGATAATATATCGTAGCTGTACAGTATGCATGGAGCAGTGGTTTGTGATTGTGGTGCGGCCCTGGACACTGTGTATTATCATGTCACGCAAACTTGATCCAGCTGCATTATTTGTGCCCTGGGTCATCTCTTGGCTGCGAAGGGAAATCTCTCTCTGATAGCGCCTCCACCGAGTGACTCAACCCGTGTACAGTTAAAGAGGCACTCTGGGTACACCTACACTACATCTGGTCTACATGGTCATAATATCAACACCATTCCACTTCCTATACTGCCTCCTTATATGAGCTTCTACCACTCACCAGGTCTAATTAAGTGATTGAAATTACCATATATATATATATATATATATATATATATATATATATATATATATATATATATATATATATATATATATATATATATATATATATATATATATATATATACACCCTCTTACATCTGGTGAGTACACATGGTCTGACACATATGGAAACATCATAATAAAGAAGAAACATTTTGAGGAATATTTGAAGTAAAGTACAATGTCATTTCTGTCAGGTTTTGTCAATCAATCATCAAATATCTTCAAATGCTACTATAAATGTAGTAGTAATATTATTAGTAATATTTTTTAAGACCATGTGCCCACATTGTGTGGAAATAGTGTAGTGATGATAGTGGTGAGTAGGTGGCGCTTTGAGTGAAAAAAGCACCAAAGGTCAACCCTCCACCATCAGGCTCTGTTCATATCAAGTCATTTGTATTAGGAATGTGGGTAAGGTGAGGCAATATAAGTTAGTATGGAATGGGTTGATATTGAAATCAATGTTTATATATATATATATATATATATATATATATATATATATATATATATATATATATATATATTCATATATATACATATATATATAAATGTATGTATATGTGGTACCTGAGTGCTCTCATTAGTGCACTCTCCTGTGTTTTGAGACAGGAATGCACATCTCCTGTGTGTGAAGGTAGGAAAGCACTGCCGCAGCTCGCTATTTTGTGGTATATATATTTATCGTAGAGGGTAGAAAACAAATTACCTGTGAATGTTTTGTAAAGTCAACTCTCTTCAAGTGTCAAGTCCTGATCTTTTTGTATACAACAACTCTCTCTTCAAGTGGTCTTTTCCCTGTCTAGGGCTACTTGGCCTCTTAAGTATATGTACATAATATTATGTTCTTTGTAAATAAATACCATACATTTTAAGAAATTATTGACATTGTTGTGTTATTTTATTGTTGAATTTCTATATTTCAATGTTAGAGATTGTTTACTGCTTTGTTGCATATTACAACAATAAGGATTTTGGGAAATCAAGGATTTTGACTGAAAAGCATTTCTATAAATCTTATCCCTGCTCTTGCTAACACCGGATATATCAGGTACTACATATCTTGCCTGTGTGACCAACACCGGATATATCCGGTCTTTGGGTACCCTTGCACTTAGAAAAATAATAACTACATAGGTCGATTAAGGGGTATTGAATTATACTAGATTTCAAGGTTTTACCTTTTACTATATTTCTATTTCAGTTTGTGAAGCACATTATTGAAAAAGTAATAGAAATCTATGAAATCCTTCTGATTTGGTGGGTAGACCCACAATATCCCTGGTCCCAGGGGATAGGTTCTCCCACATGGGGGTCTAGCATGACAAGGGTTATTATCATAAATGGTTATGAAGTGATAAAATGTTACTATTGGAAGAGCATTAATGGGGTAAGAATACTAGTAGTAGACCTTTGAATTGCTCCTTCAATTCCAGATTGATAAAGACCATTCCTACATTACATTATTTCACCTGGTTCCCTATCATGAAATATACATTTTAATCGTACAGTTTACACCCAAACCATAAGTTCTTAAGAAATTCCCAACCCAAACATGGGTAGATTCTGCTGTCTATGCCTGGTCATTACGGTGCGCTCTGATATGTAGATGTCAAGGGGCCTGGCTGTCTAAATGATTCTTGACTTGTTCAGGACTCCCTGTCATAGTCAGGGCATTACATGGACATCCAATTCTTTGCAAGGAATTTCTTAAAATGTCAATTTCAAACATATAATGGAATTTTCTCACCTCAATATAATTAATTTGACATTGTATATGGATAGTAGTATGCCTTATTTCAATAAGGAAATGCAGGTACCGGTTTATGGCTGACATTTGAGTATGCTGTGGTCATCCCAAAATTTCGTTAGTGACATTTTTTTAGCACCCAGTTTCGAGATTCTTGTGTTAAACCTGTTAAAACCAACATGAAAAATAATATTTGAAATACAGAAATCCTCGCTTTTCTCGGACAAATAGGGATCATGAAAATATATCCTCGCTAACCGAAATCTGAGTTTCATAATTAACATTGAAGTCCATAGGAACAATTTGGGACCAGTGTTATTGTCCGGAATACGCAAAAACCTGATGTAAGCGAGTACCCTTGTGTACCCTTCAGATATGAATGGGTTACAAGATACAGGGAATCTATCTCTCTACATGAAGCCCTAGTGGCCATGGCCCTGGCATGAAAACCTTCAAAACCAAGGCACTGCAATTTCCCGACAACTTTCTAAGTTACTTTCTGGTGCCCTATCTCTAATAGCCAGGAAGAGTCTGACTAGCCTTCTGACGAGCCCCAGCCCGCCAGGTATCGGGTGACCTGCTTAGAAAGCCTCTCTAAACTAGATAGATTTCCGTGCATAAATTAGGCAAGACAATGCTCAATATGATATGTGCCCCGCGGCGCTCTCCTTGGATAAATCGTTCGTCCTGGCCCGTATCACTCACAACGCTCATTCGCCAGTCGCCGGCCTGCCAATATTGCCCCGGGATACGTGCACTATTTGCTTTTTGGTTCGGCTGCTTTTGTCAATCCCGCGAAAGCTGGTGGGAATCGGAGAAAAGAATTTACTCCTATCAAACATTTGCTCTTAGTGGTTCTTTCTGCTATCAAAGGGGGATTTGTGGGGGAACAATGTGTTGCACCAGGCACCTGTGCTCGGAGAATGTACAAACTTCCCTGCTCTCTCTACCCGCAACCTTTACCTTAACCCGTTAATGCTGACAGTGGCCGAAACAGCCGAGCAAAGAAGGGTAAAGAAAGGTTTGGAAAATATTTGAAGGGGAAATGTTATTCAGATCATTACCAACAACGCTCCTTTAAATATTTTCCAAATAATTCTTGATTTTCAAGTTACTGTCAAAAGTAGCAAAGATCCAGACGACAATTTCAAAAGTAAGTTACTCTTAAGCATTAATGGGTTAACGCTATAAACCTACAATTGTGTGGTTCTATGGCGTGATTTATAAAGCATATTTCCCATATTTCCTGGGATTTGTGCGATGCAATTTAATACTGATATAGAGCAAGAGCAGGAGCCTGTGAATGTGGGAACATACACGTCTTTACCAAGACATGTTTAACCCTTATGCTGGTGGTGGCAAATTTGGTCAATACAATATGATGTAAAAACAACTAAAATGACTGACCCCCTGGCACATGGGTACTCATCTGAGAGTACTCAGCGAGAGCTATCTAATGCACACCAGCATGACAGGGTTTAGATGGTGTTTTCATAAATCTTTGCATCCTTGTGCTTAGGACGAAAATAGCCTCAGCATTGGAAGAGTTAAGAGTTCCTTGAGAAAGTATTGTCTGGATCTAGGATACTTATGACAAAAAGGTTGAAAATAAGAATATTATCACAAAGTATTTGAAAGAGAGTTGTTGGTAGAGTTCTGATGAACATTTCTCCTTCAAATATTTACCTAACATTGCTTTTGTCTGTATGATTTCACCCAAACTGTCAGGCTGCTTTTTGCCGCTGATAGCAAACAATTGGTTAATAGTTGCTTATTTCTCTTTGCAATCAATTGAAAGAGAATATACAACGTTTCTTAAGGCTAACATAAATCGGAAGAGAATACTAGTATACAAATTTTCTCTGAAGGCTAACATCTGTAGCCCTGTGAGTGTGGTGCTAACATGGAAATCTTGAAAAATAGTTTAATAGCAACCCATTGAGAGAGAATTACTAACTTTCCTGCTGAGTAGTTGCACCTCTTGCTTTCAGTATTATCAGAAATATATATCGCTATATGCTTGTGGTATTTTGCATTAACATTTGAGTGTTTATCGTGTGGTTTTTAAAGCACGTATTCTCAATTTTCTCGCGATTTGTGGGGCAAAATGACTAGTATCAGTGTGTCGGTGCAGTGACAAATAGGATACTATGTACCGAATAGGTATCCTTTGATCTAAAGCATACTTGATGACTGGTGGCATCCTACCAGATATGTGCCATTGTATCAGCGTATTAATATGTATCAGTGTAGTAATATGTGTCATTGTATCAGTGAGGTAATATGCATCATTGTATTAATATATTCATTACAATGTAGCAAATAGTTACACCTAGCTATTTGATGTTTATAGGTATCTGATACATTGTATGTTGTGATCTCTACATTTTAACCCGGGAGCAGTCGGTGTATATTGGAATACCGTAATTTACCGTTTGATTCGTCCAGGGTAAAATCATTATTCCCTGGCTCTATCCAACCCGGGCTAGAGGGAGCAAGTGATCCCTCTCTCTATATTTTATCTTTCCTGGTCTAGGGGTAGCAGTTCAATATCAACCCTGGTCTAGAGGAGCAGGTCAACCCTGATTGCCCCCGAGTGTGTTTACATAAATCAGTTCTCACCCATCTCCTCCATCTGACAGGGCTACCTATCCCCTTCCTAACCACGACTCCACAAACTTTAACACTCTCAACAATGTAGCAGCCGAAATAGCCTGCCGATTTTGGTAATAGTTGTGTGACCTTTCTTTCAGAAGTATATTTAATGTGAAATATTGGTCAAAACCCAACAAAATACTTTAGAAATTATTAATTTATGTCTAATTCAATATATATTATCAAATGTGTACCATTTTATATTTGGTTGGGCATGGGTATTAGGAGGTCGGCAGCAGAATATAAACCCATTCATGTCTGAAAACCCTAAATAGGCCGGTCTATTTAGATGATATCAGTAGTCCGACTTGTGCATTATAGGGGAGAATATTTGAAGAAGAAATGTTTATCAGAGAAAACACACGAAACATCCTTCAAATGTTTTGTGTATTTTCGCCATATTTCTACGTAGCTTTCAAAAAGTACTATAGATCCAGACGACTGATGTCCTGGAGACTTGTGAAAGAATGTACAACAGGATACATGTATATACACCAAGAGTGAAGCTAGACCCCTGATCTTACAGTTGAACATACACACATAAAGTCTTTCAACAAATACTAACTAATTTTAGTATAATTTGATGAAAATGATGAGGGATGGTTACACATGAGAGGAGAAACCACTTCCAGTAAAATATTTCCCAAAATATTGCTTTGTTTTCAAAGTATGTGACAGACCATGTTTGTACAGCCCAGATGTGAAGGCGTCAAGTCAGACACGTCTGTGTTTTGGCTTGGGCGGGGTTACATTATGTTAGGTGTTGTGGTACCGGGGATGTTAGCAGCTGTGTCATAATCATCTCATTGGCCAGGGAGAACCCTTGGCACCTGCAGGTGTAGACACAATAAAGCCCTTATAAGGGGTGCATTCATGCCTAAGAGCTCCTTTAGAAATTGTCGTCTGGATCTGTGAGACATTTGGTAATAGTTCGGTAGTCAAACATTAGTTTGCGAAATAACTGAAAGAGAGTTCTTACTCGTGTTCAGTATGTTCTAGGTAGTAAACAGTTTTTCTTCATATATGTTCATACCTATGCTTTCACCTTAAGGATTCCACCAAATTATGAGGCTCTTGCGCTGCGAGTGTGAATGGGTTAAGCCACTCATCTATAGAAATACTTTAACCCATTCATACCCGTATCAGCCAAAACTGCTACTAGTCAAGTAGATCTCCAGGTATGAAAGGGTTAATACCAGTATTTGCAATCTATGGTACTTTTGAGAATCATGTTGAATAGTGTGTATTTCTCCAAATAAGTTATGTAATGTATTGATAATAAGGTATCCAGGTAAGTGCGGGGTTGGGGTGGCCTCTGGGCTGGAGTTAAGATGTAGTCTGTACATGGGGGTCGTAATGGGCTGATTTCTAAGTACCCTATTATGGAAGGGTATCATGGGGAATTTTGGGTTGGATGTTGTTAGGTGGGTGTTATTTGTAGGGTTTGTTAAGGTCTGTGCCCTACGCACCCTGTTACGGAAGGGGGTATCATGGGAAAGTGTGGTAGGGAGGGGGACGCTGTTGTGGGGTGGGTGTTATTTTTAGGGTCTGTCATAGACTGAACGCTAAGCACCCTGTGTGGGGGTATGATAGAGCGTACCTTGGGTAGGAAGGGGGTTACTTCATTGGGGGGGGGGGGGGTACTTGTAGGGGTTGTTTTGGACTGAACCGTAATCACCCTGTATGTAAGGGGTACCATGGGATATCAGAGTTTGAAAGGGGGTTAACGTGGGGGATGGAGTAGAGGATGTAATGGGACAATGCCTTGGTAGCCTGGCAAGTGAGGTACAGTGGGGCAGCCAAAGTTGGTTAGGAGGGTTGGGGTTGTTAGGGGCGTGCGAGGTGTTACCCCATGAGTCTGAAAAGAACTGCACCCGAAGTGCCTCTAGAGGTAAGTGAAAAGTAGCTTGGGGCTGCTAGAGGTAGGGATTGAAAGGGGTATTACATGTATCTACAGTGGATGTGAAGAGGAGGGCATGGTTGCATACAAATTCTTAAGATTATCTCTTAAGATTTTTACTAACCCATTTTGGTATCTGGAGCACCCGGGTACCACTCTGGCTGGCCAATGCCAAGTAGCATCCGGGTACCACCCTACCATGTCCCATATGATAGTCCCATGCATGGCAGGTAGCACCTGAGTACCATCCTACCCTGGCCCAGGGCAGGTAGCACCTTGGTAGCACCCTACCCTGGCCCTGATATCACCTAACCCTGGCGTGGCGCGGGTAGCACCCGACCCTGACCCGGGGAAGGTAGCACCCTACAACCCTAGCCTAGCTTGGGGGCAGGTGAGGGGTGTTGGGGTACTAAGGTCCTCAGTGTGACTGAGTTTATCACAATATTCTCCCCGCACGTCTGGCCATTCTGCATTATTCTACAGCACCCACTTCGCCCAACAACAGCTCACATCATCCTAATGGCGACCGGCCATTGTGGTCCAAATTAGATTGGCAGGTAAGGGGTATAAACACCCCTTTGAGGGTGCCGCCCCAGAAGAGGTTTTGATTCGAATGCACTCGGATCCCCCCACCATGGATGATTGTGTTCACATAAATCAACCCGGACTGTCTGCGGCAGTTCCAAGCATTGGGGTACAAACGGATGTTCGCTTAACCCGTTCATGCTCGCAGCAGCCAAACAAGCATTCACAATTTTGGTGGTATCTCCCAAAATAAACATATTTTAGGATATATTTGAGAAATATTTCTGAGAACTCATCAAACAACTCCCCTTCAAATATTTGCAGACTTAAACCTTCTTGATCGGTTATCTTTTTAAAATATCGAAAATTGTAAAGGTTAATCTGGGTATGCATGGGTTAAAGGCTAATTCACAGAATTCTTAATCAGAATGGCCAGAGGGGATGAGTACTTGAACTATTTTGGAACACTTTCCACATAAAAGAACTTTATCTAAGTCAAATTTTCTATTAACTGTTATCCTTACTATACTTGTTTTCTTGCCAGTCGTTGGTCGTCAATTGGTTAAGTCGGTTTTACCAAAAAATGCCACACAGTAACAGTTTAAGTATCCTATCTCGACTACGTCACATCTTTGGAATCTGAAAATAGTGTTGACTCAATACTGAGGGTATTTTCCATGCAATCGTTTTGTAGGCTATTTAATAGTTATTTATTTAAAATCAGCATAGTATATCCTTGTAGAAAGAACAACATATTTTAATTCTTGTTAAAGATAATATTGAAGTTGCACAATATCAAAATAATGCATTGCATTTTCAAATTACTGGTTGAATTCGATAGAGTTGTTTTTGATGATATTGACCTGGTGACAATAAAAACAGGGTTGTAGGCTGAGTTTCGAGTTAGTATACTTCTCATGTTAAATATTGAAGAAGTAAAAAAAAGAAAATATTTATTCCAATGTGTCATGTATCACAAAGAGGAAATCGTCTACATTCTTTCACAGTATGCAGTGTTGTTTGTACATGCTATGAGGAAGCAGGGTCATATATTTTCGAAGGAAATCGGAGGATATAATTTCACAGCAAATTCTGAAGAAAGACATTCAGAAGTGAAAAATGCTTGACCTAGAGTAAGGCTACAATTTCCCGTGCCAGCTCTCTTCAGAACCAGGAGAGGTCAGTCGACTCTCTGGGAAGTGAGAGGGATGGAGGGGGAGGAGGAGGAGGAGGGGAGTAGGGTACCAACGCACGTGATCAGCATCATCGGCTTGTCCCTACAAATCAACTGCAGCAGTATCAGGCAATACCGGCACTGGCTCACACTTGTCACATGTCACACGTGACGTGCTGCTGGAGGCCTGCCTATCCCAGGGCACTCTGTCAGACTCCCAGTCCAAGAACATGCATGGGTCAGACCTCCAGCCTAGGGCACAGTGTCGGACTCCCAGCCTAGGGAACTGTGTCAGACTTCCAGCCCAGGGAACTGTGTCAGACTTCCAGCCCAGGGAACTGTGTCAGACTCCCAGCCTAGGGAACTGTGTCAGACTCCCAGCCTAGGGAACTGTGTCAGACTTCCAGCCCAGGGAACTGTGTCAGACTTCCGGCCAAGGGAACTGTGTCAGACTTCCAGCCCAGGGAACTGTGTCAGACTTCCAGCCCAGGAACCTAGGTCAGACTCCCATCCCAGGGAGAACTCTGTCAGAATCCCAGCACAGGGAACTATGCCAGACTCCCATCCCAGGAACCTGGTTCAGACTTCCAGCCCAGGCCAATATGTCAGACTTAATTCCAGCCCAGGAACCTGAGTCAGAATCCCAACATGGGGATCTGTGTCAGACTTCCAGCCCAGGGAACTGTGTCAGAATACCAGCATTGGGAACTGTGTCAGAATACCAGCCCAGGGAACTGTGTCAGACTCCCAGCCCAGGGAATAGTGTCAGATTCTCAGCCAAGGGAACTGTGTCAGAGTTGCAGCATGGAGAACTGTGTCAGACTCCCAGCGCCAGTGTAATGTGTCAGAATCCCAACCTGGGGATTTGTGTCAGACACCCAGCCCAGGGAACTTTGTCAGAATACCAGCCCAGGGAACTGTGTCGGGCTCCCAGCCCCACTCTGGCTTTCTGTGACTCTAAATGGGTCTTGTCAAAGGCTGATGGAATAGTTCATGAGCCTCTGGTGCTGTATATATCAACTTGGGAACCAGAGTGAAGTGGGTCAATGTTGGAAAATGATACCCCCATGCATACCCTCTCCTCGTTCTCTCCCATCGCACCCCTACCAGCTAGCCACCCAGGCACCCTCAAGGTCACATGGCACCTACCAAACTACCCAACCCTCTTATGGTTGACAAGTGCTGATGTCACTCATATTCTCTCTCTCTCTCTCTCTCTCTCTCTCTCTCTCTCTCTCTCTCTCTCTCTCTCTCTCTCTCTCTCTCTCTCTCTCTCTGGTGATTTTCTGGGCACAAAATGCCTAAAAAACGGCTCATTCAAACAGGAGTTATGAAAATATATTTTGGATTTCCTCAGAGAAATGTAAATTAGCGATAAGGTACATAAATCCGCTCAAAATCGGAGTTAATGCTACATTTCTGGAAGGATGTTCCATTGCCTGGCCAATCCGGAGGGTACTATTTGAAGCAGATATCTAGATACCTTAGAGGAATGTCGCTCTGTAGATGTAAACATATACCGGTAACCGATCGCCCTCTCATATCTTTGAATGATCAATGCTATATTCATAAACTACTTAAAAATCACAAGGAAAATATAATATTTGAAGCAGAAATGTGTATAAGAACATAACCGACAAATCCATTCGAATATGTTGTGAATTAATGCATTATTCCTTAATCACTTTCATTGGAATTGTAGCGTCCAGTCGAAGATTTCCTTGAACACTCCCTGTCAGAAGGTAGACTAGATTCTAGGCTATTCTATGTACATATGATATATACATACATATATATATATATATATATATATATATATATATATATATATATATATATATATATATATATATATATATATATATATATATATATATACATATATATATATATATATATATATATATATATATATATATATATATATATATATATATATATATATATATATGTGTGTGTGTGTGTGTATATATATATATATATATATATATATATATATATATATATATATATATATATATATATATATATATATATATATATATATATATATATATATATATATATATATAACAGGGATACCTCTAACAGCCTAAGATTAAGCCACTTGGAAGGTTACGCAAGCTGTCGGCAGATGAAGGGAGTGAGCTGGGAATGAGTGATGTCTCTATTTCTACCCCTCACCTCCCAACATGAGTTTCTGATAATGCCGGGCAGAACTCCTGACTGGGCAGAGGTATGTTACTGCGCAGTTGGCCGGCAACTCACTACAAACGTCTTCAAAGTGACCACAGCGGCGGAAGTCAGGTCGTTAGCGGCAGATAGACACGTGAGAGTAATGGTCAGTCTCGTGGTCAGTTCCCTGGAAGTCCATAGATCCACCGAGAGAAATACCAATCACACTCGTTGTTCATCTGGCCGGCTAGACTAGCTACCATTGTAGGGTAAGCTATGCTACAGCTTACACGAATGCTCAGGTGGAGTTGAAGCGAGAGGGTCTCTCTGTAGCCTAACTGCTAGGCGTTAAATTCTCATCACTGTACTACCATTGGCCCTCCATGTCGGGTATATGGGAAGGTTGCCAGTGACTTTGGGAATGGGCAGTGATTTTTCCTGGTACTTCGGTTTCCTCCTCCACTTACAACGAGCTAGTCACGACTTAGCCACAATATGGCTGAACAAATGATGCCAGACAGATTCCGCATTGCCGTTTTGCGTGCAGCAATCCCACCCGGATTATGTGAGGATGTTGCTAGTGACTTGGGGTTAGTCGGTGGTTTTCGCCGGGTATTCCGGTTTCCTCCACCAGTTTCAGCTGGCTAGTGCCGACTTACCGCAGTATGGCAGAAAAAGTGACGAAAAACGAAATTCCAAACTCCATGCGTGCAGCAAGCAAGGGTTGTTCTCAGGGGAATATCTGTGCCGAAGCTGTTGCTGAAAAAAAACAAGTCACCTTCTCGCAGCATGTCTAAAACAATAGCAGATATTCAATATTGCCATGGCAACTGCTGCGGAATGCCGGTGTCCAGGTGATGCGGGTTGCCATGGCAACGCACCTCTGCTGTTAAAAGTAATCCTGGGGTAATAGTAAGAAGGTCCTAATCAATGGACCTGTCGGCTTGTCGGCACACCAGATTAAATGGGGAAAAAACATCTTTCATTTGCGTGTTTGCACAGTAATTTTATTACCTTTTGATATATTCACTTTATCATTAGGGGAGAAAAAGGCGATGCGTACCTTCGCGTGTGGTTTGCGTGCGGCTGTTGCTGGCGTCACTGTCTGGAAGCCAGGTAAAAACGGCCATCTTTGATTGCTGTGACCTGGGTTTTTGCTGTAAGCTTTTTTTACCTTTTCACACTCGGAGTTTCATTTAAAATGCGCCATCTAGCTGCTATGTGCCCTTTTAATTAATTTCGTAATAAAACATTAAGGTAGCTAATTTTTGTGACTATAAATTTATTATGAGATTTTCTATATGTTATAGCCTTACACCATTTCCTCCCAATCAGATCAATCGTAACTGTCTCTGTCATCACTCATAAGAATAAGACGCCAAAGGTCATTTGCTCTTTTGTCTATATTGAATTATACCAACACATAGTAGTAATATGTAAAGAAGAGTACACCATTTTTAAAGTGACTTCGTAGTGAATATAATTTGAAAAAGGCATATTTTTATTTCAACAAAAATTTAAAAGAAATAAATTTTATATGAAATTGAACGGAGTAGTTGCGTGGGAGTTGGTCTTCCCTCTATAAAATTGAATTGTCTCTCTCATCCCCACCAACCAAATCTTGCTAGATAATTGCACTATCTAATGATCTGTGACCTGGTGCCATTGAGAGTTTGATAGCCTGTACCTGTTCCTGTGACCTGGTGCTACTGACTGCCAGAGATTCTCTACTCACCCACCCCTTCCCTTCCCAGCCCCTTATATCAATACTTGACGTATTGCTGTGGTCCTTAGTGGTCTGTGTACTGGTGCCACTGACAGCCTTACCCCACGGCCCCCACTTTGACTCACCCCTTCCCAACCCCTTCCCAACCCCTTATATCAATACTTGACGTATTGCTGTAGTCTCCAGTGGTCTGTGTGCTGGTGCCACTGACAGCCTTACCCCATGGGCCCCGACTTTGACTCACCCACCCTTCCCTTCCCAGCCCCTTATATCAATACTTGACGTATTGCTGTAGTCTCCAGTG
Source organism: Maea johnstoni (assembly GCA_963942565.1). Taxonomy (NCBI): domain Eukaryota; kingdom Metazoa; phylum Annelida; class Polychaeta; order Spionida; family Magelonidae; genus Maea; species Maea johnstoni. Next base: position 14,853,946 of record OZ012699.1, on the reverse strand, counting down.
GTCTGTGTACTGGTGCCACTGACAGCCTTACCCCATGGGCCCCGACTTTGACTCACCCACCCTTCCCTTCCCAGCCCCTTATATCAATACTTGACGTATTGCTGTGGTCTCTAGTGGTCTGTGTGCTGGTGCCACTGACAGCCTGAGAGTCTGCATGCCAGTAGTTTCGCCGGCAGGGGCACAGGGAAAACGCATTATTCTTCTCAACATTGATGGCTCTCCACCCAACAGCAGGGCATCTAAACAAGCTCGACGACAACAGGGATGAAAAATGCTGAGCTGCTGTGTTTCCAAGGGACATAAATCACCATAACAACCACCGTTGCCATGGAAACTGCCACACAACCCTCGAGTGCCAGTTGCCAGGGAATGATAAATCTTTTCGCTAAACATTGTGTAGTACTTAAGCGATGTAATAAATGCTTTCGGCTTTTTGCATGTTCCTGCGGTATTTAAAGTTAGCAAATGACCACCCCAGAAACTATTTGTGCCTCTTTAGTGTAATGCGTATGTACATGCTGAGTGTTACGAAATGGAACTCTCATATTTGCTTTTTGCATTGTTCTTTCTATTGTTCTTTCTATTGTTCTTTCTTTTGTCCTTTATGTTGTTCTATCTATTGTTTTCTATTAGTTTCTGTAGTGGACCTTGGAGTTAGGTCACCCTACATAATAGATGTGATTGTTGTTTTCGCTGTAGTCTAGGAACTGTTTACTCTCCCTCCAAACATAAATTACATTTATTTGTTTTAAGTCCTCGGCATAACAAGGAAATGATTCGCATTGTCTCTAAGGTTTCAGCTGCTTCAATGTTAGGGCTAATAATATTTCTGAACCTTAACTAGTACACGAGGGTCCTCTGTTTTCAATGAGTAGAGTTTCACTGAATCCCGTTTAAAGTAGAAAGTCCCCCTAGGATTAGTGATCATTCAGTGATCTCGTTTCTAAAGGTGTTTTTTAAAGGAATTGTATTTTTAGATACCCCGTTTCTAGGGGAAGGTGTCTTTAAGAAATTTTATTTTTAGATACCCCATTGTTTGTAGGAGAAGGTGTCTTTAAGAGATTGCACTTTTAGATACCCCATTTGTAAAAGAAGGTGTCTTTAAGAGATTGTTATCTTCGGATACCCCGTTTGTAGAAGAATGTCCATCATTGGCTTATGGTTTCCAGGACCCTCACGTCTAGTAGAAGATCCCTGAAAGCATAGTAAATTGCAGGACTCCTACTAGTAGTAGACAAGCCCTTAAGAGCTAATAAAATACTGAATTTCCGTTTGCAGTGGAATTTCCTTCAAAGGCTTGCAATTTGAGGACCCCGTCATACAGTAGAAGGTCCCGTAAGGGCTTGTGTTTTTAGGATCTCGTTTACTGTATAATAACCCTCGAGGTCTAGAGGTTGTACATCTCCGCAGTTGTAAGTAGGTCCTTTAAGGACTTGTGATATCGAGGATATCTGCCTCGGCTGATAATCGAAGGTCCCTCTACGGCTTGCAGTTTTCAGGAATTGTTTTCAGTAGAAAAAGGTTCCTAAGGAACTGGTAATTTTCAGGAACCCTGCCTGATAGAGAAAGGCCCGCCCTTGGGCTTGCACATTTCAGGATCATTTGTCAGTAGTAGAAGGTTCCTGAAGGATTAGTAATTTCAGTACCCCTGCCTGCTAAAGAAAGCCACCCCCCCCCCCTACCCTTCCCACAGGGCTTGCAGCACGCAGGGCCTGTTTTCAGTAGAAGAAGCTTTGTTCCAGAATGACAGGTAATTCTCAGGATCCCTGCCTGATTGTGGAAGGCCAACCCTTGGACTTGCAATTTTGAATTTTTCTGGGCATGTTTTAAGTAGAATGTTCCTTAAGGGCTAGTGATTTCCAGGCCCCCTGTTGGTAGCTGAGTGTCATTTTCTCCTTGACTAGTACCACCTTGCATCACCTGGCCTAACGAGCTTTGTTAAGGGTCATTATTAACACACCTGCTATTTTCCAGCCACTCCGGCTCTTACACCACGAGACTTTTCTTTCACATACACAGGTGTAGGGGCCACACTACATTCACGGCGTCTTGTACCGTGCGTGTGGTTCCTGTATGCTTGAGTAGGCTTTATGTGTGGGTGATAATGGGGGTTTCATGGGAATGTGTGCATCAGGCTCGTTATGTACCGTACTGCCCTCACGGCCCGGAACTCATTAACCCATTCGTGCTTGAGAGTTCCTCTAGAATATTGTCGTCTGATTCTGCAATACCTTTGGAAATAACTCTGGAATTAGGAATGTTTTGATAATATAATTGAAGGAAAAGGGTTAGATGTGTGTAATCAACATTTCTCATTCAGATATCTCCCAATTGACTTTCACCTTGGCTAATATTTCACCTTAGATGAATAAAAACAAGTGGATATGAAACCAGCCGGTCAACCTAAACAACCAGGCTGCGGCGAATATCCTAAAAGTTACGTTCCGCGCATGTTGGTGCTCAGCTTTCTCTTTAATGTAAACTTTAAGAGAGCCCTCATTGGTCTTTGTCTCCTAGTGACGTCACACTGAGGCCAGATTAGAGACATCTGGGATAGCCAGGTCTTCACTATAGCACGTATAGTAATTGGTCTCTTGCTACATATCCATTATTTTATTAATCTAAGGTTTTAATGATACAATTGGATGAAAATTGGTAGATGGTGTGTAATCAACATTTCTCATTCGGATATTTCCCACTTGATTTTCGCCTAGGCTACTATTTCACCAACATTGATGGGCTAGTGGAATGAGTGGGTTAAACCGGTACTGGTGTACCGAGACACCCGATAGCGGGGCCGGCTCCTGACATTCCTGCCTGGTTATTACACTCTGTGACGGCGTACTGTAGAGAAGGCCATCGCTGATTAGACCTGACTTGATTTATTTCAACCCGTTAACTCAGTGTATTTAATTTGAGGAATAGGTTAAATTCCTTTAACCCTTATGCTGCTAGTGGCTAATTTGGCCAATACAAAATGATGCATAAACCTGAAAAAATCACTGACACATTGGTGCTTACCCTAGAGTACTCAGCTAGAGCTATCTAATGAATACAGACATGGCAGGTTTTAGAAGGTTTTCAAAAATCGTTGCATCCTTGTGCTTCGAATGTTCTTTTCATCTAAGTTTCGTCCAAAGCTCAAGGACGCGAATATATTTGGAAACCATATACTAGTATAAGCAGTCATGTTGGTACTCATTTGATAGCTCTAACTGAGTACTCTCATATGAATACTCATGTTCTATAGGGGTTCAGTCATTTTCCAGCTTTTTTTTAATCATTTGGTGTTAACAAGACTATATAGCCACCACCAGCATAAGGGTTAATCATGTGTCAGACAATCGCTATTCCACTCTAACAAAAAATCATTCCAACAACTTTCCTGTATAATTATACCTTCCTATTCTCTTTAGGCATGCTATAGTTAGCCTGACCTTCACGTCCAATATCTCGAGAAGAGGGAGATAGTTTCTTTGAGAAATGGAATTCTCTCATTTCTATTAGCCTTAATCCCCACGCGATTCCAATTTCCATTACTGTAGGGGTGAATCTCATCAAGAGACGTGTCCACCAGACAATCTAACCTCAGATGTTCATCAACGAGGGATTGGAACATCCAATCGTGTGCAGAAGTATGAGCGTCGTCGATGGCAGGGATTTCATCAAAAAGTCCGTTTAGAGCCGGGGTTACGTGAGAATATGTGACCCATGAGAAATGTGAGACCCTCGCTGATACAAAAGGCGGAAGTAACACATTCTCACGCATCCGAGACGTGGATTTGTGTGTCCCATGGAATTTGGAATTTCGTTGTTCGTCACTTTTTTTGCCATATTGCGGCGAATTTGTGACTAGCCAGTTGTAACTGGTGGAAGAAACTCGAGTACCCGGCGAGAACCACCGCCTAACCCCAAGTCACTGGCAACTTTCTCACATGCCCCATGGAAATGAGAGGAAGAGGAAGTGCAGATGTGTTAAGGCTACACAGTGTGCTGTTCCTGCTGTGCGGGCCTCAATGTTATATCTCAGGTGAACGCCGCATCCATTGTAGAATATGTTCCTAGTCCCTGAAATGTTAATATTCCCCATGTTGTAGAATCAGGAAAATAATGGCATATAGTTCTAATTCAAGTGGTGTCATACTCAAAGAGAGCCATATTCCCTCTGGCGAGATAAATGTAAAGTATTTTGGCCACCCTGACCACCTTGACCAGTTGGTACCTGGTAACAGAAAAAAATGAAGACAAACAAAATATGCATGATAGCCTAGATTCTTTGCCATAATCTTCCTTTAGTTTCTAGTTTCTAGATGCCCGCCATTCACCAGTTGCGATGGTCCCCGCCTTCCTGAATAATAGATTCTCCACCAAGACTACACAGATCCTCCACCACGTGCAACAGAGTAGATCTCAAGCAGAAGCCATTTCTCGTATCATTCAATTAGATAAAGGTGTTATAGGGGGTTAATTTTATGAATGTATTGCCATCTTGTAGATTTTCACACATTTTAGCCTTCAACCTTTTCCTCATAATCAGACCAACTGCGAGTTTCTAAGTCATTACTAGGCAAAATAACAGACCAACTATTAGGGAAGTTGACATGTTAGGCAAGCAGGAAAGGTTTATGGCATTTTTCTTTACATCGAATTTAACCAAATCATGGTCCCATTAAACGTACTTTGGGCATCAATTGCTGATACATTTCCTCGGAATATGACATATTTGTAACTGGGAGATACGTACAGGGAAAGGAATCTCATCTTTTCAATTCTAAACTTATAAAAGTATATTGAATGACTAGCCAGTTTGTGATGGTGTTGGAAGCCAGTATGCCTGGGAAATCCGATGACCTATCTCAAGTCACTGACAACTTACTCACAACTACCTTGTCAGATCTAAGAGATACGGCAAGCAGTCATTAGCGATGCCTTAGACCACTCGTTTGATAGGCCCTCAGTGGCGAGAGACTGCGAGTAGTCAGTACAACGCCTTAGACCACTCGCCTATCAGGGTAGGGCCTCAGTGGTGAGAGACAGCGAGCAGGCAGTGTCAATGCCTTAGACCACTCGGCTATCAGAGCAGGCCCTCAGCGGCGAGAGACATCCAGCAGGCAGTGGCAACGTCTTAGACTGCTCAGCAATCATGACAGGCCCTCGACGGCGAGAAACAGCAAGCAGCCAGCGTAACTCCTTAGACCACTCAGCTATCGAGGCAGGCCCTGAGTGGTGAGAGACATCAAAGAGTCACAAACAACGTCCTAGACCACTCAGCTATCGAGGCAGGCCCTGAGTGGTGAGAGACAGCAAAGAGTCAAAAACAACGTCCTAGACCACTCAGCTATCGAGGCAGGCCCTGAGTGGTGAGAGACATCAAAGAGTCACAGACAACGTCCTAGACCACTCAGCTATCGAGGCAGGCCCTGAGTGGTGAGAGACATCAAAGAGTCAAAAACAACGTCCTAGACCACTCAGCTATCGAGGAAGGCCCTGAGTGGTGAGAGACAGCAAAGAGTCACAAACAACGTCCTATACCACTCAGCTATCGAGGCAGGCCCTGAGTGGTGAGAGACATCAAAGAGTCAAAAACAACGTCCTAGACCACTCAGCTATCGAGGCAGGCCCTGAGTGGTGAGAGACAGCAAAGAGTCAAAAACAACGTCCTAGACCACTCAGCTATCGAGGCAGGCCCTGAGTGGTGAGAGACATCATAGAGTCAAAAACAACGTCCTAGACCACTCAGCTATCGGGGCAGGCCCTGAGTGGTGAGAGACATCAAAGAGTCAAAAAGAACGTCCTAGACCACTCAGCTATCGAGGCAGGCCCTGAGTGGTGAGAGACAGCAAAGAGTCAAAAACAACGTCCTAGACCACTCAGCTATCGAGGCAGGCCCTGAGTGGTGAGAGACATCAAAGAGTTAAAAACAACGTCCTAGACCACTCAGCTATCGAGGCAGGCCCTGAGTGGTGAGAGACATCATAGAGTCAAAAACAACGTCCTAGACCACTCAGCTATCGAGGCAGGCCCTGAGTGGTGAGAGACAGCAAAGAGTCAAAAACAACGTCCTAGACCACTCAGCTATCGAGGCAGGCCCTGAGTGGTGAGAGACATCAAAGAGTCAAAAACAACGTCCTAGACCACTCAGCTATCGAGGCAGGCCCTGAGTGGTGAGAGACATCAAAGAGTTAAAAACAACGTCCTAGACCACTCAGCTATCGAGGCAGGCCCTGAGTGGTGAGAGACATCATAGAGTCAAAAACAACGTCCTAGACCACTCAGCTATCGAGGCAGGCCCTGAGTGGTGAGAGACAGCAAAGATACAAAAACAACCTCTTAGGCCACTCAGCTATCGAGGCAGGCCCTGAGTGGTGAGAGACAGCAAAGAGTCTAAAACAACGTCCTAGACCACTCAGCTATCGAGGCAGGCCCTGAGTGGTGAGAGACAGCAAAGAGTCTAAAACAACGTCCTAGACCACTCAGCTATCGAGGCAGGCCCTGAGTGGTGAAAGACATCAAAGAGTCTAAAACAACGTCCTAGACCACTCAGCTATCGAGGCAGGCCCTGAGTGGTGAGAGACAGCAAAGAGTCAAAAACAACGTCCTAGACCACTCAGCTATCGAGGCAGGCCCTGAGTGGTGAGAGACAGCAAGCAGCCAGCGGCAACGTCTTAGATCCTCAGCTAGCGGGCCAGGTCAAATGACTGGCCACCCTATGTGCCTCTGTTTGGTAGTGGGTGTATTTCTGATAAACTCAACATTTGAAACTTATGAACGCAGACATTCTCTTGAAACTTTTTCTCAAAATTTGCTGACATGCTTACAATTCATTCGCACAAGCTAACCTCTTAAATCATTCCACCTGGGTTGATATTCTGAAGTATCTTATTGATAAACCACGAGGATGTGCTACACAAACTGTTAACCCTTAATCAATGTTTAGAAAAAAAGCAATAGCCAATTACATGTAGTTGTTGCTTATCTTTATTAACCCATTCATGCCGGTAGTAGCTGAAAACGATCAGCCCGTTTTCTTGAAAACTGTCGTATGGGAGTAGGGAAAACTATTTGAAAGTGGAAAGTGTAGTTTTAATCAGAACTCCACACACATCTCTTCTTCATACCTTCACTGTACTACCTTTATTTTGACAAGCATCACTTTTTCAGATGGCATAAGTCACAGATGGCTATAGTGTGAACGGGTTACGATACGGCAAATATTGTGTTCAGAGTGAAGTATAATTGCTTATTTTGAAACATTTTGAAGGATACATTTATGCACACATCATTCTATTTATTCATTCAGAATCCATAACTTTCAACGGTATTTTCTTTGCAGGTAAATCGAATATCTCTCACTCTATTGCACAATGTGTTAGACAGTAACGCACCTGTGCGAATTCGCTGTTTCTGGCATCTTGCCAAAATACTACCCGATATGTCATGTTTGTAGTCGATTGGGAGTCAATGCATGTGTTCGGCTGGTTCACACCGATCATGGACTTTTCTGTATTGTCTAGGATTTCGGTATTTTTTATACAAGGGTTTACATGAAATAATATTCAGAAATATCTAGGTATTTGGATGGCATGGCAGGCTCGTTTGAAAAGGGTTCGAGCATGAATTAATAATAATAATAATAATAATAATAATAATAATAATAATAACGATAATAATGATAACACTAACAAAACGTTTCATAATAATGATGATAATGATAATAATGATGATGATAATAATGATAATACAACTTTTCATATTAATGATGATAATAATAATAATAATGATAATTCTTATTCTTATTTTTATTCGTATTCTTCTTATTTTCAATAATAATAATAATAATAATAATAATAATAATAATAATAATAATAATAATAATAATAATGATAATAAAAATGAATATAATAATAATAATAATAATAATAATAATAATAATAATAATAATGATAATAATAATAATAATAATAATAACAATAATAATAATATTAATCGTGTCCATTCTGCACATAAGATGTTGAGAGGCCCCTCAATGCTGTCTGTGTAGCTGTAGCAGTGTGGTAGGCGAGGTGCAGGGGAGAGGAGAAGATTGGCATCCTCCGATGAAGCATAAAATCCACATGGCGGCGTGTTTTCCTATTGAATCCATACAAACTGGCTCCATTAGGTTCTCTCCACTCCAGTGATTAAACCAAGACTCGCTCTATTCACCCGGCATTCACACACGGCTCTCTCTCTATGGGCCTCCCTGCTATTCAGACACTCACAGTCATTCTCAGCAAATGATAACATCTACCTTTATACCGCAGCTACCTTAATACCTCAGCAGTAGGACTAATCTTAACACGTTAACGCCGGTTCCACTGCCCTCCCTCCTATTCAGGCACAGACATTCTCAGCAAGTGATAACATCTACCTTCATACCACAGCAGTAGAACCAACCTTAACCCTTCCAATGCTAAGGCTACTTTCGGCCAAAGCACAGTGATGCAAAGATATTTGAAAACCATCTGAATCCTGTCATGTTGGTATTCATTGAATATCTCTCGCTGAGCAGTCTCAGATGAGTACCCATGTACCAGGGATTCAGCCATTTTTTCAGTTTTTTGCATTATTTTGTATTGGCCAAATTAGCCAGCAGCAGCATAAGGGTTAACACTTTAACGCCTCCCTGCTATTCAGAAACTCACAGTCACTCTCAGCAAATGATAACCATCTACCTTTATACCACAGCAATAGGACCAACCTTAACACTTTAACGCCGGTACCACTGGCCTCCTTGGTATTCAGACACTCACAGTCATTGTCAGATAATGATAACCACCTACATGTACCTTTATACAACAGTAGCAGGACCAACCTTAACATTTTCAAACGGACTTATTATAATTATTATTATCATTATTATTATTATTATTATTATTATTATTATTATTATTATTATTATTATTATTATTATTATTATTATTATCAGTAGTAGTAGTAGTAGTAGTAGTAGTAGTAGTAGTAGTAGTAGTAGTAGTAGTAGTAGTAATAGTAGTAGTAGTATCATTGTCGCCATCAATATTATCATAAATTATCATACTGGAATAATTATTATTTGAAAAAGATATTGGTAATTCTGCCCAACCACAAGGGCTTACACATATGAAATCACCTGATATGCATACAATGCAGGTACAATATTATCCCCTGTATACCATACTTCTATTACCTACTAGTCAACAAGTCAGTTTACTTATTACTTTGTGAAATCCAATGTGAAATCAAGTGATTTCTGCTCGATTGTGCAATGAACAATTCTTCATCAATTTTTCCGGAAGGCTGAGTTATGGATGGGTTAAGCCAACCCGCCCTCCCAGGCACACAGGTAAATTATAGGGTTTCTGATTTCCTCCTATCTCACCTGTAGTTTCATTCTTCCATTGCTCCCTTGCTCGTATGACTCAACTACTTCACTCCATCCATCTCTACAGGTATCAGAGAGAGAGAGAGAGAGAGAGAGAGAGAGAGAGAGAGAGAGAGAGAGAGAGAGAGAGAGAGAGAGAGAGAGAGAGAGAGAGAGAGACCAGGTGGCCAGCAGCATTGCTTATTTTCCACACTTTAGTAAAAGAATAAACAACAAACATATTTCCATAATCCAGTTTTTCCTATTATGGAATGTTGTTTAACTTATATGTATTTCATATACAGTTTTACTGAGTAAAAGAGATGTATGTATACTCCAGAGAGAGAGAGAGAGAGAGAGAGAGAGAGAGAGAGAGAGAGAATGTGTGTGTGTGTGTGTGTGTATGTGTGTGTGAGAGAGAGAGAGAGAGAGAGAGAGAGAGAGAGAGAGAGAGAGAGAGAGAGAGAGAGAGAGAGAGAGAGAGAGACGTTGATGTAAACTATACACTAAATGAACTATCCTCATAATCGCACTAGTGGTGACAGCCTTACAGTAATGTATGTGGAATTGAATAATAATATTCGACATCAATAGCCAGAACAATAGACGAAACAATAGCACAATTATGTTTTGTAGGAAATTCCAGCCAATTTATTCTATCGCCTGAAAATTTGTTATCAGTGCTTTTCCTTTGTATTGTTAGTATATGAGGCAGTCAATGTAATGAGCCGATTGATGCAATTGACCTGGGGGTTGACCGTAGTTATTACAGTTTCCCATTTATCCAGAGAAGTAATGCTTTAGAGAGTGTTTGTTTCTGCTTGCATGGGAAGGAGAGATGTAGGCAGTTCTGGATTAATGATTAATTTTGGTTTCTAAAAAAATAAAAATGAAAATCTAAATTACCCAGCATGCACTATACTACACACATATTTTGCTAAACGTGCACAGACAAAGAACGACCTTTGGCGGGACATGCTACATTGGTCTTCGTAGACAGGTGGTTTTAATAAACAGGTTAAATACAGTGCAATTTGGACAGTGACAATTGTGTCTTAGCATATGGTAGTATTTTGTGTTTGGTCAATATAGTGTGAATATAGCAAGAGGCAGATATAGAATTTGAGTGAAACCTTTTTGTGTTTAAGCAATAAGAAAATATACAACAATTGACATTTTGTTTTGGTCAAATTAGCCACCGGCAGCATAAACTTGATGTATGTCACGATTGTTCTTTAGAAATATTAAATGTGTACATATTTGATAAAATCCTAACCTGTATGTCTTCTTTCCTCCATTTGAATCTATAAGAATTTATGTAACACGGACTTTATGACATTGCACACGACTTTCTAGCTACATTTTTGGACCAGCTGAATCTAGCTTTGACTTTATAATTTTGGAGGATTGATACAACTGGATCCGTATGACCACCATCTCAATTTCCATTGGTAGGTCATGTAGGACCTAGTAAGGTCACCGAATATGGTAGGTACTTCACAATTTTGAATACATGGGACAGTAAGAATCAATGAAACATATTTGGATAAAATATAACTAAACAAAAATCTGAACTTTCATTTTACATCAAAATGCCCTGGATTTTTTTCCTTTTGAACATCAATGTAACAAGGACCGTATGACCTTGTTCGTGACCTTATAAGGTCATTTTACGAACCATTTGGTCTGTTCGGTTCTGCGAACGTGTTTCTCTGTCACAACCACAAAACCACATTGGCCCTAACCTTGGAAGGCATTGGCCTTATGTGAGGGTAAGAATGCCTCCATCTCAAATACTTCGCCGTGAGTGAGGAATTTGGAATTTCGTTTATCGTCACATTTCCGCCACCTTCAGGCGAAATCCGAAATCATCTGTTGCTAGTAATAGAGAAAACCAGAGTGATATGGAAACCCTCTGCCTAATCTCAAGTCACGGCAACTTTCTTACACATACCGCAAGCCGGATTTAAGCCTGGGCTGTCGCGAGACCCACAAACGCACCTCGCTGCAATTATATAGGGCAAATATCGCACCAGATATCAAAGACGACAGCGAAATACATTTTGCTGTTGCGGCCATAATTTGGTCAACCATGTATGCATGCATAGCTCCAAACTGATGTGACTTTTTGGTGATATATTGTGGAGAAAGATGTAACCCTTATGCTGCTGGTGGCTGATTTGGCAAATACAAAATGCTGCAAAATCATGAGAAATGATTGAAACCCATGCCAATGGGTGCTCATCTGAGAGTACTCAGCGAGGAGCCTTCCAATAAATACCAACATGACAGGGTTTAAATGGTTTTCAAAAATCTTAGCGTTCTTGTACTTTGGGCGATAATGGTCTCAGCAATGGAAGGGTTAAAAGCCGAAGTTTTATCAAAATCAAATCAAAAAAACCATTTGAAACATTGCTTTGTTCAGAAGATATTTTCATGGGTATCATGAATTCAGAGACTCTTGTAAGGGCAAGTGGGGGTCCTGACTTGTGTTGGTGTTTCTCAGTATGGCATAGCTTATCTCACAGCCTGCTTCACCTCGGCACATGCCTGTGTAGCCTGATTAGCTCCTCCTCTGAAGATTTCTCAGAAGTCTCTCTCTTCTCTCGCCCGGCACCCGCGCCCCAATAATACAGCTGGCTGATACCACGTCCTGGCAGTGAACCCCCTAACAACCCCCCAACAACGTATATGCCACAGGGTTAAGGCTTTCCGCATTGCAAGGCCAATGTATTATCGAATTTGAATATCACACCCAGCACGCCATGTGGTTACAAGTATATTTATGTGGTATTCTCTTAGAAATTCATTAAAAGTACAACAATTTATCATTGTTTGGCATAGCTGCCTGATAAGATACGTGTCTGTATGTATGTAAGTGTGTATGTATGTATGTATGTAATTTCACTATGGGGCTAAAATGGGCCAAACTGGGCCAAATTGTCAAGTGGCCCTGCATCTTTGGAGTGCATAACCAAAGCTTTATGAAATTTGGCCACTAAATAGCTTGCAGAGAAATAAAACATTTGAAAAATTCAAATGACATTGATACGACCTCTAAAGACATTGAAATGACCTTTAACTCTGCCTTTGCATCATATCTGACATTTAGTCAAAGTAATTGCCCCCTAATAATACAGCAATGAAAATTACTCCCTCTTATCATCTTGGACATCATAGTCTAGTATATATCTTTAAGAAAATCTGTTCAGAAAAAGCAACCTTTGACCTTTTTATGAAGGATGATATGAAAATATATATTTGCCTTTCTTATGACAAAACCAGCATCCCTACGAAGACCAAAACCACATATGAGGTTGGCCTCAAGAAGTAGATATTTGAAAAAAAAGATCACCCCATATCTGCTTTCCATTGCAAAATATGTCTATTTCGTAATCTGCCATGACCTTTGAGCTCGTAAATCCATCTTGGATTTCGAAAATTGGACATATCTTTGCAATGGACGCTGATATCGGGATGGTCTTTTTTCAATGATATGTACGCTTAAGTTCTAACTAGTTATGTGATTGTCATCTTGGTAGGGTGTACTTGTCTACCAGTGGATGAGAAAATACATATGTTAATTTCGACCTTCACAAAAAAAAATCATTTTTGTACATTTTGTACCAATTTTTATGCAAATGTATTCTACAGTGCCTTGCTGAAAACCGCATGAGAGCAGACATTTCATTTTCACACAATTTTGGGGAGAAGATGTGATTGAAAGAGGGACATACTGAAAAAAAATGTTTTCTAATGTAATTTTTAGGTCATCCATGGCCAATCAAGGTCATTTGAGTTTATTATGTTATTTGAATTCCCATTGGCTATCTTGTGGCCAAAAATTGTGAGAATATGAAAATGAATAGTAAAGATATGGCCATATATACTCTCAACTTGACAATTTGGGCCCTAGTTCCAGAATAGTCCCACATACACAGTAGCATGGGGTGGTTTCCCTTTGACTGAGTCGCACAATGTTTTGTTGATTTTTTTATTTCTCAGATGTTTGTTGAAGTAGGCTAATCTCTCTCCGCATGCAGCTTTAGATGCGAGTAATTAGCTCAGCAAACCTAGCAAAAAAATGTAAAGAGTTGTGTTTCTCATCTCCGGGCACATTGAACGATTTGCGCTAAGAATTTCGTTTATCGTCACCTCTTCTGTCTCAGGCGGGGTAGACATATTAGTATGTCACCCTCTCCCTTCCGTACAGGTATGCCCCGATGGCCGCTTTGGCCTAAGGCGTTGCCACTGGTTGCTAGCTGTCTCTCACCACTGTCCGGGTTCGAATCAAACATGCGGCACGTGAGAAAGTTGCCAGTGAATTGAAGTTAGGCGGTGATTTGCGATGGGTATTCCGGTTTCCTCCGTTACAACTGGCTAGTCGCGACTTGGGCGCAATATGGCAGAAAAAGTGACGAAACTAAAATTTCAAAATTCCAATTACCCATCCGTTAAGAGAAGATACGTGAGCATGCTGGTCTAGGTGTAGTTTTTTTTATCGCTATTGTCTTGAACCAGTTCGCACAGGATGTAAAATGCAGGTCACATGTGTTCACGTTAACCCTTTACCATTCGGAATGCCCTATACCCCGAGGACTTTTAACCCATTTATGGTTAAGGGTTCCTCTAAATATTGACGTCTGGATCCTTAATACCTTTGTCAATAACTTTGAAATAAGGATAAATTAACAAAACATATATGAAGGACAGTTGGTGGTAAAGATCGGATTAATAATAAAATGATAACAATGATGATAATAATATAATAATAATAATAATAATAATAATAATAATAATAATAATAATAATAATATTTATAATACTAATGACAGCGACAACAACAATAATAATAATAATAATAATAATAATAATAATAATAATAATAATAATAACAATGATAATAATAGTAATAATAATAGTAATAATAATAACAATAATTGATATTTACCATAGCGCCCTTTCCAACTATAATGTTCTAAAGCACAATGATTAATATTTCTCCATCAAATATTCCCATTTATGATTTCCCCAGAAGGTATTGCTAAGACCGTGCACCGTGTGTTATACCATTGGTACACTCTATTGTTGTATTTTGCATAAATAAACTAGGGTCTAGTCTATATTTAACTGTCTGGCAGATCATTCTACCTACCCAGCGGCATAGGAAATTATTGCCTGCCAGAAAATGCACAGCAGTCTCATAGCGCACTTAAAACACCCATATCGCACATAAAACACGTGTTTTATCGCGGCTCTGGCTGATAGATAGATATTGAATAGAGCTGACATATCTGCATCTATTCAGCGAATCCACGCCCCAGGACGCGGCACGAGTGGGATATTATAGCTGTGCTGCGCATACTAAACAAGAACACAATGACCATCACAATAAACAATTAGTTATGGGTGATTTTTAACCCACTCATGCTTAGAAGTCAATGAGATGAGCTTTGTATGGAAATATGAACTCTTTGAGGATAGCATTAGAATAGATCATCACCTTACTATATATTTGAAGAATGTTGAATTGAAGATTGTGTTCTGATTCACATTTCTCTTTCCAATACTTTATATGTATGCATGAATTCAATAGAGAGGTATTATCAAAATAGTCAGGTATTTTCGGTCGCCACGAATGAATCGGTTAAATAATGTTTGGTGTGTGGTCATGTCTATGCCAATGCACCCTCGTGACACTCGATCATGCACTCATGTAAAATGCCCGGTCCTGCACGCACATTTAGGGCAGGAATTAAATATCTTTACTGTATCTTTTTTGTGGGGGGGGGGGGGGTATAGGAGGTAAACACGACACTTCGACAAGTGCAATCTTACTATTTATTATTTCATTGATATTAGTATAACACAACAAAGCTTCCCTCAAACCTATATCTGCCTCTTGCTATTTTCACAATATACTGGCCAAACACAACAATACTACATGTATTACAAAATCCTTTGTGGAGATCACCTACCAAATAAAGTGTACAATAAATTGTAATACATATAAATAATTGTAACCAAACGTGGAAATAGGTGATAAACAACAAAATTAAAAAGAATAAACTGTCTCATTATGAATTGGAACTCATCATATAATAATGATAAAGGTGATTATAAAGGCAATAAATTCGCATTTAATCTAAAATTATATTAGCTTAGCAGTATGGTGAGTATGCTAATGAATGAGAGATCGCTATCATCTCTTAAGTACGGTTGTTTAGCCATGCCCAGTAACGCCAAAGATGCATCGTATTTCACCTGCTAGCGAAGACCACCTGTCTAAAAGACCATTTGATATTGTCCCATGCGCGGTCGTTCTTGTGCAGGTTTAACTATAGTTTTGGGTCATCAGGTGCATGACAGTTGATCATTAACCCTTATGCTGCTGGTAGCTAATCGGGCCTAGACAAAATGATGAAAGAAACTTGAAGAATGACTGAAACCCTGGCACATGGGTACTCATCTGAGAGTACTAAGCGGGAGCTATCCAATAAATACCAACATGACAGGGTTTCAATGTTTTTCAAACATCTTTGCATCTTTTTTGCTTTGGATGAAATTAGCCTCAATATAAGAAGGGTTAAACAAAACACTACTGTCTCCCCCAGTAGTAGTAGTAGTACGTTTAATTCACGTTTATTTTCTGCAAATCATATTTGCATGTACCTATAAACCCTTTCAATACTGCTACTGCATGAGGGATTGTCATTGCTGCATGCTTGGGACCTTTCCTTCAATACTGGGTACCATGTTTATTATTGCTGCGTGCATGCCTCTAGCCCCAAGGATAGCCCTCGCTGGTTTGGTTTTGGGATTAGTCGGGTTAACGTCGGTTAATATGCATGTGAGGATGAAAGCGACGAGAACAAAGACAGGGAAAATAAAGGCAACTGACGCATGCTAACCAATCCCCAACACTGGAAGTACAGATACCAGCTGGTCCTCTCTTCTCTCTCTCTCTACCACCTCTCTCTCTCCCCTCTCTCTCTCTCTCTCTCTCTCTCTCTCTCTCCTCTCTCTCTCTCTCTCACACACACACACACACACACACACAACACATTCTCTGACTCTCTCTCTCACTCATCTCACACATTCTCTCTCTCTCTCTCTCTCACTGCTCATCTACACATTACCCTACCTCTCTCTTCTTCTTCTCTCTCTCTCTCTCTCCTCTCTCTCTCTCTCAGGGCATAGCAGCAAACAATATTGGGATGTAGTGAATCTGGGTATTGCTGTCCCAAAGTACTAAGCATGCATGCATGAACGTATGGGAGAGAGGCCGTAACAGTAGTAGAACAAAAGTGATTACAA
>OZ012699.1:14830563-14835563 GCA_963942565.1 Maea johnstoni | reverse complement strand
CATCTCTTAAGTACGGTTGTTTAGCCATGCCCAGTAACGCCAAAGATGCATCGTATTTCACCTGCTAGCGAAGACCACCTGTCTAAAAGACCATTTTGATATTGTCCCATGCGCGGTCGTTCTTGTGCAGGTTTAACTATAGTTTTGGGTCATCAGGTGCATGACAGTTGATCATTAACCCTTATGCTGCTGGTAGCTAATCGGGCCTAGACAAAATGATGAAAGAAACTTGAAGAATGACTGAAACCCTGGCACATGGGTACTCATCTGAGAGTACTAAGCGGGAGCTATCCAATAAATACCAACATGACAGGGTTTCAATGTTTTTCAAACATCTTTGCATCTTTTTGCTTTGGATGAAATTAGCCTCAATATAAGAAGGGTTAAACAAAACACTACTGTCTCCCCCAATCATATGGGCGGGAAAAAATCATCATATCAGGCATTGTTTATCAGGATGGAGGGGAAATTATGGTTGGTTTAATTACATCAAACGGTTCATTACATTGGATGCCTCATATTTTTCAACACAATGGAAAATCACTGATATATAGCACAATATCAGTCGAGAGATTGGACTGGTTGGAATTTCCTGCAAAACATAATTTTGCTATTGTTTCGACTATCGTTCTAGCTATTGTTGTCGAATAGTATCATTCAAGTCCACATATATTACTTCAAGGCTGTCACTCTGCTTCTCATACGTTAAATGCTGGTCTGTTATTTCTGCATGCTTCTTAAATACATTAAGTTATACTGGTACTATGTATGTTATTGCACCATGGTTTGTTATCACTACATGCTACACAACCTTTAAATACTGGTACTAGGTTTGTTACTGTTGCATGCTTCTTATCCTTCTGGTACTGGTACTAGATATATCATTGGTGAATGGTTCTTACCCTTTCAATTCTGGTAGTAGTAGTAGTAGTAGTAGTAGTAGTAGTAGTAGTAGTAGTAGTAGTAGTAGTAGTAGCAGCAGCAGCAGCAGCAGCAGTAGTAGTAGTAGTAGCAGCAGCAGCAACAGCAGTAGTTGTAGTAGTAGTAGTAGAAGAAGAAGAAGACATAGTAGTAGTAGTAGTAGTAGTAGTAGTAGTAGTAGTAGTAGTAGTAGTAGTAGTAGTGGTAGTAGTAGTAGTAGTAGTAGCAGTAGTAGTAGTAGTAGTACGTTTATTCACGTTTATTTTCTGCAAATCATATTTGCATGTACCTATAACCCTTTCAATACTGCTGCTGCATGAGGGATTGTCATTGCTGCATGCTTGGGACCTTTCCCTTCAATACTGGGTACCATGTTTATTATTGCTGCGTGCATGCCTCTAGCCCCAAGGATAGCCTCGCTGGTTTGGTTTTGGGATTAGTCGGGTTAACGTCGGTTAATGTGCATGTGAGGATGAAAGCGACGAGAACAAAGACAGGGAAAATAAAGGCAACTGACGCATGCTAACCAATCCCCAACACTGGAATGTACAGATACCAGCTGGTCCTCTTCCACTGGCCATCTCTCTCTCTCTCTCTCTCTCTCTCTTCTCTCTCTCTCTCTCTCTCTCTCTCTCGCTCTCTCTCACACACACACATACACACACATACACACACACAGACACACACACACATATTCTCTGACTCTCTCTCTCACTCATCTCACACATTCTCTCTCTCTCTCTCTCTCTCTCTCTCTCTCTCTCTCTCACACACACACACACACACATATTCTCTGACTCTCTCTCTCTCTCACTCATCTCACACATTCTCTCTCTCTCTCTCTCTCTCTCTCTCTCTCTCTCTCTCTCTCTCTCTCTCTCTCTCTCTCTCTCTCAGGGCATAGCAGCAAACATATTGGGATGTAGTGAATCTGGTATTGCTGTCCCAAAGTACTAAGCATGCATGCATGAACGTATGGGAGAGAGGCCGTAACAGTAGTAGAACAAAGGTGATTACAATTAATGTTTACTTCAAATTAACTCATGTTAATTTCAGAATTTTGATCCATACTTCTATCGACATGAATCACAACCTGTATGTCTCTCCATACTTAATACTGGAAAAGCCATGAAGTAGAAGGGTAAATATATCTTCCTTCCTTAGTTATGCTACTGAGCCATGAATTGGATGCAATTATGGACTGACTGCAGACACTTGTGTCATGATAAGTATCCTCGCTCTCACTGTACAAAACCTTCTCTCTGAAAACATTCTGACAAGTGAAAATGCAATCATGAGAACAGGGCGTCCCAAGACAGCCTAACCTGAGAACATAGGAGGAGACTGTGTGACAGTGAAGGGGGTAGACGTATGAGGGTCCCAAGACGGGCTGGAAATAGGCGCAGCATGCTATAAATCAGGGTAATTTTGCGAGGCAGAGGTCTGGGAAGGAGGCCGGGGGAATGCCGGGAATAGTTGGTAAAGTGGTATATAGAAAACAGGCCCAGTTAGAGCTGTCACGGGGATGTTGTGCTCTGTAAGGTGAGGGCTTGATTAGCCCGGAGATTACGCTGTACAGGCTCCCGGGCCCAGGGGTCGCAAACACTGATCCCTGGGATATGTCTTGATACTGTCAGGAATTTCGGAAGTTCGTGTTTTTCTCGTCACATTTTCAGCCTTATTGCGGCTAAATCGTGACTGGCCAGTAATAACCCAGTGGAGGAAACCGGAGTACCCTGCGAAAACCACCGTCGTGATACTGTCAGAGAGAAGCATGAATTGGAATTTCATTTGCCGTTTCTTTTTCAGACATACTGCATATTTGTTGTGAATTTGGAATTTGCTATTTCGTGACTAGCCAGTTGACTAGCCAGTTGACTATGCAGTTGTAAGTAGAGGTGAGAACCGGAGGACCTAGGCCTAGCGAAAACCACAGCCTTGGTACTGCCTGAGAGATGACTATCCACATAGAGTAGAAGCAGGATTTGGAATTTCGTTTACCGTCACTCTTTCTGAGATACTGCATCTTTCTCGTGACTAGCCAGTTGTAGATGATGGTGGAGACCAGGGGGTCACCCACGCAATGCCAGTCGGAAAGTTGCCATTGACTTGGGGTTATGCGGTGGTTTTCGTAGTAAATAGTAAATAGCGTAATATGAGAGAAAAGGGACGAAAAATGAAATTTCAAATTCATAAGAACAGGCTGTCCGCAAAAACTACCGCCTAGACTCAAGTCACAGGGAACGTTATCACATACCCGGCCGGCAGGGAGACTGATAACCACTGAGAGAAGAATCGATCAGCATTTTGGATTCGGGATTTTTTTCTCATCATTTTGTCTGACATATTAAGGATGAAACTGTGACTAGTTAGCTGTTAATGGTGGAGAACAGCGGCGTCTCTTGGGTTAAACATAACAAGTCACTGGCAACATTCTATCATGCCCTGAGCAGGATTCGAACCCAGGAAATGGGGCGAGACGGCGAGCAGTCAGTGGTATAAGTAAGACGTACGAAAATCACCTTTTAAACACTGCAAGATGTAGCTTTCTGTTACTACAGTCTGTTCGCTAAAGTGATGTAGATAATTCACAAACATTAGAAAGAGGGCGAACTTATATTATAAGTCAAGATATTAAGTTCAAATGTTGGTGTTGTAAAACTTAGAAGGGATGCATGCAAATCAGCCGAACCAATAAGCTAGCATCATGATTGTTTCTACTTCAAATTAAATTGACATGAAATCTTATCTAAATATGAACAAGAACTGTGATTTCTGTCAACTACTCAGACATTGAAATAGAGTTGTTGGAGGTGGGCATAGAAGTGCTGCAACGCAAACTGTAACGTCTTCTGATTGGCTAAATTCTTCAGGAAATGAATTTCAATTTTGTAGTCAGGAAGCAGAATAACATGGTAGTATAAAGACTGTTTTCACTACTTTAAGGGAAAGCGCTACTCTTTAATCCTGTTTTCGCGGCTGACTTGGATGTGGTAATGAAAGTCCTACACATAAGTGCAATTATCAGCTGATGATTTTCTTATTCATCAAGCATGGACAGATCCTAAGTGGGGCTGAGTGAAAACATTCACCACGTAGCTGTAGGAAAACCATCCCCCTCCGCTCTCCTAACACTCATAAGTTATACCCAGTTCCTTAGCATAAATCTCTCTCCAATTCCCGCTAATACACACATGCTATTTTCTGACTTTAAAAAAGCCCACTCACTCTCTCTCACACACACACATACTCGATTTCATTCCGACACAAACTGTACCTCATTCTAAAATTCTCTCTCTCTCTCTCTCTCTCTCTCTCTCTCTCTCTCTCTCTCTCTCTCTCTCTTACTTGCATACATTCTGTCTCTCTCCTAATTGCTCTCTATCTCATTCTTGCATACATTTTCATTCTCTCTCATCATATTTGCTCTCTCTCTCTCTCTCTCTCTCTCTCTCTCTCTCTCTCTCTCTCTCTCTCTCTTACTTGCATACATTTCTTTCTCTTTCTCTCCTAATTGCTCTCTCTTACTTGCATACATTTTCTTTCTCTCTCTCCTAATTGCTCTCTCTCTCTCTCTCTCTCTCTCTCTCTCTCTCTCTCTCTCTCTCTCTCTCACACACACACACACACACACACTTGCATACACTTTCCTCTTTCCCTTTCTTCTAATTGCTCTCTCTCTCTCCCCCCCCCCCCCTCTCTCTCTCTCTCTCTCTCTCTCTCTCTCTCTCTCTCTCTCTCTCTCTCTCTCATTTGCATCCATTCTCTCTCTCTCTCTCTCTCTCTCTCTCTCTCTCTCTCTCTCTCTCTCTCTCCTCTCTCTCTCTCTCACGCTGACTGTGAACCTGTATAAGAGCACGTCTGCAGGCAGTAACATACAGGCAACCAAGTCAAGTGTTTGTTTTACCATTTTGAGTGAAATTGACACTCGGTTTTTCCTGGTGTTTTGTCATCTGGCATTCCCAGTATATCTCTCATGCTCACAGCCTGCCTGGCTTGCCCACTGCCAGTCCCCCGTTTAACTGAACTGCATGCTTCCCTTGGATACAGAAAATACACGCTTTCTTGGCAAATTCTAT
>OZ012699.1:14818063-14828063 GCA_963942565.1 Maea johnstoni | reverse complement strand
ATATATATATATATATATATATTCTCACAGTTTGTACTATATTAGTATATTCTCACAGTTTGTATCTCTGACGCGATGGCCTAAGCAACACTGGAGGTCGTATGTATAGTGTATGGAATGGGTGTCACGGTGTCAGGGTGTGGTGCCACACAACACTGAAGATAACTGGGTGTGATAGCATGCATATGTAATTAGTAACTAATTATCTATCTCATCTATCTGCCCCCAACCACACACCACCCTCCCACAAGACCCGTATCACCGTCATGCAGGATCGATATCTGGCACATATGCAAATCATATGCTAATCAGATCAAGATGTATACATATTGCGTCACTACTACAAGGAACAATAGAAGATTGACTTCAACCTTCATTGTATTTACGTCCACCTAGCTTGGCCATGATACAAAGAGACTTCACTTCATTAGATACTGCTATGACAGGATGGCAGGTGGTGGATATACTATATTATATTAACCTATTCATGTCTGAAGATTCTAGGCAAGGTTTGTCTACTTATATGATATTTGAATGTGGTGAAATACATCTTGGAATTTAGGTTATCGTCACTTTTTCTGTCATTTTGCGTGACTAGGCAGCTGTAGGTATTTGGAGGAAACCGGAGTACCCGTCAGCAGGAAATACATACTTAGATGTAACCATTCTCCCTGCCGTCAGTTTGCATCTCTGACCAAGATATCTTGGTGTCCGGAGCTAGTACTCGGCAAGATCGCCGCCCAATCCCAAGTCTCACATGCCAGGTCGAGATTCGAACCGTGAGAGACAGCTAGCAGTCAGTGGCAACGCCTTAAACCATCCGGCCACCAGCGTAGGCCCTGATCGCTAAGATACCCATAAAAAAGACACACCGAAATAAAGTATTATTTCACAGAATATTTGAAGGAAATTTGTTGTTTTGGTTTCACTGAGCATTTCACCTGCAAATATTTTCCAAAATATGCTTTCATAAGGAGGATATCATTGAAAGTGTTGGGTTTCATTTGACTGCGACAAGCATGAATGGGTTTAATCAGAGAGGTATATTGTAATCCATGTCTCTGGTTTAATCAAAGGGTTATGAGACACGCCTTTGGTTTATTCCATTCGTACGTACATCGGCCTAAAAAGACCTGACCCCTGGTAATATCCCTCTGAAAAAAGGCATCTTTTGTAAAAACTTTGAAAGGGAATGTTAAGTATTAAACAGGAGATTGTATGCTGTCCTGCAGCATTCGGTGAGACCTTATCGATTGATACTCTGTTTGCATCTACTTGAAATATTCGCGAGGAAATTTTAGAAATCTGCAGGATCTCTGTGATAAATGTGTGAAAATATTTGAAGTAGTATTGGTAAGTAACAGGAGGTCACATCTTATCCTTCATTACCCATGGACACCTTGATTATCGGTTGGCTGGCCGGTATATATGGACAGGCCACTAAATACGGTGAGGAAGAAACGGTGAACTTGGTCTGTCCCCACTCTCTGTGTATCCATCTCTCTGCTAGCAGTAAGATAAGCGGAGTGTGGAGACAAGATGGTCTACAGAGATAATGACTGCTCCCTAGCGTCATATCGGTTTGCTGAAATATGCATGAGAAAAAATAGGAAATTCAGTCGAAAGGAGAGAAACTTTTTAGCACATGACTGGAATTATGCGTAAGTGCATATTTGTATCAACCCATAGACGGCGGCAACACCCCCAAAACGAACTGACAATTTTGCTAACTTCTTTGTGGCCGAGTTTTATCTGAATCGTATTACGGGGAGAATTGTCCAGAACCTAAACCACACCTCTCCGTCATATATTCTGTAAATCCATTTCATTTCATTGAGCTTGATGCATGCTCAGGGTAAAAAAACATACAAAACAGGTTTACTAATAAGATAAGATAAGACAAGATAAGAACATTTTGTTAAAATCTCACTCATTATAGAGTGCACAAACATGACACAACAATAACAATGGACGGTCGATTTTGACCTAGGAGAGACTATACAACTAAGGAATATAGAATATACATGGTCAAAATATATTCATAGCACATAAAATCTGTTCTTAATACAACATCTCTGATAGTAAACATTCTACAGCAGGTTTTAGTACTAAAATGCAATATCGCAATCGGACACTAAGTACACCAATTTATCTGTATCATTTAAATATTAAAAAATGGCAAGATTGTGCATGCCTTACGTAAACGATTTTCTCTTTATCATTAAAGTGCAGGGTGACGACAACGCATCAGAAAGTGTTCTTCAGACATATAACTCTTATTAATACAAACCCTTGTTTATAACATCTCAGGCAAACTCTTACTTCTGCCAGCCTATGAACTAGACTAGTAGCCAGTCTATGCCACTTAGGGATCCTCGCACATGCTGTGAGTGATAAGATGGTCTGCAGATAAAACACTGTCCTCCCTCCCTAGTGTGATATTGTGTTGATGTTTGTATTATATGAGCTTAAGTAATACCCATGGCACTGCGCAGAGAGCTTCTTAATGTACATGTTAGTTTAACCAATAAAAGCTCAGGGGTTTCTCTAGACAAATGGCGTCTGAATCAACAGTACCTTCACCAATAACTTTAAAATAAAGCAATACATCACACAATAAAAAAGTCAAGTAATCTTTATCTAAGTCGGTATATCAATTACAAGAAACACAAGCTACTAAGGCTCCTGGCCGACTGTTGATGCAGGTAAAAGGGAGTCGTAGGTCGAGTAATAGTTAACATTTCTCCGTCCACATATTTTTGAAAAAATGCTCTAATTTCAATACCATCACCATTCTACCGGCAGAGGAAAGTTAAAGGCGTACAGAATCACCAGACACCAGGGAACGACTGAAGTGCTCTCAACCTACTTCCTCTTTGTCGAATGTACATGTAGAGGCCAGTAGCCGTAGGCCTAGCAGTTGATTTCGCTTCCTATTTACCTAACCTGATGAGAATAACAATACTATCTCAAAATGGAATCTACCCTCACGTAGTTTCACATTTGCTCACCAGGTGGGCAGATGTAGATCTTTTAAATTGCTTGATTCTAGTCACTGGGGGCGATCATCCCTAGCGCCACCTATCTTGACCATAGGTCTCCAACACCTATATAATAATGATAATAATAATAATAATAATAATAATAATAATAATAATAATAATAATAATAATAGTAATTGTTTACCGTACGTAGAGTTTGAAAAGTACAAATATTACAAATCAAACACAATTATCAGCACATAAAGAGCCAACATAAGAAAACATAAACTGTGGTTAATTATAAACTACATATACCGTGGCTAAATCGAGCAGGCTTATGGTTTTAAAAAAATAGGTAAAAGATAGTAATAAAACAGAGGAAAGCAAAATGCAATTACTACACAGACTAGGAGCTAGTCTAGGAATACTAGATCTAGTTTAGAATGGCAAGTCTAGGAGGGCTCAGAAGGCTTCAAGTTCTTTGAGACTGCCATTAGAAGCAGGAGATGAATTATTTATACAGGATGAGTGCTGACACTTTTCCCTGTCAAACAGGGATCAGCAGAAAAAAGCCTATACAAGGAAATATTCACTGCATGTCACGGGGCTCTCGTGTGTGAATCATATCCAGGCCGAACTAAAACAGACATAACCTATTAGCACGAATGTCGATCACGAGTATATATTCATCTAAGAGAGGTTTCTTATAGAAATATCCTTTTATGAGCTATTTATTTTCAAATTAATACACGCTAAGAAATCTTTTGAAATGAAAACTATAATACATCAAAAATCTCAATTTTGATTGAAGAAAGATTCATTATCTTTTGAAGCAGACACAGGTTTTTGATCTTGAGTATACCATGGACAGTCATCATGATCTGAATAAACCGTAAGTTCTCAATGTGACCACGTGGTAAACAATTTATTTACAAAATAAGTGTAGACTGTTTTGAGTTTGTTTTGAGTTTGTTTAATTTTCATTTTAGATATATAAGGATTCTGTATTGTATTGTATATGTATTGACTGTAAAACTTTCATTTTACAAAAGACACATAGCCTAGGTGTATGCTAGGTGTTGGTAGAGTTGTGGTCAACTGGTCAAGCTGGTGTCCTTGCCTGATTGACCTGTCCATTAATACTCACACTGACTGGGAGGATGTTTGTGTGGCCTGAGAAATAGATATGCTGGTGTAATAGAGCTCAATATTGCATAATGCCAGACCTGTTCCACTCAGATCAGGGACAGGATGATCCACCAGCAGGCAAAGAGAAACCCTCCCATGCCACTGGCTCGTACTACAGGATACCTAGCCTAGATTTCTAGGCTGTCATATGTATTTCTCTGTTATGTTTTTTCTGTTATCCAGCATCAAAAATTCTAGGTGGCCGTAGTGGTCACGGTCCATTTACTTTATACTTATCTCACCAGGATTCAGTTTGAGTATGACAACCTAAAACCTCTAGAGACCAGAGGAGGAGGTGGTGTCATCTATCTACCATACCTGGTACTACACCTAACTGCTTGTTCAGCAGAGAAGGGGATGTCAGTTTTTTTGGGACTAGGAACCTAGTCTACTGGATACCCTGTACACATACCCTCTCTCTCTCCCTTTCATTGGTAATGTTAAGGTTTTGACGGTACGATACGATGTCGATATTTCCTTATCGATACGATGCCTTAACGACATTTATAACGATCTGCCTGCCTCTTGGGGACCTACTTTTGTTAAATTTAGAACCGTTAGCTCCAGGAAATTCGGCAATAAATAGTGAAAGAGGTACGGGTAGCGATTGAGTCCATTTCATATATGTTGTAAATCTTAACGATACTATGCGGTACTTAGCTCGATGCCATACTTTTTCCCCATTGAATATCGATACTGGTATCGTGTCGAGTACTCGTACCAATCTCTACTCTCAGACACACACACACACACACACACACTCTCTCTCTCTCTCAACTTATTTTTTTTTTTAAGATGGGAGGGTGGAGTTCACGTGTACTCGTATTTTTATATACCCTCTCCTTGCATGCCGGACTGTCTCTTTTATGACCATCACTAAGTCTTTAAGAACAATTAGTATTTCAGATACTATTTACATGATATGAGTGTGTTAAAACATACAGTACAATACAATTGTTCAAGGTGATGATGGGGGTGTGGGAGTCCACTCCGGATAGCTGTCTACCCCTATCCGTTCCCAGGCAGCCCACCCAACCCCCTCCCCTCCTAGTCAGTCTGTCTCTCGTAGACAACTAATATAGAAAGAACAATGTCCAGGTAGAGACAGGCAGACAGACGGTCCGACAGACAGACAGTTGGACGTGCTGAGCTATTGAACTAACAATTAGCCACAATTAGCACCTCATTAGAAAACACTAACTACGTGTTGAGTGGAAGCTGACCGATAGAAAGAAAAAAATCAAGAACAATGTATTCATCTCTCTCTCTCTCTCTCTCTCTCTCTCTCTCTCTCTCTCTCTCTCTCTCTCTCTCTCGGGTCTTTGATATTCTGAACCACACCGAGAGAGACTTTCGATAAAGGTTATTATCATTCTATATTAGAAACATTTTTCTAAATATGAACGATACACATGATATGAATGAATAGGAAACTCTCCAAAGTAATCTATGCCTAATGGTGTGCGACTCACAATCAATAATTAAAAACTGAAACTGACCAAGTCTATAGAAGAAACTATCCTCTACAATTAGCCCCAGCGCGGATTGATCCCTGGACCCCACGTCTCCCAATACTCAGACTGGCACTAGACAGCAAATGCGCCATTGAGTCTGGTATATGTTGGAAAGAGTTGAAATTTCATCTTCTTCCCATTGGGAAAAGAGACATCTGATCACCCCTTCGAACTAACTCAATTTCCTTCATTCTTACTAACCGATCTCTGATAGTGTTACCAGGATCTGGGATACTTTTGAGAATATCTTCGGAATGAACCATATTTTAAAACATTTAGTAGTTTAGTTAGTACAGCTACGTTACTGCTATATATATAATGACATATGCGTACCAACAGCCAAAGATAAGATATCAACAGGATAAATGGTTGTCCCCAGTGCGTCCATTTTGTGTCTGTTAAGATGTGTTTAAACAGCAATATACTTTTTGTATGAAGGTTGGCAGTGGTGGTTTAAGTAAAGAATACCTTAAGAAACTATTTGCAAGAGTGCAGGAACAAGTGTTATGTACTATCAACTTCTGTACATAAATGTGAAACTTTTCAAGTGTCACGCTACTTCAGATCACAATGGGGATTACAACAATTGAAGCAGTCAATGTTGTTTATTTCTCCTCAAAGATACCACGAATGATGCATTTTACACAAATACTCTGTAAGACGCCTAACTGTCTCTGGGGCCTCTAGGGCTAACAGTGGTTAAGCCCCACGTTAATGGCAGAAGTGAACTATTTTGGTCAGCTGTGTAAATTGCAGGAACCTATTTGTTCTACCTTAACAACCCTCAAAACAAATCTAATTAGTGACCATTGTCCACACCTGTTTTGCTAATGGACCTCAGGTGGGACAATGGATTTGCTCTTTTGTTGTCGGCTCTGCGGTAATATGGGGTAAGAAAGAAGGGGTCTCTCAGAGCCCAAGCAAATAGGAGGGGGCTATGGAGAAATAAAGGTAAGAGCAAAAGCAATTATAGCCTTTTCTAGCGATTAGTTCATGCCAAGTACTTGGTGGACGGTGAAGATAAGCTCACCGATAGTTTAGGGCACTTTCTGTTTTAGGAAAAATCCCTTGTTGATTTTAGGCCCCTCTTTGAAATAGGAGTTAAGGAAAGTTGAGAAGTTATTCCTTAAAAGCCATATTTGTGCATATTTTAGATTTCTGGTGAAAACCATACAATCATATGAAAAGACACCTGTATGTATACCTTACAGAATGTATGCATGGGTTTCTGACAATAAAACAATGTTTAAGCTTGCATAGCTGGCTTTTCACTTCTCTTGTGTTTTCTTCTTTCGTTTGTAGCTCCCTCTCGCATTGACTTTGGGGAAAAATCATCCTAAAACAGAAAAAAGTGGCCTTAATTGAAAGTTTAAAAATTCCGAATAGTATACTGCATCTATTGTGTTCAATTATGTCATACCCTGTACTAGAAATTGAACGGCTTACTTTGTTAGTATATCTTTCATGTATCAATTCACATTTTAGAACCTCATTCCTGAGACCACCATCACTCATCATGCTTTCAGACTTTACCCGCCAAGAGTCCTATTTTGTTTAACACATCTCGCACTAATACTGTTCTTCAGTGCGGTAAACACTACTAAACTATCCATCTCCGATTGCGGACTTGAAAAGGTTCAATGGAGTTGAAGAACCCCTTCACAACCTAAAACTATGAATTTCTTGCTATGAATTGTCGCTTCTCTACAGTTTTGCTCAAAAACGAATGTCAAAGGTCAAATTTACCTCGCCTAGTCTCTCTATTATTAGGAAGCCTCCTCGTACTGAAATATGACTCTCCCCTAGTCTATGATTTCTTTATAGAACGCTTTTCTCTGTTCTGGTCTTACTCTGATGCTTAATGTTTAAGTGTTAGTTCCTGTGGCTTGTGTTAGATGGCGCTAAGGATGGTCACTTTGGTCAGACAGAATCAAACTGAAAATATCTCACTATGGGCCACCTGGTGAGCAATTTAAGAACTAAATCAGGGTAAACAGTTTTGAGTCGGTATAGTTTTCATGTCAAATACATAAAGTGATAGAAAATATCAGGCTTAGGACTGGACCAAAATAAATAATGGTGGGTAGAACTGTCACTGGATGTGTGAAAACGGACCAGGTGGTGCCATATATCTACCATACCTGGTACTACACCACATTGCTTGGTCAACACAGAAGGGAAAGTCAGGTTTTTATGGACTGTGAGCCTAGTCTAGTCCCGCAAGAACAGCCCATCCAGTCGTTTTAGGGCGCCACGTACGGGCAAGGAAGGGTTAATTGAAATTCCTTTCTATTTGAATTCACTTTTCAGCCTGTCATTCCGTTTTGTGATCTTGTTGGGCACATCCTGATCATTGACTGGTGGAGGATGTGAGCTAGATTCTTCCTTTAGGTAATATTGCCGCATGCTAATTAAATATTTAACGAGAGAGTGCAGCAGTCATCAGTGAAGAGCCATGCTTGAGGCAATACGTGTAGTAAGGCACGCGTTAACACATTCATGCCTGGAGATCTCCTCGATTCGTCTGGACCTAGAACACTTCTGCAGATAACTTTGGAATTACTACATCTAAATTCACAAAATGTTTGAAGGAGAGTTCTTGGCCTGGTCCTTGTGAAGATTTCCCTATTGAAACTTTTGCAAAAATTTGTTCTGTTAGAGAGTTATCGCTAAAATTGTCAGGTTTTTTTTTGTTGCTACGGGCATTTTCGGGGTTAACTCACAGTGGACACATGATCTGAGAACTTTGAACTCCCTTCATGAACTACCATTTTGAAACTGTTTCAAAAGGAAATATCTATCATAGCACGAATGACAATTTTGAGTCAAAATATTTTTCCACATATTGCATTGTTATCAGGGTAGTTCGATATGTGTCAGCAAAAGAAAAACTAAAACTAAAACAAAACAAAAGGAAGGATTCGAGTTTAGCAATACATTCAGTATTTTGATTTTGTTCAGAGGAATTGATCGAACCCCCTCTCTATCCACAACTGTATGGGGCATTCACACTGGGTATTGCGCCTCCAGGTACCGGGTATTACCCTGAAGGGTTGGGGTTAGATTTAGGACGATGGTTTTAGGGCATTGTTTGACATGTGTAGTGCCCCAGGCACCACAGAGTGACGAAGGGACGCAAGGGGTTAAACTCACAATGCCCATGGCACTCTAACGCATCCTGACTAGATTGGATAACATTTTGAGAGCTGCGCAGTTTTGTAAACTATTTCAAGGAGATAAG
The DNA here is from genome assembly GCA_963942565.1 of Maea johnstoni. NCBI lineage: Eukaryota > Metazoa > Annelida > Polychaeta > Spionida > Magelonidae > Maea > Maea johnstoni. The sequence continues at coordinate 14,819,139 of OZ012699.1, read as the reverse complement.
AATTATGTCCAGTAGAATTCAATCCACATAATAATAATAACGGTAATAATAACAATAATAATAATAATAATAATAATAATAATAATAATAATAATAATAATAATAATAATATTAATAATAATGATAATAATAATAATAATAATAATAATAATAATAATAACAATACTTATCTCAAATATCTCATTAATCAATCCGTTAAATTCATTGTTTTTTTCAAAACCACCATAAGTTCAGACAGTAGTTGCTGTGGAGATCTCTTTGTCTGAATGGGTTAAGATCGTTCGACTGCTAACACGGAAGTCCGACAGACTTGAGAAGGAAGCTCATGTCTAGATACATTACTGTGTTAAACCATCCTCATGGTCAGTTACCCCTCTACCTGCTCCTTATAGTTAATACATTGTTACATACCCGCCTTGATCTTGGCGCACTCCACATCTATGCCTAAAATAATACCCTCTTCCTATGTACCCTTATGTAATACTACGATAAGTGTAGATATATATATAGGTTTACGTTGTATACATTCATAAAAGGTCAGACCCTATACGAACAAGGGGTTATCCCGACGAGGACGATGTTAGGTAATGATGATGGTGCTGCAGCTGATGATGATACAGGTGGTGGTGCTGGTAGCGACGGGAATGATGATGACTATGACTATAATCATGATTATTTTCGTGATGATGATGAAGAACATCTTGCTAATTATGATGACGATGATGGTGATGATGATGATGATGATGATGGTGATGATGATGGTTTATGGATGGGCGATGATGTTATGCAGTATTCGGATGAAATGCAAATGATGCAACACATTATGATATTATAGTACATCTCTAGAGTGATGATGAGGATGATATTAATACAAGTGATAATGATGATGATGATGGTGATGTTGATGATGAAGATGTTGGTGATGATAGTGATGATGATGTATGGATGGGGTGATGATGTCATGCAGTATACGGATGAAATGTAAATTATTCAACACATTATACTATTACAGTAACATAATATATCTCTGGAGTGATGATAAGGATTATGATGATGATGATGATGATGATGATGAA
>OZ012699.1:14770563-14813063 GCA_963942565.1 Maea johnstoni | reverse complement strand
TATGCTACTTAGTTAAATCAAGGTAGTGATTTGTCAACTCAACTGTATGCAGTAGAAAACACTCTCAAATAGGAAAACACTGGGAACACTGCATAAAGCAGCGAGAATCACATCGAATACCCCATTGAGGAGTTTTATTATTAGTGTTATGAAACTTGAAAACAACTTTGAAGTAAGACATGCATTTGCAAAGCACTCGAGGAAACGTTTGTTGAGATCTGTTTAAAATCATTTTTGTAAAATACAGTACTATGTTTAAAATGATCAAATTAGCTGGGCTATTTCTGATTGCTGCTTGGGTTATTAGCCTAACCCTTTCATTCCTGTAGCGCCAGAGAGCCCCTGAGATATCTCTCTAACAAATGCACTCATCAGAAAATGTCTGAAGGAGAATTGTTGATCAGAAATAAACTGGCAACTCTCCTTCAAATATCTTTCCAATTCATGATTATTTACATAGCTATTTTCAAATGTATCGTAGATCCAGACGATATATGTTAAAGAGAACTCGACGACGGACCCGTAACGGACCCGTAACGGGCCCGTTATAACGGGGTCTGAGCCCGTTACGGGCCCGTCAAAATAACGGGCCCGTTTGGACCCGTCAATGTTTACCTATGTACGGTGTTTTTAAACACAACTTAGGAATAAGGCACGAATTTTACATATCATTTGAAATGGAGTTGTCCGTTAAGATCGGAGTAACATATCTCCTTCAAATATTGGACTACGGGTTCTTTTTATTTGGTGAGCTATGACCAAAAAAGTCTTGTTTGGCCCTGTTGCCGAGCTGGAAAGTTACAGTGGACTGGGCATAGCTTGTTTTTGCAGGTTTTTGTATAATTATCCCAGTAGGTTTCCACTGAAACCATCACTGAGTTCTCACAGTGCAAACACAGGGGCCTTGTGTGTCTGATACGCAAAAAGCTATCCTCAATTTACGCTGAGACCAATTTTCAAAAAACATTCCCCAAAATAGGCTACGTTTATTTTATTCGTTGGTTGACTAATATAAAGAGTGCTTTAATCATCGAGAAGACTCATGCCCATTAGCGTAATATTAATGACTTTTTAAAGAAATTGTGCAAAAAGACTTGGCAATCTGGACTGAAACTAACTATCATATTTATTTGTTCATTGTGAAAACGCAGACTGCTTTAAGCAAGGTGTCTCGTGAGTTATCATTGTATAAATGAATTTTGAAAAAATATGCTTTACCTACACTATTATAAAAAAAGAGTTCATGACTTCTATTGAAATGTTTGTCTAACCTCACATTATTGCTAAATTATATGGCACAATAGCTTATTCTCTTCCCCAAGATCTTGATTTGGAATAACCCTTATATTACTGTGGCCATATTCTGACTAGACTCCCCCACCCCCACAAACATGAAACCCAGGGTTGTCAACATGAGACTGAGTATGTGACTTGCTTTTATATATATATATATATATATATATATATATATATATATATATATATATATATATATATATATATATATATATATATATATATATATATATATATATATATATATATATATATATATACTATTTATATGGCTTGTAGGGCTAGTGCTATTCTCAGACCCTAGTGGGCACTACTGTGTATGTAGCGTAGTGGCAGGATATTGTTTATATAGCAGATTGACACATCTCCCCTTTGTTATAGATTGTGCCGCGTTAATGCTTATGTTGATAATAACAATAGTATTGGGACTAGGGTGGGAACAATAGATGAGTAGTGCATTGTTTACCTGCAGGGTTTGGGAGTGGCAGGTGAGAGCCCAGTTCATTATAGATGTTTGCTTTATTACTTATTCATGCTCCGTCAGCTAGTGGCTTAGGAAATCATCAAGTAAAGCAAAAGTTCAGGAGGGACATTCCAATTAACCCATTCTGGGCTATTTCCTTAACCCAGAGAAAGTCCGATACAAGGTGATAGGAGGGGAAATGAAAGGAATGGAAAGTAGTATGAAGCTAGTGGCGCTGGGCGCAACACAGCGCAAAGGTTAGGGAGGTATGGCAGAGGAATGGATCCGTGCGCCAAAATATGTAGGCCGGCGCACGGATCCATGTCTCAAGGGGAACGGATATAGATGTATTAGTTATATGAGGAATATGGGTAGTGAGGAAAAGCAAATTAGTGATCGTGTAAATATTAAAGCTATGTTCACCTGGGAAAAAAAGGTCTGATTTGGAAAATATTTGTTACTGAAATACCATAAAGGTGAGAATATGGGGAATTCAAAAACATTAATCAGAATTTGCCCCCCCCCCCCCTTCCCCCAATATGATACTGACCACCTCTGGGTCATGGACTATTATGATGTATTCAGTTCAAAAGCAATCTCTGTGTGTTTCTCATAACTGGAATTTGTCATCATGCTGCAAGTGTGATCTGCTACATAAAATTAAAGTTATTTCATAATCATACTTGTATGGTTATCAATTTGCCAACACATGTAAAATATGATAGCCCCACTCCTAAACTAATAAACTAATCTGACCCCTGGTGGCCAGGATTGGAACCGCATAAAATCTCCTGATTTTTGGATGGTTGAATGTTAACAGGTATGAATTATATAACTTGGTCAGAAATCTTCAGATTAGCTACTGATTTGCCAACTTTCAAAAATCATCCACAATTCCTCAAGAATAAATTCATTTTCTAGCCAAGAGCCAAGAATTTCATAACATGCTGTAGTAAGTATTTGATCTTGAAAGATCACACAATGTCTGAAAGATCACACAATGTAAATGTTGTTGATGACGACATTTTCAGTTCCAAAGCTATCTGCGTGTTTTTAAAACTGTGTGAATATTATCATGCAGCAATTGTGATCTGCTAAAATTAAAGTTATCCTATTAAACATATGTTTCCATGATTACCAACTCTAAAGGCCCACTCCTTAAGCAAAAGTACTAACCTGGCCCCTCCCAGAATTGGAACTAAACAAAATGAAACCAAAGACGTCGCAGTAACCGCCTGATAAGTGATATATCCTGATTTTGGATTGTTGAATGCTGACGGGTATGCCAACGTACGTGCACAATATCAATTGAAGAATTCATAACACACACGTACCATGATTTAAGAACTTATGGCCAGTTTAGCGATATTCTCAGAATGAGGCATCTCCGTAGTTTAATAGTATGCCGTAGGTGTACGTCCTATACATATTTCGCTGTTTCGCTATGCGCGGAATTACAGTAAAGTTGTTCCCCTTTTTCGACATATTAGCTAAAAGTACACGGGCGCGAAAATATGCCAAAAATTTTCCCATATATAAGCTTCAGACAATGTTTCAATCGCACGCATGACTTGATTTTTTGGCCGCTCAGTTTCATCAATAAACTCCTACCATAAACCGTTATTGACGACGAATTTGTAATCGTCGATTCTCCCTATTACCTAGTAATATCCCATCTGGGCGAATGGGAGAATGCTGAACCTATTAAGCCCTACGGGCAGTGACGTGCTTGGGCACTTCGAATCCCGACTCGGTCTAGTATTGTAGTGTATGCTGTTTTGACTATCCACGGTGGTAGAACATCATACTGATATGGGCTATTTCCTTAACCGAGAGAGAGAGAGAGAGAGAGAGAGAGAGAGAGTAGAGAGAGAGAGAGAGAGAGAGAGAGAGAGAGAGAGAGTGTGTGTGTGTGTGTGTGTGTGTGTGTGTTTCTGAGTTGTGAGATCACCTCCAGAACTAAGATGATATAATAGTGGTTACTGAAGCAAGGGTGCGTTGTAAGATAGATCTTACAGTGTTTTTACAAATAGCTTTCTTGTTTTCAGTCTGATTAGAGTTAGAGTTAGGTTAGGGTAACATCAGCTCAAAACGCGCCCAAATGAAAAAGTATATAATGGGAAAGATAGGGAGCGATCTCACAAATCAGAATTACAGGGGGGGGGGGGGGGGGGGGGTGTACGTGTGTGATTGCATTACATATACATTAACAACTGCAAGTTTATCAACACATGCATTTTGTTCAATGCTGCGAACGAAAGAACGTCATTACCATCATCAAAGGAAAAGAAACAGCTGTCATAGTCTTGATACTATTTACAACAAATTTGAATTGAAGGATACTTATACAAAATATTTGAAGGAGGGTGTTTTTTTTGTAGTGGTCTAATTAGACAGGTAGTGACCAGACACACGGACAGACAGACAGATATATAGAGGTATGTATATCCTTATATCGTTATACCCTGTTTAGTTTTGCACCTCCTGTCATTTTCTTCATATAAGATAAATAAAGTGAATAATTCGTTCCATTGATTTTAATCAGGGATGTTCACAATCCATGAATAGGAAACCTACTGGCAGGATTTGTGTATGAAATCAATTTGTAACAGATGATGCGGTCTCTGGAGAGATCTCAAATAAAACGCCCACAATGGGGAACGCAATGGAAACTAGGCGCCCGGTAGCAATGGCGACCTAAATTTCTATCATCAAACACGAACTATGCAAATAACCAGCAATAAATTAAACATCAAAAGTGCCCTCGAGACAAAAGATGGCAATAAAATTCATGTCCATTACATTGTTTTGACAGCTGCATATTAATGGTTTTCTGTACGAAGAGTGACACATCGGTTAGTTTATGAAATTTCCCCTAGGTGGCATTTGACTATCATCAGGACTGCCCTGACGGCCGAGTGGTTTATGGTATCACCACTGTCTCTCTCACTGTGTCCTGCTAGCTGTCTCTCATCACTTAGTGTGTTTCAGACCAGTGCGGGGCATGTGAGAAAGTTATCAATGACTTTGGTTATTTCCCATGGGACTCCAGTTTTCTCTAATATAAACAAATGGCCAGTCACTATTTAGATATTTAGATAATATGGCAGAAGAAGTGACGATGGACAAACTTCCTCATCTACCCCTGTATGTTTGAAACTTTTCACAGAGATTATAAATAATGATGATTGTGAGTGATAACCTGGCTATTTTCGCGGGGCCAGCTCCATAAGCAGGACTTACTGAGGATATTTTCCTCCCTAGGCCACTCGCCCCATCGGGTCCTTCGTCCCCCTATAAGATCCGTGTCCCCCACACTAGTAGCCATGCTTCCGGCCTCAGGCCCGTCTTCCAGCCGTATAGTCTCTCCATTTCCTTACGTCCAGTCGATTACAAGATAACCACAACTGGACAAAGGCCCCATGTGTCCCAGGCGTTCTGCATGGCCATCAAACGTCATTTTCACTGAGAACACTTTTTTCCTGTTAGTAACTTAAAGGGCAAATGCCCCATAAGAATGTTTTAGATTCAACATGAGCTTAAAGATACGTGTCACCTTTCAAGTAAGACCCATATCATGCTGATGGTGCATTGTCCTTCAGCCCATTTATGCCTACATGTCTTGCATAACCATAAATTCACAAAATATTCACCAAAATAGTTGGGTTCAGACCTGAATATGTCCTTCATAGTCCATAAATTTAAAGAATATATATATATATATATATATATATATATATATATATATATATATATATATATATATATATATATAATATATATATATATATATATATATATATATATATATATTTATATATATATATGTATATATGTGTGTGTGTGTGTGTGTGTGTGCACGCGCGCGGTGTTGTGTGTGTCAGAATTGCATATTTACACGAGCTATCCCACCAGCATGAGCACCGTATGGAACACCTAAAAGTAAGTGATACTCCATTTCAGCTTTTTACTTGTAACTTATACCATTTACGTCTTTCTTACTTCCCCACTTCCCATCATAAAAGTGTCACACATTAACTGAAAAAACACTCGACATTCCTTATGTCATAGTCTCTAACAGTCATCTATACATTAGCTGCTAGTCGATGGTTCCATTTCTTTCCTCTGTTCTGGTCTATATCTTAGGCGTCATGTCCACTCGTTGGTGTATGTTGCTGATCATAGGTGGCGCCACGGGTGGACACCGAGTTCAAACTGGAGAGAATTCACGGTGGCCACCTGCTCAGCAATTTCAGAACTAACTCAAGATGGACTCAATTTTGAGTAGGAATAGCTTTTAGATTAGGATATAAAAGAAGTAAACACATTCTTGGGACAAACTAGGCAATCCACTGCAGAACAACAGAAGGACAGATTCGTTCAAAATCTGAACAGGTAAAAGCACCCTGATAATTTTTCTGATACCTCTCAGATAAGACCGTATGGGCAATCCTCCTTCAAATATTATGTAGTATTACTCTTAATTCTCAAGTTATTATCAAAAGTATTATAGACTCTGGAACAAGTTCTAAAGGACAATTACACCATGAATACAAATAGGCCCAAATAGTTTCTGAGGGTATTTTCTACTTGAATCCGAGTCCCCACCACTGCCATCTTTCATACAAGAAGTATATTGCTGTTTAAACACATTCTAAAACACAATCAATGGAGTTACTGGGAGCGGCCATTTTAGTTAGTGTAAGGGTTAAAGCATAGACTAGTAGCCAGTCTACCTGACTTGATGTCTCCCAAGGCGCCGCTGCTGACCATATGTCACATGTCACGGCGCCATCACAGCTGCTCCTCTCATCAGACCAATCTAATAGCATTGCCTTCCACCACAGATCATACACTACCAGGGATGTGATCATCGCGTTATTGCAGAATCATGAGCGTTCATGAAGCTCCACTCATCAGACCAATCTAATAGCATTTCCCTCCACCACAGATCATACCCTACCAGGGATGGGAACCGCGCGAAATTGCAGAATCATGAGCGTTCATGAAGCTCCACTCATCAGACCAATCTAATAGCATTTCCCTCCACCACAGATCATACACTACCAGGGATGGGAACCGCGCGAAATTGCAGAATCATGAGCGTTCATGAAGCTCCACTCATCGGACCAATCTAATAGCATTTCCCTCCACCACAGATCATACCCTACCAGGGATGGGAACCGCGCGAAATTGCAGAATCATGAGCGTCAATGATGCTCTACTCATCAAGACCAATCTGATAGCATTTCCTTCCAACCACAGATCATACAACACCAGGGATGGGAACAGCACGATATCGCAGTATCATGAGAGTTCATGCTAGTGATTTGCTTTACACATCAGACCAGTCTAGAAACAACCCCCACCACCGCTTCAAATGATCACTATCGGTATTGGAAAGCCACGCTATTGTAGAATTATGAGCGTATCTAATGGGGGGTTTATTCCACTAATCAACTCAATCTAATCACTTTCCTCCCACCAAAGGTGATACTTTATTAGAAATAATAATTATGGTGATAATGATAACAATAATGATGATGATGATGATAATAATAATAATAATAATAATAATAATAATAGTAATAGATATTAATAATAATAATAATAATAACAATACAAATGATACTTATTATTATTATTATAATTATTTTTATTATTTTTATTATTATTATTATTATTATTATTATTATTATTATTATTATTGTTATTGTTATTATTATTATTATTATTATTATTATCATTATTATTATTATTATTATTGTTATTATCATTATTGGTACTATTATCATTATTATTGTCGTCGTCGTCATCGTTGCTGTTGTTGTTGTTCTTTTGTTGTTGTAGTTGTTTTTGTTGTTAGTAGCAGTAGTAGTAGTAGTATTTCATACTTAAAATAATATATTAATATGATACTACTGCTACTACTACTACTACTACTACTACTACTACTACTACTACTACTAATAATAATAATAATAATAATAATAATAATAATAATAATAATAATAATAATGATAATAATAATAATAATAATAATAATAATAATAATAATAATGATAATAATAATAATGATAATAATAACAATGATAAAAATAATAGTAATAATAATAATAATAGTAATAATAATAATAATGATAACAAGAATAATGATAATAATGATAACAAGAATAATGATAATAATGATAATCTCCTTGGGCCCTGAGAACACATTGCCTGTGTGTCTGATATTTACCTGGTAGTGGTAGTAGTATTAGGAGACAGATGTTGCTAGTTACCACGTTAGCAGGGATAGACCCTGACATGTGACTATCCATCACTGCCTTGTTCAGCTCAGCAACTGGCACACTGATTTAAACAACTCTCTCCGCTAAATGCCAGCAATGCCAGAGTTTATACTAGGGGCAGATTGTTGTTTAATTTATTATTGTAATTAATTATCATTTGGGAATAGCAGGGGCATGGGCATAATTCATTTTGATCCTACTACCATGATTTATACAGTACTTAGGGATGTGAACAGGCATGGAAGTATGAACTACCTAGCTTTTAATTAGCAATGAAATACTGGCGGATACATTTGGCTTGAGGGTTGAGAGTCAAAATCTGAAAATGACATTGAGGGTTGTTCTCACCTTTCTCAATGTAAGGATACAGATGGGACTGGGAAATTGTGTTCACGATGTGTTTTTTCATGTCTCCAAGGTGTTCATGAGAGATTGTATTACGCTGTGAAGCCTCTGAGATGTGAAAACAAAGGTGCCAAGGCGAAAATGTTCGCGTTAGCTAGGAAGTGTTCACATTTCAAACACAAATGTCAAACCCTTCACCATATATATATATATATATATATATATATATATATATATATATATATATATATATATATATATATATATATATATATATATATATATATATATATATATATATATATATATATGTGTGTGTATGACCATGGCATCGTATCGCTAAGAGTAAATGGTCCTTTATTCAACGGCCACTTGAATGCCTAGACGCCTTGTATATTGAAAAGGGCACGATAAAATAATGAAATAATCGGTAAAAATTTGAAATTATATCATTTCTGAGGGTCCTCAATTAATGATATAGTTCAACTTTTATTTTCTGAATTGTTTATTCTTAAAATTTTAATGGCGAAATTTCAACAAACGCAGCTAAACATAACAACCTCAATAATTCCAGGTCATTGTTGGAAATGATTTGTTTTTTCATAACCTCGCTCAGACCCTCAAACCCTTCTTAATAGACCACCTCTTTAAAAGACCACTTTTGACATTTCCCTTGAGCGATCGCTTAATAGAGGTTTGACTGTATATATATATATATATATATATATATATATATATATATATATATATATATATATATATATATATATATATATATATATATATATATATATATATATATATATATATATATATATATATATATTGTGAGGTCCCTAGTTGTCAGACCATGACGTGTGAGTTACACGTTATTTGTACAGAAGTTTTCTTTTTTTATGTCAGACATAATGTAAGCTTATTTCTTTATCATTTTCTCTCTCTCTCCCCAGCAGTTGCGGCGACCTGGCATGTGTCTGGAAAACACTTCTTGTATGATTTAGAGGGAGTCAGAATATAAAGACACTTGTTAAGAATATTTTGCACAAAAATATAATTGATGTTTAAAAACTGGAATAATATATTTGTGAACAGAGTAGCCATTGTGCAATGAAATAAGTTCAGATGTGCTTCGTCTAAATAACTAAAATTAAGATTTGAATTGATATTTAGAAATACAGTTCCTTCTTGTTTTAACTGCAGGCAAATCATATCAAATTTAAAAAGATAAGATAAATCTGCTTCCTCCATTTATTAACAAAACTTACGGAATTTTGATTTAAATCCAAAAAATGTTCTTTTCTCCTTATTTCACACAAAATGTACCTGTGACCTTTTAATATGGATGGTTATTCTGAATCTGAAATGCTGCATGCATTAGAGATTTTGCCATGTGAGGGGTAAGAGGTAGGTGGAATGTAATATCAGAGAGTTAGATATGGGAGGGAAGAAGCGGGGTCCATCACCATACAATCACATTAGGCACAGTAGGCACCGTGATTGTTACGGCTGATCTTTAATGTCTGCAGTGTAATAGCTGCTGCACTTGGGTCATTAAGGGGTCGGACTAAAGAATTAGAGCATGCCTATTGGTTGCAAGCAGGGTATATCAGTCGATCCCTACTCTGGCGAGGTCTGTGCGCTTCCAGTTCATCCGGATATTCGTCTGAGGTAGGATTTTTAGGGAAAGTATGAGTATGAATACATATTTGAGTGAAGGTATGATTTATGGGACCCACATACTCGGGGCTTATCAACACAGCGGGGCAGGATCCAGCACAGCTATTATCACCCAGTGTGAGTCACAGAGAGGTTGCATGGCTGATGTAGGCATCTCTCTCTCTCTCTCTCTCTCTCTCTCTCTCTCTCTCTCTCTCTCTCTCTCTCTCTCTCTCTCTCTCCTAATTGCTCTCTCTCTCTCATATATATATATATATATTTATATATATATATATATATATATATATATATATATATATATATACATATATATATACATATATATATACATATATATATATATATATATATATATATATATATATATATATATATATATATATATATATATATATATATATATATATATATATATATATATACATACAGAGAGAGAGAGAGAGAGAGAGAGAGAGAGAGAGAGAGAGAGAGAGAGAGAGAGAGAGAGAGAGAGAGAGATCAGGGCATAACAGCAAACAGGTTTTAATTCTGCTGGAGAATATGTCCTAAAATACCCACTTGCTTATTTTTGCAAGCACAACATATTATTGTTCGTAGAGTCCTCCAGTCAATTTGAAAGACATTTGGAGTCACTTGAAACATTTTCCGAAATATGCATAGGTCATAAAACATCACGGAAAATCTTGAGTGGGGGCACTCACAGACATTGGCGGTATTTTTTCTGAATAAGTCTGGTAATCCCCACATTTCTTGCTAATACTGCAGAACATCTACAGAGAAAATTGCCTCTTTGAATTCATCTTTGATATCTATTCCAGTTATTTTCCTCTTTGTCCCTCCCTCCTCTTAATGCTCCTTAAAGCAATACTGCATCTCGGCTTAAACCCACAGACTGCATCAATTCCATTAGTGCAGCAGTTTCCCGTCTCGGGAGGCTGCTTTATGGGGCCTGCCTTCCGGTTGCCATGGCAACAGGAGCTAGGTAGCATCATGAATAAATCTGCAATCAGTGTGGCGCGGCTACCTGGCGCCCTAAGTAGAACGTGAAATATGGCGGAATTAATTAACCCCTTCTTTCCAACAAACGAGGAAAGAGTGTGGCACATGAAGAACCAGCTAAGGCTCTAGCCTAGATTTCTAAGCTGACGCGTACATTTTTTTCACGAATGTCTATCCATCGGATACGCAACCAGCAGGTCTCGCTTAACAGCTTGGACTCAACTAATAGCCCGTATGGTAACAAGAACGCCCCAATAACTTGCGTTCTGCGCATGCTGGTACGTAAATTAGTCTGTGATGTAAGCTATACGAGAGCCCTCATTGATCTTGGCCCCCCTAGTGACGTCACACTGAGACTAGATTCGGCGAGATTATGCGTAGCCAGGGTTCTGTAATGGTTCCTACGGCAATTGGTCTGTGGTGACGAATCCATGAAACAAGTAGTCAAGGTCGCCGGACTGGTCAAGTTAGTTTACATTTACCTCACCAGGTGAAGAGTGAGCCCATTTTGAGTAAGTCACTAAGATGCGATACGAATACGAACTTTATTACTCTCTCATCGCCTTTTGTGGTACATGGAGGAAATACAAAAATATCAGTAGATGATATATAACCATTTACAATGTTGCCAGACTAGAAATATACATATACGGTATACACCCATAAAGTAATGTGTGTCTATATCATACATGGAGTGTATCTGTTTACTATTCTAAATAGGGATACAAACATCTTAAAGCAGCAGTATCGATATGTGCATTTACGATAGGAGGACCATATGGTGCCATCTATCTACCATTGCTGGTACTACACCACATAGTTCGATCAAATAAGAACAGAAGGGATTGGTAACTTTTCAGGGATTGGCAGCCTAGTGTACTCAGGTACCTGCTGCATGGTCATGGTAAAATAGGCAAGAAACAAATATACCTTTAAAACCATAGAATCAGATCAACAAGTCCAATGCTCCAGCCTGTAGGAGTCAGACATATAGTGCAGCACCACATGCATTAAAGGATGGCTGTGGGTAGCAGGGCTTGGAGATCCACATCCCCCAACGTCTCTGCCACTCTGCCACTGAAAATCAATGGTCAGGAGAGAGAGAGAGAGAGAGAGAGAGAGAGAGAGAGAGAGAGAGAGAGAGAGAGAGAGATTTGATTGAGTTAAACAAATGGTATGTAACTGCGAAACGAAAGAAAGACTCGGACACGATAATGATGATGATAATACGAAGAGAGATAATGACAAAAATGATGAGAGAGGACATGTGCTGCCATCTATAAGTGACCAGCGAAAAGTAAACCACTCATTCTCATTTTCATTGATTAACTAGGCCATTGGGAACCTCTTAGGGCCACCCATTAAGCCCGGGTCAGCTCTTGAGGGTATTTAGAGGGGTATCGGCCCTATCTGTACCCGGTAGGGTGCTGGGTGTTTATACCACTGTGTTTACACTCATGTCGGCCAGGATGAGCTGAAAGCATTTTTGGCACCAAAAACAACATTCCCCACTAAAACACTGAGCTTCCATCACAACCAGTTGTACTATCTCAGCTCTGGCAACTAGCATGCTGGTACCATGACACCAGAAATATACACGTTTAATGGCCACTAGTAATTAACATTTAAGTACAAACATGTATATTGATAGAAAGTGGATTTTTACTGGAAACTAATTAGTATGGGGCAATGTGGATCTATAACATGTGTATAAAGGTTGGGAAATGTGGAAATAAAGACTTGAGCATGAAATGTCAGGACTTGAGAAAATAAATGAGTGTGTTGGTACTATCAGGGGGAGGCAGAACGAGAGAACATGTTTACGAAATATTATCTCGGAAATGCCCACTGGATCTCTGCTCTTGAACTAATGCTGGCTTATTATCTGCGTAAGTCTGGCCTGGGATTTCTATACAACATACAACTACCTCAAGTGTTCACCCCCCCCCCCCACCCCCCCATCTTTCCCTTCGACTATAAATCTGCTCATGAGCTAATGCTAGCCTATCTGCTTAGGTCTGTCATTGGATTTCTATACAACAAAAAATCAACTCGAATATCACCACCCTATCTCCATCTTTCCCTGCCCCACCCCTGCTATATATCTGCTTTAGCCTTTGAGGTAACCCCTCAAACTAGCTCTAATCATACCCAAAGGTGCAGGGTCACCCGGGTATTGCCACCTCATAGGAAACCCCAGGCTAAACAAGGGCAACAGGTGGTGCTCCAGTACTATTAGATTTCCTATTCTCATATCCAAACAAACAAAATATGACATCTTCTATGTTGAAAATGAAAACATACGATTTCCCCTTTGTTTGCTGAAAATGACTTGCTGAAATGTGAATGCTGAAATGTGAACGCCCATATTGAAATTCGGTACCCACCCGCCACCGCTAAAGCGAATGAGTTCACAACAGACAGTAGCCTTAGTCCATGAGCCAGACCCCCACATCTGAGGATGCGGTATCAATTTGCTGAACAGATCCAACAATGATTTTTGGTTAGCCTGATATCTAAAGTGTACTAAATCAGTTGATGGACAGTGCCATCTATCAACAATGGGTGACATCTAAATATAGCCTGGGAGGCAGGTTAAGTGGACATATCATATCACACGTATTTCTTTGTCTTTAAGTGTTTTTCTGTTACCAGGTACCAAGTGGTCACGGTAGTCAGAGTGCTCAAATTAGTTTACATTTATCTCACCAGGTAGATAGAGGGTTCTCTTAAAGTATGACGTCACTAAAGATAAGAGGGTCACACGGTGACATTTGTGGGATATTTTTGGTGCTACAACATGGGGGCGTTGTTGATATTTCAGGGACTAAAAACCTAGTTAAAGCAGGCAGCAACAGGAGCAAATGCACGGAATATCTATAGTGCTGCCATCTGGCGGCAAATATGCACAGCTCGTGAGTTTCTCACCAGGCCACTTGTAGTAGTCACCCCTCCTTCCCCCGCTCAAGAAGCATACGTCAAGCCTGTCACGACATGGCACTCTCACGAGGGAACTCACGTCGCCCATAGGCATGCCAACATGCCAGTACTATACGACATACCCAGATAGGGCCCCGTTGAAAGAGGTACTGGGAGGACAGTACAATTACAGAGAAGGGGGAGGCAAGTGTTGCGGCAAGGCGCTTAAGGCCGCAGGAGGAGTAGAAGTTGTCGATGTAATAAGGATCCGTGCGCCCAAAAAGTGAGTGGCGGGCGCACGGATCCAAGCCCAAAGTGCAGGTGGAAGGTACATGGGATTGGATAGGGCACTGATCAGCACGTAGAGATGTGTGAAAGGGCAGATAGAAGGTAAATGGGTGGGAGTTGCATAAAGTAATAGTCATGTGCCGCAAGTGTGCATGAAAGTGACAATACCAACGTCATAGGGAACTTAATGGAACATTTCCTTCATCAACAGATATAAATTAATACTTACACCCATTAAACTTCACAGAGCTCAATTTTTATATGAAGGCTAGGCATTACTTACATTCATTAAACTATAGATTTTCTCGAAGAAATTCCTAACTTCACAACTGTGGAAATGTTTATTATAACCAGGGAATTTCATACACTAATCAAATCGGGCCTTATAGCGAACGCCAATTCAGGCAGACCTTCTCTCTGGGATCAGTGGATTTGACCAACAATTCATTTTAGTAAAGTGAAATAAAAATAATAAAAATATAGACATCGTTATTTGGAGTAGGAAATGTTTCAAAGTGCCAGACGAAGGACTGGGCAGGAAAAGATGATACTAGTTGCGGTCAGATGGATTCGAACCCGCAACCTCTTGCCCTGCAGGCAGGCGCTCTAGCCACTAAGCTACGGCGCCATCTGTATGACAGCTAGGTTTGAAAAGAGAGCTATATTGATGAAATCCCGTAACTCTATTTTGGGTCGTTCCTTGCATTCCGAGTTTAGTCCTGTCATTTACGTGACTGAATACCGGAGTAAATCTTTGAAAAAGACCGCCAGGCCACTTTTATCAATGACCCCACATATTTACATAAGGCCCGAAACTGATTATGACCTACCTACCTCATGCGAGCCAGTAAAATAGCCAAATCAAATCTGGCGCCTGTTATCTAACTACTCCAAACCGGCTCGGGATAGCCGGAATGACGTTAGAACCCAATAAGGAGCGCCAAAATAGCTGAAAAATTGTATTTGATCTTTTAATCTAATGCCTTTTCAAATAGATAAATAAAAATGATTATATCAATACGCCTTTACATGTCGTTAACTTTATGGCATCGCCAGTTTCGCAATCCAATTTTCCTAGTGTTATGAACTTCCTATCCTGGGGTTCAATTAGTTACATTTGCCGCCGTTTCACTTTGTGGGGGCGCTACGCGCTGCATGAACATTAGCGTCAAGCCCACGCTACTAGTAATGCCAAACACGATATTAATGAAATAAACACACTACTACTACTACTACTACTACTACTACTACTACTACTACTACTACTACTACTACTACTACTACTACTACTACTACTACTTATAATAATGATAATAATATAATGCACCAGTCAATTGAAGGGGCAGGGATGGTGTAATGACCTGCTGCCCTATTTTGCATGGTCCCCATCCCCACAGGGCACTTTTTTGTCACTAATCCCCACCCCTCGGGCACATTTTGCAAAACATTTTCTAGCCATGTGGGCATTACAAATATAAAAAAATATTTTTCATTGTCTTGATTTGCACAGATGCAGATACATACTAAAAAATAAAATAAAAGTCAATAATACTAGCCATAGTCAGTGCCGGTCGGACCATAATGTTCCCACAGTATAATTTCATGTGTTTGCCCACTGTTGACGGCCGGTTAGGATAACCAAACACAAGTAAATAGGATATCTTAAAGGAGGATTGTGGTGGTATTCACTATCTCTGCCATGTGCCCCGGCCTGTCAGCCTCATTCTACTTCTTATAGATGTCCCCAACCCTTGGGGCAGAATTTTGGCGTATTAAACTGGATAAAACCGACCTCGCCCGGCCACCCCCTCCACCCTTCCAGGGGATTCAATTAGATGGTGGATAATGATGATATCAGTTGATATGATTAGTTCATATCGAATGATGATGATACTACTACTACTACTACTACTACTACTACTACTACTACTACTACTACTACTACTACTACTACTAATAATAATAATAATAAAGATAATAATAATAATAATGATAATAATAATAATAATGATGACACTACTACTACTACTACTACTACTACTACTACTACTACTACTACTACTACTACTACTACTACTACTACTACTACTGCTGCTGATTATGGCAATAATAATAATAATAATAATAATAATAATAATAATAATAATAATAATAATAATAATAATACCTTGGGTTAGGGTTGTCGCTTTAGTGTAGTGTTTCATATCAAAGAAATATTCAACGCCCCGTCATTGTAACTAAAGTATCTAAATACGACTAAAATAAACGCCCGTCAACTACATCTCATTTGAAGCCTCTGATTGTGGAACAAAACAAATAGTATCAATTTGGTTTTAGTCATTTTCATAAAAACGAGGCCTCAGCGTTGCCTCGTGGATATCGATACAACAATATCCTTAACCCTAATTTGGCCAATACAAAATGATGCAAAAACCTATATAGACTGAAACCCTGGCATAAGGGTACTCATCTGATAGTACTCAATGAGGCAATGAACACCAACGGGACAGGGTTTAGATGGTTTTCAAATATATTTGCATCCTTGTGCTTTGGACGAAAGTAGCTACAGCATTGGAAGGGTTAAATATTCCAGTGTGCGCATGGCTGGTCTCAGCAGCTAATGAAGTTGTGCTACTTACCGTATCAAGTGAGTGTTTAGTAAGGAATACCATTAACAACATTATTATTTCAATATCTGCAGTTGCCCAAGGCCAATAGCTGTCAGTAGGCCGACATAGTTATTCGCTGCCTTGTGGGAAAGATATCTGCATATTAATTACGAATTGATTTTTTCGAGTTGAACGAGTATTCGTCTGGTTGTAGCATTTGAAATATTAGCCTAACCCTAAGTCAACGTTTTTTTACTTATCTATATATCTATCCTGTAAATCATACCAACTCGAAACTGAGTCGATATTGATTTAGTTCTGAAATTACTCAACAGGTGGCCCCAGTAAGATATTGATGATCATGGTGACCAGTCTTGGCGCCATCTATGATCAGCAACAGAAACTAACAAATTGGTACAATGATCTAATCGATACAATTGATACTCGAAGAGCTATTTGTGAACCTCTATGCTAATACTACCAAAATAAGACCAGTAATGTCTGCAGCGTGTACACTGCCTGATAGTATAGTAGTTAGTTTTATCTTATACCAAAGCAATATTTTGAGAAATATTTCAATTACACTTGATATGATTTTGTACCGTCGATTGTACAGTCAATAAACATACTAGTACTTGAATAATTGAATACTTGAATACTAGTCATGCCTAATGGGTTTTAACAATTCCTCTTAAATATATATTTTTTTCAAATATCACTGTAATTATAGTATAGTTCAAACGTGTCAGACAACGTATGTTCGTCAGATGGAAAAAGGCAAATGGAGACAAAATCTTTGCCTTTCATAAGTTTCATGAAGTAAGCTTGACTCCTTGACTAAATTACTTAGACACGATCATTTTTCTAAGAGGTGAAAACAGTCACCACTTCACTGCAGTCATTCTTATCCAGCTTTGCCACCAAAAGGTAGAGATCAGCCGTATTTGATCTCTCTATGCTTAAAGCTCCGCTTGAGAAATAGCATAGACTATTTATGAAAAATACCAGATCTTAACCACATACTACCTCCACAGAGACTAGTGGTGATGGAATAGGGATCACTTGAGACTACCAAAATCTAGATAGAACATCATCTATGATACTACCCAGGACACCATTCCACATCTTCTTATAGTTCTGATATCCGAGCAAATAGAAATAAAATATAAATATTACCTTAAGTAACAAATTGTTAATTTTTTTCAGAAATAAAATATCATACGAGATAAAATATCCGAAAATAAAATAAAAAGTGCCGACAGCGGAATCTTTGACAGACTCGTAGGTTCCGCCGGGTTTCGAACCCAGGACCTTTCGCGTGTTAGGCGAACGTGATAACCACTACACTACGGAACCGGCTGATGATGATGGCGGCGTATCATACATACTTGAACTTAGTTGCCAACTCATTACCTTGTTTATCAAGGATAATTTGCTTTTTATTGCTCTCAAGCAATTTGTCTATCTATTTTGAATTGTTTGTGTGTGTAATACGATGATTTTGTTCAGATATTTGAGTACCATGTGTGGCCTAACCAGATAGTGTACTGCGATCATCTCTACTCGTGAGGACGGATTACGGACACTTACAGATGTAGTGACTTCTTTAGGGATTCCCTACCTCAATAACCTATAGTAACCTTAAACTGAGATAGAATCAAATGTGTGAGGTGGGATATTGTTACTGATAGGAAGCGGCTTTTAGGCGTCTTTTAAAGGCATCATATACACCGATACCGTGCACTTCCGGTAGCACACACAGCATGGTCGGAGAGTAGGCTGTTCTTTTAACCTCCCCCTTCAATCAACATTTAATATTTCAACTGTTTCATTCACGAACCCATAATGATACAAGACTGACGTGTAGTTTATATCTTGTTAGTCTTTTATATATGCCCTTTGGACCTAAATGGGAGGAGGAGGGGGTTGGAGGGCAAATGTTAGACAACTGACGTAGTAGACTACCTCCCAGCCCATATTTAGTTGTCATCCCTTGAGGATAGATGGCACTGCAGTATGCTAGGAGGGTTAGTTAGAAATATGGCCTGAACCCCCTCGTGTGGCATTTGTTTGAACTAAACGGAGAACAGTAGGCCACAAGCCCCTATAGATGTAGTGTGGGTGCAGGCATACATTTAGATATAATAAGGTAAAGCATAGTAACACCTAGAAGCTAGGTAAGTGCATTTCTGGACAAAACATAAACATCCGTCAGTTTAAGGCTGTGATGCTGGTGACACGCTCAAAATAAGACAACTCCTAGATTAGCACTCCTGTACCCCTTCGAAGAATAGTTATCTATCCCTTAGGTCTTGGTGTTTCAAATATAAGTTTTCTTTAACTTACCTGCTTGAGCTGACCTCAATAAAAACACAGTTTCGATTTTACAGTGTTTTACCTCAAATGAGGTTTTCTTGGTCAATAAAGGTTCATTTGATTTATAAATACCATACATGTCTGCTTAATATACTAGGCTAGGGCAACTGAAAGGCAGATTTGGAGTTCCTGCAAGAGAATACCCTACAGCACGCGATTTTGGTGGAAATCTTACTTACGAAAGTAGGTCAACCTGTTAGAGACTGGCTGTCCATTGTGAGAGAATGGCTGTCCATTGACCTACTTTCGTAGGTAAAAATTTCCACCAAAATCTCGTGCTGTAAGGTATTCTCTTGCAGCAACTCCAAATTTGCCTTTCAGTTGCCCTAGCCTAGTATATTTAGCAGACATGTATGGTATTTATAAATCAAATGAACCTTTATTGATCAAGAAAACCTCATTTGAGGTAAAATACTGTAAAATTGAAAATGTGTTTATATTGAGGTCAGCTCAAGCAGTTAAGTTAAAGAAAACTTATATTTGAAACACCAAGACCTCAGGGATTAGATAACTATTGTTAGAAAGGGGGCAGGAGTGCTGAACTAGGAGTTGTCTTACTTTGAGTGTGCCACCAGCATCACAGCCTTGAAGAAGTTGGCCAGGATAGACGTCAACAAGCTAGCATGGATATGATTATGAGGTTTCATTGTGAATCATTAAACTGATGTAGGGGCGGGTGCGAATACTTAGAGGCCCACCATTTGATATTCTGGGTGGGGGCTTTCATTCTTCGGACCTGGCCAGAAAAAAACACTCCTTTGGCTGATTCAGGCTAATGACAAATGATTCAGTGTTCGGGGGATGGGGGTCCTATGCATTCGGAATCCGAGGGAGGGGATGTGGTTAAAATATTTGGGGGGACTCACTTTTTTATGCCCCACTCACTTTTTAGAAATGGAACACCTAGCAGAAAGCTCACATGCCATCTGAACAAGAACATCGCACATATAAAACGTGATAACTGTTAGGACTTGAATCAACGTTAGTGTGCTGTAATGTAATCGTTATTGACCATATCGAAGATATAACATTGCAAATACAAAAACAACAAATTGGAAAGAGTAGTGGCTTTACAACGATGGTGGTCTTCTTTATCAGAGAAAAAAATGTCATCCATAGTGCTCAGACATTTTTCTACACGTAGCCTTCGTCAACTTCTCTCGCCGAACCGGCTAGTTGTCAAATCGTCTGGTAGACATCCAAAAATACGCCGCGCGTTCCCAGCGCGTACGGGGCTGTAGTCAAAACATGTCAGGAAAGCATTCATTTCGCGCCGAAACTCTACCGCGCCGTAGACACAATAACAGATAGGACAGGCTATGAAAATAAGAGACTGCTTCCAATAAGACTGCGCCGTGACATATGATAAAATACGATCAAGTTCCCACTGTTATGGGATGTATGTATGCATGTGTGTATGTATGTATGTATGTATGTATGTATGTATGTATGTATATTTATTGACCATAGTTGTAAATCATGGAATATGCATTAAAACAAATAACGAAAACAAAAGATCCAGTCCGATTGTACCCGGTGCGAGTCTGTAGTTTCCACTTCTTTGAGGTATCCCTACAGAAGTTCCAGAATTACCTGGCGAAATAACAATATTTTTAGAACTGGGTGTTGCTTTTTGGTATATTAAACTCGAAAAAAAATTCATTTTCCCCCGCTCGTTGAAATGTATCAAAGATGCATAAAACATAGTGATCTCTTCCAATAAAGGGACACTCGAAAACGAACTAAATGCGTCTTTACATGCTAAAAAGGCATAAAAACTTGGCAAGGCAGTTGTGATGGAGAAATTACGTCTCATGAGGTCTGACGTCTCTAACAGCATCTGGCTGTCCTCGGCACGGACAAAATAACACTACGTTTGCAGGGTAAGGAACGCACCTTTAAACATCATTAGTCCAGCCGAGTCTTCTCACATATATTGAGATGAGTAAGACATAGTTCCATGGTAGTGTCTAAACATAAATACCCACGGAATCTTTCTAGATCTCGGGCTAAACTAGACTAGGCTCCTAGTTCCCAAAGAGTTAACATTCCCTCCTGTGTTGACCAATTAGCAGTGTGGTGTAGTACCAGGGATGGTAGATAGATGTCACCACCTGATCCTCCTATCTCTAGACGTTTTATTCCGACTCAGTCCTCTATTGCCCTGGTGAGATAAGTGTGAACCAAATTTACTATTTGGTGCCTGATAATAGAAAAACATGACATAAAAATGCGTACAACTGCCCAGAAATCTAAGCTAGGGTTATCCTTACTGCCATAGGTGGGCTAGCTACTGTACTCATACACTGTCCATATATTACTGTCCAGGCTGGCAGTCTCGTTAGCCGAAAACTTACAAGTACGACAAACAGCCGTTCCCATACACAATTAAGTTGTAAAAAAATTGCGACCCTTTTCTCCACTCTGTCAACTTCTTTAATAGGGATGATTAAAATGACAAAATCACAAAGACCATGACAGCGCGGTAATTGGACGAAAATGGACTAAAATCCATAGTCCCGGGTCGCATCGACACTAGTAGCATTGCGGCACATGTATAATGAGAGATGGTGTGAAACTTACTGATACTAGACGTAGTATTTATTCATTCTAGACCAAGTGAATAACATTACGGGATACAAGATTTGTTATGTGCATTTAAGATAGACGTCTGACACGCTAACTGCATATTTGGAAATATTGTTAGGCATGTTCCAGGGTACATCCATATTTACTAGTTATTGAAAAATAGGGATACTCATGACTTCCGGTTGAAAAAAATGCAGTGTATGTATTTGACAACACAGAGATTGTCTTGCGACACGAACGTTCTCAGGTCCTGACAGTCAGTGAGTATGAATGATTGATTCGTTTATCAGTCTTATAATGACAGCGAGTTAGCTAGACAAGGCTCCTAGTCCCTGAAATGTTAACTTTATCTAAGTTGTAATAAGTACCAGCGATGACCAACAGGTGGCACCATTGGTTTCGGGTAGTTCAAACGGAACCCTACATCCACCTGGTGAAATACATGTTAACCTATGTGGCCACCCTAGCCACCTTAACAACTGTACCTGTTAACAAAAAGCTTGAAGTCAGACAAAATACACATGACAGCAGGGTCTTAGCCAGGATTTGGAAACTGGGTGCCTAAAATTGTAAAATTTTGGGGCGTCGAAAATTTTAAGGGGGACCACAATATACTGTTATTTCAACCATAAACATGCATAAATTTATCAAAATAAGGTATAATATCCTTATACAATGTCATGGGAATTATATGGAGATGAAAAATATATTCACAAAATATTTTGGGTGTCCTGAGGGGTGCTTTTTAAGTGTTTGGGTGTCCAAAAAGACACCCAGACACCCTGCTGGCTAAGACTATGCATGGCAGCCTAGCATCAAGGCTACAAGCGTGAACTACAAGCAGTGTAGAATAGCACCTAATCTATCATAGTATGGAATGATTCGAGCATTTTTTGTTTTGTCAATGTTATTAATATTTGTAGGTAATGTCAACCCAATAAGATCAATAATGAGCCAGATCTTTCTCAAAGATTTCCTTTATGATTAAACAAGATGTTTCCTCTAAAGAGTTTAATTCCTGATGAACCCTTATGCTGCTGGTGGGTAATTTGGCCAATACAGAATGATGCAAAATTAAAAACCTGGAAAATTACTGAAACCCTGGCAAATGGGTACTCATCTGAGAGTACTCAGCCAGAGCTATCCAATGAATATCAACATGGCAGGGTTTAGTTGGTTTTCAAAAATATTTGCATCATTGTGCTTTGGACGAAAGTATAGTCTCAGCATTGGAAGGGTTAAGTGTCAGGAGACAGCCGTTTAGCACAGACTTGCAGCAAGTCTACAACATCTCGCTGAAAGTGAAGAGGGTAAGAGGGAGAGTCGTGAGAGTGGGAGTGGAAATTTATGGGGCCTGCAAGTGGCTGTTAGTGTGTAGTTAGGGAATGATGTATGGTGTCAGTGATACGGCTTAATTACTGGATACCGCTCCGAGGGAAAATAGCGCCAATATATGGCGGGAATAATTACGAACTCGCAGCGACAATTTTCACTGTAATATATCATGTAAAAAAGGTGTGGAGATGAAAGGACGACCCTCCCGCGGGACCTTTCGGTTCACCTCTTCTGAATTATAACAGACACCTGCATCAACTCCACGGCGTCTCACCGTAGAGGGTGCTTTATCGGAAGTGTCAGCTAAAAACTTCTTTCTTATTTGTTTCACGTAAACAGTATTTCCTTTTCTACGATGGTGCAGGTGTGAACGTCAGAAAAAATTAAACATTTCCGCTCTTCTTCTGGAAAACGGTGGAAATGTTTTTATTTTTTCTGTCGTTCACACCTAAACCATCATACACTAGTAAGTAAAACACCGATCCATATTAAAAATAACTGGATTATGGAACCATGTACTTTGTTTATGCTTTCACTAAAGAATGGAAAACTGACAAGGCTGTCCAAATGAGATGCCCTGCTGGCCACCTATTGAGTATTTATGGAACTAATCTGGGCAAGTTCAGTATTGAGTTTATTTACTACTGAGGTTAGATTTGAATGAAGTTGTCAAGGGTGAGATTACTACTACTACTACTACTACTACTACTACTACTACTACTACTACTACTACTACTACTACTACTACAGCTGCAGCAGGGGAATAGAGGTTTGATTATGACACACCTAAAACCTCTAGAGATCTTCGGGCCTAGATCTAGGCTGCCCCACCATCAACACTTGGTGAATGTATTTATGCATCAGGCAATTTTCCACTCAATAACCACGTGTAACCCTGTAAATTGATCATCTCCCTTTCAATGAGTGCAATATGGATGAGTTGTCCAAATCAATCTTGCAGATTTCCTTGACGAAAAGGGGCGAGGCACGGGGGCAGGGGGGGGGGGGGGGGGGGGCGACGAGTGGCTTAGGAGGGAGTTGACCACGCAGGACATATGCGCACAGGGATCCCAAATACTACTACTACTACTACTACTACTACTACTACTACTACTACTACTACTACTACTACTACCACCACCACCACCACCACCACCACCACCACCACCACTACTACTACCACCACCACCACCACCACCACCACCACCACTACTACTACTACTACTACTACTGGAATTTTGAAAATAACTCTAAAATCAACATATTTGAAGCAGAGTTGTCTTGGTTTTCATTAGCCTAGCCACAATGCTCTATTCTGATTTTACTTTATTACGGTATATCTCAATGCCTGCACCTATACTACATAGGAACGTATGGTCTACTGTTGGCCATTCAGTTCACACAATTGCCACATGAGGGGGTTTATAATAATAATAATAATAATAATAATAATAATAATAATAATAATAATAATAATTGATATTTGATATAGCGCCCTTTCCACCTATTTACTGTGCATAGAATTCCAACTACCCTCCTAGCATACCGCAATACCATCTATTCACAAGGGACATTTAAATATGGCCTGGAAGGCAGGCTGGGTTTTCATCACTGATGTTCCTTAAATTTCACAAGATATATCACATAATTAGTCCAGACGTATTAGGACATTGCAGGTATGAATGGATTGATATGCAATACAGCGTGAGTTCCATAACAACCTCTTCCAGACCATGCCTTAAAGGAATTATTGATAATAACTTAATAACATCAAGACGGCTCATCAGTCAACTGTTGGTCTGCACAGAGTGCTCTCGAAAGACTCGCGAGAAACGGCGAGGATTAATTAAATGGAGCATATGGACGGATTTAGGATTTTTATTTAGGGGGTTCGTTGTGTACGTTTTCTCTTTTTTTTATGTAATTGCTAATAATGCTTAGAATACCAAATTGTTCTTTTATTTGCGTTATTCTAATGCTCCACTATTTTTAAACTATGATGACTCTCACCCTCTATCACCACATTCACCCTGCTTAAGATTTAAGAGAATGAGTCTGGCAGTGCCACCACCCGCACCCCCCCCCCCCCCCCCCCCCACCCAGTTACAATGATAAAAATGAGTAACACATTTTTGTTTTATTTTGTTTTGTTTGTCAAAAGATGAGAAACTGAAATCGAATTCACAGGCAGCTGTTCATCCCGTACTGAATCAATATCACATAGAATACGGCCATCTATTTGAGATTGTAGGAATCTGATTGAGGAAAATAGATTTTACACAAATAAAAGTGACAAAAATCAGTAGTAAGTTGTTAAAACATATATTTTATGTAAGATTGGAGAAATAACGATAAAGGGCAAAAAAATGTAAAAAGAACCGCAGAAAGTCTCATCGCCGAAACTTGTAGGCCCGACGGGGGATTGAACCCCGGATCTTCGGTTTACGAGACCGACGCCTTACCACTTGGCCACCGAGCCGGACGATTAATATCCCATAAATTAAGGGAGGATTTCCGCCCATATAATTTTAGCCTCTATGACCTGGCTTTATCTGTATGATGGACTAGAAAATACTTCTGAAACCAATAACTGGCTTTATGTTTATTACTCTAATTTTGATGTTTAATGAACTTCTGAATGTAAATGGGTCTTAAAGGTAGCGTATGGGGTCGATTTCTTTGAGTAAGTTTATATCTTCTACCCTGCTTTTATTTGACAATTCTAGCTTATAGAGCTAACGGAATTTGTATATATGAATATATATATATATATATATATATATATATATATATATATATATATATATATATATATATATATATATATATATATATATATATATATTTTATATATATATATATATATATATATATATATATATATATATATATATATATATATACATATATGCATATATATATATATATATATATATATATATATATACATATATATATATATACATATATATATATATATATATATATATATATATATATATATATATATATATATATATATAATTATATATATATATATATATATATATATATATATATATATATATATATATATATATATATATATATATATATATATATATATATATATGTATATATATATATATACTCTGTGAATACTCTGTATATACTGAATCAATATCAAATGTAAGTTTATTACTGGCATCTGTTTGAGATTGTAGGTATCTGATGGGAGAACATAGATTTTACATAAAAAAGTAATAAACATCTATAGAAAGTTGTTACTTCACGAATTGTATATGCGACTGGATAAATTACGATAACATGCAGGAAAAGTCTAATGATAACACACCGATAGTCAAATCTCTGTAACTTGTAGGCCCGACGGGGGATTGAACCCCGGATCTTCGGTTTACGAGACCGACGCCTTACCACTTGGCCACCGAGCCGGATGATAACGCTTCTGTGACTTATGGGTGAGCTTCCGCCCGTATAATTTTAGCCTCCGTGACCTGGAATTATCTGTATGAAGGACCTGCAAATACTCTTGCAACAAATAACTGCCTTTACGTTTGTAATACGGCTTTCGATTTGTAATGAACGTCTGAAGGGAAATGGGACTTAAAGGTAGCATATGGGGTTAATTTCTTTGAGTAAGTTTACCTTCCTTCCTGCTTTTATTTGACAATTCATCCTATGTTAGTATATATATATATATATATATATATATATATATATATATATATATATATATATATATATATATATATATATATATAAATATATATATATATATATATATATATATATATATATATATATATATATATATATATATATATATAAATATATATATATATATATATATATATATATATATATATGTGTGTGTAAAGCTGGCATTTGTTTTCAAGAGTAAGTAGGTATCTGATCCAGGAGAAAATATATTTACACAAAGGACAGTAATAAAATTGGTATTTCATTAGTTGTAAATTAGATTGAGTAAATGACGATGATAGGCAGAAAAACGTCCAAAAATACCACTGAAGGTCATTATTGTCAACTTGTAGGCTCGACGGGGAATAAACCCCGGATCTTCAGTTTACGTAGTTTCCCTACTCTAATATACAATTTATGATCTAACCACTTTCTATAGATTTTTACTATAGTTATTTGTGTAAAATCTATGTTCTATCAGATACCTAAAATCTCAACCAGGTGGCAGCTTTCCATTTGATATTGATTCAGCTCGGGATTAAACAGCTGCATGTGGAGTGATGAGTGCGTTTGCAATTACTCATTTTTGGAAAGAAAAAACAACAACAACAAACGAAACAAACGTGTTGTTCATTTTGTATCATTAGACCTGGTGGGTGATAGGGGGGGGGGTGTCACTGTCAGACTTGTTATCTAAAAAGTGCTGACTCAGGCGATATCTATTGAGACTTATCATAGTTTATAGGGGAGCTTCAGAATAAAGAAAACCTTTGAGAAATAAAAGAATAACTTGGAAAGTGGTTAAGAGCTATGGAAGCTAAAAGGTTGAAACGGCACATTACTATCGAAGTACTCCACCTGTTATTATAATGAAGCTAGTGTAGCTGATCGCCCTCTACTGACAGACTTGAAAACTAATTTGTAATCAATCTCCCGGTCCGCCGCTAGGGTGACTTCCGTTTTGGCGACGTATCTACCTCTAGTGTCTGTCTCAGCGCCTTCGACAACACTGACATCAAGGCTCTTGCTCATCGCAGAGTTTTTCATCTATTTACAGAAACTTTCGTCCATCAGTGAATACAAGACCATAGATAAGTACCTTTAGGCACTTTTTAGGCCTTTTATTTTTGTAGGGACATTGTAATTTTAGTGATTACGCGTGCTTTCTCTTGTACACACGTGTTTATTTACTAAAATCTAAGATGGCGTCCGCTCAACTGGCACCTTGTCCTAATCGTCCACGGTGCACTGACTCTCACTGCTCAAGGTTTGCAACCAAATTTGTGCAGTCAGAGCCGTGGACACACCATCTTAAGTGTTCAGACCACCTGTTTTGCCACAGGAATGGTCCACACTGCCCAATCTGCTCAGATTGGGAGATGGAGTCCTGGGACCAGTTTGAAGCTGTGGTTGCCCGGTTGGCCAGACGTCGTGAGCGACGGCGTGCCTCCGGCCACCAGGCGGATGATGCGGACACCACCTCGGAGGATGGCTCTGTCAGGAGCGAACCTCCATCTATGATCTTTGAACCTAGTCCCCCGGCGGCAGAAGTTGAGGTCCAGGCCTCTTCTCCTGTCAGGGTAGACCGCCTACCCACCGGGCAAAGGGGAAACACACCATCACGTCCATCAGGATCAGAGACGTCCTCTGAGGAGGAGAACTCTGATTCGAGCCGACCGCCGTCGTCCTCTAAGATGGTGAAGAAGGGGGGGAGTTCTAAACACTCCTCCTCCAAATCCCCAGGGAGCAAGAAGGGGGGGAGCAAACGCTCCTCCTCACACTCCCATCCCTCAGACTCACACGGCCGTGGCCGTAAGAGTGCAAAGGGGCAGGACAGGGATGTCCACACGTCTAAAGAGCGTAGTTCGTCCCCCCTGCATAGCAAGTCGCGCAGCAGGTCGGAGACTGGGACTGCGGCGGTTTTCCGTTCTCCCCCTCCAGTGGACCGGACCCGTACCGCCCCAGTGCCTACGCCCCCGGGGTTCCGCCCGCTGGATCCCCAGGCCCGGCAAGCCCAGTCCGTCAGATTTTCTGCTCCGGCACCGGGCCCGGCTTTTGACCAGGGTCAGGCACAGATGCCTTTCCCAGCGTCTTGGCAGCTGTCCTTCATGCAGTTCCAGGCAATGCAGGAGGCCATGCGGAATGTTCCCTATACATTCCCTGGCCAACCCCGGCCGCCTAGTGAACGGCCCGGTCCGGCAGCTAACCCCCAGCCCAAGGCTTCGGTGTTGCAATCGACCCAGCCTTCCCAACCCAGTCTGGGCCCCGGTCCCAGGCAGGTTAACCCTCCCCCGGGTCTCTCTACCACTGAGTGGGCAGCGATCCAACGGATGAGGGAAAACGTTGGAAGTGAGGTATCGCGACCGGCGGCTCCCTCACCAACTCGCTCCGCATCCCCATCGCCAGAATCAGACTCTGACTCTGAAGGCATGCTCTCCGAGCATGAGGATTTTGTGGAGCTCCGTGCCGCCCCCGGCTTATCTGAACTAGATAGAGAGCTGCAAGGCTCCCCGGTGCGGCCCACCCGGGCAGACGAACCGGCACCACCGGTAGTCGCCCCCCGGCCACCGGCATCCCTCACAAGCTCGTCCCCCTCCTTCGTGGAGGATTTCGACGACCTTCGTGGCGACGCTTCAGCGTGGAGGAAAACGTGGTTAGCGGACAAGTTCCGTTTTCGTATTCCGACGCGTTTCCATGAAATTCTTTTCATGGTCAAGCAAGCCCTGGGCTTTCCCCCGGATCCCCAGGAGGAAAATGCCCCGGTCCCTGCCCAGTCGCAGGCCCGGTCGCTGTTCCAGGGAGTTCCCCATGTGGCGCCGTCACAGTATGTGTCAATGCCCTGGGACGACATGTGCCACCTTACGGCCAAGCGGGACACTAAAGGTCTCCTAGACGGTTCCAGCAAATCACTGGGCGAGGCTGTGTTTTCCCGTAAGTTTCCCGCTGGCCGCTCCAACGAGGCATCATTCCTGACTCCACAGTCTATTGACCAGGAGGCAGAGAAACATTTCAGGATGTGGGTGAAGAAGGACTTCTCTTCAAAGAAGCCCTTCGGGAGTGACTCGTCATCCCACTTAGCAGTGGCTGAGCGATTGTCGGTGCGCCTTGACGAACGTCTGGCTACCGTCAATCGCTTATCGGCCCTCCTGATTCAAATCCAGGCTTATATCCAACACGCGACGGCTGAACAAGCCAAGCTATTGCAGAGCCTGAGGGAGGACCCAGCCACCCCCATCCCTGGCCTCGACGAGAACTTCTCGCCTTCTACGGTCCTAGATGCGATGGAGTTCGCTGCCTTTCTCACAGCGTCAATCTCCCGCATCTCCCTCCACATCCAAGCGGAGGTGAGAATGGACCGCCGGGCACGCTTGGTTAACCACCTGCGCCCGGACCAGGGAATGGCTGGTATCCCCTCTTTCACAAAGAGGCGGCTCCTCGACCTCCCCCTGGACACTGAAACAATGTTCGCGGGGCAGTTCGACGAGGTCCTTAAAGAAACTACGGGAACGCAAGCTGTGGCTGTGCAAGCAGCCCAGATTGCTAGGGGATCCCCACCCGTTGGCCTCTCGTCGTTTAAGATCCCTAAGCGACCGGCAACCCAATCCAAGGGGCAGGGCCCGCCGAAAAAGAAGGCTAAGAAGGGAAAATCTCCTTCTCCGCAGCAGCAACAGCAGCGGGACCCCCAGCCTCCTCAGCAGTCCTCAGGTCCTGCTAGAGAGCCTACCCAGAGAAACTTCCCTCCCTCCTCCTTTTCTGGGTCGCGGGGGCGCGGTAGGGGCCGGGGGGGCTCCAGGCCCCAATGAGGCGGGGCCCGGTCCGGTCGGCGGAAGGTTGCGAGAGTTCGCCGTAGCCTGGGAGGAGTTGACCTCAGACAAATGGGTCCTCCAAACCATCATATCAGGCTACCGAATCGAGTTCACTGGGAACGTGCGCTTAACCAAAGCTCCCATGTGGACTCAGATTCCAAAGAAGCTTTCCCAGCGTCTGGCTCTCGAAGAGGGCCTGGGAAAAATGCTTCGAAAGAAGGCGATTCTCCGCTTAAATCCTTCTTCCCTCGGACCAGGGCTCTTTTCCTCCCTGTTCCTAGTGGAGAAACGCTCAGGTGGATGGCGTCCCATCCTAAATCTGCGCCGATTGAACGAAGCGGTCATCCCGCCAAAGTTCAAGATGGATACCCTTCAGAGTGTAATGAACACTCTAGGAGGGGACATCAAGTTGGCCAGAGATGCGTTCTCCGCAGGGGTGGAGGCATCGGGCCCCTGGGCGGTCTCCTTGGATCTTCAGGACGCGTATTTTCACGTTGCCATAAATCCAAGAGACACGAAATTTCTCCGCTTCGCTTACGACGGGGAAATTTTCGAATTTCAAGTCCTACCTTTCGGGCTCTCGACCGCCCCCAGGACGTTCACTCGCCTGGTAAGGGCAATAGGTGCTTACCTGAAGACGTTTGGTATAAACATCTTCTTGTACCTAGACGACTGGCTCGTCGTCGGAGAGACCCACCAGTTAGCTCTCAGTTACAGGGACACGGTCCGCATGATAACTCAGAGAGTGGGCTTCCTCATCAACGAGGAAAAGTCAGACTGGACGCCGACCCAGTTCCCAATGTTCCTGGGCTCGGTTCTCGATCTTGTCCTGATGATGGCGTATCCGTCAGAGGACCGAATAGATCGTCTGAGACGCCTGATCCTACGGATCATGAAGTCCCCGGCAAGCCCGGCGAGACTATGGAAGTCTCTCTTCGGCCACTTGGCCAGCATGATTCAGCTGGTCCCGAAGGCTCGACGACACATCCGTCCGCTCCAGTATTTCATACAGGAGCGCTGGGATCTCTCAATGCCGGACTCACACCTGGTGACTCTCAACTCAGAGGCCCGGGAGGAGCTCCTTTGGTGGCTCCATACACCCAACCTCACGTCCGGGGTTCCTTTCTCGGACCCGGACCCGGAGTTGACAGTGGTGACAGATGCTTCATCCTTCGGGTGGGGCGGTCACCTGGGAGACCTGACGGCTTCTGGCACTTGGCCAGCCCAATGGCAGTCCAAGCACATAAATTGGCTGGAACTGCAGGCAGTTTGGCTCACGCTGAAACATTTTCAGTCCCAGGTGAGCGGCACAGCAGTAGAGATTCTGTCGGACAACTCAACGACAGTGTCCTACATAAACAAGCAGGGAGGCACTCACTCCCTGTCGCTGTGCAAACTAGCCCTAGATCTTTGGGACTGGTGCGACCTGCACCAGATCACTCCTACTGCAGTGCACCTAGCGGGAGTGGACAACGTCCTAGCGGACGCACTGTCCAGGGGAAATTACTGCCCCACAGAGTGGAGCCTGCACAGACCGACCTTCATGTCACTATGGCAGGTGTGGGACCGGCCATTCGTAGACATGTTCGCGACGGCCAGAAACTCCCAGCTGCCAGTGTACTACTCTCTGGGAGTGGATCACCAGGCCAGCGGAACAAATGCGCTGACCATGAACTGGGATCTGATCCTCGGATATGCGTATCCCCCGACCGCTCTGATCCCCCGGGTACTGAGGAAATTACTCAGACACCCGACAGCAACTATCGTCCTGATAGCCCCATTCTGGCCCAGCCAGATATGGTTCAGGCAACTAACCAACCTTCTGATCGATGTTCCCAGGAGGCTCCCAGACCGGTCGAACCTCCTCAGAAACTCGGAGACTCACGAGCTCTACCCAGAGCCGGCCAGGCTAAGGTTGACTGCATGGAAACTGTCCGCAGATCAATCCTTGCGCAAGGCTTTTCGGCATCGGTGGCCGACACTGCCTCCAAGGGACGCCGTGAGTCAACCAGAAGGGTTTATAATGCCCGTATCAGACACTTTTCCAACTGGTGTGCTCCGCGAGCAGTGGATCCCTATTCTGCCCCTGTGACAGAGATAGCGGACTTCCTCTCGGATCTGGCCAAATCTACCCCCAGGGGTAAGCTCATGGCCCATTCCACTATTGTTGGCTACAGAACAGCAATTGCTTCTGTTCACTCAGGCTTTGGAGGGGATCTGTCAGTCTCCTCCCATCCGGTGCTTAATGCACTTCTCCGGGGCATTTTTGTTGACAGGGCACAGGTTAGGACTCTCCGGCCTACCTGGGACCTCCCTCGAGTCTTAGAAAGACTAGCAAAACCCCCTTTTGAACCTTTATCTGCGGCTACTTTGAGAGATATCTCTATCAAAACAGCTTTTCTCCTCCAGCTCGCCTCGGGACGCAGAGGCAGCTGGATCCATGCTTGTAAGGTGGACCCGGGCCACCTCAGGATAGAACCGGGAGGGGTACGACTACTCCCGGCCCTAGTACTAGACAAGAACCAGAGCCCAGGGTTTACACCGGGCCCGGTTTTTCTAGCTAGTCTGAAGGATCTCTCCCCGGAGGACGAGATCCACTGCCCGGTCAGGGCCCTTAACGGGTACATTGACCGCACAGCAGGCCTTAGAGGATCTGAAAAGTTCCTCTTTGTTTCTACTAGGGAACCTCATGCCCGCGCAGCCAAGTCCACTATCGCGGGCTGGGTCCGTGAGGCTATATCTGGTACATACAAATATTTATCTACCAGCGAGCGTGAGGAACTGGGCATTCGAGCCCATGACACCCGGGGAATCGCGGCGTCCTGGGCCCAATTAGCTGGTGTCTCCATCACGGACATCATGGATGCCGCCGCCTGGAGAACCCCAGTCACTTTTGCTAAACACTATCTTAAGGATCTCCCTAACCTTAAAGGTCGTTTTGGCCAAGCAATTTTGACTACAGCAGGTTCTTCAGGTGGAGCAAAGACCACCACAGCATAACCACGGTGGTATTCTGCTTCATTATAATAACAGGTGGAGTACTTCGATAGTAATCAGAAAATTAGTAGTAATTTTACTATTACTGAGAAGTACTCACCTGTTATTATCCCTCCCTACCTGCCCCTTCTGGTCTTTGCTAATACTATTATTGATCGAGCACTGACCCTTTTAGACACTAGAGGTATATACGTCGCCAAAACGGAAGTCACCCTAGCGGCGGACCGGGAGATCGATTACAAATTAGTTTTCAAGTCTGTCAGTAGAGGGCGATCAGCTACACTAGCTTCATTATAATAACAGGTGAGTACTTCTCAGTAATAGTAAAATTACTACTAATTTTCTGTTTTTCACCAAATAAAAGGAAAGAATTAATTATAGATTCTTAATGGCGTTAATATGAAATATAGATAAATGTGATGCCCTTCCCTCCATTTTGATTTTTCTTTCATGCCTGTGAAGTTTGAAGGTCCCCGGTCTGTAATTATGAATAGGGGTTCGAAAACACAAATCCTGTTGTTTTTTTACTTTTACCCCAAAAGTCGTACACCTTATCGGGAAGATACTTTTGTTGTGTATGGCTTATTCCTCATCAGAAGACCTATCACGAAATATGTACTTTGTATAGGTTGTATTGTCGAGTAAAAGCTGGGTTTAGGAAAAACTTAGTCAAACATATTAACCCCATAAGCAACCTTAAAGGTCAAATTTCCTTAAAGAAGTCACTACAAGTCGAAAGAAGTGTTACAAACATGAAGAATGCCATTTGTTTCAAAAGTAGTTTCTGGTCCTTCATACATATGATACCCGTTAACGAAGATTAAAATTAGACGGGCGAAATTTTCCCGTGAATTACAGCGACTAATTGGTCCGGCTCGGTGGCCAAGTGGTAAGGCGTCGGTCTCGTAAACCGAAGATCCGGGGTTCAATCCCCCGTCGGGCCTACAAGTTGCAACATGTTGACATTTTGCAGTGTTATTTAAAAAAAAAAATTCTGCATATTATCGTCATTTCTTCAATCTCATTTACAACTTATGAAGTAACAATTTAAGAAATTAACCTTTTAAGCTACCTTTAAGACCCATTTCCCTTCAGAAGTTGATTAAAAATCTAAAGCATCCTTACAAACATAAGGTCGGTTATTTGTTTCAAAGGTGTTTTTAATTCTTCATACAGACAATTCAAGGTCACGGAGACTAAAATTGGGTGGGCCGAAATTCGCCCGCATATTACAATATCTCCATCATCCGGCTCGGTGGCCAAGTGGTAAGGCGTCGGTCTCGTAAACCGAAGATCCGGGGTTCAATCCCCCGTCGGGCCTATTAGTAACAGTGATGCGACTTTAGGTGGTATTTTTTAACTTTTTATGTAGATTATCGTAATTTCACCAGTCTAATTTACAATTTATGAAGTGACAATTTTCTATATATTTTTATTACTTTTATTTGTGTAAAATCTATGTTCTCCTATTAGTCTACTAGCCAGCCCTATATGCCAAGTATGTGAACCTTGCAATGTTGATTCCTGCATGGTTTTATGATGGAAATGCAATGTACATACCCTAAGAACAACGAAACTGCCGGATGCTAATTTCAAAGTGTTGGGCAATTTTTTTTATCAACCTAAATACTATTTGGTGCAAATGACCTCTCAGGATTGCAAAAAATGGTCACAATTATGGGGGTAGGGGTAACATTTTTTATCATAACTTCTGTTATATTGGTTTATTTTCAACAAATGAGGCATCACAATGTATAACTTTTAATTTCGCAGGAATTAAAACCAGCCACATTCTGATTGGTCACTTGTGAAGGGTCATTTGGGGTAGACAAAGGTCAAAAAGGTCACGAGGCTGAAAACCTGCAGTATTATGATCCTGAAATAGAGGGTTTTTGGTACCATTTTCGTTCATATTTCACGTTATGCATAACCAACTTCCATAAATGAAATATCCAATGTGTACAATTTTTACCTGCACTTTTTTAAAATGCACATGTTCTGATTCATCAATACTAAGACGTCATTTAAGGGTCAACTAAGGTCAAAAAGGTCATGAAAATGTTGTGAAAATGGGTAGAAATTGGCTGCATTGGTATAGTACAGTAACCAGCCACCCATTTTGGGGATTCAGGTTAACCTGAGAGTTAGAAAATTTCCGTTGGTATCATGTTTTAGGCCCACACTTGGGGCATACCGCAAGAGTGGATGTACACTTCAGAAGTGGTGCACATCTTTTTTATGGGGTCATGTCTTGAATACCCCTATATGTGTAAAAAGGCCCCACAATGGTCAAAACAATATGTATAGGGATAGTGAAGGCACTTTAAAACACTCATAACTCTTAAACCAAACTTAAACTTAAGCTTAAACCAAACGTAAGGATGAGTGTTTGGTATCAAAATGTTAGTATGAAAGAGAAGTATCTTTTGAAATACTAAACACATGACTAACTCTATCACATGATGTAATAAAGGTCATTCAAGGTCAAAATGGCTGCCAAATCAAGAATCTGGGATTTTCCCATATTCTATAGTTTCCATTAATAAACATCTCTGTTTTTTTAAAGATATGTAATCATTTCTGTAGCCACTTTTTCTGAAGGAATGCTCTTTATTAGTTGTTGAACATTTTAGAAAGTTCATCGACTAGATCGAGTTTTAAGTCCAATTTTGAGCTTTAAGGTACAAAGTAGGGTACCAAGTCCACCTGGAGACCCCAGAAAGTGCCTAAAATGATACAAATTTGAAAAACAAAATGACTGTATCTTAAGTTTTCCAAGTCGGAAGGGAGCATATGATGCACCAAAATGTCAGATTTAATTTTCCCCTCAATCTGGAAGATGATGGTAAAATAATACTAAAATTAAGGGGTCGTTGAAGGTCAAATAAAGGTCAAAATGCCATTTTTTCTCTGAAAAAATTATAATTTTGGTGAAGTGATTGCGATGAAGTAGTTGTGTTTTGCCATTATATAATTTCCAAACCAGGTTACCACAATAATTGACAGATAAATAATCTCAAATATGGTCCAACAATACATTTTTTACCATTTACCAGTGAAAATGAAGTAGTTTTAAGTCAATATGGAGGAGTAGAATGTGGTATTTGGCTATTCCATGCTTAAATGAAGTGTTTGGGGACAGGTTGTGAGAAAGTGCTCGTTACGGGACCACTGTTTAGGTCATGAACGTTGTGAGCACCAAACATTATAGGCAGTGTTTGGTATCAAAATGTTTGTTGTAAGACAATCTTTCCATTTCATGCAACGAACCTAGGGTAGGGTATTCTGTTGTGAAAATAGAGGTCATTCAAGGTCAATTAACCCCAATTTCAAGATTTAAGGCATTTTGTCTTTGATTTTTCAATTTAGCAGCTTATGAAATGCTCCTGGGATACATACTTTATCCTTGAAATATTTTTAGGTGAGAAATATCTCTAAAAGGGATTCTGAGACATTTTTGAGTCATTTCAAGACCCAGTCAGGACCAATCTGCAACATTCTGGGACCAAAATGCCCAAAATGTCTGATTATAGGTGCACTCAAATATTTAAGTAAAGCAGCAGAAAGTTGAAATAACAAATCGAGTCATATCTTATGGTATGTCAGCTTTTATTTTCAATGGGGAGAATAAGCCTTTAAACTTGCCTATTGTGTATGTCATGTAAGATTATAAAGGCAATGTAAAATATAATTGAGATTTAAGGAAAAATGAAGGTCAAATAAAGGTTGTAACGTCATTTTTCTCTAGAAAATCCAAATTTTGATGAAGAAATATTGAGGTAGTAGTTCTGTTTTGTTATTACAATTAATTTCCTAACCACATCACCACAATAATTGACAGACAGAATACCTTAAATATTTTACCAATACATTTTCACCCTTTACCTGTGAAATTGAAGTAGTTTTAAGTTAATATGCAGATGTTGAATGTGCTATTGGACAATTCATGCCTATATTCAGTGTTTAAAATCGATTTGTGAGAAAATGCGAGTATGGGACCACTGTTTAGGTCATAAATGCTGTGAGCATTAGATAGTATGGGCATTGTTTGGTATCAAAATGCTTGTTGTAAGACAATCTTTCCATTTCATGCAATCAACCTAGGGTAAGGTATTCTGTTGTTATATTAGAGGCCATTCAAGGTCAAAGTAACCACAATTTTATGATTAAAGACATTTTGTCATTGAATTTTCCATTAAGCAGCTTATTAAATTCTCCTGGCTGGAATGCATATTTTATCCTGCAAATATTTTAGGTGAGATACTTCATGACAAAGTCTGGGTCAATCTTGAATATTTAGGGGCCAAAATGACAAAACGCCTGATTACGGGTGCATCCAAATATAAGTGAATCAGCAGAAAGTTGACATAACAGATTCATGTCTTATGGTATACCAGCTTTCATTTCCACTGGATGAAATATGCATTTTTACTTGCCTATCATGTTTTTCCCATACAGGTAAAGATAGTGTAAAATATTACTCAGATTTAAGGAAATAATGCAGGTCAAACCAAGGTCAAAAGGTCAAATAGAGTGTTCATAACTTTGTAGCAAATATCTGTAATACTGCACTTGCATCTTGTTCAAACGAGTAATTTTTATTCACCTGAAAGGAATATTTGACAATCGTGACCTAAAGAAGCAGTTAGTTTACAACTCCAGGATATTTTCTAGAAGCAACTTCAGAATTGTTTTAAAAATCAAGGTCAATATGGACTTTCAGTGTCATTCATGTCCCATACACCAAACTTTATGCACAATGTTCAAAATGCTTGTTGCATTTAAAGTTTAAAGTCAGTGCAAAATATAGAAAGTGTAAAAGTTTAAGGTCAAACTGAGCTCGAAAAGAGTAGTTGTGACTTTTAAGCAAATATCTCAATGCTGTAGTTACACTTGGGTAAAAAAAGCCAGGGTCTTTCTTCACCTGAAAGGAATATTTTGCAATCATGAAGTGCAGGAACTGAGGTAGATTAAAACTACATTAACATTACGAAAGGAAATAAGTTGCTTTTGAGTGTATTTTGAGTTCAAGGAATAGAATGTTTTATTTTTAGCCAGGAGTAAAACTATTGATGTTTTCTTGTGAAATAAAATATGCAGAAAAAAATAAGATAAGCGGGACTAGTATATAATCCTCAAAATCAAATCTACTGCCCAATCTAGATCATAACATGGCAGATTGGGAGACCAAGTAGAAGAAAATCTGATAGGGGATTTAGTATTGAATTTCCCCCAAAACATCATATCAAATGCCAAAAGATTCCTTTAAAATTTACAGTTTTACAGAGGGGAATGTACCTTCAAATTTTCAGATTTTGACTGCCAACTAATTTGATACTTCATGTATACCTCATCAGAAGACCTTTCAGGTAATATACTGAGTTTGAATAGGCAGAATAGTCAAATAAACGCAGGATAGAGGAAAAAACTGTGCCAAAATAAATAACTCTATTTACTAACCTTACATATGTCTGCACCAAACATTGAGTACATTGTAAGCCTTTAGATGACAAATGTGAATTCAAAACGTTCTAAATTACTTTGAAGTTGTTTGATGAAAGATAGGCAAAATATCATGAATTAAATTAAACAAATATGTATCACAAATTTCATATAATCTCATAAAATAAACTAGGTATGTATCTGTCAGTGGTTCCATTTGATGATTGGAAACCATAACTGTAATGTTTGAATAGTTTGGCATTATCTAAAGTGATTTATGCATCCGCCAACCTCTTATTTCTTAAACATCTTAGGAACAGCATAACATAAGGACTATTTCCATTGAATCTGATAAATTATGTAGTGTTGCAATTTTTAAAATAACATTTCTAGTAACAATAAAGTAAGAAATATAGTTTTATTGACATTATTGATAACCTTTTTGAAAATGTGACTCAACTGAAATGGTACAAGTTATCCTTTGACCCAAGGATGGCAGTTTCTTTGGAGGGGTGTTTTTCTCACAATCAACATATCTGATTTAACATGATATATAGCTGTTATGTCAATCATGTGTTGCATCCAGGTTGCATTCATCAAGAGGCACTCTGTTAGCAGGTTAATCATTATGTATTCACGATTGGTCAAGACCACCCATAATGTAACTAAAACAATCTCTTTACTGCATAAATGTTTTTTAAGGATAAAATGATACTTCCCAACAACGAATAACGTAAGGCCTAAAAAAAGTTGTTTGTTTCTTGTAACCCTACCCTAACAAGTTTCTATTCAAATAAATCCCTACCCTATTGTTTTTCTGCCCTCCCAACTCCCAATCAATGCAAAACATGCATAAAAAGCACATTTTTTACCAAAATAATAATGCATCAAAAATACTTTTTACCAACCTACCTACCCTATTTTATTTCTGACTGTTACAGGAAACAAACAATATTTTTTTCTTGGCCTAAGCATCGTAATGCACAATTGAATAAATCATGAAGTGTGGGTTACTTTTACCTTTATTGAACTCGAAATGAACAACTGAGCAACATGGCCTAGGAAGGTTCCTAGAAACGCAAAACCGTAACATTGCCAAGACTTTCTTACTGACTTTGGCCCATGATGTTTGTAGATCATTAATTCTTTGATCTTAACAGTGACCTGATGCTAGCCATTTATAGCAACCTGTCTTAAAACACTTATCATAGACAGGAAATTGTCATATGCCAAGTTTTTCATCTCAAATCTAACTTTTTTATTATCCATAAAAAGGTGTAGATGGTATCAGTGAACCTCATTTTGAATAATTCCTCTGCTGATTTTAAGGTAACTTTGGATGAAATTACATGATGACGAAATAAGTGTTATATCTTATGGCCTTTATATGACATCTTCCAATCTTTTTATTCTGATAATAATTTAACTTAATGTGATAATAATTTCTGATGATAATTTAATCTTCCATATTGCATAATTGCGATATTATGTTGCAATATATTCTTTATTTCCAGTTGTATAACTTTTATTGTTTTTGTACTAAATTTCCATTATAAGCTAGCAGTTATTTCATTGGGGGAGGGGGGGGGGGCTCTCCAGGTTGGATGGATATCCCCATCTGTACCTCAGAGTTGAATAAATATAATTTGAGATTAAAGTCGTTAACATTTCCAATATGTTGAACAATATTAATAAAAGGCACTTTTTCTGAAAAGTGGCTACAGAATAGAAATAGTTTCCAAAATCAAAACACAAATAATTTGAAAAAAATGTATTCTTGATATGATTAATTTTGACTTTGACTGACTTACATCTTTAATAAAGGATTATAAACCCACCCCTATCCCTATGTTGACCACTGCAAATGATACATGTAGTCCAGACCAAGATTTGATACCAAACACTAAAATCCTTATTATTGGCGTAGGAAAATTTTTGTGGTTAAACTAACTCCTGAAATAGGGTCTTTTTCCCGATCTTTTTTGCCAGTGTGAATTCCAATATGGCCACCAGTTGCCATGGCGACCAATTTAGAAGTGCACTAATATTTTCTATCTATGTTATGCTGCGACCCTTTCAACTCTTGCTGTTCCACTGCAAGCTGACATTTATAACTGTTAATATTATTGAATGGAATATGATATGCATTCATTTGTTTCATTAACAATAGTTTGTGAAGGTCATATTTTTGTTTAATAAGCTTAATCTTAAGTACAGCAGCTTGGTTACCACCTTGAAATCCCATTTAGATGCCCCCTGATGATAACATTTATTGCAAAATTAGGTTCTGCACCCCTGAAAACCTACTTATAGACACCACGATCATTTTTCTAGCTAATCTGGATGCTTAAATAAGCAGAAATATAGCTTTTAGTAGTGGCCATTTTGAATTCCAATATGGCCGCCAGTTGCCATGGCAACCACTGTAAAAATGTATTCAGGTTACAATGTTCTAAATGTGGTTACTAAGTCTGTGTTTAACTGTGTCAATTCGAAGAAACATAGGCCCAGTTCACTAAAAGCATCTTTATCCCTTAATATAAGTGTTCCATATGCATTTGTTTCATTAACAATAGCTTTGGAGGTCAAATTGTGTGTAATAAGCTTAATTTCAAGTATAACAGCTTGGTTGCGACCTTGAAATCCAATTTAAATGCC
The DNA here is from genome assembly GCA_963942565.1 of Maea johnstoni. NCBI lineage: Eukaryota > Metazoa > Annelida > Polychaeta > Spionida > Magelonidae > Maea > Maea johnstoni. Next base: position 14,771,275 of record OZ012699.1, on the reverse strand, counting down.
ATCTGATGATAACAGCGATTTCAGAATTAAGTTCTGCACCCCTGAAAACCTACTTGTAGACACCAAGGTCCTGTTTCTAGCTATTCTGTATGCTTGAATATGCAGAAATGTAGCTTTTGGTAGTGCTTATTTCGAATTTTAATATGGCCGCCAGTTGCCATGGCAACCACTGTAAAAATGTATTCAGGTAACAATGTCGTAAATGTGTGGTATAAACGATTAGCAGATCAAAATGTTGCACAAATTTATACAGCATGTATAGAGTTTTTGTATTACTTGAGATACAATACAGAATAACTATCTATAACAATGTTTTATGAGCCTTAAATCAGCACAATATCAAGCAACATGGTCATATTTTAAAGCCGTCAATTTTTTTATCCATAGAATTTTAAATTTTTTTCAACCTAAAATATGATTCTTTACTGTCCATTTTGTCAAGAAATGCATTTTTACTGAAAAAAATATCAACTTATTTCTTGGGAAAAAATTTACTTTCTTTGGAAATGCAAATGGCGTTAGCCGATTTTCAGCTTCGTGACCTTTTTGACCTCTGTTGACCCTAAATGACCTTTCAGAGTTGACCAATCAAAAGGTGGCTGGTCTTAAAATTTGCGGAATGAAAAGTTGCAAATGTAGATGCCTTATTTGTTGAAATTGCCCCAGAATAACTGAAGTTATGATAAAAGGTCTTACCCCCACCCCCATATTT
>OZ012699.1:14699277-14769277 GCA_963942565.1 Maea johnstoni | reverse complement strand
GGAATTGTCTGACCTGCAATTTGTAATTTGTAAGAAAGGAAATGATAGAATACAAAGTATTCGGTAATATTTAGTTAGTATTCGCAGTATAAATGTGCTTGGCAATCACAAAAGCTTTGGAATGGGAAGCATAAGTGAGCCGTCGGACAAACCTGCCATCTGGCGGCGGTTTGTAAAACCAAAACAATACACATATAAGTCCTTATATCCTGCATTCTCTACGAGACCACTAGTATAATTTCAATTTGAAAATCTATAATAGATGATACTTACGTGAAAACTTGAAATTCATTTAATTCGCAACAACTGTGTTTTAGCTGTATGTAAAACATCTGAGCCATTTGCCGAATTACAATTATTGATATCTTAATCTTTCTCAGGTCGTAGATATAAGCAGGGAGTTTTTAGTTTAGTATGGATGTCCCTGATATAAGCAGGTAATAAAATTGCCAGAATGAACAATAATAACAAGTAAGATGTTCAAATCCAGCTGTTTCACTGTACATGTTAAATGACCATGTTTTGACATCCTATACATCTGAGCCGTGAGCTGGAATTTGAAATTTCGATTATCATCACTTCTCTGCCATGTTTGTGTCAAATACTGCCTACTAGCCATTTGTAAGACATGTGGGGAACAAGAAAGAGAATACCTGGCGAAAACCACCGCCCAAGTCTGATGATACTGTGTGTATCTTACCTATATCAGGGGTTTTATGTGATCAGTATGCATAGTTTATTGTTATTAACCTTCTTTTATTTATACTGTGTTCATTACTTTGACCGAAGCTGAAAAGCAAGCTCCAGTGTTTGTTTGTTTCATTTGTTTGACTATCTATCTGTATAATGTATGTTTTGCGTCTTTAGATGCAGTCAATCAACACACATTACTATACTTTACTCTAAATCACTGGCAACTTCCTCACATGCCCTGGTCGAGAGCCATCATGACTAGACATTACTCATGTACAACCAGTCTTGCCTCATAACTTCACACCGTAAACTAAGAGGAGTCCAACCAGTTGATGATGTATGCAAGACAGATATGATACCAATAGCTCGTGAAGCGAGCAGTGCGCAGCACCACTGCGTAGCAGCGTTTATGGCAATGAGTCTGAGACGTACTGATACCTTGAAAAATGTTCCGCCAGTTTTCGTAAGTTACCAGAAGTTCATTTGAAAGTAAATTGTGGTGTGCGCAACCTGTTTCCGCAAAGAACAAGCAAAGGCGACCTCTATCGGCGGACAATGACAAAGAATGACGTCATGGTGAGATGGAAATACCGTCATGGATTACAAAGTCGTAACTCTGTGACTTCATTTGTTGGACGGGAATGCAGAATTATAATCGAGTATTTCTAGCTTCGTTTTGTAGGTAGGTTCTGAATTGTATTCTGGAGGTATTTGACCAAACTCAACAATTATATTGAAGTCAGTACAGTGAAGCCTTTCTTTGTGGAAAGACCTCAGAGATATGAATATTGCCTAGCTAGTGTTAACACTTTTGGCAAGTTCTCAATGAGTTCATATATCACGGAGATTTCACTGTGTTAAGTATTTGATAGTATTCATCATCTTGCTTCGCAAATAGCAGTGAAGAATGATCAAAAGAACATATCTCTCTGTCATCATTCTTAGTTTTATTTTTGTCTTGTCATTAATACAATATTATGCAAAATAGCTAGGCTGGTAATAGATAAATACTGTGCACCAGTTAGGAAGACAATTTGAATAACTGCTGACTGAATCTTGCCACGTTAACCTTTAGACCCCTTTTATTCTGTAATACCCACATAATCTTTATGACCTTGAACACAGTGTTATCATCAATATATTTCAGTTTGTATACTGCAAATGAGCTTTGAGTTTGCTCTCGAAATAGGCCTGGGTATATAATACTTTCAGAAATAACTAAAAATAATGCATACATTCAAGTAGTATTAGGAATAAGTGGTTGACCATTATGAATTGGAAATTATTTAGAATTCCATGTTTATCACTATATTCTGCAACATTGAGATTAATTGTCACTACCAAGTTGTTGATGAATGGGGAAACCAGAATTACAGGGGAACCCCACTGCCTGATCGAACGTTTCCGGCAACTTTCTCACATGCCTGGGCCAGATCCAAACTTAAGCATACGTATCAAGATCAAGGTGAGTAGGCTGTGGCAATACCCTAGACCGTATGACTATGAGGGGGGGGGGTGCCCTGCTACCTAAGTGATGGCCTAAAATTGGTCTACCAAGGCGATTTTTTACTAACAGGTGTGCTGAAATTTTTGCAATAACATGTATTTTTTCTGATCTTTTTAGTCAGATTCCTTCTGTATACAGATGCTACTTTGACCTGGAACTACATGTACATGTACAAATGAAGCGTTTTGTTCACAAGGTATGTCGTTGGTATCAAATAAGATGACTCCAGTGAAAGAATGATATTTTCATGCTAGAAAATTCCCCATTAACCAACTAATACTTAAATTCTCCCCTGATAAGTGTCCCCTGAATCTTTGATACCCTTAAAACTTTTTAAATAAAGCATAAGTTCACAAACCATTTAAGGGAGAGTTGTTATTGCAATTACGATAAAACTTAACTTTTAAGCATTTTCCAAGAGATGCTTTTTGATAGATATATCCTCAAAATAGTACTACCTTCTCCAGGAAATTGCAAGCATGTATAGGGTATTATAATTTTCATTTGAAATGAACATGCTTAGTTTGACACAGCTTTTGATGTCTTTCATGTAGGACCCCCATCGTTCATAATGACATAATTAATAATTCATACAATTCGCAATAATATATTCTAAGTACAACTTCTTGCTGAATTGTCTTATAGTACAGGCTGTTTGAGGGCATGTTTTAGTTTTGCAAAATACTGATAAGCATACTGTTATAAATTGAGTAAGCACCAGTATTTTGTTTAACGGTATTCGGTACAGTGCTGGTACAGGTGAACTTGGATATGACGGATTTTTGCATATGACGGACGATATGCTTGGTCCCAGTCCGATGCATATCAAGTATTCGTCATATGCATACGACAGATTTTGCATATGACGGACCAATTTTTCTGGTCCCATTGAGGCTGTCATATCCAAGTTCACCTGTACCAGGTAATGGTTTACAGCACTTACTCCTGATTAGAGTATGTTTGTATGATTGTATTTGTATATACTGTAATTATGCATGATTGGTGTTTAATTTGTTATTGTTTTTGTCTGTTGTAATTTATCTATTTCTCTTTGTTGTTTATTTAATGCATTATTGACATCATTACTCTCATTCTGCTACAACGGAATAACCTGAATGAATGGAGACAATATAAACGGGATCAGACAAAAAAAATTAGGCTTTGCTGACTCTGGCCAAACCTTAAATGTTATAACGTGTACCAGGGACCAGCGGAGAAGACTTCTTCAATTACAGGTTGGCCAGAGTTGTCTGTAATTTCTGATAATTATGATGTGAAAGTGTGTGTGTGTCTTTTTTGTAAGTACTAGTATCGCTATCAGAAGCTTAGTTTCGACAACTACCAATAGGTGATGGGATCACTGCTCAGCCATAAATACAAATCTTTCTTTTTATTTTCAAAGCATTTTTGGTTTTATTTATTTGCTTGACATCTATGACAAATAAATATTTCGGTTTTTCTACCCAAAACACTGTGTCCCGCTAATATCAGGGACACTTTACCAAAGGCCTTTTATGTTTGCAACATATTGCTAAACCTATAATGCCTTTAAAGCCCCTAAACCCTTATGCAGCTGGTGGCTAATTTGGTTAATACAAAATGATGCAAAAAACAACTAAGAAATGACTGAAACCCTGGCAATTGGGTACTCATCTGAGAGTACTCAGTGAGTGCTATCCAATGAATACCGACATGACAGGGTTTAGATGGTTTTCAAAAAATCTTTGCGTCCCTGTGTTTGGACAGAAGTAGCCTCAGCATTGGAAGGGTTAATGCCATATTTTACAGATGATAGCATCCTGTGGAAAATATTTGGAGAAATATTCGTCAGAACCTCTAACTAAAACTCTCCTTCAACTACTTAGCAGATCAATGCTTAATCCATTCATAACTTAGTCTCAATGACTAGTGTCATCTGAACCTATGGTACTTATGAAAATATTTAGTAATTGATCACAATTTCAAATAACTTTTGAAAAGAAAGTTGTGATATAGGATCTGAGCAACATTTCTTCCTCAAATATTTTCCAAAATATTTGCATGCATACTTCCTTGCTTACAAGCACAGACAAGATAGCGTGTCATTGTGTTGGTGTCTTTAATACTCTAGAACACACATATGACGCTTGTCCCAAATATAGCGAATTGGGGAGTTTTGGCATCATAGCGTATCTCTATGTTAGCGACGGTAGCCGCCGCTGACAGCGCCAGTACAGTAAGAAAGAAGTACAGCGTTTTTATATATAGCGAAGGGGAACCACACGCTATGTACGCTATATATAAACAGACGCGTACATTGTGTGTTCTACAGTATCACATCTCTGACAGTCAAGAAACTTAATATTGCAGGAGGAAAGCAACGATAATAGCAAGAAAAACAAGGTAAGAAACTATTGGATACTGTAAATCGTGTGATGTTAACAAGGAATCGACCTTCCTGAATTTACCTCAAGAGGGTAAAATTAAAAACAGTTATCTTAAGCCATTTGTATTGGTTTGGTGTGGCAGACATGTGCCGGGAAAATTATAATCGGGAAATACCCAAAATACTTATTTTTCCGGGAAATAAAAGTCCCAGGAAATATACCTGCTTTACAGTATTTTGCATGAAACATGTGTAACTGATTTCTAAATGGTGAAAATGTCAAAGCTAAAAAAATCCGAGCTGTGAGCTTTCTTGGTTGAGCGTGGACTGTTCCAAGTCGATTGCTCAAGCTTTCAATTAATCATCGCTATACTATTATCCAGTATAAAACATTGCTTTGTCTGGCGGGCATTATTAATGCTTGCTCTAAGCCATTAATGCTTAACGATTATGCTGCTGGTGACTAATTTTGCCAGTACAAAATCATGCAAAAAATTGAAAAAATGGCTGAAACCTTGGAACATGGGTACTCATCTGAGAGTGCTCAGCGAGAACTATCCCATGAATACCAATATGACAGGGTTTAGATGGTTTTCAAAAATCTTTGCGTCCTTGTGCTTTTGATGAAAGTAGCCTCAGCATTGAAAGGGTTAAGAGTTACCCCAGAAAGTGTTGTCTGAACATATGCTACTTTTGACAATAACATCAGAATCAAGATTGATTTCACAAAATATCTAAAGGGGAGCTTTTGGCATTGTTCTAATTAACATTTCTCCTTCCAAATATCTTTACAAATATGCTTTTGACTGAACGATTTTGTGAACATTTTTTTCAGGTATTAGGATTTGTGTCAGATACCTGGCTTTCTTGTTTCAAACTTGTTAACCCATTTATGCCTAAAGGGCCCAAAATCATCCAATATCTTTGGTGATATCTCTCTCACAAAAGAGTTAATTTTGAAAAAATATTTGGAGGGAAAAAGTTCATCAGAACCTAACCAACAACTCTCCTTCGAGTATTATGTAAATCAATACTATATTTCCATGTTATTTTGAAAGGTGTCAGAGATTGGATGACAAGATCTCTATGCATGAATATGGATTAATCCTTATGCTGGTGGCGGCTAATTTGGCCATAACAAAATAATGCAAAAAATCTGAAAATTGACTGAAACCCTGGCACAAATGAAGTTCTAAGCCAGAGCTTTCCAAAGAATACCACCATGATAGGCTTTAGATGGTTTTCAAAAATCTTTAACCCTTGTGCTTTGGATGAAATTAGCCTCAGCACTGGAAGGAAAATGGTCCGTTGCCTATAGCCAGTGTCCTGTCTTTATTGCCATATCCAGTTACATGGTGCCATACCTTACAGTCCAATCTATGTTCCTGAATACTGTAGAATAGGAAATTAATCCTAGTGGTTTATTCTGCTGAACATTTCCGAGTGGGGTCAGTTCAGTATAGTAAAACTTGGATGTATTGTTCCTGTCATTAGAATATTAACCTTCATTATTGGCTTTTCGGAATAAAAAATCTCGGAAAAATCCAAAATCACGAATTCAGTTAATTTGCACCTCTGATTAATTTCCTTTTCTACAGTATCATATGCCGTCTCTCTTAACCATTCAGGCCAGGAGACCTCCTGAAAAATGTTGCCTGGATCTAAAACACCTTTGCAAATGATTCTAAAAGTTATCATAAACTCACTAAATATTCAAAGGAGAGTTGCAGGTCAGGCTCTGAACAACATTTAAAGTTCTAATATTCTTAAAAAAAATGATCTGCCAAAGAAATACTACCAAAATTTTTGGAGCTCGAGTGTCCAACAGTCACACCAGGCACCGACATAAGTACTTGCCCGCTTGCCCTAGCAAGTGAATTTTTGGAAAAAAAGGCTTTTAGGCAAGTACATTTTAGTTTTCACTTGCCCAAGCTGATTTTCTGACCGCTAAACACATTTTTAAGTAGAAAATGGCGACAATAATCCAGAAATATGCAAACAATGCAAAAAAACTTTAAAGAAAATGATTTTCAAATAATTAAATCCATGATAAAATAATGCATGCCTTTCTATCATATGTTATAACTTATTTCGGGCAAGTCAAAGATTATGTCAGGCAAGTAATACATCATTAACTACTTGTCCGGCATGATAAGTGACCTCAGGCCACAGAAACTTCAAAACGTGTGACGGGTTACCCCCTGTGTAAACTCAGAGCTTGGAAGTATTAATCTGCAGTCATCTTAAGTGTCAGTTTCTTTTGATCAGAATGATGAAGCCTCTGACAATTTGACACATGTGAGTCTGCATGATATTTCTTGCAACTTTGATATTTCTTGATATTTCTTTTAATTTTGATATTGGTTTTACTTTGAATGATCTCCACCAAATGTCCTTTGATTGACCCAGGTCATCATTATTACTAAAGGGATTTTCGACCTAATCGTCTTATGTCAGTCAGCAAATTGCTGTGCTCCAAGACTGATTGTCTGAGCCCCTGTGCAGGCATTAATGGATTGAAAAGTTGTGAAAAGAAAGTTCCCTAAACCAAATGAAACTACCATTTTGGTTGTACTAGCATATGACCATATTTGGTAAAACAATGCATGCCCATATTTGGTAAAACATCGCATGCCCATATTTGGTAATTCCTAACCATTAAGGGTTTAGCTGAAATCATACATCTCTATAACAGCCCTGAAGGCTTGATTGTTTTGGTGGTATTTTTCAAACAAAGATATCATTTTAGAAGATAACAGGAGATATATTAATGAGAACCCGATGAACAATTCTCCTTCAAATAATTTCCAAATCAAGCTACATTCCGAAGTTTTTTCATGTGTTGAAGCATCAGGAAATTGTCATTTCTTTCAAAGTAACTTTAACCCTTATGCTGGTGGTGGTTAATTTGGCCAATAGAAAATGATGGATATATGAAATATGTGAAACCCTGGCATATGGGTACTCATATGAGAGTATTCAGTGAGAGCTATCCAATGAATACCAAAATTGCAGGATTTAGAGGTTTTTTAAAAAAAGCTTTGGGCACCTGACAAAAGTAGCCTCAAAATTCGAAGGGTTAAGCATGAAACTGTAGAAGTAATCGTAACTTGGTGCTGTGTTCTGCAACCACGCCCAGGTAATCGTAGATTCAGTGTAGTTTTATGCGACCACACCCGGCTGTATAGTACACGTTATTTGCTTTTAAAGAGTTCACGTGAGCTGGGTAATCTCAATACAGACAGCCTAGAAAAGTCCTCGTTACGCCCTGAAGCTGTGCTTCCTGTTCTTCCCTTTACCTCTTTGCAAAACGCTGCACATAATCCTTTACTTTAGCTTTAAATGATTCCTGGAAAGTGAACAGAAAAACAACATAAATGAAAACACACACACACACACACATATTAAGCAGGACAAAACAAAAATTTACACTTCAAATATTTCTGAAATCCATGATTTTTTCTAAATTCAGAAACAGTATATACTACTGTAATCTGGGAAAGCATCTCATTAACTGAATAATGATCTTAGTCAAAGCTTTTATATATACTGTCAAATCTTCTCAACTTGAAATGCTTGTGTAATTCTATTTCATTCATATCTAATATACATTTATATATATATATATATATATATATATATATATATATATATATATATATATATATATATATATATATATATATATATATATATATATATATATATATATTATATATATACATATATATATATATACATATATATATATATATATATATATATATATATATATATATATATATATATATATATATATATATATATATATAAATATATATATATATAAATATATATATATATATATATTAGATATAAATGATATAGAATTATATATGTGTATGTTTATAAATAAATATATATATATATATATATATATATATATATATATATATATATATATATATATATATATGTATATATATATATATACACTTGAGTTCTTACCTTATCACGTTCATAATGTTCAGCTGCTTCTACGTTAAGTGGATCATCAAAATTCAATAAATCCTGTAAAATATAAGAGAAAGAATTTATTCTTATGTTATCCGTAGCATTTTATTTGTGAAGACAATAACACCAAGGAAATAACAGCAGTGGATCCTAGTCTTTCATATGCAATAAAAATGCTGTTATAGATATCAAAAATATATTTATTCACATTGGAATGCAACAATCTACAAATTTGTAGTGAATGATGTCATTTAAAGGATTACAAACAAGAGAAACGCCAATGGGGTCAAGGTTCAGATCAGTTTGAGAGGTTACTTAGTCTTGTTAATCTTTTTAACTTTTGATTTTTCATAATTTTAGTTTTTTCATTTTTTTTTTGTATTTTCCTGATCTTTCGATTATCCTTGTGATTAGTTTTTTTTGTGGTTAGTTTGGGGCCAGTTTTTTTTCATGCTCTTTTTAGTATTTTTTTCTACGTTTTTTTGGTATGCTGTAAATTTATGTGTGTGTGGTCAATCAATGTGTAATTCTTTGTTGTTGGTTCTTTGATGATTTACTTACTAGGTGAATGGTCCCTACCACTTCACATACAAAGACCCCACACACAACTGCACTTAAAATACATACAAACAAATACAAATACATACAAATATTCACATATATTTATTTATTCATATTTATATTTATATTCATAATACATCTATTTACAACCAAGCATCTCACACACAATTCACATTTTATACACATACTTGTACTGTAGCCATTAATACCCAAAGAAAAAACCTGTCTTACAAAAACTTTTCAAATGTAAGCAATGACCATATGACACAAAAAAAATCCAGCCTTACAGAAAATAATGAATGTAATCCCCAGACGACTTCTTTTAATCTCCTAGTAGGGGCCCATCCGGTGCTGTCTAGCGAGTTGGCGCGTAGTAAACTCAGACACACCTCACCGTCTTCATTGATATTCGGGTGCCATATCTTTGTACTGCACGTAACTCTAGGTGGCTGAAAATATACAAACACAATATTAGGAATAGGTAGCGTTACTCAATATTATACCAAGAATGATTTAGAATGGGAAAAATAATTGGGTAGAAAAAGTTATTTATGGTATTGTATTGTTTAAGATCTGAAATATATATAAATTGACTGAATTGCTATCTGGGCATCTCTGTGCAAACGGAAGTTCACTATCTATTAGCAAAGTTTCTGAAGCTGACAGTGCTAAATTAAACAAAATTAGGTACCTGGGAGGCAGGCAGTATCATTTAACATATCATTTAAGCTATCGAATTGTTATTGGAATTGTATAGTACCCTGAAATTTTAAAAGTGCTAATTCATGCAGAATATAAACAGCAGTTTTTTCCCCTTGTGTGCACTAAGGTCACATAGCACCACTCGCCTTCAGCTCATTGTGTGACCTTTGACATTTTTGCACTGAACCATGGTGAGTTGGGCAACCCACCTTATCATTCACTATTCCTACAGAAATGGGGTAATTAATGGTATATTAGAGGTGTACGGCGCAGGGTCTCAGCCAGGATTTCAGAAATGCCTGTCAAAAACAGCAATTCCAAAAATTCTACCTGTACAGATTTAGCTATTTATCTACTTCAAACCCTTGCAGCAACGTCATTCAATACTATATTGTGTTGAAAAGTGCAATTTACACTTCAGTTTTGTCATAGAAGATGGTTAGCTAGTAAAACATTTAGTAATTACCCCAAAAAAGTCACAATGGAAAATTCCTCATAGAAATTTCAGCCTGTCCAAAAATGAGGTATTCCATAAGCTGCCTGTCGAAAAAAAGACACTGGGTGTACACCTGTTTTCTCAATACTACGAAATATTGTCAATTAGCGGTGTCATTAATACTCGATTTAAGTAGATGGTTGGCTTTTTTCAATGTAATTATCCTTTTGAAAGAGTTCAATTACCTATAAACACTAGAGCCACCTAGCAGACATATAACAGACTAGGGTAATTTTGGTAAATCCCTGTGAATGCGCAGGTCATCACAACTACTTATATAAACATACACATTGTGCTTTCATTCAACTTGCTGCAAGGACATATAGTCGAAGTATGAGTATATAACTAAGATAAGGCTTCCCAGTATAGTAAACAAGCTTGGTAGCAGAATGGATAGAATACATCCAATATCCCTTGGTTTTAAAAAAATCAATGGATTCAACCATGTTATAACATGTCTGTTGTGTATTACAGGTATGAGTGACTGCCCAGAGCATATGGTGATGAAATAAAATGTGCAATCCACTTTCATAAATTTGCCCATTCCCAAAACTAATGCATAGACTAAGTTTCAACTAAATGGAAACTTAGTCAACTACCAAAATTCTTTTTTCAATAATGAAGTATTTAGAGCATTATTGAATATCCATGACGCTCCCAGCGCCAGTGACAGTTCTACTCACCACAATATTATATTCTTCTGGTACATCTATACTGAACTTGAATTTTCCGCCCTGCCAGAAGCCCTCTTCTGGATTAATTACCAAACTAAACACATGCAGTTTATTAGGATCGTCAAACTGCAACCTGCAATTCTTAGGAAGATTCTGTTCCATTTCTTGAGTTTCTGAAAAAAACACGTAAAACAATGATAATTGTTCAAAGCCTTGTCTAGGTATCATTTAGAGAACAAAATCCCTAGAAAATCGCACAGTAAGGCACCCAAATATCTAGGTCAGGAAGTTTTTAAAATGTCAATAGTAAGCACGAAAGTAAACTTTTGTTGATTTTAACTTACAGGTCAATGCTAGGGTACTATTTTAAAGTTAATATGCATTGTAGATATTATTAAGTTGGTACATCATACATGTTTATGGATGTTATCTGAATATATAGATTTGTCTCGCATGAAATTAGGTTTCCCAAATATTTGTAATGCTGTTTTTTGACACCAAGTTTCAAAATCCTAGTTGAAGCAAGCCCTGGTTTGTTTCTAAAAAATAATGAATAGTATAATAATGAAATCTTAAGTAACAAACAAATGTGGTCATTAGGGCTGCATACCGCTAAGGGTGAAGCGGTACGGTACCATAACCGGTACCAACGAAATGATACAGTATTTTAACGGTACTGCTATCAGTATCTTGAACTATATGCTAAGTACGCACTTAGCCTAGTTCTTGACATACATAAATAACATATCAATCTCTGATATGCAAATCGATAACATCATATGAAAAGTTGTACTTACGGCTGCCGAAAACTTGTTATCATGAAAGGTACGCTATAGCGAAGCGAGTACCATATCGCAGCTGCCATAGCGTTTGTTGTGATTGTTATCACCACCGCCTAGTGGCGCTGTAGTAGCGATATGCAACATTTCATATGATGTTATCAATGTACTTAACAGAGATTGATATGTTATCTATGTATGTCTTGAAAGAACTAGGCTAAGTGTGTGCTTTGGTTGTTGTGATTTGCAAAATACCGATAAGCATACCGTTAAAAATTGAAACGAGTATGCACCGGTATTTTGCGAAGCGGTATTCGGTACGGTGCTGGTACCGAGTACCAGTGTACAGCCCTAGTGGTCATATATGCAAGTTATTTAAGACCTTCTTAGTACTGCATAAATGTATGTGAAATAATAAACCCTGTACAAATGATCATATCAAATAAATGCGGAATTGAAAAAAACTACATGTAGCTATTCTAAGAACAGATTATATGTGTAGTTTTGACATTCTAATCTATAACACACTACCATACATAGAAGATACACCCTGGAACAATTTTCAATTTCAGTGATACTAAAACGAAGTTTAACCAAGCTACTTTCTATCAAGGGACAATACAATTTTTGTCAGTTTAAAGCAAACTCTAGTATTTACTTGCCAGGGGTGTCAAAAATATTTTAGTTCCGAAGTACAGTCAATAACAGGGGTGTCCAAATATTTCAGTCCTGGAGCACAGCAATTTTTGGTGACCGTGGTTCAATAATAGCTATGAATATTGTCACCTAGTGGCACTGCTATATATTGAACCTTATTGCAATGGTTAAGACCAAGACCAATCAATATATAGTAATTACTAAATGGAGTTCACTGGTCTTAAATACAATTTGTCTTGACAATTGAATAATTCAAGTAAGATATACAATAAGCTCAATAGGTCATGTTTTGCGAATATTTCCCAGTTAAAGAGTGTTTCGAGTTTTTGGTTTGTCGCACATTTTGAAGCCTATGTCTCACGCTTGTGCGACAATTTGACACCCCAGAATAAGTCCTCTGGAGCACAACAATTTCTGGTGACCGGATTTCGATAATAGCTATGGTTATTGTCTCCTGGCAGCACTACTATATTAGCCTTTATTGCAATAGTTGAGACCAAGACAAATCAATAGACAGTATTAAGAAATGGAGTTCACTGATTTTTAAATACAATTTGTATCAGAAATAATTTAAGTGAAATATCTGACAGGCTCAACTGGTCAAGTTATCCAGTGCTTTTTAAAAGTGTTTTGTGTGTCGCACGTTTTGGAGCCCCTGTCGCACGCTGGTGCGACAATGTGACAGTTGGACACCCCTGCTTGCTCTGCATGACAAGTCAGCCCCATAATGCATGTTGGTTCCTGCAGCCACAAACTTACCTTTAACTAATAATTTATCCCTTATTGACATCCTTTTTTGAATTGATTCTGGTGTAGGGACCTTGTGGTCTCCCTGTTCTTTTAGCTTTTTCTTTAAGGTAATCATATTTCTGAAAAAAAGCAGAATAGTACATCTGAAACTAAATTCAGTAATAGCCATCATTCTAGTCAAATTTCAGAAACATTTTGGGGGGAAGGGCACAACTTTTGCCGCTAGTGAGATTCAACGTTCACTTGCATAACTCCAACTTTCAAATTTAAAAAATTGTATGTTATATAATATTACATTTAAAACCAAGTAAACCATGTTGCTGGCATGTGTAAACATGTTTTCTAGGACAAGCTTGGATGCCAGACCACAAAACTTGCACACCGTCTCAAAGTAAACCTGAAATATACATAGCATACTTGCCCAGTGGGGCAAGCAACATACAGTTTTCACTTGCCTTTCAGCTACAATTTACTAATTCTACTAGTCCGGGGTAGAGATGAATGCTTTTCCCTTATAACTTAAATACTTTCCAAAATAAAGAACTTGCATCTATCATAGCTATGATGTAAAGAATCGGGTGGACTTGAAGCTATCAGATCTTGCCTGTGACCTGGGGAATGGGTCACAGCATGTGGTCAATTGATATACCCTGCTTACAGCCAAAAAGCTGTATATATATATATTCCTGTGAGAGAGATGACAGTATATAGAGCCGTGTAGTGCAGCACTGATTACCAGGGTTGGCTGTTCCTGCCAAACGGCGTTTTTTTGCCTCAAGTGCCAGAAACAGGTTTTGGACGTTTTGGCATTTCTGACACTCGATTTGGCAGAAACAGTATCTTTTTCATGTGAAACACGGGCCAAAAACATGATTAGTTTTCTTTCCCCATCAAAATATTTTAGTCAAAATACTGCTAGGAAATGTGTGCATAAACTCTCAATGACTATACATACAGGTCATATATGGTCACTAATTATCAGATTCATTGTCAGTCCTGATCTGTGCCAAAGTACCTGACCTATGTGATTCATGTCAGAACACTTAAACAATGATAATTGTGGATTTCAAGTTTATCAAAGCATGTCTGGTACTACTAGAACCAGAGAAATACATCCCCTTGATCCGCAACCCCATTGGCACTGCAAGCTAGCATCTGCGCCTCGGGTTACGCGGTGTTGCCTGGGGAAGTATTGGTAACGTGATTTTTTTGTAAGCATGCAGCAGAGAGACTGGCTGACCGACTGGCTGGCTGGGGGATGTCATCCTATCTAGGTCAGATAGGTTGCCAAGGAGATGGGGTCCGCAAGCAGCCAGGCTGTGGTACACACGTTATCTATGACTCATAGTGGGAGGCAGAGAAATTTGAGGATGCAAGCCCAGTGCCCACTCCCTGTCTACTACTCTCAGCTAGAACTGAGGTTGTAAAGTACAATTCTTAGTCACAACCAGGAAATCAAGGCAACCAGCTTAGGTGCTCACCCAATATATTTCAGGAGATGGGGGCCAAAAAATTGTTGGCATTCCACAAAAATCCAATCACCAACCAACTAGTTGTGTTGCAGCCAACTCTAGTTCTTGATGTTGACACACATGTGAAGGCTGACATTAATTAACTGATTAATGAAGAATTTGTGAATTAGAATAACTCCTAAAACATCTTGTCAATAACTAAAACTCACAATCAAAATACCATGATAAAGTTAATCTAAAACTGTCAAATTAAAGCAAGTTCCATATTTATAAAAGCTTTGTAGGTAGTTAGTTTTTTCAAGTTTATCATTACATTATTTTCTTTGGTGAGTTCTTTGTGTTCCCCTTGTTATGTTATCATAATCATTGTTGAAATTGTTTTTGTTTTGACCTGGTATAGGGGTAAGCTCTTCCCTCTAAAAAGGTAGGACTTATTACATCTGGCACCCTTGACTAAAGAGATCTAGTCGGTGGACGGGTACTTACGGGTGTTGCCAATACTTTTGGATCAGATTAATGAAATAAAGTGTCTTTGACAGGTTCAACAAAGCCTTAGGTATGTCATCCTCTATCCTTTTTCTTTCTCTCTATTTTCGCTCACGGAAATGAAAATTACCCAAAATGCAGCAGAGGCCCCCTACATCATTTTCATAACATGTATACACACTGAAACCAGCGGTCTCATTTGATACGTTTCTTTTACATAAGCTTCGGCATAAAAAATAAAAAAGGCACGGCAGTCGTAAAAAGTGCTGTAGCCCCAAAACATTAGACTGTCTTTGCAGTGTTTGTGCATTGCTGTAAGCGGCTGCAAAATGGCTGCCTTGGAGTTCGAGTGGCCCTGGCAGTACAACTTCCCACCGTTCTTCACGTATGTAAAGCGGCAGAAAACAACTCTCTCTCTCTCTCTCTCTCTCTCTCTCTCTCTCTCTCTCTCTCTCTCTCTCTCTCTCTCTCTCTCTCTCTCTCTCTCTCTCTCTCTCTCTCTCTCTCTTCTCTCTCTCTCTCTCTCTCTCTCTCTCTCTCTCTCTCTCTCTCATCCAAACACAATTTAAGTTAACAATTCTCTCACCTCTCTCTTTTAAAATCACCATGATTTTTTTACGTCAAATGTACCCACAGGCTTTGCTGGTTGGACTTTTCCTCCTTTGAGATTAAGTATCCATTTTATTTATTCCCCCAGTCACTCCCAGGAGATACCTAAGAATGAAGGGTATCTTTTTGGAAGTGGCTGCGTAGCCGGCTGGCCGGCTATGCAGCCCCGGGGGGCTGCGTAGCCGGCCAGCCGGCTATGCAGCCTATACTTCAGCATTTGGCTGCATAGCCGGAATATTATCAATGTGTATAGTACCAGACATGGAGTAATAAGTGATAGGTAATAGACTGATTTTCAAAGTAATAGCATGTAATAAGTAATAGACAGTGAAAATCTTAAGTAATTGTAATAGACTGATCCCAAAAGTAATAAGTAATTTTCTGTTACTTTTCTATTAATTAGCAAATTTATGACCAAAAAATCATCTATAAAAACAATCACTTTTCCATAGTCACCACTCTTTGACTAATTTTTGTCACTCCTTGTCTCAAATGGCTTGAATTTGAAGGATTGATTTCAGTAATAAGTCAGTGAAAAGGTTTTGTGAGTCATCTGAAAGGCAGTCAAACTTTTTCACTGCATCTCCTAAAGGGTGTTGTTCTTACTGCCAATGTCTAGGTACTTCAATCTAGGTCAGAGGCCAGGGAAAGTTGATTTAATTGCAATTTGGTAAAGATTACCATAACTGCCATCAGGTAGTACCCATGAGAACAAAAAGGCACTCTGATTAGCTGCCCATCCTTATTCTCACTACCTTCCATAAGATGAGTATAGATGCCTTGCCCACAGGTTTTAGACAGCAGGGTGAAAAAAATACATTTTCTTTATATACATGTACATACTGAAGTGCATGTATAAAGAAAATGTATTTTTTTTTATTGGTAATAGAAAGTTTATTGTTGCAAAAAGTACAATGTATTAAAAAAAGTGAGCCACACTTTTTGAGTGATTAAGCCTAATGATGCTGGCGGCTAATTTGGTCATCGGCGATTTTTTGACCGATATTCTCTTGTCTTTTATCGATGATTTCGTAATGAACAAATTAGTCACCAGCATCATACGGCATAATCACTCAGTTCAAACCACCGATGCCTATTTTGTGGCTTATTATTAGTCTTGAACACTAAAATCAACTACGCCCTGACACTCAGGCTCAACAAGACACTAGGTTACCAAATCGCACTCAACCTTCTTTTCTCAATTTTCTTACAGGTTTGGTACAGTTTTCTACTTGTTTGCAACTATACAAAAACTACCTATTACCAATGAATTTCTTTCTTAACCCTTTCATACCTGGAGATCTACTTGACTAGTAGCAGTTTTGGGTGGTACGGGTATGAATGGGTTAATATTACATGCACTGTACACGTTGATAATATTCCGGCTACGCAGCCAAATGCTGAAGGATTGGCTGCATAGCCGGCTGACCGGCTACGCAGCCCCTGGGGCTGCATAGCCGGCTAGCCGGCTACGCAGCCACTTCCTATCTTTTTCATTTTGTCTTATTTGATTTCAGTGGTATTTAGTCTAGGCTGAGATGAATGGAACATGGATATGTTGCTACAGACCAATTACCATAAGACCTAATATGATGAGAAAGCAAAGCTTTAAATGCTCGCGCAGCTCGATGATATTTCTGCATTCCCCTTCAAACGCAGTCACAAAGTGTTTGTTATTGTTATCCGTGACGTCATTAATAATAATAATAATAATAATAATAATTGGAATTCATATAGCGCCTTTTCCATCATAAAATGTTCAAAAGCGCTGCACATTGTCATAGTTTGAGTAATAGTCCACAACGCCTCAATGGGCGAGCCTGAAAAGGTGTGTTTTGAGACACTTCTTGAAGGCCTGACACGATGTAGAATCCTTCAGGTGTTGTGGAAGCGCATTCCATAATCTCGGTGCACTAATGGAGAAAGCGCGATCTCCAAATTTGAGTCTAGTCCGAGGCTCGTCCAGAAGGCCCTTTGCTTCTGATCGTAGATGGCGTCTGGGTTTATAAGGCACGAGCAGCTCCTTGATGTACTTAGGTGCAAGTCCGTTAAGCGCCTTGTATACCAGCAGTAGGACCTTAAATTGGATGCGGAATTTGATTGGTAGCCAGTGAAGCTTGATGAGAACAGGTGTGATATGTTCATATTTCCTGATTCTCGATACTATCCTTGCTGCACTGTTTTGTAGTCGCTGCAGCTTTGCAATCAAATCCTGTTGTATTCCAATTAGGAGAGCATTGCAGTAATCCAAGCGAGACATCACCAGTGACTGCATCACTGTTTTTGTGGCATCTTCTGTTAACACACGTCACGCTTTTCCAATATTTCTCAGGTGAAAGCTAGATTTTTTGACAACACTTTTGACATGGGGTGCCATGATCAGTTGAGAGTCAAACATAGCTCCCAGATTCCGCACAGGCTCAGATGCAACAGACACATCAGTCCCCGCTACAGAGAGTGACTTAATGCTCAGTTCAGCTAGGTGTTTCTTAGAGCCGAATAGAATGAATTCAGTCTTGTCATTGTTGAGTTTCAGTTTGTTCTGAGACATCCAGACACTAATGTCACACAAACATTTCTCAAGATTTAGGATTTCACGTTTGACTATTGCGTTATCACTTGTCTTTTTGAATGATAAGCAGAGCTGGGTGTCATCAGCATAGCCATGATTGTTCAGACCGTAGGATCGGATTAGCTGTGCCAGAGGTATGATGTATATTAGGAACAATAGTGCACCCAACACAGATCCCTGTGGTACAGACCACAGGATTTCCTGATTTTCGGAGAAGTCATCATTGATTTTAATCCTCTGTTTCCTGCCCAACAGGTACGATTTGAACCACTGTAGAGCAGATCCTTTAACTCCAAGAACTGACTCCATCCTAGATAGAAGGATGGAGTGATCGATTGTATCGAAAGCAGCGCTAAGATCGAGTAACACAAGGATCGCAGCCCCATTCTTTACTTAAACTTCGCTGAAACATATTGGAAGCCCCTTCATATGAGCTTTATATTTGTGCAATAACCACACACAGTATGCGTAGCGATTGACCGAAAATATGGCATAACAATTACTACGACTTCAACCTGTTGCAAAATCGTCATTTCACGACAGATTTCATCTAGAATTAAGAGACATGTAGAATTATTTGTGGCGGTTGTAGTGATTTAAACTGCATTGAAATCGATTCACGGAAAGATGAGTAAAGTCATTTTTACCGTGAACATCGAAGTAACGACTTTGGAATACGCGGAATTCCATCGTAACATGACGTCATTTCAATACGTCAGCATTTGTCGCACGTGAGCATGTATGTTTCAGTTGTTGCATAGTTCGGCGTGTGTTGCACGATAGTCGGCGACCAAAACGCTATTTTGACACAATTTAAAGGAAACAATCCAAATTTATTATATGATTAAGAAATATTTAAAACATGAAACGATCTGGCGGCAAAATGTGCTCTTAAAGCAAAAAGTTATGCTCATTTTTCCGAGGTAATCAAGCGAGCAGGGTCGAGCGAGCGAGCCCGACGAGAGACGAACAGGCAGACGTCAACACCAAAAAACCAGCCTCAGTGTGTATCCTGCCATTACACTATATATATACCGTAAATGCTCGCTACGCTGAGCCGGCCTTCGGCTGACTCACTACGCGAGCTATTATAAAGCCCTAGACACACTTAATCTCGGCTCAGTGTGATGTCACTAGGAGATGGACGAATGAAAGATTCGTATTTGTTTACGTTATAGAAGAGGTTTTCCACATGCGCAGAACGCACCTCTTAAGTGGTTCCACAACACTGGGGGCCTGACTGCAAAATGAATCTTAAGTAAGTGTATGTCAAGTCAACAAACAAAAATTACGTACATGTACGTCTATAATTACAACAATAGCAATTAAGTTCTTTTTAAAAGCTATTTGTGCAGTCAGCCCTTGGACTAGGAGTCATGCAGAGGCTGTTGAGCAAGATCTGCTGGTTGTGTATCCAGTGATCAAAAGCACATGCCCAATATGCCCCAACTTTAGTACCCTGTTTATTCATCCTTCTACCTTCTTTTCTTCTCACCAATCTCTTAAGATTCTCTTTCACTCTTAGTTGTTTATATTGAACAATATAGATATTATGCTAATAGTACTGCAAGTCAAATCCATTTTTTTACCAAGATTATTCGGTGATCAGACACGAGTGTGCCTGTTCTCTTAGTTGATTCTACCTTGAAGCCTCTCACTTTAAGTTTGTTGCGTGTCATTGAAAATATTTTGATTTTTCCAAAAAAAATTTGAATATTTTTTCCGCTTGATGTTTCAGGATCCAGCCTAACTCTGACACGCGGAAGAAGCAGCTAGAGGGCTGGTGCCATGTGGTTCTCTCCTACTATCGTCATCACAAACTCTACAGCCTGGACGTAGTGGAGGCCCAGAGCAGCGATATATTCTACAACAAAAAACTCAATCGTATCCTTTTAAACCCATACTGTATACAGCTTTCATTTGGAACTTTGCTAAAAATTTCGCTTTACAGCCCTGCTGGAGGGTATTTGTGCCACTTTAAATTTGCACATTCAAGCAATCAAACAAAGCAGATACAAAGCAGGATATTTACTTGAAGGATGTTATTTTGGCGCTATCATGGGGAGTGCGAAAACAACGAAAAATGAAATGCCTGTAATAAATACTCGTTATACAGTACACATTTCAAAGGCTACAGTCTTATGTGTAGCAAACACTGACCTAGACAACCATGCAATCATGCATGATGTGTCAAGCCTTAAAACATCAATTGTTTTTTTCCACCAATTGTCCAGAAAAATAGGGTAGGTGGGTAGGCAAAAAAAAAAATGCTCAAAAAATATGTGTTTCATGCATGTTTAATGCTGATTAGGAGTTGGAAGGGTGGAAAAAAATTAGGATGGGGATTTCATTTGAGTTAAAACCTGTTAGGGTGTGGTTACAGGACACAAACAACTTTTTTGGGCCTTGCATAGGAATTCAGAAGCATGAATGAGTTAAGATTATTGTTGAAAATCTACCTTTTCAGGTGGCTCTGGCTAGTGTTGTGTCAGTTGATCATTCCACCGCAATTGATTAAAAAAAATCTTTCACAATCTTTAAAGTTATTTATTATGGAAACAATATTCATTTGTCAGGATTTTTGTTTAAAAAAACTCATATTTGTCAATTGATCTGGAATCAAAGAAGATATGGAAATTCAAAATAAAAAGAAACAAACTCCCAAGTAATGTTTTAAAAAAGGAATTTAAACTCAGGTTTCCCTCTGAGAATGTGAACCTGCCCTGGTAGCATAGTGGTCTTAAGTGATGCCACTGACGGCTACCTGTCTCTCACCACTGCTGGATTTGAATTCAGGGCATGTGAGAAAGTTGCCAATGACTTAGGGTGAGGCGATGGTTTTTTGGGGGGGGTCTGTGGTTTCTTCCACCACATTCAACCGGCTAATCACAGCTAAACTGCAATATGGCATAAAAAGTGGTGATAGAGGAAATTCCGAAATCCAAATTTTCCTTAATAATTTCCCAGGAAAACTTTCAATAGATGGTGTTTACACTGTACTAGAAGCTCTTAAAGAAAAAGGTAAGTTACAATTTTCTCAGAAAAAAGTTATCCAAAATGAATAAACAACTAGCAAATGTTTACTTTGTAATTTGTGCAATTGGATGTTGTACAATTAGTTGGGAATATTTGTTAACCCTTCCGATGCTAAGGCTACTTTCGTCCAAAGGACAAGAACGCAAAGATTTTTGAAAACCATCTAAACCTTTTCACGTTGGTATTCATTGGATAACTCTTGCTGAGTACTGTCAGATGAGTACCTATACCTATGCATAGAAAATATACTTAAAACAAGTCAGAAATAAATGAATTTTTGAAAAAAAACACTACTTTCTGTCCTGCATGACCCACCAAAATAATGATACATTTATTGAATGGATACAGGGATAAAGCAACCTTGTTAAATATCTATGCATATCTGTAAAATCATTTCTATGAAGAGAACACCTGGTATTTATATTTGTACACATGAAATAAAGATTTCCGACCAACTTATTCTTTGCCTTTGCAAATCCGAGTGACAACTATTCATATGGAACCTCAATATAAATTCAAAACCTGAATTTAGATTTTTCTCTCTTTAAGGAAAATCCTACAGGGACCCCTAGATTGATTTTTTATTATCTTAGTAGGGCTATGTTTTAGTGATCATGTTTTCTTGGTCATAGAATGATTAGGGTTAAAGGTCGACTCTTTTGCTGCTCGTGGCTAATTTGGCCAATACAAAATAAAGCAAAAACCTGAAAAATGACTGAAACCCAGGCACTTGGGTACTCGCCTGAGAGTACTCTGCGAGGGCTATCCAATAGGGTTAAGATGGTTATCAAAAATCTTTTTATCCTTGTGCTTTGGATGAAAGTAGTCCCAGCATTGGAAGACTGAATGCTGTCAGTGCATAGTAGCTCCATACCGTTGAAATCAATATCATAATCTGAACAAGAGTTACCATTGTTTTTTTTCTTCGTTTTACGGGTTGATCGCACACTGTAAGATTCCTTGTTTACTTGTTAAGGTTTACCTAGCTTAGGTCATATCAAAATGGCATACAACCCATGACAACCTATTGTTGTGTATTCTAACATTATTCACGTTTGTGATTACAGGTAACATTGAATGGAAGGATAAGACTAGGAAGCAATGCCTGCTGATGTGGAGGTCCCCTGAGGAGTGGGGGAAGCTCATCTACCAATGGGTAAGGAATGTGCAATTTCCATTATCATCTTTATTGCGACCATCTTTAGACTAAATCCTAACTAGCCAGTTGTTAGTGGTGGAGGAAACCAGAGTACATGGTGAAAACCACCAGTGAGAATATATATATATATATATTATATATATTATATATATTTATATATATATATATATATATATACTATATAATATAATATATATATATATATATATATATATATATTATAAATATAATATATATATGTTGTTGTTTTTTCTTTTATGGCCTGGCTATTTAGGGGTCTGTGCCATTGTTATTGAGCTATTTATTTTATTGTTATATTCGGATTCACAGGGTAAGATAACCTCACATTATTTTACCCAGACTGACCTAACAATGTAGGGCTCGTTGTTATTCTGAAGTTTATTTGATTGTTGTAGGTGGTTTCACAGGGAATTCTTCATTAACATTTTAAGAATAAAACAATTCAGAAAAATAAAAGTTGAACAATATCATTACCCTCAGAAATGATATACTCAAATTTTTACCGATTATTTCATTATTCTATTGTGCCCTTTCCAATATACAAGGCGTCTAGGCATTCAAGTGGCCGTTGAATGAAGGACCATTTACTCTTAGGGATACGATTTCATGGTCGTTGGTCACGTCAAGCAAGTGGTCGCTTAATCAAGGTAAAATATAGAGGGAATAGCCTTGGGGGGGATTTGAAACGGTCGTTCAAGGCAAGTGGTCGTTTAAGAGAAGTGGTCGTTGGGGCAAGTGTGACTGTATATGTATATATATATATATATATATATATATATATATAATATATAAATATATATATATATGTTGTTGTTTTTCTTTTATGGCCTGGCTATTTAGGGGTCTGTGCCATTGTTATTGAGCTATTTATTTTATTGTTATATTCGGATTCACAGGGTAAGATAACCTCACATTATTTACCCAGACTGACCTAACAATGTAGGGCTCGTTGTTATTCTGAAGTTTATTTGATTGTTGTAGGTGGTTTCACAGGGAATGACGAACACAGTATGTACTCAGTACGAACTGGTCAACGGGGATGATACGGAGGGACAAGGTAAATATCAGAGTAATGCTTTCCTACCCCATTCAAGCCTAACCCTTGTGCTGCTGGTGGCTAATTTCGTCAATACAAAATGATGCCAAAACCTGTAAAAATTACTGTAACCGTTGCACATGGGTACTCATCTGAGAATACTCAGCAAGGGCTATGCAATAAATACCAGCATTGCAGGTTTAGATGGTTTTCAAAAATCATTGTGTCTTTGTGCTTTGACAAAAATAGCCTCCGCATTGGGAGGGTTAACCCATTCGTGTCAGGAGGTCCCTTGACAAGTGTCATCTGGACTTAAGAAACTTTTGAAAGTTATTTCAGAATGAAGCATTAACTCACAAAATATTTGAAGTGAGTTGTGCTTTGGGTTCTGAATGACAACTCTCCTTAGAATAGTTTATGAAAAAAGCTCTAATCACAAAGATTATACTCAATTTCAAGTCAAATATTTCTCAGAATATTGTTTTTTCTTCAATATGTTTTTAGTATTTGTTAGAATGTTTGTACACTCCAGATGTGCAATAGGCAGGATCCCCTTTTGAAAAAGCCTTCCAGATGTTGACATATCGTTTTGCAAAGTATCTGTATAAGAGTGGTTGGTGATGTTCCTAATAACATTTTTCCTTCAAACATGTCCCCAATTCAGCTTTTGCTTGTGAGTTTTCATCAAAATTGGCATGCTGCATTTGGCCGCTGTGAGCAATAATGGGTTTTAAATAATTATGAAATCATCCATATTTGATATGATATAAGAAAGAACGAAGATTCATTGTATTGTAATTTTATTGTACTGTCATTGTATTGTAATTTTATTATAATTGTATTGTAATTGTATCATTGTATTGTAATTATATTTTAGATAAAAGTAGTGATCAGAATCCCTGATATTCTCATGCTTGAGTGCTTGGCAAAAAAGCATAACAAGGCTCTATAGGGGTGGTGGGTCAGAAATCATTTCTATCTGGAGTGCACACATACCCTGTCAACTTCGAACAAATCTCATGCAATAGAGTCATAGTTCAGAATTACTTAACCTGATAATGTTTGCAGTGGCCACAACCAGTTTGACAATTTTAGTGGAAAGTATAGTTGAGAAAAATATTTGAAGGAATTATGTTAATTGAATCACCTTCAAATGTTTTGTAAAATCATTACTTATTTAGTAGTTTATTGATATTGTCAAAAGAATCATATATCCTGATGGCAATTTCCATATATATCTATATATATATATATATATATTTTATATGTATATATATATATATATATATATATATATATATATATATATATATATATATATTATACAAATATGGACTGATCCCGAGGGCAATATCAGGTTATATGGACCGAGGGAGAGCAATATTGCCCAAGGCCGAAGGCCGCGGGCAATATTGCTCTCCCGAGGTCCATATAACCTGATTTGCTCTAGGGATCAGTCCATATTTGTTTTATTATATGACCACTGACAAATGGAAGAAGCATTAATTACACATCAGACAGATTGTTAAGAAACATTTTGATTAAACTACCACTATCAGGTGGCTTCCAAATGTTCAATCAGAAAAGTTCAGATCTTATCAAATCCCTCCCTCATTTTTTTTTTCATTTTTTTTATTTATTTATTTTATATTTAAAAAAACATATTTTTTTATTTATTTATTTTATATTTAAGAAAAAAAAAATTAATTTTCATTTTTTTTTTATTCTTAAATTTTATTCTTTAAATTTCATTTTTTTTATTTTTCATTTTTATTTTTATTTATTTATTTTTATTTTTTTTTTATTTTTTTTTTTTTTCCTTTTTTAATTTTTTTTTTTTGTGTGGGGGGGGGGGGGGGCAAAATGGTGGCCGGTCATGTCACAGCCCATCTGCTTGGCTGTTGGCATGCTGGGAAAATCTGGGGGTGTGTCACTATTCTGGCACTCTCATTGGATGGTGTGCCTGATCAGTCAATATTGCCAGTCCATCAACTGTTTTGATGGACTGGTTGGGAGATATTCCCTAGTATAGGAAGTGGTCGTAGCCTGAATTAACCAATCAAAAGAGAGATTGCTCAGTGGTCATATAATAAATATATATATATATATATATATATATATATATATATATATATATATATATGTATATATATGTATATATATGTATATATATATATATATATATATATATATATATATATATATGTATATATATGTATATATATATATATATATATATATATATATATATATATATATATATATATATATATATATATATATATATATATATATATATATATATACACCTTTAGGTTTAAATTGTTGCATTAAAACTATGAAATATCTTGCATCAGGTTATTCTTATGGTGATTTCCCTTCTTTTCTGTATTTTCAGAATTCCATGGCTTAGAAACGTGGCTACTTTTGCGTGCTTTAAAAACACTGGAAGCTCAAGGCAAAGCAGAGATCATGTCGTTTGATGGAAATGAAGGAGTCAAATTCTTCTAGACCCACACCATATTTCTTGTCCCTTTATTGTGCTTGGACACTTTATCATTTTAACCTATTTACATCTGAAACATACACATGGTCTGAAACATGTGGTACTATCTGGTAGAAAGTTGTAATTCATGGTGGGTTTAACCCTAATGCTGCTGGTGGGTAATTTGGCCAATTCGAAATGGTGAAAAAAAGACAAACAAAAAAATGATCGAAACCGTGGCACATGGGTACTCATCTGAGAGTACTCAGCAAGAGCTATCCTGTGAATACCAACTTGACAGGGTAAATATGGTTTTCAAAGAAACGTGTCCTTTTGGTTTGGATGAAAGTAGCCTCAGCATTGGAAGGGTTAACAAACTTCTATAACTCCTTAATGCTTGGAATTCCTCAAGAAATTGTCCACTGGACAGCCTGCAAGATTTTTACCAAAATTGAAGGGCTATTTTGAGCCCCTGAGAGCTTTAAAGGGTTATATATGTTTCAATAATTACTCGGATGTGGTGAATCATGGTCAGGTGTTAGACCAGAAAATAATCATTTTGATGATAATTTGGTTGACAGGCCACAATAAGAACTAAATGAACAATAGTAAATGATATGTATTGATATCAGCAATGATTGGATGCTGGCCTGGATTGTCACTCACTGCAGTGATGTCAGACAAAATGAAACACAGAGAGTGGAGACAGGCTAAGTCCATCTTTCTGTGCCTATAGCCAATGGGTCTTATGCATTGCCGCTGCCTGCTTGCTGTCAGTCTGAACTGAGGGCCTGCCCTGGTAGCAGAGAGGTCTTAGGCATTGCCACTGACTGCTTGCTGTCTGTCTGAACTGAGGGCCTGCCCAGGTAGCCAAGTGGTCTTAGGCATTATACTTTATACCCTAATGCAATCAGACCGTTTTTCGCAAAATGTCTGTACCATATGTACTAAGACAAATGGACCCCCTTACCGCACATAGAATACAACAGTTTTTTAATGTAGGCATTTTTGGTTAATAGGCACTTCAATGCCTCTACATGTTTCGTTTAAATGTATAGTTCAGTTTCCTTGTTTTGTCTTATGTTTTGTTTTGTTTTTGTTTATTTGTATACTTGTATTTCATTTCTTATGAAGTGGCCAATAAACTATTATTATTATTATTATTGCCACTGACTGCTTGCTGTCTTGCTTGCTGTCTGTCTGAACTGAGGGCCTGCTCTGGTAGCTGGGTGGTCTTAGACAATGCTGCTGGGTGGTCTTAGACATTGCTGCTGACTGCTTGCTGTCTGTCTGAACTGAGGGCCTGCCCTGGTAGCCTCTCCCCACTGTCCAGGTTAAAATCCCAGTGGGGCATAGTGAATATTCACAGTGACTTGGGATAGGCGGTGGTTTTTGTCCAGCACTCTGGCATTTATGTATGTTTCTGTCATCCTATGATTTTTATTTATAAGAGGAAATCTTGAGAATGCCAATTTAAACAAATAAATGAATAATGTCACCTCAATATATTACCAAATGTGATGTTGCACAAGGATATCATGCCTTATTTCAATAAGTGAATGCATGTTTATGTGGATATATTGTGAACTCCCTTGAGAGGTAGGACACTCAAAGATTTTACAATTTAGCCAATCTTGGGCACCTAGTTTCTAAATCTTGGCTCAGACCTTGCTTTTATCAGACATTTCAAGGGTGCTACTGGCATGAATGGATTAATGAACATGCAGGGTATTGCCTATAACAAATGTAAAATCGAAATTACATTCTATTTGTATAATATTATATTATATCATATTATGATTACACCTTTCTTTGTTGTTGTTTTTGACTCACCACAGTATCTTATTGCCTTGCTTCTCCCTAAATATTTACATTAAGTTATAGTATTGGTACTCAGTAATAATGATAATAATAATAATAATGATAATGACAATACTAATAATCTTGATTTCAGTTTGATACCAAATATCAATTTTGAATGGATAAAAAAGTATTGCTAACCACTCCCAGTGCCACACACACACATGTATTTGTTTGTGGTGACATATTCTAGAGAACCATACACGCTTATATGCGTGTGAGGTGATCAAATTCACTTAAAGAAGAGCCTGGCTGTCCAAATTTAAAAGACCCCCCCCCCCCCCCCCTACATGGTTCACAAGTTAGGCAATTGACTGACAGAATGTTGGGCGCGATTCAGTGTTTGTTTTGATATGTCATATATTCTAAGTAACATTTCTCTTTCAAATATTTTTTCCAACTATTATACCGATAGAATCTCATTGGAGGTAGACTACTCCATAAAGAACAGGAAAATTTTATATTTTCGTTATAATATTGGCAGACCACTACAAAGAATTACCTAAACTAAAGATAGGGACATACACCTAGGTATATGGAACTGATTCATTAAAGGTTATACATGTACTTTCAAAACTGGCTATTTTGAAATCCTATATGGTGCTGGTTACCATGGCAACCTGGTCGGCTACCTTAATTTTAAATGGTTCTACATGGTTAGAAGTAGTAGAGTG
This sequence comes from Maea johnstoni, assembly GCA_963942565.1. Taxonomy (NCBI): domain Eukaryota; kingdom Metazoa; phylum Annelida; class Polychaeta; order Spionida; family Magelonidae; genus Maea; species Maea johnstoni. The sequence continues at coordinate 14,740,690 of OZ012699.1, read as the reverse complement.
CCACCTTTCACAACTTAGTAAAACATACCAATGCCAGTCAATCTTTAAATGTTAGTGGTTAAGATTTTTTTATGCCACTTTTTGCATCTCAGCATTTTCCAAAATACAGAGGTAAAGGTATTCCATTTGTAGTCTTGTATCCTCCAAAATGTTCACACGACCTTCCTTTTCCAGGAGGCCTGTACACACTAAACCATTTCACTACCTGGGGATATTCACAAAGGAGCTGGCAGCATATGGCGTACAAGTTCTAAGCACTGCCTGACTGAGGCAATATGGAATAAACTGTCTTGCCCAAGGACAGTCCATAACCCGGCCGGGATTTGAACCAGCGACCGACCGATTTCTAGTCCTACACCTAACCAACTGAGCTACTTTGTCCCGTTCGAGCTACAACTCATGATAACCTCATTACTTTGTTGAACAATGCAGAATTGACATCCTCTGAAGACACTGATTTTTCAAAAATCATTAATTTTGAAATAAATGTAGCTTTCCTAAGAATAAACAGAGAACTTAAATCACATTTGGCATACATCAAATTAAAAACATGAAGAAAGATATAGATTTCTGTTGTGGGGCATCTTGGTATTCAAGATTCCGAATCTCATTGCTTGGTTGAACAAATCAGGATTGACATCCTCTGAAGACACTGATTTTTTCAAAAATAATAGATTTTGAGATAAAAATAGCATTCCTAAGAACAAACAGAGAACTAAGATCACATTTTGCATGAATCAAATAAAAAAAAGGAAGAAAGATATAGATTTCTGATGTCCGGCATCTTGGAATTCAAGATGGCTGACATCTTAGTTTTCTAAATATGTTAGACATTGGTTCTACAATCCATAAAACATGGTTTTAGACACTTAGATCTTGTTTCTACCATACTCTTAAGACTGAGATATGAAGAAAACAGATTTTAGTGGTGGCCATTTTGAAATCCAATATGGCACTGGTTACCATGAAAATTAATTAATTGGTTAAAAGGCAAATGCACCATCGGACTAACTTGGGCTAAAAGTGTAGTGCTATATGGTATATGTCAATTGCCCAACTCACAAATCCATTCCCAGTACTTTTTGAAGAGGAAATTGCAATTTTCTGTTAAGCCTAGTGCTCCTGCCCAAACCCAAGCTGGCATCCATTTTGTAGTCACATGACCTATTTCCTGTCATCAACTAAGCACCACTACACTGCAGCTGGCTGGCTGCAACACTACAATCCATGCACAGTTCTCCTGTTCCTGTTGGGAAATACATGTACATGAATCATGGTGCTGTGTGCAGCATATGGATGTAACCATAGGACTGACAGGAATCTTATTGGCAAAAGATCATTTTATTCAAAGTTTAATCGGAACATACATCCAGAAAAAAGAAATTTAGCAGCCCAATGGCTCCACAGCATAGGGACTTGATGGATAGTTAAGAACTTCAAAGTTGCTTCATATAATAAAAGTATGTGAGGACCATTTTGAGGCATCCTGCTTTTTGGATTATGTGCAGCCAATACTAGTGGGATATCAAAGAAAAAATGTTGAAAAGTGATGCAGTGCTAACCATTTCTGCATTCAAGCAGGGTTTAGTGGATGGCAGCTGTGCGAAAAGAGCAGAACTCAAATTGACTCTTGCACTTGATAATGGGATTGGACTATTAAAAGGGGTGTAGACAAACCTAGGATGTATGACAGTCAAATCAAACCATTTTCATAAGGGTTCAGCATAAGTTCTCTCTATAACAGTTTTCCATGACAAGATATATTAATAACAAAAAATTGGTAATTTCAGTCATAAGTTTAGGCCACCCTTCTCTGATGCATTTAAAGACTATGAAGTATCATCTTGATGACAGAAAGTAAAATGATATACATAATATATATGTTAAGATGGGCCAAGCCCAACTTCCGATCGGAAGTTGGGCTGGATTTTGCTGGCCCATCTTAAGATGGGCTACCCAACTTCCGATGACCCAGATAATACAGCAGCCCAGACCAACTTCCGATGGCAATGTGTTTTTATTACCGGTTCATCTAGAAGTTTATAGCTTTATTGGAAGATTTGTTTATTGAATAAGATGTGAATTTCATGAGACAAATTACTTGCATTTTATTTAAGTTGATTACAGATTCTCTCCTCTCCTTTTGTAAAAAAGACTAGAAAAACAAAACAAAGAAATAATTATTCAAACACAACATATTAATTTACACGTGTAATGTTTCTTATTGTGCTGGATTCCAGCACCTGTTAATTGCAATCCTTGATTGATTACATTCTTTTCTGGCTTCTAGAATGAGTTAAAAAAGTTGTATATGCCCTACAATTTGTTTACCTGTCTAACAAAATATAAGTATCTATTACATTATTTATAATAGATGTCTGTAAAAGTATAAACATTTAATAATAATTAGCCAATTAAGGTAACATGGTACATCTATATTACTTTTCTTTATCTACATTCAGGATGAAGGGCTTCTTTCTGACACATCTTAATAAATGTGTCGTTTAGGTACCAATACAATCTGCATACACCTTATCTCATATCAATTACAACTTGAACCATGTATGTTCATTTCTTACTACCTCGCCTCATCTAGATACTATAAGTGCCCTGCTCTGATGAATCTTGATAAAGGACACAATGTTTTTGTAAATTCTGACAAGATTTTTGTCTATTTCTACTGTCCTGCCAGTCACATGAACCTCCTCAATTAATGCATTTACTCTTATTTTGGCACACACATGATTATATAATTATGTCAAGAATTTGCAAAGGGTTAAAGAATACCTAAAAATACCAGGAAGTTTAGACTACAGGGAGTTGTCACTCAGATAGAGCCCTATGGTGAGATCTATCAAACCATTGGTCAATGCATTCTGAGTAATTGCAATCCCGCAGCAAACAAACAGTATGTGAACAAAGCCAGAGGAGAACAGACATGCTTGTACAAGCTCTGTCAAGCTGTTTCCTAAAAACGGATTATTTATACATTTTTGGAGCACAGGATCCATAAAAGCAATCTATTAGCTAAGTACATAATTTATCTTATTTTTCCTGAAAGAAAAATAACTGTACAGAAAAGAAAAAACAACTTGGTTACTTCTGCCCCAGATAGCTATATTATGCACTTCCTACATTCAAGCAGCTTGAATGAAAATATCTAAAATGGTCAGTCATTTTCCTAATGTGTTTCCTTTTATAATGTTGTAAAACTTCATAAATTGAAAAGTTGGCATAATGGTTTAGTAGATGGAAAGGTTTAAAAAGCAAACAAATCATGCTAAGTATTTTATAGGATTTTTTCAAATCAGGGATGCAGGTGGGTTTGTGGAAAGTCAGCCATTTTTTAATGGAAGCTTTATTCAAACCCCTTGTAAACTTCGTTCAAATACTCCTTCGTTTGTTGTATAATTGCTTTCAAAAAAATGTAAGAGGATAGCAGACCTAGTAATCCTAATTTCAAAGGGTTTTTTGTGCATGACTTAAGAATATTTAGTTGATTCTGATTTTTTTTTAAATGAAGTGTGTAACAGATAGGACTGCTTGAGTGGCGGCCATTTTGATAGCTGACTCTTTGTTAAACATTGACAACTATGGCCAATTTCTCCTTTCCCTTTCATTGAAGGGCATTGAGAGTATTTTGAATGTACAGTAGGCTTGGTAACCATGGTTTTGAAGTATGTTTCATACCCCAACTAGCCAACCATACTTCTGTAGGAATATTTTAATTTGAGGGTATATTTAGTAAAATCCATATGGAGCCATGTTGTATATATAAGATGCAGACACACTTGCTTCTAACTGTAAAGGAAGGAGGTAATGTTATTTTAGTTTTGGGGATAAGACAAATCAGCTTAAACCATTTAAATTTCAGGTAAAACTACTTAACCATTTACAATGCAGGGTGAATCCATGTGTTTACAGGGAAGAAAAGGGGGACGATGACAATCCTTATTGCTATTAACTATAATATCAATGAATACATGAATTGCTATTTCATACAGACGTGGGGTCAATTACTTTTGAAAGTAATATATTACAATTACCTTCTATTGGCCCTATTACAATTACAATTACTTTTGAAAATCACTATCACTATTACAATTACAATTACTTTTGAAATGTAATATATTACAATTACTTATTACTTTTCTAGTTGTGGATGAACGTCACCCTTTGTCAAATTGTCATAACTTATCTTTTATTCAGTCCATAGCACATATATATACATAAGGTGGACAGTGCTTTGTTTAAATATCTTGCATACAAGAAAATATGTTCACTTTACACAGGAGATCATCTAATAAAGGGTTCATCTGATTATAAGGTACTGATTAACGAAGGCAGACATGGGGTGTCCTAGTATTTAAGTCCTGGATCAAAGACTGATGCACAAATCCATCAGTTATTCAGTATAGAAAAAATGTGAGGAAAGAACCCGGGTGTTTGATCCCCTTGCATTCACATGGTTTAGAAAATGTTCCCCTAAGGAGGTCTGCTATACATTTGACAATAAGAGAGTACATGTAGCTTAAGGCAGGCTTCTTGAAAACTTAAAGCCTACAGAGGTGTTTAAATTAAAGAGATATTGAAAAATACCAAACCCACAATACTTAATACAGTATAATCTGATAATGTGATAAACAACTCGCTCACTGACCCCAAAAGCCTTTTAAATGAGCTTAACATTTGGTCTCCTTGAGTTCAGAGTATGCTCCAAAATCCTCATGTACATGTATGTGCAGGTGAGGATTGACAGTGTATGTAGCTACAGGAAGTAACAATTGCAATTTGAATCACCTGGGGTTTCATTGACCTAGATCATTCATGGAAATGATGATACTCCTTAGTCTTGAAGTCAACCAGTTCCAACTGGAAGTCCACATATAATTATTCATATCTTATACTAACTATTTGTCACATACATATATTCAGAAATAAGCTGGAATGTATGTTGAGAAAGTTCCATTGGGAAAACATTGTTTGTAAGAGACCATCTAGTCAATCTACTATTAAATAACACAATGATTAGAGCATAACTGCTGAAATGTGCTTACTGGCAGCTATGCTTATCTTCATCAAATTGCAATTAAATCAACTTCCCTTGGCCTCTGACCTAGATTGATGTACCTATAGACACAATACCTCTTTAGGAGACACAGTGAATAAATTCTACTGCCGTTCAGATGATTCACAAAACCTTTTCCCAGACTTATCACTGAAATCAATCCTTCAAATTCAAGGTATTTGAGACAAGGAGTGACATGAAGGAGTCATATGGAAAAGTGACTTGTTTACTGTACAGGTGATTTTTTGGTCATAAATGGGAAAAGTTATAGAAAATTACTTATTACTCTTGGGGCCGGTCTATTACAATTACTTATTACTTGAAGATTTTGACTATCTATTACTTATCACAGGCTATTACTTTGAAGCCTGTAGCCACTCACCACAGTGACTGGTCAAAAACAAGTGGTACCCAGCCATGCATAGCAGTGACCATGCATGCGGCTGCAATCCACTGGCAGGCGAGTCTAGCCTGTGCAGCCGGTTTTTAATTGATATAAGCACTGGCAAGTCAGTCTATTATATGCTGCAAGACTGTTATCAGCTGTGCTGCAAGTGCCATCCAGTTCTAGAGATGGCACTCATTTCAGCTTTCTTGCTGGTCCCTCTATTCTAAAGTTCCTGAAAATACTAATAAAAAGCTTAAAAGACAAGAAAAAAAATTCACTTTTCCCTTTTAGAGTCATTAGAAAAATACCATTGCTATTCCTTCATTCAAATTGTAAATGATTCATCATCTAGCTTATGTAATGTAAGAGCACACAACCCATAAATAACAAAGGTAGTATTGTGCAAATTATCTAATTGAATTAACTTTGAATTACATTAAATCTGAAAAAGCTTAAAATTCCATATATATATGACTCTTTAATTTGTTGTAAAAACAAGATTCTTTTATTTCGTTTTTCTGCTTACAATCAGCAATAATGTTTTGAGTAATCAGGTTATTCTAGCTACCCATTTCCATTTATTTCTTGGACTAATATTATCTTGTAATTTAAAGTGGATGCCCTATGAAAGAGTTGAAAATTCCATATTTATAAGAGTGCAAATATTCATATGAATATTCATGAAGGGTAACATCCTGGTATTTATAATGATCGGAAGTTGGGCCAAGCCCATCTTAAGATGGGCCAGCCCAACTTCAAATGACCTACATCCTGGTATCTAGAGATCGGAAGTTGGGCCAAGCCCATCTTAAGATAGGCCAGCCCAACTTCAAATGACCTACATCCTGGTATCTAAAGATCGTAAGTTGGGCCAAGCCCATCTTAAGATGGGCCAGGATCGGAAGTTGGGCTGCAACATATATATATATATATATATATATATATATATATATATATATATATATATATATATATATATATATATATATATATATATATATATATATATATATATATATATATATATATATATAAATATATACATAGTGGCAAAGTTGCATGTTGTTCGGCGTGAGAATAGCTGATAGTTATCTTTACCCAAGTCTCGACGCTGTGGTTTGGTGTTTTTTTGATGAGGACTGATTTAATTTTAGAATAGAGTTTTACTCATGGACTTCGTTCAGAATTCTGAAGTGGTCATCTATCAAGAAACTTTGTCACATGAGTCTATATATAATTATGATAGGGGCCAATCAATTATCATTGTGAATGTTGGTCTGTTGGTTTTTGTCCTTTGTCTTAAAAACAGTGATAGCTTTCATTGAGGATATTGTTTACAAACTCAATTGCAGCAAGAGCTATCATATCATTAGGGCTGGTTCTCCGAAAGAGTATTAAGGTGTCTTTATTTTCATCAAAAACCTGAAAAAATATTATCAATTTGAACGAAGTAAGAATTTTAAAAACATACGATTACATTTGTCTTAGTATTGACCTATCCTCTTCATTTTTGTAAAATTGCTGGTCCTTGGTTCTCAACTGTAGTAGGAAGATCACTGGGCATGGTTTTCTAGTCTTAGTCCTATAGCTGCTGGTGGCAAATTTGGCCAATACAGAATGACATAAAAAGGGATGAAACATGACTGAAACCCTAGCGCATGGATAGGGCATGCCAAAATGATATTTATTCAACTCTCAAAATATCATGCAACTTTCAAAATATCGTTCAACTTTGTTAAATATATCATGCAACTCTCAAAATATGGTGCAACTTTTAGAAATTTATCATACAGCTCAGGAAGGATGTATATTTTTTGGGAACATGTAAAATGACCTCAGAGCAGTCATGGGTGTTGTGCCAGGTTGTACACTTTTATTGGGGAAGGTCAGTGGTAAAGGAGAAAACCTACCGGATAGAGGGAGTCTAATAGAGTCATTTGGTGGACACTGAGTCATTGAGTTAACCCTTATGCTGCTGGTGGCTAATTTGGCCAATACAAAACAATTAAAAAAAACTGAAAATGACTAAAACCCTAGCACATGGGTACTCATCAGAAAGTACTCAGTGAGAGATATCCAATGAATACCAACATGACAAGGTCTACATGGTTTTCAAAAATCTTTTCATCCTTGTGATTTAGACCTCAGCATTTCAAGGGTTAACCTGCCCCCTCCATGGACGTCCCACATCAGGTTGAGGTGACATATGTCACCCTTCAGACCTTTATGAATGCAAATTAAGATGGCCGAGTAGGTGTCAACAAGTACTTCAGACACAGCTGGAGAAGTAATTTACATATATAGCTTTGTGGTCAGGAAGTCATTATCAATTAAACAGAATGTGAAAATAGGCACATAATATGTCAAAGCTGCATGGATCATTTGCTAATATTAAAACAACTTGTGTACACAAGGGCTTCTTCAAATGGTAGATGTAGCTGACAACCATACCTTACTCCCATTATTCTCTAGTTTGCTATATAGAAATCTCTCTCTCTCTCTCTCTCTCTCTCTCTCTCTCTCTCTCTCTCTCTCTCTCTCTCTCTCTCTCTCTCTCTCTCTCTCTCTCTCCATATATATATATATATATATATATATATATATATATATATATATATATATATATATATATATATATATATATATATATATATATATATATGTGTGTGTGTGTGTGTGTATATATATATATATATATATATATATATATATATATATATATATATATATATATATATATATATATATATATATATATATATATATATATATATATATATATATATATATATATATATATATATATATTGATTTATTTATATATAGTTAAGCTCCAGGCTTAAGTAATATTATATTGAGGGTAGAATAAGTTAGTTTCCCCTTTACCAGCGACCTTCCCCACTACAAGTGCATGACCTGGCACAACACCCATGACTGCTCTGAAGTCATTATACATGTTCCCAAAAAATATACATCCTTCCTGAGCTGTATGATATATTTCTGAAAGTTGTACCATATTTTGAAAGTTGCACGATATATTTAACAAAGTTAAACGATATTTTGAAAGTTGCATGATATTTTGAGAGTTGAATAAATATCATTTTGGCATGCCATACATGGATGGGTATATTTTTATACAACTGGTTTCTAATTTGGCTAATACAAAATGATGTGAGAAAGGATGAATCATGACTGAAACCCAAGCACATGGATACCCGAGAGCTTTCGAATGAATACCAACATAACAGGATCTAGATGATTTTCAAATCTTTTTGAGTTCTTGTGCCTTAGACGAAAACCGTCTCGAAAACCTCCACTACACTGTGTATAGCCTGTGATTGTCGTGTGACTGTGAAGCATATTTTACTTCTGTATCTGGATTTTACTAAGGCAAGAGACCGACATTTTTAGTCAAATACACTAAAGGATTCTTTTGAGAAAGTTTCACCCGTCAACAATCTGTCTTACTTACATGCCATTGGTCTGTTTTATCAATTTCGAAACATCATGGGATTTCAGGTTCTCTTGAAACAACCATGCATGCACAATTTATATTTCGAAACTGTCCAATGTTATGTGAACCTTCTTACTCATTTATTGCTTTTTTGCTGTTTTTTGCCAATGATAAATGGCCATTGTTTTATACAGATTTCATGGCACTAAATGACCTCTGTGTGCGATAGGCCTTTAATCACTCATTAATGCATTTATGTTTTCACATCAAAATCATTTACTTATATCAATAAATCCAAACATATATGTTATTATGAAATAAATTGATTTACAAAACTGTAGGCATTATTGTCCATAAATAATTGAATTTCATAGTATATTTTTTTATTGGGACTAAGTTGTCACTAGATATTTGTGAGTTGGGGAGGAAACTCGAGGACCTAGCAAAAAAACCTGCTTAACCCCAGGTCACTAACAATTTTCTCAAAAGCATTGGTGAGGATCTGAACCCAGGCAGTGGTCAGAGACAGCTTACAGTCAGTGGCAATGCCCCAAACAATACATAATCGACTGATCTTCATAAACTGCTCATGAATGCCCAAACATGTGGCATTTCAAAATCAACAAATCAATTATTAATCCAAAATCCAAACAAATGAACAAGACAAAATAGCAATACAATTGAATAGCATCTTTGGGAGTATATGAGTAACGTATAATTGAGAACACTTTGTAATTTCTGCTCAGGAATAGTTTGAGAATTGGTTATAGGTTCGAGTCTTTGCTTGATCTCCAGTAGCGGCTTAGCCTGCTCGCTATACAGATGTGCGGTGTTGTGGAAGACTGTCAATAGGTTGTTGCGACTTTAGATCTTTGTGTAAGGGTCTTTTTACGTTTTTTTGTTACTTTTTTTAGTTTTTAGGTGTAGGGTTATCCTTAGTGTGGTTCTTTTAAAAGTTATCACGCTCAGAGTAGTGTCTTTATTCTTCTGGCAATGTTTATGCGTTTATTGTCTGTGTGAATGTGGTCAATAAATGTTTTATTTTTTAGTTGTTGGATCTTGGCTTATTTGTTGTAGGTTTAGGGTCGAGCACAAACTTCCGAAATTATGAACAAAACACCAGAGAGATCCTGACTACAACCCCATCAAGCTCGTTCTTTAAAAATGTGTTAACTTAGCTCGTAAACACACTAAAGAAACAGGTTTCAAATATTTTTTACAAATTAACATTACAATATTACATGTTCCGAAAAAAGATTGGACAGAATTTGTTAGAATGAGATCCCATCACAGCTTTGATCATTCCCCCTTCCGACTACCATATCAAGGACAGGGGCCGGAAGTATGCATCATTACTAAACTCATCTTATCTATGACAAGATCTATAGACTCCCTTGAAGGAATTCCAGGTTAGTGATATAACAAATCATTCTTACCTGTCTTCCTTTCACACAGTAAATCTGATTCTCATAATCTTGTGCAAAACTGCATTATTTTCATTCATATAATGTGTAAATGAGTAGGGTTTAATTAAATCAACTTTGCATTATTTTCTTACTATAATGTGTATATACTCTGACCAACTTATTTGAATTGACTGGATTCACTGATTTAATCTTGGACCAATATAACTGGACTTGTAGTTGCTCATTTAAGATTTAATGAGAAAGCTTTGGGTTGAATTTAGCTGCAGACCTACTGCCAACCCACTTAGTCGATGTGCTCCATTGTGGATTGCTGTTATGGTACAAAGATAACTGAAAGACTCTGTTTAACTAGTCGTAAAGAGATGACGTCATAAAAAACATTTCTTTCTTCCTTTATTTACTAGCAGATGATAGTCACATTACCAGCAGCATCATATCACATTCAAACACCCCGGAACAGAGTTGGGTGCATAGAGGATGATAGTTTCTGCTGGGCGCTGATCATGTGTAAATCAAATGTGTACACAAGCCATTGCTTACACTTATCATTTCAACACATACCTTGTTTTATAGAGTGTGACATACATACTCTATCAAAAGCAGTTGCAGTTTTTCCTTATACAGGCACCTCTGCTTAATACGTACTCATGTGGACCCTCAATTTCTGTCCGAATTAGGCAAAATCTTGATTATGCGTATAAGAATTATATGTATAAGAAGGCACTGGGACCTTCCAATCTGTCCGGTTTAGACAAAAATCTGGATAACACATGTAGGCCATGGGCCAATGCCAGAAAATGTGCTTAGTTTTTAATTTCGTCGCAAATCTGGTGGGGCAACTTAAATACACTTGATTTATGGTCGGTATGGCCTGGGGGTCACAAAAACAAAAGTTCCTGCAAAAAGAGTTGCCCATTAATTATTTATTGGTCAATTAAGGCCAAAACGGGTGGAAAACAGGTGATTTTGGTGATTTACTCATAAAAAATACATTTCTTAAGGTAGAAACCTGAAAACTTGTAGAATCATACTTAAGCATGTGCTGTAAACTTACAAATATGAATCACTGCTAGATATTTTACACGAAGGCCGTTTTGGGTGGTTTTGTGCCAAAAACGACTAAAAACACACATTTTTTGTAATAAGTGAAATTCTGTTAATACCCACAACACCCAACTGTGATAATAAATCACTGATTTTTTTATTTAGAAAACTGTGTTAGATAGTAAATGTCATAATGAATTGTGTAAATTTGGAATGTCATGGCCATTTGCCCGGTAAGATGGTTTTGATGGCAAAAACCTCCGAAAATGAAAGAAAACCTGAGATTTTTGTAATTCTTAAATAAAAAGATAACTAAATAAGTTATACACTTGTAACTTTGTACAAATATCATTTACATCATGAACATGAACAGGGAGTATCATAAAAACATGTAGAAATAATTTTATTGGCCATTTTTGGGTGATTTCACTTAAAAAGTTGCAAAAACGTGTGTATTGTGCAATACCTCTATTACTTGTGCAAGTGGTACACAAAAGTGAACACTTGTTCTGGGTCTATTTCATATGTTTTTCCAGTTCAAGAAAATGATGATAACTTACTTGTAGCTCATTTACTTATTTAATTAAAAAATGATGCCACAAAACAGGCAGTTTTAGGAATTCGTCCAGGTAACTCAGTATGTTGAATACATACACTAGCGGGGCGGCTAAGACAAAAATTGTGCACTTTCCGTAAAAAGCGTGAAACTTGCCGGTACAAATATACTTTGAGTGATGCTGATGAATATTCTTAATGGACACAGGGCGTGAGTTACCATTAAACACTATTTTGGGGGCATTTTAGGCAAAAAATGTCATAAAACATGATTTTTAGGGAATATGATGATAAAAAATCTAGGGAAGAAAGTGGAATCTCCAAACGTGGCGAAAATACACTTCATGGGTTGCTGATTATAACTGATACAATAAATATTATGAAATTGACACATAGGGTGTGTTTTTGGAGTGAATTCAGCAAAAAAGAGTAGAAAAAGTGAGATTTTTGGGATCTGACAATATAAATCCTAGGCCTAGGAGTAGAAGCTGAAAATCTCACACATGTACAATTAGAGAGTTATTGATAGTGATTACAATCAGTAAAGTTTGTGAAACACCCCCTAAGTGACTGCATTTTTGAGGTAATTTAGGCAGAAATGTCATAAAACGTGATTTTCTGGGAATAAGATGATAAAAAATCTAGAGAAGAAAGTGGAATCTCCAAACTTGGCACAAATACATTTCAAGGGGTGCTGATTATAACTGATATAATAAATATTATGAAATTGACACATAGTGAGTGTTTTGGGGGTGTTCTCAGCAAAAAAAAGTAGAAAAAGTGAGATTTTTGGGATCTGACAATAGAAATCCTAGGCCTAAGAGAAGAAGCTGAAAACCTCACACAAGTACACTAAGAGAGTTATTGATAATGACTATCATCGGTAAAATCTGTGAAAGACCCCCTAAATGACAGCATTTTTGGGGTAATTGAAGCAAAAAATGATTAAAAAATGAGATTTTAGGGATGTGACCTAGAACAAACCTATACTTCAGTGTAGAAAGTGTAAACCCCACACAGATATTCTTTGAAGGTAATTAATTAAAACTGCTTTAGTTATGAAATAACTAATTAAAGTTATGAAATATACCCATAGTTCCTGATTTTAGGGTAATTGAAAATGACTGAAAATGAGATATTTTTGGGATCTGACCCGAAAAAATTCACACTTCAAAGTAGAAACTGCAAACCTCACACAAATATTCAATGTTGAATGAAACTGCTAAAAGTACACAGTATGAAATGAACCGATACCTCCTGGTTTTAGGGTAATAATACAAAAAAATGAATGCAAAACTGAGGTCTTAGGGGCAGGGACTTAGCCAGGATTTAGAAACAGGGTGCCTAAAATTGGCAATTGTTAAATTTTTGGGTGTCCAAATTTTAAGGGGGACCACAATATTCTCAGAATTCAACCATAAACATGTATAAATATATCAAAATAAGGCATGATATCCTTATAGAATGTCATGGGAATTACATGGAGATGAAAAAAGTCAAATTATATGCTTGAGATTGACATTTTAAGAAATGCCTCAAAACAAATTGGGGTGTCCTGAGAGGTGCTTTTTAAAGGTTTGGATGTCCAAAAAGACACCCAGGCGCCCTGCTGGCTAACACCATGCTTAGGGGTCTGTCTCTAAAAGATTTGTACTGAGTATACATTAGAAGCTTACCACAAATTGCCCCTAATGTACTTTATGGTTGATGATTAGAACTGCTATTAATTAGCAACATCATGAAATGTTTTCATACTGTCTGGCTTTGGTGTTTAAATTATCCAAAATGACATATTCCAAAATAACCTGATAAGGCCTATAAGCATTTGCATTTGTAGCCATAAATATAGCCTTTATTTTGTAGGTGATGACCTGTAAATAGTTACACATCTTAGTCCACTCCAGATATGTGTTTCTGTGTTCATTTGACGTGTGTGTGACTGTGTGTCTACTAAGATCCATTACAATCATTGAAGCAAGATATTGGACTATCAAGAGTGTCCAATATAGTGTTACAATACTGCATTGACATATCAACAGCATTTTTAATCCATATGAGAATGAATCTTAGGTGTCAAGCTAACCACTAGCCCCATAGCCAGAGGCTACTGAAAATTGAGCAGGGCTACAATAATATTTGACTTGGTGGCGCGACTGGCTACAAGAAAAGTGACATTTTAAGATCATGTTAAGAGGATTACAGGAATATGATCAGCTGTAGAACACCATTTGACACTTCAGTTAAGATAGGGCTATACGATCTTGGGTGAGGCTATGGCAATTTAAAAACCAGAAGCCCTGCAGTCTCCCAGAATATTTAACCCAAACATGACCCCCCCCCCCCCCCCTAGAATCTCAAATTAAAAAAGCATCAATCTCCACGTTTGTTGTACCTTAATCCATTGACACCTCAGCTAGAAAAGACTAGTGTGGTTCCAAAGTTTAAGCTGACTTCACCTTCACTCTGTTCATCATCTACATGTGAAACAATTAATTATTTTATGGTGGACCAGTATAGATATGATATGGTCCATAATAAGTCCTAGGTAGCATGTCACATCAACCTATTTATGCTGATAGTTCCTCCACTGATGTGTCTTAATGATTGGTAATCCTTTAGAAAATACCTCTAGCATATAACACTAAGATCATAAAATATCTAGAAGTTGTAGATTCTCTACCTGTCGAGTACTTTTCCTTTGGGTAATCTCATCAGCACACTTTTCAGGGATGGGTTGAACCAACTTAGCACAGCGCTTGATTGCTCTATTTATTTTAGTTATGTCAATAAATTTTCTATAACATGCCATGTGATAACCATCAGCACATTTATTACCAGCTGCATATTCCACAGCTGAAAAACAATATTTCTCTGCAATTTCTCTCTCTACACCATCTAAATACCTCCATTTCTCTGCTGAGTCTTTAATTTTTTGTAGAGTTTTGTCAGAAGTCTGTAAAATTGGGCCATCTTCTTCAATAACAACATGTATACAGCAGCCCATGTGGGCTGCATCTTTGTTGTGATCTTCATGGCATCTGATTGGCTGATACTGCCAACATAGTGACCCGCCACCTATTGCATAAGTTGCAAACTAGGGCACAGGGCTGACATCATATGATTTCATGGCATCTGATTGGCTAATACTGCCAACATAGTATCCCGCCACCTATTGCATAACTTGTGAACTAGGGCCTATCTATCTATCTTTTAAGGGCTAAAACACAAAAATGTGCAAGCTAATAGGCAGGAAATATATGAAAATAGTTTTAATAATACATAATCTTGCCTATTTTATCAAAACTAAGTTGCCCCACCAAATTTGCGACGACTTGACAACTTAGAGATTTTGGCCCATGGCCTAATGTCTGGATTAAGCAGAGTTGCGTGTAGAAAGTGGACTTTTTGTCATTATGTTCACTATGCCCTATGTTCACTTGTATATCTCTGCATCCAGAAGCATTTTGGAGTTCAAAGGAGTTGTCCATTTTTACAATGGATTTTCGCTGGAAATCATTTGATATAAGTGATGCTCCGAACAAACGTAGCAGCACATAGGCATATCTGTAACCAGAGAGATACATCCCCTTGATCCGCAACCCCATAGGCACAGCATGCTAGTACCTAGAGTGTGTGCGCCTCGAGTTACGCGGTGTAGACTGGGGAAGTATTGGTGACGTGATTTTTTCAGAAAGAGGCTGAGAGTAGTAGACAGTGAGTTGGGAATCCAGAGCCTTATCTCTTTTCGCTGCCTCTATCTAGGTCAGATAGGTTGCCAAAGAGATGGGCTCAGCTGCAGGCAGCCAATCCTGGGGTTACACATGTTATCTATGACTCATAGAGAGGCAGCGATATATGATGATGCATGCACAGTACCCACTCCCTGTCTACTACTCCCAGCTGTAACACACATCGTCTGGCACATACAGAGATATCCTGGTAGAAAAACAGTACAGTGAACATACTGCTACCCCTTTTTTGATCAAATATTACTGAAAAGTTTGGAACCCAAGAATTTAATTTTGCATGGTCAAATCATTTGGATGAATCATGTTCAAAATTGATCACAGTTCAGATACAACACACAGTGCCTTTTAAAATGAACTATGCTTGGAATTCATTTAACTTCACAAATGAAATACATAGGGATGTCACAACTGCCATTCCATTCCAAATCAGTCCATATGTCAGAACGCATCTTCATGGTTTTTGTAATCATCATCTTTTTCATGTATGCCACTTCGTTCGAAAGTTCGACCTCTAGACAGAGAGGTAAATATCACTTAGTCATGCAAGCTCTATATGACTGATAAAAATTAGCTTCGCTTTTGGCAAGCACACACAGAATCATTGAGTCAATGGCACCCAGACATGAGCACCCTACATTGTACATTGTTTAGCTTACATAGAAATATCCAACTAACAAAGCAGTGCTACGATGGAAATACTATCTGAGCTGGCATTCCTGCCTGGTCAAATGTTTTTCTCATATAAAACTGTTCTTGATGGTGTATTTAAAGTTCAGACCTATTGCTCCTCTTGCAGACTATACTTCTTTCTGATACTCTTCAACTTCCTTTGATTGAGGGCTCCGACGAGCTTATAGGTTTTG
Source organism: Maea johnstoni (assembly GCA_963942565.1). Classification (NCBI taxonomy): domain Eukaryota; kingdom Metazoa; phylum Annelida; class Polychaeta; order Spionida; family Magelonidae; genus Maea; species Maea johnstoni. The sequence continues at coordinate 14,724,142 of OZ012699.1, read as the reverse complement.
ACGCAGCGGTTCCATAATTAAAATCTGTACTGTTTGCAAAATGGCTGTGCCACAGGCTGCCCTTGGTAGGGTCGTGAGGCCCTACAACCGTATGCAGGTGCGGTACCAATGTACTCATGTGTGCACTTATTAGTTCATTTCACAAATGAAAAATAAAATGTGATTACAACGTAGATCATCCCATGTTCCATCATTCACTGTCCTAAGGCAGTGTTGGTCGTTGTTCGCATTATCAGGTTGTCCTCCCATCCAGTTGGTATAAGTAAAAGTTCGACCGCTGTGTGACCAACGAAAAACCCCTTCTTGAAGGTTGCCACCCAGCCAGTGCATAGCGTTTCCACGAGCTGCGATAGTGTCCATTATAAAGTCATTCTCTTCCTTAGACTCTACCTCTGCCAGGTAACCTTGCATGTCCAAGCACCTATCTCGAGCCTGGTGCCAGTTTAGTCTTGTTCGGCTGAAGTAGTAGGACTTGATGGTGTAGTTTGGCTGGATGGCCATGGCTACTGCCAGACATAGGACAACACATAATAGCTGAACCTGTGCCATGTTCTTAACTTCCTGCAAACTAAACACTATGGTATAGAGAGGCACTATGGAAAGTAGAGATACCCCATTCACATCGATAATAGTCTCTGAAGTGTGTAGTCAGCTTGGAGCAGGTTTGCCTAATTACAGTTTACCCGGTTTCCTGACAATATACAGTGTGCATGCTCCGTGTGATGTAACAGTCTCGATATCTGCCGTCCCAAATGCTAAACTGAAATGTACCAGGGAGAACAAATTAGATTTGTGTTACATGTCTCTGAATGTACATAGAAATTTATTGTAAATTCATTTCTGAGGATTCGACTTATAGAAATTGACTGCTTTACATTGTTATTGTATGTTTATATATTGTTGATGTTTTTATTTCTGAGAATTCGACTTTTAGAAATTGACCGTTTCACTTTAATGTTGTATCCTTATATACTTATGAATGTTTTCAAATCAAAAGCAAGTAAGCAGGAACGATTTATGCACTTTCCTTTTCACTTTTAAAGGTACTGTTTTGTGGTTACAGTTCTCTTCTTTAGGTCATTTAAAAAGCAGGAAACGGCCTTCAAGAACCCCCATTTTCCAATAAATAAATAAAGGTGACATCAAACGGTTTCAGCCGGAACTCGAGAATAGAAATCTTCCGCTGTATGATTCCAGAAAAATTAGGTGATTACTCATAGTCACTAGCAAATTTGTTGTTTTAGTGGGTGTTTTACCAAGACTACCAAGACGTCTGCTCCATTATTTTGTTGTTTCCGAATTTTGAAAGTGGTGAGTAATTTATTAAATTTTAGGTATTTCAGTCCGTTCAACATTACCTCTTAATGCCTTGCCCTTGCACATGCTCAGAGGGGAGATTTAGCAATTCAGCAGGTGTATGCACCTACGTGGTCTATAGAAATGAAATGTAGATCAAACACTGGGTCAACCACATCTTCTGAATCCTTGTTCACCGTGTCTTCGCCTAATTGCATGCGCTTTGTGGTTGGCATGCTTTGGACAACCTTTTTCTATGGTGGCGTGGCTAATTTGATTGCAGCTAGCGCTCTGGCGGCAGACTCTGTTCTCAAGTGAAATTCTTGAACTCATAAAAGAGCATGATGAAATAAATAAATTGTGCACGAAATCCAGTACACCTGACTCAGAAAATAAGAGAAGGGAGCTCAGAAATAAAGTCCAATGGGGGATGGTCGTAAGCTGTGGAAATGTCTGAAAGACATGGGAGTGTCTTTCTCTACCAGGTCAGAGCAGGCAAATATAGGTCTTGATCTGGGAAATGGTGAAACTTGTTTTGACAAAAAATCTGTAGCAAACAAGTTCTGTGACTTTTTCTGTAATGTTGCAGATGACCTGGTAAAGAAATTAAAACCTCCAAGTAGACTTTTTAATAAAATACAGGTAAAATCTTTTTATTCCGAAAAAGGGGTCCTTGAAAATTCTTTTGTTTTTTTCCACTGTCACAGAAAGTAAGGTATACAGATTAATAAGTAGTGTTAACACTAAGAACGCTACAGGTTTGGACGGTATTTCTGCTAAGTTTATTAGGGATGGGTGCTCTGTCATAGCTTCTCCCATCACCCACATACTCAATCTCTCATTATCTCAGTCGACCGTACCTAAAGCTTTTAAAGAAGCAATGGTTGTTGCCCTCTATAAAAAGGGGGGCAGGGGTGAAGTTGGAAATTACCGCCCAGTTTCAATCCTCCCTGTAGTGTCAAAGATATTTGAAAGGATTGTGTATGATCAGTTAAGTAAGCATTTAGACAAACATATTACTCTCTATAAATATCAGTCCACAGAGACTGCTCTCATCGATCTCTCTGACAGAATCAAGTTTAGCATGGACAAGGGACTATATACAGGAATGGTTATGATACAGTCAACCTTGCCATAATGTCTGATAAACTTGGTGCTATTGGATGTGATAATGGGTCAGTGAACTGGTTCAACTCCTACCTATCCAACAGATCTCAATTTATAGACATAAAGGGCACTTAATCAGACCGAGGGGAAGTTACTTGTGGCGTACCCCAGGGCTCTATATTGGGACCTTTATTGTTTTTAATCTATGTGAACGATATGGAATCAGCTGTTGACTGTGATCTTTTGTTGTTTGCTGATGATTCGGCTCTTTTGATCAGAGGGAAAAAGATCATTGATATTGAACAAAAGCTCAGCGATGAACTTGCCAAATTAAATGTGTGGTTGATAGATAACAAACTTTCACTCCACCTGGGAAAGACAGAGTCTCTCCTTTTTGCCTCAGCTAGGAAGTTAAAACAACATAAATTTCTATGAATCTCTTGTGATGGTATCAAAGTGGGAGGGAAAGAGGTTGTAACATACCTGGGCGGTCAACTAGACCAAGACCTGTCAGGAAAATCTATGGCTCAGAAAATCATCCATGAGGCTAATGCCAGTCTCAAATTCCTTTACAGAAAGAAAATGTTCCTAAATCAGTACTGCAGGAACACTGTCTGCATGGCAATGATTCAGTCGAGAATAGACTACGCCAGCAATTTCTATTACCACGGTCTACCAAAATTCTAACAGAGTTGCCTTCAGGTCTTACAAAACAAAATGATTAGATATGTTTTAAACTTCTCAAACAGAACACACTTGGTAGCCAATGACTTTAATGAGGTTAAGTGGATGAGCATTGAAAACAGAATAAAATATCTGACCGCAAGCCATGTATTTAACTGCATTGATGAACAGGCTCCAGAGTACCTTCTGGTTTTTGAAAGAGTAAATGAAGCCCACCAATATAACACCAGACACAGTGTTAATGCTCTGATTTTACCAAAGGTTGGTTCATATGGTATAAAGTCCTTCCACTACATAGGTACCAAAATCTGGAACTCTTTGCCAGACGAGATTCAGACCACGTTCAGTAAATCTCTTTTTAAAGTGAGATGCAAAAAACATTTCATGTCAGTCCTCTCTGAGTCATAAGAAGAAATTCATCAATTCTAGTCCGAATGTTTGTATTATACTATATGATATTGTTGTTATGTCAATCTTGAGCAGTGGAGTTGATCATTACATTTGATGCTATTGGACTGCGGGCAGACTGGGGCCACTATGGAAATAAGTTTCTAACCTGTGTCTGGTTAGAATCCTATTGCATAGCAGTTAATGACTCTCCTTCTAGTCACCGTTATATATGATTTTTGTGTGCCAAATGGTATGTAATACACATCTTACTAGACCGAATAAAATCAAATCAAATCAAATCAAAAATGACCATAAAGGTTTGTAATGAATAATTGATGTAACCGCGGTTGAACAGGTTCCGCTGAAAGTAGGTACCTCCTGGACGTTTAGGTGAGGTCTCTTTGCCTGATGTGGCAGTTTGTTCACTAGGGAAAACTATTTTACTGACCTTCTTAATTACATTCTTAATCATGTTATAGGTATTTGAGAGAAAATGGTAAATGTCCCCGAACACTTATATATAATGTAGATCTTTTCTATCTTAGTGTGAGAAGTAATCCATCTTTACGCTCAATCAGTTATCATCACGATAGAAGAATTTAGTTATTCAGCCATTCATCTAATGCAATTTTCAGAATATTTGCCATTCGTGTTTATATTTCATATATATATTTTAACTATTGGTAGTGGAAGTCAAAATCTAATGCAGTGATGCTCAGATTAGTTATTGCAATCATTTTGACAGAGGTAGCTAGTAATTTAGATCTATTTCATGACGTGGTTTATTGCAGATTTGACCTTAAGTACTTATAGCTTGTCAGATTTTGTACTATTTTTAAATGTTCTAACACATATTCCCCAGGTTTTACAGCAAAGATATTTAAAGAACAATTTCAAAATGAATAAGGCGGCTATTTTAGTATATCAATAGCTTATCTGATCTGCCTGGTAAACATATGTCATTAGCAGCTACCTTACTCGTACACACTTGCCATTAGTAATAGGGTAGCCACTGTTAAAATTGTTAAAAACAAAGGCCTGAAATGGACCTAATACGGTCATTAATATGATTATAAATATCATCAGTACAATGTACACTGTACAATGTACAACATGTTATTCAATGCAAAGCTGCCATAGCCTATGATGTTGATAAATAATCATTTGACTAGCATAGACAATGCGTAATGTCATTTCCACTTAGACAATGACCCCCTCTCTCTCTCACACACACACACACACACAATCAAGCACAAACACACGAAAAAGGTGCGAGTTGCTTCGAAGCACCCATTTTGTAAATACAAACATGCCTATCTGAATGGCTTAAGTTGTAAAGGTTTAAAAATATACAGGTCTCCAGAATTGGATGTAGGTTGCGGTTGGGGTAGCTTTTGTACATGTAATTTTTTCATCATCCTTGATGGGCTTATAGCTAGCGTAAATACAGCCAATAATATTGCTCACAGCTTATATATACATTTAGGGCTGTTCCTTAAAGAAGTGGAAGGGGCACTAGAGATAAGTTTGCCCCCACCTTCTCCCTCAATTTTGAATTGCAAGGACCACCCCCTCTCTCCCGAACTCATAATTTCTTTTTTTTAACCCCCCCCCCCCTCGCACAACTCTGTATTGCCATTACCGCCCCTCTACCCGACATCTGAGTTATTTTCCGCCACACTCTTTTAAAAAGTGGAACAGTCCGTATAATGCACTATCATCAACTTTAGGTCAACCAAGCTACTTCCTAGTGTAAAGTTTCCAAAGGGCATACATGCCCATGCAGATCTCATATCAATGGGAATAACTTAAGAATTGAGCCTACTACGCATCCACAGTTTACCCACAGACCTTTGTCAACGTTCTGGCCCTGAAATATAAAGAAAAAACAAAAAAATAGTGCCTGAAACCCTGAATCCCTATATACAAAAAAGTTCTTTTTATATATAGGGATACAGGGTTTCAGGCACCATTTTTTTCTTTATTTCTTACGGTCAGAATGTTGGCAAAGGCCTGCATATTCTTTAACCCTTGATTAAGTGGGATTTTCAATATGTTATTATATATACATCAATGCTCTTAATGCAGTAGGTTTCGTTTCTTTTGCAATTAGTGGTGGGTAAAACCCTACTTTGCCTGGACTATTAAAGACTTGGCATTCGGCGTGGACGGTCTAGGAAGCTGAGACAAGGAAACAAGTCAAACAATTGAAAATCCCACTTAATCAAAGTATTGGAACAATGTGTATTTTTCAATCAAAATTGTTGAAAAATTAGCATATTTGTGAAATCATGATATATAGTAAAACAATGAAAAAATGTTGACATTGTTTTAGTAATCACACGATAAGTTGTCTTCTATGACATTTTATCAAAGAAGTAGGTAAAATATGAAATGATATTAACTTAAATTATATTTTAGCTTTAACTTGTTGCACGATACTACACCCCTTTTGAGGGTCTCCAACAATCATTGGGCCATTGCACTACATACGTCCATCTACTGGACAAAAGGCAAAAAAATGATGAAATTGACAATTATGAAATCAGTTACATAATAAAGAATGACTTATGGTTCAAAAAATGTTTAAAATCATAATAATGAATATACCCAAGGCCAGTGCCTGAAGGTCATTTGGAATCCTGAACCCTCGAAAATCAGACAGAATACCCAGATTTCATTGCCTGAAATTTCTAAGAATGTCATTTTTAAATAAATAATTAAGAGTTTTTACTACTCTGTAACTTCTATGACTTGTATTAAACCCATGTTCCCATATTAACTCATTTGAAATCAGGGCAGCCAAAACAGGCATGACATTTTTGGAAGTATTTTACTTACAAAAGCATTTTCTGGAAAACATTTGAAGGAAAGTTGTTGATCAGAATGCATACAACTCAATTTTTGCTTTCTTCCCAAGTTATTTCCATGATTACAAGAGTAGCAGAACATACTTTCTAGAGGAACCCTGAGTGCTAATGGATTCAGTAAACACATATTCAAGATTGTTATCCGAATATTTGTGATCACCATTGAAAATAGGATGCCTGAAAGTTTTGGGATTGCCAAATTTGGACAATTACATCTACAATTTGCAACCCAAAATCTCAGGGTCAAGATTTCTGTTTTCTGTTTTTCCTTGTTGAAATTTGGTGAAAAACATGGAAGCTGCTGAACTTTGTGGCAGCTCACATGGGTGGCAACTGTTTAGGCTGAATTGCCTTCCTGCTTGTCTGTATAAGATCACTGAACTTCTGGTGCTTCAGATTATTCATAGCACAAACTTGTCTTGTATAGGCACATAATTGCCTTTTGGGAGATATAACTACCCTCTCGGTTGAATATTAGAACCTTGTTCAATGAATGTCTGGCTTGTTTGGATGAGTCTTAACAGAATGGCTTTTCTAAAACCAAACAACCCTGAGATTGTGTCACATCCAAGTATGGTATGGACAAACAACAAGTGCTGACACACCTGCTCTCTCAGTTTGGCCTTAGCTTTCTGAATAATCCAAGTGCCTCTGCTGTCGTCCTGTCTTTGCCTCTGGATGGAAGTAGAGCCTATTCTGAACAGTGCTTGCATGATGAAACGGAAGTATCATCAAGACCGTATCATCTCCAACAACAACAGTTTCTGAAGTTTCCGCAAACATCAGGGCCACTGACACAATAACAAAGTCTGCATCACCATAGATCTGCATGCTGCACTTCACAACCAGAAAAAATATATCATAAGGCAGATTCACAAGTTACATACCTAAACCTATTTCAATTACTTCGTTTTTATCTTCCATACATACACCATGTTGGCTGATCATTATAACGCAAATAGTATGTATAACACCTAAAACAATTGCTAGCGGTATTGCGACCAGCAGTAACCGCCATTTGGAACCTTTAGGAGTTGCCATATGTCAAAATGAAGGTCTAGTGAGGGTCTTCAAGATGGAGCTGCTTTGGGTTATACTCATACAGATGGTCAGAAGCAGGTAAGCGAGTGCATCCGGATATTTCCTGGCTATGTACATCAAGTTAGTTGGTGTCTCCCAGATATTTCTTGGTTCAGCAGGATCAGGGTTAACTATTACAGTGCTGCCACCAACTAGCTGAAGGGAGTAATCATTCATAACAAATATGTCAATTTTAGTAAACAGACGTCCTACTGTTGATATTAAAAAACATTCAAGATTTAAGGTGCTGTCCTCATTATCACTCCCAGTCCAGAAGTAAAATGATTGAAATGAGATATGAGTACACTCCGAACCGCACCACCCCCCCCCCCCCTCCTATCCACCCCCTCCTTCCACAAAATTCCTTAAACCTAAGGTTATGTCTTATCATTAAGGAAAATAAATTAAAACCCATTTGATGGCCATTTTTTACGACAAATCAAACATTCAGTGTGCTATGCACTCCATTCTACATTACCTAAACCTACCCAAATTCCCAGAACTTTTGGTCTTAATTTCAACATGTTCCAATATTTTGATTGAGTGGGATTCTTGATATGTCATTCCTCATATAGTCTCCTTTCAAATAAAGAAGGTTTCGTTTCTTTTGCAATTAGTGATGGGTTCAGCCAAAAAATGTGCCAGATTGCCTGGACTATAATGATCACGGGGACAGCCGACTACTTCCGGCTATCAGTATCGGCGTCACGGGAATTCTCGGTAATCCACCGTCAGCTGCCTCAACACTTGCGTTGAGGGGAATCCCGTGGAACTACCCAAAAAACGGTCACGGATTGAAGTGGAAATGATTGACTTTTCAATATCAATTTTCCCTTTAGGTGAAGTTGTAAATAGACAAATTGTTCATCAAAGAAGTCGTGTATTTCCACTGCTCTAAAGGCTTAAAAGTACACTTTTGGAAAAATGCAGCACTAGCATCATATTACACACACACACACCCCTGTAATTCTGATTTGTGAGATCGTATCTATCCTTCCCATTATAAAGCAACTTTTTGGCGTGTTTTGAGCTGATGTTACTCTAACGTAACCCTAACCCTAAACCTGACTCCAATCAGACCAAAGACATGAAAAATATTTCTAAAAACATAGTGAGATCGATCTCACAAATCACACATTCTTCAGTTACCACTATCATTTCAGTTTTAGAGGTTATCTCACAACTCAGAAATACGTACATACACACACATACTAATGATAATTAAATAATTAAAGGACAATGCCACCATGAATAAAATAGAGGCCCAAAGAGTTTCAGCAAGGTAACTGCTAATGTCATATGTGTACCAAGCTGCTGAGATAAGCTATATTGATAGACTAAAATGGACACTCCCAGTGCCTCCATTTTGCGTCTGTTAGGATGTGATTAAACAGCAATATACTTCTTGTATGAAGATTGGCAGTGGTGGGAACTCGGGTTTTTGTAGAGAATACCCTTAGAAACTACTTGGGCCTGTGTTTTATTCGTTGTATAATTGTCCTTTAATAGAATACGTCAATACATTGATGATGTAAAGTTCCAAATCGATCAAGTTATGGAGAAAGTAAATTTCAGGGAAAGCTTTCAAAATTCTGAACGGAATTTATATCCTTAATTTTCTTAATTATTATTCTTATATCCTCAAATCTAGTCTGCGGGTTTCCAAAATAGTGTACGCGAACGAGAATTTACAATTCTGTGTACAAATAACCCATAGGTGGGAAAATCTTAAGATGCTCCAAGTTAGGACCTCTCATGATAACATCGAATTAACCACTTTCTGGAACCCCCCACTTTTTCTTTTACATTTCCATTAGTTATATCGATATATCTATGAAATATCCAAGAAAATACACTCTAGACCAAAATAAAACTGGTGCGATGATTGTTCAGAAATGGAAAGCTCTCGATTTAGCCTCAATGCAAATCCAAATCGATATCAAGTCGTTTAAATGCACCAGGTTTCTTCTATAGATGATCACAATTACTGTGCATGTAGATATAATAGTATATCATACAAACTACATTTTAAAGACTACAATAGTTTGCCAAAGTATAAGTTTTGATTTTGAAATGAAAAAAGAAATAACATATTCTAAGGATTTATCCTGAACGTGCCCATTTTTCATTGTAGAGATCGATTTGTATGGAAAGCAGATGTTTTAATCCCTATTTATGAATATTGAAAATAATCATATCAAGTCCTATATCTTTTTCCAATATGCGTAATTCATTTTTACAATATACATAATCATTTTTCCATAATGAAGGATACTTATGAATATTGAAAAATCAGTAGGAATATTGGAATGCAAGGTTATTCTCCAATATTTATAAATGATCATTTAATACGCATGAACTATTTCTCAGTATTCGCTATTCATTTTTGAATATTCATAAACAGTTATGAATAATTACTAATATTGAAAAATGAACTTACGAATATTGTAAAATCATTGAATATTGAAAAATAGTTCTGAATTTTCAATATTCATAATGATCTTTGTATTCATAATTTATTTTTCAATATTCATAATTTATACTTTCAATTTTCCTATTTATGGAAATATGATTTCCAATATATATTCATATTTCATTTTCCAGGCATCCTGTTTGGACTGAGGTCTGTAAGAATGCCTGAAGGCGCACATATAATACACCATACTGCCCTGGTAAACAGTTAATAAAGTTGTTATTGCTCCCCAGAATAAGCAGTATGTAGTGATAGTATATTGTGATTCATGGTGTAAAGACTCACATTACAAACTAAAGAAGGGAAAGTTTCTTCACCTTTTTGATATCTTCTAATTTTCTTATTTTCGCAGCAGGTGCTGCTGTGCTGTCCTGCGGATGTGGGATATATGGTCTGTACTAGGTCTTACCACAGCAGGTGCTGCCATCTGCCGACATTCTCTGCTATAAGAATAACCACGGGACACTTGCTTTTACTCTTTTTTGTCCTGGACCTTGTTGAGCATCATTATCAGTGCATTAGCTCATTTGGATCAGAAATATGTCAATTAGTCTTTTGTAATACAGATTCTGGGCTAAAATGCATCCATTTCATATAAACAGACATGCATATGTTGATTGACTTTTGTTAAGTAGAATAAAAGAGCATGTTATTAAAGATTCAGAATTGTTGTGGTAGCTACACACGATTTCATATCGGTTTCAACAAAAGTGGACAAGATACACTTGCTGTTAAAATGTACTACACATGATATTATCTAGTTAATTGTATCAGCAATGTTAGTCACCGGATACACAACCAGCAGATCTTACTGAACAGCCTCAGCTCAACTCCCAGCCATGGTGTTGACGAGAACCAGTCAAGAGGTATATACTGGGTGGGTGTGAGCAACCTCCTCTGAAATGTAAAAAGATATGAGAGCCCTCATTCGTCTGTCTCCTAGTGACGTCACACTGAGGTGAGATTAGATGTGTCAAGGCTTTATGGCAATTCGTCTTTGGCCACCAACACATATTCCAAGCAAATTTGGATAGTTCAGGTTCATTAGCCAAAAAAACAACAACAATGTACTTAGTGCAGAAAGACATCTAAATATGTGAAATACTGCATTTAGGTTATATATATATATATATATATATATATATATATATATATATATATATATATATATATATATATATATATATATATATATATATATATACATATATACATATATATATACATATATATACATATATATATACATATATATATACATATATATATATATATATATATATATATATATATATATATATATATATATATATATATATATATATAAATATATATATATATATATATATATATATATATATACATATATATATATACATATATATATACATATATATATATATATATATATATATATATATATATATATATATATATATATATATATATATATATATATATATATATATAAATATATATATATATATATATATATAAATATAATCATAAGAATCACAAGTCTTTACTTTTGACCTGAATGTTTCTATTTGAAGCAGAAGGATAGTGTTCAATCTGTCATTGCTGGAAGACTTGAAGACTTGTTGTGTCTCTTTTGCTGCTCACTTGGTTCTATCAGCCTCTGTGTTACAGCCGTCTTACGAATTTCCCTATAAACACTCACCATCTCTCTTCACTTACAATGTTTGAGTCCAGCTTAAAGCATAAGAGTAAACTTGCCAGTAACTCGTGTCTATTTGGTGACTTTCCTATCTAGATCAATAGCTGGATACCCTGGATTAATCCTCTGATAATGCCTCACAATGGTTCTCTCTCTCTCTCTCTCTCTCTCTCTCTCTCTCTCTCTCTCTCTCTCTCTCTCTCTCTCTCTCTCTCTCTCTGAGTTGGGGCAAGATCGAGTTGGTCAACCATTTCCTCAACTATCTTTAATCTTAGAAAATGGACAGCAAACCAGTAACCCATTTTTGACCTTTAGTGAAGACATTCCTGCACAAGTCGACTATATGTCTACGAATAACATGTCAAAAACAAAAAAGCCAGGCATATTAATGACCCACATAATTGTGTATCAAAGATACCATCAGCTGTGCCTACAGTGGCCAGTGGTGCCATTCAAGCCTAGAGAATTGGCGGCAATCCGCATGCAGTAGTGAACTATGCCCAGTCGTTCCCTTGAATTAAATGCAGGCATTGAAAATCGGTACTGCAGTAAATAAAGGGTAAGTATATGATTGCTGTGTCATCAAGCTGTTCCTAGTTCATAAATCCCATCAACTGGTTCGGGAGGGGCAACTGTGAAACTGTTTTAACATCCCAAACCATCCATGACAGTAATACAAATGTTTCCGAATTCGAGAACGACAAATCGTGCTCAACATTGGAACTTCTCCTTGTTGTTGTAATATTGCATCCCTTAGTATTTTTCCTGCAGGAGAACGCGAAACTATCCGTGTTTCAGCTAAGTCAAAATCTTGCACTGTGAGTTGGTATCCAGCATTCAACAGTGAGTGGATGGCTGCTGTCGGCAAACCGTTTTGTTGAAGCAGTAGTGACATTGTTGAGGAAGTCTAAATAAAAAAGAAAAGATTTCATATATACTCCTTGTGTCCAGAGTGTCCAGCTTGCCTAACCTCTTCAAGAAAACCTTGAAAATTAAGGCAAAATTATTTTTTGAAAAATTAAAAAAAAAAAAGAATATAAGGTAACAAGAGAGACAACTATGGCCTCAAGGTATCGATCCATGTTTTTTGGCTATTTAGCCTTGGTTTCTTTAAAACATTTTGACTTTTTGCCCTTCTGCAGATTGCAAGATTTGTGTCTATCTGTCTTTTTTCTTTTCTCACAATTAAATGTTTTGTTCAGGGGCAAATTGTATGACATTTTTCCTAGTTTAATAATATAAATTTGGTAAAGGTCTGAATAGTGAGTTTTGATGACTCCTGCGGTGACTTTGTCTAGAATGTTTGTGTATAAATGGTCTATCAAGGTCTAACTATTTGTTGTTGTCTTTAATGATTTGTTGTAGACGAATTTCTTTGGAAATCTATTGGGCTGTTGTATTCCTGCTGTGAGTTGGTCAATGCCAAAGTCTCCCAAATTTACATGCCTGGGATTTTCTTTTTGTTGAATATACCCCAGGTCTAGTTATGCAAAAGAATCTGAAGAACAATTTTTGAATAGAACTATACCCGTACCATCAACTAAACAGAATTATTCTCTCCATACATATATCCTGCCACCTAGTTGATATAACCCTACAACAGCTCAACACAGCCTAGCTATTGAATGTCATACAATACACTTGTAACACATCAAATTAAGCATTTACATTAACCCCTCCACCCCCATACAACAAATCAAATTTATTCTCTACAGAAATGTATTGACTTGCCTTGTCAAGTACATGGCTTCACACTTTAAACAAAAAGCTGTATTTCAAAATTGCAAAGGTCAATACTCTCAAACCCACAAATTGAATGAATGCCGTAAATCTGAGGAAAGGAACAATTTCAATTTTGATAATCATCAACATGCAAATATATGTATGTTAATTGATCCATTATTTACATCGCAACACCCTTTTCCCTTCGAGGGTGTGAAGATCAATGTAAACATTGGGCCGCCATCTTGCATTTCGCATGAAGCGATGGATAGCTTCATAACTTGGCACATGTTTCACATGAATTTGACACGTATATATGGCAATTATAATATGATCAATTGGTAACGTATTCATAAGTTACCGTATCATAATGGTATTTTGAAGTTGTAGCATGTATTTTTCTTCGTTTCAGCCTTGACCAGCTCGGGATGAAATTGACGCTATATGCTGGTGGCTACATTGCAGGCATCCATAAACCACTACTGCTTAGAGCAACCAAAACCAGCCTGATGAAATCTTATAGACTTAAGCATAATTGACAAAACATTTACGGAGAAAGGTTAATCAGAACATTACCAACAACTCCCCTTCAAATATTTCTTAAAATCATTCTCAATTCAAAATGTATAGTTAGAAGTATAATCTATCTAGACAAAAATTTCTGGATGAACTTTTAGGTATTAATTAGTTAAAGAAGACAACCTCACTACTTGGGACAGTTGAGCCGGCTGTGTGCTGAATGGGAAATACAAAAGCCCAGGTTACACATTAAGGCTGTGATCATGGTGACGTCATGTGAACAGGGTAAGAGGTAGAGTGATCGGCTCCGTAAGTTTATGTCATGTAAGCACTAATAGAATCCCATCGGACCATATAATGTGGCCAATCTGTAATATCTAACACTAATTAAAACATAATACACGATACCGAAATCGCAGCTCTAAGGGCAGAACTTTCGGAATATAAAGCGTCAAAAGTTGTGACGGATAAGAAGATAGAATTTCTTGAAAAGGAAAATGCTGATCATAAAATAGCCGACGAAACTAGGGAACAATATCATCGGAAACACAACTTATGGTTCTATGGTCTGCAAGAAGTCAAAGATGGCGAGAACAATGAAATTGTGTGGCAGACAGTTTCCAACTTCTGTATAAACGTTCTGAAGATAGATCAAAATAGAATGAAGGAATGTGTGATCAGGAATGCCCATAGAGTAGGTGATCCAAAGGTAAGTGACCGTCCACTCATTGTGGCTTTTTGTAAATGGGATGACAGATAACTTGTACTCAGGGCTGCAAGTATTCTCTTTCAATTTAACAAGGACAATAAGACCAGATTTGCGGTAAAAACCGATCTGGCTCCATTAGCTAGAGAAAAACTCAAAAAGTACTATAATGCAGCAAATAAAATGAGAGAGTTGAGGAAATATCCTATAAGAGTGTGTGATAATGAGAAAGGGCAAATTTGGTTGGAAGGAAAACCCACTCCAGGGCCAAAATGGGATAGAATAAATGACAAGGAGATCAATCCAGATTGGTTCAAATACACAAAAAAGGTAACCTAAAATGTAGTGATCAATGCTGATTTGAACGGTGTGCTTTCTCAGTGTACTATGTTTTACTCATGTATGTGATTGTTGAGTCTCTTCCTTTTCTGATTAAAAACATATATTTTTAAAAATAGATTTAACATTATTATAGGTGTACATATGGTTCTAATTCTCGAAATAAAATACATATTGAACTGTGCTGCTGCTGGGATGGTATTGTAAATAAAAATTAAAAAAGGGAATGCTATCTCCTAATGTGGCTATATGCATATACCCACTCCATAGATTCATTCAATATCAGTAATAATTCCTAATATAAGTCTAACTATATATCTGTTCTTATACAGCTTTCCAATTCTCAAAACACCACTAGAAAAATCTTATACTCAATCTTTTATTTTTTCTTGAATAATAAGATTAAAAATTAACAATTTCTTTTGTATCTATATAATCCACTCAAATTCTTGACAGGATAATGAAACAGGAATATAAAAAACAAGCATAATTTTTACAACCCCAAATTTCATATTGATATAGGAAATCACTTATAATAGGAAATGAGATGTATGTACAGATTTTATACATTACAGAAGTTCACAATGAATAACAGCAAATGCCAGTGTAACATTGTTACACCAACACCCAAAGATGATACTACAACAGAAAGAGACGAGAGAAGGTTCCACCCAAATACCCATGCCATCCCTGGAAGCAGCACTTTGTCAGCAGAAACAGGATCTAACATGGATCGCACACACAGGGAAGGGAAACAAACCCCAGGCACCTCGACAGAGAGCCTTACAGACCAATCTGACATGGATGACAGTACAGTTACTGAGGTGAGTGCTCGTGCTAAACCAGAAGAATCTCACAAAGATACAATGAAAGAGATACTCATAAGAGCAAAACATCTGAGCAGTTTAAACAGCCATTCTCCCTTAAGGGTCCACATAACGAGATTTGCGTGACCCTCGACCCCCTAGGGAAAAATACTGCATGAATACTGGCTTACTTGGTATCAGCCAGTAGCTAGGATCAATGTGCATCAGAGTCATGCATAACTTGTGTCCTAACTCTAGTAGAAATTTTTTTTCTGAGGCCGGAAGAGCAACAAGGCGAAACGGACTAACGTGTCCTCAGCAAAGGTTAAAATATGATTTTGTGTGAAAAGATTAAAAAACCGGATTGTTTTAGGAAAACCTCATCTATATTTATTGGAAATATTTTGAATTTTGATATTTCTGACACAAAAACAGAATATTTCATTTTGAAATATACTTTAGGTAGGTCTGTACACGTGTCTTCAATTTTTGTTTGTACATTTCGCATCAAGCTATTTTATGCGGGACATGTACCATATTAAATAGTATTCAATGATTTTTTGGTCTCTACATCTGCGGAAACATCTCAACTTTTCGATAAAATAACAAAAAGTCTGAGACCAAGTTTTAAGAAAGGCCCACAGACCTCGAAATGGGGTAAGGTTGGTGCGTATCGATAACAAGCGCAACTTACGATCGCATTATACCTCCCTATACATGTACTCGTGGAAGATCTTCTTTTTGCATCTAAAAGACCTTCAGGCACAGTACAAATAACGATTGTAACAAATCCAGAAAGAATTATTTCTAAGACTGCAGGGAAGCAAAACTTCGAAAAACCGTCACGTACAAACGTTGTGTAAGTTTCTAGGCAATCAGACATTGCCATCTATCGACAAGCCTACAGACTAAAATAATGAGGTAATGGCCTCGTTTTCATTTCTGACGTCAAGAGGGGATGTTAGGCCATGCTGCCAGACTCGTCAAAATCAGCGGTGAGTGTTTTTTTCATAAATTTTTTTGATTTCTAATCATGGGATCTTTGAAAAATCGGTGTCATTTTTGGGGTAGGGTAGCATAGAAGCTCCGCTAACAGATATTTTAAGATGTCTGTGTGTATTTTGCCGTAAGTTTAGACAACTTTGAAATGTTGTGCTCGTAAATGAATTAAAACAACATGGCGGGCGGGTATTTACATCTTGATTTGAGTTGAGGACATTTTCGTTACGTGTTGTTTCATTTGTACGTTACGTTTTTGAGGACATGGCTTATTTTGACACTTTTCTTTACTTTTTCAGCCGGATAATGTATTCTACCCGGGCAAGACCCCTTCCCCTAAGCAATGCTGAGTGGCAACCAAGATATTGGGCGGAGAAACTTGCTGATCTGGGTGCTACCTTCATGAAAAGGGAAATTGAAAAGGTGAAAGGTGATCAAAAGAATGTAGGAGACATGAGAGAAGAAGAGAAGGCAAATAACAGGAGGTTAACCAAAAGCAGGGTCAGGAGACACCGTAAGAAGAGACTGGAAGAGAAACTGGCTGCTCAGGCTGATGTGGCGGAAGATGAGGACTGGTCAACTGTCAATGGATCTAACAGTGATGATGCTGATGATGAGACAGAGGATGGTTCTGGTCTAAAGTCTACTACTCAAAAGAGAAAACGTGTCGAAAAAGCTGTTTCAAAATTGAACCAACAGGTTAAAAAACATGAGGAACAGATTAAGAATCTCAAAGCTCAGAAAAGCTGCAAGAAGATTGAGAAGAAAGGATCAAGTGACATTACAAGGACAAGTAGTAGTACTGTCACATCTCCAAGCCAGGGGACTACAGTACAGATCCATAGACCATGGTCTCCAGTGCTTCCTCCAGTTCCAGTGGTAGTGCCACTCGAAGCTATGCAAGCTGAGCAAGGCATCACTGCTCAGACACCACGCAGCAAGACCATCAAGCTCATTCGAGACAGTGGCCTTACTTCAAGGAAAGTCCCAGCTGGCATCAAGAAGAAACTGATCTATGCGAATGTGGTGGAGGATGAACTACAAACTGCAGCAAAGAAAAGTGACCAACACAAGGAGGTACTCACAGAACCCCTCACTCCAAGTCCTGATGTCTTTGTGAAATCTTACCAGACGGAAGAGGCAGTTAAGGGGTTGGTGGATAAAGTCACAGCCACTGAGGTTACTGTCCAGCAGAAAGTTCTAGATGCGAGAGATGACAAACGCAGAGTCAAGGTTGTCAGTACTCAGTACACACAGCTACGCCAGCTGAAAGAAAACCTGCCAGCTAACCGCATCATAATCAAAATGGATTTTGCAGAAAACTTCACGTGTGCATCTACTGATGCTGTCCAGAGTGCATATTGGAACCAGGCTACTGTTACGTTACACCCCTGTGTAGTGTACTACAAAGAGGGAGAACAGTTGAAACATACAAGCTATGTTTATGTATCTCATTTGGATTATCACAACTCCAGTATGGTGATCACTATTCTGAAAGCACTCATGAAGAAGGACCTTCAAGCTCTGATCAGTGAAAAGGGAATCCAAATGGTCCATTATATTACAGATAGACCCTTCTCACAATATCACAATAGGTTGATGTCCGATGCTGTTGCTAATCACAAAGAATTTTTTGGCATCGAGGCAAGGTGGAAATACTTTGAGTCAGGTCACGGGAAGGGCCCCTGTGATGGCATTGGGGGCAGTGTCAAAAGGATGGCTGAGCAAGCAGGCAAACATGGAACTCCTATGGCTGATGCAGATGACTTCTTCAAATGGGCATCTGAAACTGGGGGAGCTGTAAACTACACTTGGATTGGCCAAGAGGAGTATGATTTATCCCAGAAAGAGGTGAACATGCTTCAAGCCCAGATTGCAGCTGTGAAGGGCACTGGCATGCTCCATGCAGTGAGGAGTGGATCTGATGCACCCCATGGTTTATGGAGGGCTACTTAGACTTGCAATTGCATCCCAGGGTGTGGCAGTGAATGCAAGTGGGAGGAATGTAGTCTCCTTCCTCCTAAGGCAAAAGGGAAACTCAACAAATTCACCCCATGTCTTCAGTGTGATTGGCTCTGCTTCTGTCCCAATGGTCCAGTTGTATATGAGCCTGAAGCTGCTAGAAGGTTCTTCACTCTCAATGCTACCTCTCTGGATAAATTTCTGGCAATCCAGCAGACCGATGGGAAGTGAATAACTGGTTAGGCCACGTACAAACTAAGTGTATTCACACTTCATTTCCTAAGTTATTTCAAATGTTCTGTTGCATGTTTAAATGTTAAGGTTTCATAACTTCTATGCATAATCATTACATCTGTTAAAAGTATAAGGGATGCTGGTTTAAAGAACTTCTATGCATAATCATTACATCTGTTAAAAGTAAAAGGGATGCTGGTTTAAAGAACTTCTATGCATAATCATTACATCCGTTAAAAGTATAAGGGATGCTGGTTTAAAGTGTTTAAACCATTTTTATATTGTATATTTCTCAAAATGAGTCACAAATGACATTGTGAAGATGTTTTATCTCCAATAACATTCCATATATGTGATTTATTCAATGTTACAGTTTTGTTCGATTTTAGTTTGCAAGTATTACTCCAATCTAGTCATAACTTACTGCCTTTAATGATGTTCAAAGGTCCAATCATTTTGGAGAAGATCTGCGCAACTTACTTAACTTACTCAAACACTCCATTTTGAAGTTCAGTAGTAGTGTAAAAGTGCTGGGAAACTTGCATTATTTATTTTGTTTGTCTCATTCTGTTTTTATGAGTGGACTTTTAAGTATTTAAGGGTGCCATTGTGCCGTTATGTGATCATAAATGTGATAATTCCATATCTGTGTCATGAAAAAACCAGATATTTTGTGCTGATCAATGCTGTGCCAAAGCGATAATTTTGATGTGATTTCAATAGCACAATGTATAACTTTCCTATATATATGGTAAGAATGGACATTAGATGCTTACCTACCTAGTTTCAAAGCTTCACATTGAGATACAACTTAAGGGATCAGACCTGAAACCTACAAACTATTTTAGTCAAAACTTCAATGCAGGTCAGTGTGAAGAGATGTTGTCCAAACTAGCTTCATGCAGTTGGAAATTGTTTCCATCATTATGAAAAGGTCAAATAACTATGAGTAGTACAATATAATTCACCATTATAGCCTTTGAAAGGTGTTGCCAAGCGAGAAGATATACCTCATTTTAATTCATTTTATACTTTTATACTTTGAAGTGCCTTCTGGGTGAAATTTAACATACCAAAGTGGCTCAGCCTTGCCAACGATTGTTGGGATAGGTGCATGTGATATCTATGTATATTTTAATTTCGTATTTGACAGGTTTCTTCAATAAACCTTTTGATTTTTAGACTGTATTCATGTGTTTTCCATTTTACCATTTTCTGCAACCTACAAACGAAAAAAATCCTAGCCTCATCGCCAACTGCAATGAAGTCCAAATTAACAAATTAAGTTAATTAGGTGTCTTTAGGCCTATTAAGATGATTTCTGAACATAAATATTAATTTTGAAAAATTACAAATTTCTACATAAAAATATCGCAACTTACGAAACGTTTATCAATGCGCTATTATCAGCGATGCTTTCACCTATGCTCTACATCTTTTGGGCCAGTCCCAGAGCACTAATTTGTCATTTCCCTGAGATAGGTTAGACTATTTTTCAGAAAGATCTCTCACTTTTACAGCTAAAGTTATACAATACTTTCAGGACTTCATTGCAGTTTTGAAACTATACCTCACAAAACAGTGGCAAAATGATGAAAAAACAAGTGAAATATATGCAAAAGCTGTATTTATTTGAACCATCATACAGTTTACTTCATAAAAATAGCATACAATGGGGTATTAGCCTTTTCAATACATTATTACAAGCCTGAAATCAAATAAAGGTCATATTTTGAGTGGTCCTCTTAAATTTGGATAGCCTCAACTTCAAACTGCTGTAAAAAATTTGTCTGAAGACTTTGTAGGCAGATTTTTTGGGCTTTTGCCCTTGAGATATACTAGTTTCAGAAAAAATTAGGCTCAGAAAGATCTGTGACACAAACCCTCGTGACCAACTTCCATCCCCAATGTGGACCCATAAGGGAGAATGGCTGAAAACAAGTTTCAATCAGGATACTTGAAAATGACAAAGGACATGTATGGATGGAGGCTAAATCAATATACAATGGTAAATGGGAGAGTATTCAATAAATCAAATGAGAAATAGTTCCTTATTACATTTCATGAATATTGGTCTTTTATGACTTGATTTAAACATATTCGAAATAAAGACAATACATATTACTCATGGTAAATATACATCAAGTATATCTAAACCATGTCCGATCCAGGTGCCGATGTCAGTGCGTAAACTCCGCAGTGTCAACATGCCCAGTTTTAGAGAGGACTTGAGGGACGATCTACAACCTGGTAATGCTGAAGGCTGCTCTGTGGACTAATCACTACAATTCTGCACTAACAACGGTACTTGACAAGCATGCACCAGCAAGAGTGAAAACAATTCGGCCAAAACAACCATGGTTCTCAGATGATTTGTATGGTGCAAAATGTGAAAAGAGGAAATGGGAAAGGAAGTGGAGAGACACCAACCTCACTGTCCACTATGACCTGTTTAAAGCTGCGAGGACCAAATTTAACAACATGTTGTTACAAGCTAAGAAGGACTACTACAACAATCTGATAGCTGAGTCCTCCACTGATTCAAAAAACCTCAGTAACATTGTCAAAGACATATTACATCAAAGGAGTGAGATGAAACTCCCTGAGCATGCATCAACAGAAGAATTGGCAAACCGCTTCGCTGTGTTCTTTACTGACAAAGTATGTAAGATACGCGATGAGCTGCCAGATCTCTCCAGACACCAGTTAAATTTACCTACCCCGACATTAACATGTTCACTGAATGTTTTCTCGGCCGTGACTGAAAGCGAAGTTCGCAAAATCATAGCAAAATCACCGATTAAGAGCTGCTCTCTAGATCCCGCTCCCACTTGGATAGTGAAAGACTCGGTGGATGAGCTTATTCCAATGGTTACGATTTTAGTGAATTGGTCGTTACAAAGTGCCAACGTACCTGACTCCATGAAACAGGCATTAGTCACTCCGTTACTGAAGAAAGATGATCTCGAAGTGCTCAAGAACTATCGTCCTGTAAGCAACTTATCATTCTTGTCAAAAGTATTGGAAAGGGTAGTTGCGGCAAGGCTTACCAACTACATGACTATTAATCAGCTACATGAACCCATGCAGTTGGCATACAGAGCATGTCATAGCACCGAGACTGCACTTGTGCGGGTACAGAACGACATCCTTCGCACTCTCGATCAGGGTGGGGCCGCCATCCTTGTGTTACTCGATCTTAGCGCTGCTTTCGATACAATCGATCACTCCATCCTTCTATCTAGGATGGAGTCAGTTCTTGGAGTTAAAGGATCTGCTCTACAGTGGTTCAAATCGTACCTGCTAGGCAGGAAACAGAGGATTAAAATCAATGATGACTTCTCCGAAAATCAGGAAATCCTGTGGTCTGTACCACAGGGATCTGTGTTGGGTGCACTATTGTTCCTAATATACATCATACTAATATACATCATACCTCTGGCACAGCTAATCCGAACCTACGGTCTGAACAATCATGGCTATGCTGATGACACCCAGCTCTGCTTATCATTCAAAAAGACAAGTGATAACGCAATAGTCAAACGTGAAATCCTAAATCTTGAGAAATGTTTGTGTGACATTAGTGTCTGGATGTCTCAGAACAAGCCGAAACTCAACAATGACAAGACTGAAATCATTCTATTCGGCTCTAAGAAACACCTAGCTGAACTGAACATTAAGTCACTCTATGTAGCGGGGACTGATGTGTCTGTTGCATCTGAGCCTGTGCGGAATCTGGGAGCTATGTTTGACTCTCAACTGATCATGGCACCCCATGTCAAAAGTGTTGTCAAATATTCTAGCTTTCACCTGAGAAATATTGGAAAAGCGAGACGTGTGCTAACAGAAGATGCCACAAAAACAGTGATGCAGTCACTGGTGATGTCTCGTTTGGATTGATTACTGCAATGCTCTCCTAATTGGAATACAACAGGATTTGATTGCAAAGCTTGCAGCGACTACAAAACAGTGCAGCAAGGATAGTATCGAGAACCAGGAAGTATGAACATATCACACCCGTTCTCATCAAGCTTCACTGGCTACCAATCAAATTCCGCATCCAATTTAAGGTTCTACTGCTGGTATACAAGGCGCTCAACGGACTTGCACCTAAGTACATCAAGGAGCTGCTCGTGCCTTATAAACCCAGACGCCATCTACGATCAGAAGCTAAGGGCCTTCTGGATGAGCCTCGGAGTAGACTCAAATTTGGAGATCGCGCTTTCTCCATTAGTGCACCGAGATTATGGAATGCGCTACCACAACACCTGAAGGATTCTACATCGTGTCAGGCCTTCAAGAAGTGTCTCAAAACAAACCTTTTCAGGCTCGCCCATTGAGGCGTTGTTGACTATGACTCAAACTATGACAATGTGCAGCGCTTTTGAACATTTTATGAATGGAAAAGGCGCTATATAAATTCCAATTATTATTTATTATTATTAAGTGTGAACATCACTCTGTGACTACATATATTGCTTCCTTTATGTCTGAATATTGCTTGAATAAACTGCTTATCCTTGTAGGAAATATAATCTTTTGATTTCAGAAACCTTTCTTATATACGAAAATATAATATGAAGCCCACTTAATATTGTTATGGCAATATTGATAATTTTGTGATTACAATTTCAAATGATATGATTGAAAACTACTTATTGAAAAATTAATGTGTTTTTTAGTATTGTGTTAATAAGATCTTGCAGGAACTCCAAATTTGCCTTTCAGTTGCCCTAGCCTAGTATATTTAGCACACATGTATGATATTTATAAATCAAATGAACCTTTATTGATCAAGAAAACCTCATTTGAGGTAAAACACTGTAAAATTGAAACAGTGTTTATACTGAGGTCAGCTCAAGCAGGTAAGTTAAAGATAACTTATATCTGAAACACCAAGATCTCAGGGATTAGATAACTATTGTTATAAAGGGGACAGGAGTGCTAAACTAGGAGTTGTCTTATTTTGAGAGTGTCACCAGCATCACAGCCTTAAATGAATGGTGGTAAAAATATGCAGAAATGCTACTTAAGCAATAAAACGATTCTGACTAGTAGCCAATTATAATAAAATCCGAGACCCTGGGCACAGACATTTTTTATCATGCCTCTTGCTTATTTTAATGAAGTTATCTAACACTCACTCACATTGTCTTTTTTTAGAGATAAAAAGTATACAAAGTATACTAATAATGTATGTTATTGGCCTATTTTAGCAAGAAAATATTGATTGCAAGCAATGTACAAAAGTACCCTGTAACTCATGTGTTTTAGCTTTGGCTTCACATTGACATTAGTTCCGTGTTCTATGAGAGTCCTCATCAATCTGTAACTGCCTACCTTTATAGCTGTATGCAATGGGGTACCTGCACTCTGAAAATAAACAAAATGGTTCTTTATTCATGCAGTACTTATTCATTCAGTAATGCTCACATTTCAAACAACCCAACAAACCATAGAGCCAGACCTAACAAATCTCCTTCAAATGGGAATCCAATTTATGATTAATTGCAATGTTATTTCTAAAGGTATCATATATCAAGGTGGCGCTACAGGTCGAAATCCAGGCATGAATAGGCTAGCAGATTAGGTGCTTTTCTACATTTGATAGCGGCATATACAACCATATTGGCAGTACTTTCCCGTACTTGGTATGAGATACAATGATTACATAACTAGAGATGGTGTAGGGAAAAAGCCGTCATGAATATGATGAGTGTAAGAAAACAATGATATCTACCATTTTTGAAGACTCTTAACGCTTTTGTTGTTTTGTTATCACTTGTGTGTATTTGTCCTAATGTATCTTTGTATAACTATTGTTAATTTATCATTAACATTATTCCTCTTATTATTATCATTATTTTTATTATCATAATTATTATTATTATTAATACCATTATTATTATTATCATTATTATTGTTATAATTAATGATAATATTATTGTTATTATTGTTATCATAATTATTATAATTATTAATTTTATTATCATTATTATT